>JAMWET010007207.1:0-600000 GCA_024036415.1 Prochilodus magdalenae | reverse complement strand
ACACAGCTTGTGGTGAATGTATTAGCAGTGTAACTGTTATAACAAGGGCCCTCTGCCATCTAAAAATATCCGACCAGAAAACTTAATGATTTGTGTTAACGATGGTTAACACAAATCGTGCCTCCGCTTTACACCATCAAGGTGGTGCAATAAAGTGGCCAGTGAGAGAATTTATACACATATGTATCTGTGTGAGCTACTTACATATCCTCCTGCTCTAGTGTCATGCACATCTCATAGACTGGTCCCTCTAATTCACTCTGGCTGGGGAAGATGCTTTCCTGTCGAATGATGATTGTTTTGACCAGGGCGTTGATTTGCTGGAGGGTGGCTGCATCTGCATCCTCAGGTCCTCTGATCAGACTGGGCCCAAAACACACGGCCAGGTTGTAGGGCTGCATCATGTTCTCATCGCTGTACTGGGAGACACTACACACACACAAACAGACACAGAGCTGTGGATGGCCTGCATATGCATTTAAGGAGTTTTAGAAGAGAGCAGTGCTTGATTACTCACTGGTTGAGGAATGCAAAGAGGTATCTCATCACAACAATGAGCGGGGGAGGGTAGGAAAGGATGACGGTTTTTAACTGAGCTGCTTTCTCTGCCTCATCGTCCGTTCCTAGGAAAGAGAAAGGGGAAAAGAGTAACATCTTATCATGTACATGGTAACTAAACAAAAAACAAGATGCACTCATTTAAGGCGACCTTCTTATTACAGACCTGATTGCTCATTTCCAAAGTTCTACTTCGAAGGCATCAATGTTTGTGACTCATATTGTCCTTACCACAAACATAGCATGCTGTTTTGTTTAAGGTTGCGAAATAAAAATATAATATAAATACTTTAAATATTATATAATTGTAAATATTTATAATAAGTAAATATTTGGGATATTCTTCCTCCTGTTTTACACTTGTTATTTATCTTAGTAATGTTATTACACAACACTCTGTACTTGACAACTGCTAACAAAGTTAACAGGTATGTAAGGTATGGTATGTTGTATGTGTGTGTGTGTGTGTAGTAGTAGTAGTAGTAGTAGTATTCCTTTTCATTACTGATGTCAACTGTCTGTAAAGCACTTTGAGCTGCCAAAGTTATGAAAGGTTCTCTATAAATACATTTATTATTATTATTATTGTTGTTGTTGTTGTTGTTGTTGTTGTTGTTGTTGTTGTACTTGTGTCACTCTCTGTGCACTGTAAGCTACTGTAACCAAATACATATTCCTTTGTATGTGTAAACATACCTGGCCGAAAAAGATGATGATTTATTTCAGGAAAATAAGACATGAGTTTGATGTTATATGTCAGAAATTAGAGCCAGTAAGTTATTTTCATTTATGTTAATGTTAGGTGAACGCAATTTGTGTCTGGGAAGATGAGCTGGACCCCAGTTTGTGCTAGTTTCATTAGTGGTGTTGTAAAATCCTTTGTGCTTCTGAAACTGTATGGGTTTAAGCATATCTGCATCAAAGGATGGCTAAGATGTAACAAGTAGCTTTAGTAAAGTGGAATAAGACGCACTTTTCAAAGGCATAAATGTCACATTAAGCGAGAAATATTTTGCTCTTGAGGTAACCCTACAGTGTAATCCTCTTAGCTGACTTTTGCCATCCAGAAAAAATTACAAAACTCAGGGAGGGATGGAACAGCCTACATCACATTCTTTCACTGAGAGGTGAAAAGGAGGTGTCGCTACGCTGCCAGACTTGTTTTCCCTAATACTGTAAGACTGTCTCATGTCCTTTCATCTCTTTTTGGCTCTTACCAACAATTAAAAGCCAGTATAAGATTTACTGTTTGGTCACTTCTCTTTCTCACTGCCGCTGACATAACCTTCTTCTGTGTCTTTCCAGCCTCTGCCATGATGTCCATACTGGGAATACCACGCCTACTTCTTCTTATTGCTACCTGAAGACCATAGCTGCTGTTGTGTGACGTGGTGCTGTAACACTTTATGCAGTTCTCGCGAGAGGACTTTTGAGCCCTCCTCCGAACTTCTACAGCACTGTAGCAGGAGTTCCAGGCCTGGGGTGGCAATAAGAGAGAAGCCTTTCTCCCTATTGTAAGTCAGTGTACCATCAAAATGAATCTGAAGGTGTTAATTTAAGGTAAAGTTGTTACATAATGTTGCTTTAAACAGTGCACAAAGGGCTATTCAGTCATGTCTTGTCAGTTCAGGGAATTGAACCACCAACGCACTGGTTACAAGGCTGCTTCCCTAACCTCCAGCCCACGGCTACCCCTTATCTGATCTAAACTTAATGGTATAAGTGGGATGAAATGATATGATGTGTTTATGCAGCTCTGAGAACATCAGATGTTTCATTTAGCAGAAAGACCAGGTTGGTGCCACTTCAACCCTTAATGTAATCACAGCCTTGGAATACATTCTACAGATGACGAATAAAGATGACTGAAAAGGGAACGCTTTCTTACGTCCACATTCCATCAGCTGCTCATAGCTGTCCTTGGGAAAGAGAGGATTTTCCATTCCTCTGAAATACAGCTTCAGCACGCAAGCCACCGTATCCATGTCACACACTTCGTCTGCCAAAGGGTCGTCTCCTATGCACACAGACACAGAGTGCTTACAGAGAGTACTGCCCACCCATTATTAATGAACCACAGCATTGGAGGAACACCCTCAAGCTGAGGGGAGCATACCGTTTTCAAAGGTGTCTCTCAACCGATTGACTTCCAGCTGTGAGCCTGGCACTCGAAATATTCCCTCATGGTGCAGACCTAATAAATGAACAGAGGAAAGCAGAGCTTTAGATTAAGGGATTGCTTAAGTTAGACATTAAGTTTTTCAAATGACTCTCTATCTGCTGTATCTGTTAAATGCTGTCAATTACTGTGGACAATACTTTCAATGCATTACCCTGTACTTTCCCCTCCACTTTGTACTTTCTGACTGAACCGTAATTATAATGGGCAGCTGCTGAATTCCATCAGTAAACATTTCTGGACAATACATTTGTAGAGCATTGTTTTCAGTTGAAGGGAACTGTCCAAGAAGGCTGCTCCTCAAACTCATTCTACTGTACTAAACAGTATGTGTAACACAGTAGTATGTGATTTGAAGTTCAAACCCAGCCATTCATGGGGTTTCTACAATTACCAGTCAAAGCCACCATTAAGGTTTAAGAGTCTGAGGACAAGATAACCCACTTACAAGGAAGTGGAAAAAACATGGCTTTCTAATACTGGATTTCAGAAAGCTGTTAACAGATTTAGAGAAAACTGAGCAAGACCCAGTAGACTGTGAACAACTGTGGAAGATTGTAGGCCATCAAAACTGCCACCATCCCAGTATCTGATAGGAGAAATAGAAAGGTGTCTCTGTGTAGCTGCCAAGAATGTGTTTGGGATTTGGGAGAGTGCAACTACCTTCTAAAACTGAATATTAGAGCCATGGTAAAGTATATCTGCAGAATGTTTCTTTGAATAACTGACAGCAGGTTCCCTGAAAAGCAGTGCTGAAATACTGAAAAGACTAGAAAGTTAACAACATAGTGACTGTTTTGGCTGGAAATTAGAATAATTTTTTTTTTTTGTAGAATTAGCTGAATTTGTGTTCTTCAATAGTAGGATATTGATGCTGCTGATGGATGTAAAACGATGGACTATAACTGGAATATAACTCTTCATTCTGACAGTTTGATTACATTAATTGATTATAATACTAAACCACTGAGCTAGCATGCAGGTTGTACTCTGTTTAAGAAATAGATTACCGTTTAGGTTAATAAACCTGATGCAGCTCTCCACCACCAGAGGAATTGGCTGCTTCGATGCCTGCAGAAGAGAAACTGAGTCTTAAAGCACATATGAGGTAGAGAGGGAGAAAGAGAGAGAGAAACAGGAAGAGAAAGAGTACCTGGATGTAGGAAAGCATGTCTCCAGAAAAGGGTTTCTGGCTGATCTGAGCAGTACTCTGATTCTTTCTCTGACGGACAGATCTCTTGGAGCGCATCCTGACACCAGAAATGTAACTGTGATTAACACTCAGAGCAGCGGAGTTTTTAAAAGGGTGCTGTCAGGTCTAACTGTAAACAAACAAGAACTGAATAACTGCTCCTACTCTCAAAAAAACAAACCACTGAGGCTGTTTGACTTACAAACTGAAAATATGTCAACATTAAAAAGATTAACTGTGTTGTCTTCAAGTAACTGGTGTACATAAAATGGACACAATGAGTGCAAGTACATTTCAGTAAAAGAAATCTGTTTAGTTTCATAAACAGAGAATTCCAGACAGAATTCCATTCCAGTGAAATCAAATGTATTGCATGAAAATGATTCAGTTTCGGTCCATCAAGAGTATTTAAAGAGAACTTGATATTGAGGTAAGAAAGACAGCATACACTGACTTTACTGTGCATGTCTGATGTAATATTTTTAGTGCACCTTAACATTACTTAAGGAAAACCTACATTTCACTTCCAGTAAATATTAAACAATTTAATTAAAAATTCCAATTTAATTGCAATAAATGGGGAAAAAAGATGATGAGATACAGTTACTGATGCCTGTACTTTTCCACCCTGTCTGTAAAATAATACGAAATATATCTCTTTATGCAAACGTTAAATGCTGTCTCACAGGACAGTCTTCCTGTGACTTAACTGTAAGAAACTAAGAATAAACTCTCTGTATGTATTTAAGAAACATTAAGATTTCATTCACTTACCTGTGATGGCGGCTGTCTACTGTTTCAGCTGATAAACAATGGGAATGAAAAAAGATCATTTAGTACACAAAGAATTTTTAGTACACAGTAGATCAGACAGAAATAATAACACAGAGAACAATAACTCTATAGAGAACACACATCTGAATATTTGATCTGCTTAACATACTGGAAAAGCAACAGATACAGTTTTATTTAAATTAATTAAATTACACACACGTTTATTTATTTAGTATATTATTATCATCCCTTTATTCACCACTTTATCTTTCTTCCAACAAAAATACTTTGAAAGAGCATGTTCTGCTATTGTTCCACTATTTTTATCCTTTGGCTGATTTCTAAAATCTCAATCATCATAAAAAACAGTTGATAGCCCAGTTAAAAATGGGTAAATAGTTTTTACCTTTCTGTATGGCCACTTTGAGCAGGTTGTACTTTGCCTCTTGTTTGGACATTATTAAGCCTTTAATAAGACGCTCCTTAGCTTCCTGTGAGAGAAATAATCAGAGCGCAAATTTAGATATGAAACAAAAGACTCATTAGCTAGCGCTGCCTAGTTTTCTTTAAAAATTATATTTACTGTGAAGTAATAGTCCTCTGTGTCTTGCAGATTGGATCTACGCTTTGCTTGATTGATCTTATTGGTTGAGGTTTCACTAATATTCTCCATCGACTGGCTGGCAGTGAGCTCAGGGGCGGGTCCAAAAATGTCCTCAGTAATGCAATCAACCAGGGCAGAGCGAGCGACCTCAAGCGCTTTACTGACCTGTAGGTAGATGTGGTAATAGACAACATTAGGTGACATAAGAGCAGGGTTTGTCATTCTTCATTTAGCATAACCCAGTGGAATCGTTTTTATTGTGCTAGTTTCATTAAGAATAAGAATAATAAGACATACCATGTGTTCCTCTATCTAGAGAGCAGTTCAAAAGCTTACAGTGCAGTTCTAATATCGACTCGACACTAGAAGATATTTTAAGATATTTTATTCAATATGTAAAATATTATAAATAAGCTGTATTAAATCACTATTTCTATTTCTTAGTACAACATACTGACACCCTGTTACCTGTTTTGAGATTTAATCACCATTTTGAAAGGGGAAGCTGCCAAGAATGTGTTTGGGATTTGGGAGAGTGCAACTGCCTTCTAAAACTGAATATCAGAGCCATGGTAAAGTATATCTGCAGAATGTTTCTTTGAATAACTGACAGCAGTTATTTCAGTGCTGAAATACTGAAAAGACTAGAAAGTTAACAACATAGTGGCTGTTTTGGCTGGATATTAGATTAATCTGATTGTTTTTTTTGTAGCATTAGCTGAATTTGTGTTCTTCAATGGTTGGATATTGATGCTGCTGATGGATGTAAACGATGGACTATAACTGGAATATAACTCTTCATTCTGACGGTTTGATTACATTAATTGATTACAATACTAAACCACTGAGCTAGGAAAACTGGAGTGCTTCAATTCTAGCATGCAGGTTGTACTCTGTTTAAGAAATAGATTACGGTTTAGGTTAATAAACCTGATGCAGCTCTCCACCAAGCTTTTCGGATATTCATTTTAATGTTTATTCTTCTTGTCACATCAAAAATGTCTTTCCACAAATGATTCGACACATAAACAGCAGTATCATATCTGCAACCGGCTATGCGTGTCATGTGGAATGAGTGTTTTGTGAAAGTACCTCTTCGCTTTCATTTGAGGAAAGCCTGGTCTGCAGCTGATTGAAGCGAGTCTCCAGCTCACTCTTCATCTCGTAATCTGCACACACCTCACACACCTGCATGCAACAGGATATGCTGAATAAACTCATACCAACCCACGCATGCAAACAAACAAGGCAACACTCTTGCATGCACCTACGCACACCCACACACTCTCAGAATCCCCCTTGTGCACACTGATCCGCAACCCCCCTTGCTCCCTCGTGCTATGCCCTATACACTATATTGTGTGAATGTGTCAGTTACATTATATTTGGTTATACAGTAACTCACAGGAGTGAGTACACCCTCATATGTTTGTAAATATTCTATTACATCTCTTCATGGGACAACACTGAAGATATGACACTCTGGCACAATGTAAAGTAGTCAGTGTACAGCTTACATAACAGTGTAAATTTACTGTGTTCTCAAAATAACTCAACACACAGCCATTAATGTCTAAACCGCTGGCGGTGAAAGTGAGTACAGCTCTAAGCGAAAATGGTCAAACTGTGCCTAATTAGCCATTTTCCCTCCCCAGTGGCATGTGACTCCTTAGTGTCACAAGGTCTCAGGTGTGAATGGGGAGCAGGTGTGTTCAATTTGGTTAAATACGGGTTACTGGAAGTTCAACATAGCACCTAATGGCAAAGAAAAAGAAAAAAAGAAGTGCTGCTCTACATAAAGAGCAAAGCCTGCCAACACCCTGAAACTGAGCTGCAGCACCATGGCGAAGATCATACAGCGGTTTAACAGGACAGGTTCCACTCAGAACAGGGCTCGCAATGGTCCACCAAAGAAGTTTAGTGCACATGCTCACTGTCATATCCCAAGTTTGTCTTTTGAAAAGTGCTGCCAGCATTGCTGCAGAGGTTAAAGGCGTGGGGGGTTAGCCTGTCAGTGCTCAGATCATACGCCGCACACTGTATCTAATTGGTCTGCATGGCTGTCGTCCCAGAAGGAAGGCTCTTCTAAAGCTGATGCACAAGAAAGCCAGCAAACAGTTTGCTGAAGACAAGCAGACTTAGGACATGGATTACTGGACCCGTGTCCTGTGGTCTGATGAGACCAAGATAAACTTATTTGGTTCAGATGGTGTCAAGCGTGTGTGCCAGAAACCAGGTGAGGAGACAAGTGTGTTTTGCCTACAGTCTACGGCTGTGGGGGCTACAGTTCACTGAGGGAGCCATGAATGCCAACATGTACTGTGACATACTGAAGACATACTGTAACACACAGAGCATGATCTCCCCCCTTTAGAAACTAGGCTGCAGCGTAATATTCCAACATGATAACCCTAACACACCTCCAAGACGACCACTGCCTTGCTAAAGAAAGTGAGGGTAAAGGTGCTGGACTGGCCAGGCGTGTCTCCAGACCTAAACTCTATTGAGCATCTATGGGCCATGTTAGGTCACTAACATCCACCAGCTCTGTGATGCCATCATGGAGGAGTAGAAGAGGATTCCAGTGGCAACCTGTGAAGCCCCAATGAACTCCATGCACAAGAGAGTTATGGCAGTCCTGGAAAATGATGGTGGCCACACAAAATATTGACACTTTGGGCACAATTTGGCCATTTTCACATTAACGTCTGTGTGCTGGGTTATTTTGAGGGCACAGCAAATTTACACTGTACACGGACTACTTTACATTGTATCAAAGTGTCAAATCTTCAAAATAATGTTTGGAGCAAAACAGCACCACCTTGAGAGCTATAAATCATAGGGGTGAATTTGCTGGAAACAAAATGTGGCACAACAAAAATAAAAAATAAAAACCTAAAATGAAATAAAGCCTGGTTTCTACAACACCACAGCGATCCAAAGCATACTTCAAAATTCACCTTAAAATATATTACGAAAAAAAAAGCTGTCGGTACCGCCCTCGCAGTATAGGTAGATTTTAGAGATGGTGTGAAGATGTTCTAAATATATCACAGAAGCACACTAAAGGAAGTGGGTAGAATTTCATAAAACAAAAATAGAAAGACTCTTCTTTCCAAATATTTGCAACCTGCCAAATGCAGTGTTACTGAAAAGTGACTTGGTAGGGTGGCCCAATCTTTGCACATCCTACTTTTTGTTTTTTTATTATTTTTTTATATAAAAGAAAAAAATAGGTATCTCTCAAATAATACATACAGCATTAATATGTAAAATTTATATGTAATTAACCCACTTTTACATGCAACCCAGGTAGCAGGGTGAGACGGATCCATTCTGGAGTTTTCATCAGAATCCTTATTTTGGCCAAAGTTCAGATGTCACATTATGAATGAAACTTAGCTCTTTGAAGTTGTTGACTGTGAGACTAAAGTCACCAGCTCATAACGCTAAAATATAAAATATATTTATCTACAGCTGACATATGACCTGTGCTGTTCACACTTTTAAAAATATTTGTAATATTTATTATAGCTCTTATTTACCATTACTTTATTGTGGCTCAGTCTCTGCTTATAGCTGTTCATATCAGTCACTATGTCACTACCGAAACACAACTAACCTTATTTCCCAGTCACTTACTGAGCTGAGAAATGTAACTGTCTATGCTGCAACAATATAGAAAGTAAAATATTGCATCTTTGAATCTGGTTAAAAACAAAAACTGCTTTCTTGCTTTTCTTTTTATAGAGCAACACAAGACACAGGAGAGTTTGTGAACTGAGTCAGTCATCTGGTGTTTACTGACAGTTTGAGTGTGTGACTAATTTCGCACTATTGCAAAGTTATTTTAAGGCAGTTACTTGGTATCTTGTTATGTAATAAATAAAGAAACTAGTGGAATGCGTTGTTTGCCTTGTGCCAACTGACTTTTTAAGAAATTATCTTTAAGATAAGATAAATCAGAACGGTGCTAATTTTTTCAGGATAGAATTATTACAATATTGAACATTTATTTAACCTTTAAATGCCAATCAGCTTTAGATTAGAATGCTGAAGGAATGAATGACTGTATGTTAACCTCCAGTGACCCTGTACTTTAATTAAGTGTACTTACATTAAAACAAATGAGTTTGTCACCACCAAAACTCAATTCCATAGTGACCATTTTTATAAGCATTAGTTTACTCTGGCTAGCACATGACTAGCCCTCACAGCTTTTAATGGATGTACACAAATGGTGTAACCACAGCTTATTTTTTCAGTAAAACACAAAAGAGGTTACACAATTCCAGAAAGTATTCATTTATTATACACTTTATGTATGAACTATACACTGCCTGCTCTCAACATGCAGAGGTGTTCTTAAAATATGGCCTTAAATATGGACTTAAGTGCTTTGTTTTTCAATAGTGACATAAAAGCCTTTTATTTATGACATGACAACTTTAAATTAAGGATGCATTTATGATGATACTGATGTCGGGTATTCGTCAGATGCTCATTTAGTTGTAGTAACTTGAAAACCAATACCAGCATCTGACAGCATCTGATACCACCTGATACTTCTGATATTAAATATGGTAATCAAATTCCTTGTGTGTGTCAACATAATTGGCCAATAAACACTGTTCTGGTTCTGACGCTTTATGAGAGCCTACACTGCTCTAAATCTTTCAACTTAGCAAAATTAAAATCATGATTTCAGCTATTAATGTCTCAAATGATGCTTTGAATTTACTAAATCTATCTATTATGTATCTGTCTTATATCTATCTAATCTCAGTTTAAACAAATTTGGTAAAATGATCCATATATCAGGGAATTTTAAGCAGCATATACATGAACACTTAGTTTGAATCTTTTTAAATGATATCAAACCGAATCTGTAATAATATGCTATAATGGCACATAACACGGCAACGTATACATAGAACTGACAAGTCATATGTGCATCATGCTCCCTCGCTCTGATCAAACTTGCAAATGAGCTAAGAGGTGTCAAATCAGACTTTTGTGGCATGGTCTCTGTGTGTGAGGGGGGGTGTGGGCGGACGGACGCATCCTAAATCTGGTGCATTCTCATGCAAAAATCTACTTGTAAATAACCTTCCTGTTCACAGAAACACTGTGATGGAACAGAAAAGGGCCCTCCACAAACTGTTGCCACAAATTTGAAAAAGCATATAACTGTCCAGAATGTTCTGGTATGCTGATGCATTAAGACTTCCCTTCACTGGAAATAGGCTAACCCCTGAAACACAAATCCAGAGCATCATCCCTCCTCCACCAAACTTTACAGCCAGTACAATGCAGGCAGGCAGATATTGCTCTGTTGGCGTTCTCAGAGCACAGACCTGTCCATCAAAATGCCAGACAGACAAGCGTGAGTATTTACTCTACAGAACACGCTTTACTGCTCCAGAGTGGCCCTGTGCTTTACACACTTGCTTTAACACTTGGCACAGTGTTTGGTTTGCATGCAGCTGCTTAGATATGGAAACCAACGCTATGAATCTCCCAGCACAGTTTTTGCCAGAGGAGGTTTGGAACAGTTATTGAAATTTGTTTCACAAATGTTTGTAAAGACAGACTGCATGGCTCTGTGCTTGACTTTAGACATCTGTGGAAATGGGACCGAATGAAACACTTGGGTTCAATGATTAAGAGGTACTTTTCTACTTTTGTCCATACAGTGTATTTACAGTGTAATCAACCAATAGCTTCTTTATTCTAGTGCATGTCTGGCAATAAAAATACTAATAAGAAATGTCAAAAGCTGAAAGGTTGAAAGCTCCATCTTAACACTAGGCTTAACATTAGCACCTTGCATCAGGGATCTCTGGCATTTTTCATAAGCTGAAAAACAAAAACACTCAAATTCTGTATGGTTCCAGGAACAATATTATTGACTGTTGTAAGTAAGTCAAGGGGTCAATCTAGCCTAAACATGGAAAGAGTCAATAAAATATGGTTCTTTGAAGGTTTGAAAACATCACTGAATTGCTTAATTCACTACAATTAACAGCTCCAATTAAAAAGGTCTATATAAAAAAAGTCTACATAAAAGCGATATACCACACGGAAACTTAAACAAGCTTTTCAACACGGCAGCAACAACTAAGACAGGAAATGGTCAAATGCTTGTCAATACAACCACAACTGCAACCAAAATGCTAAACTGCATCTTTCATGCTGTAATCTAGAGTGGCAATAACATCCAAGGCCAGTTCCTCTTGAGCTCATATCATAGACTGTTTATATAGATACCTAGCTGGTTTATAACGATTGGCTGACATTAGTTACCCTCCACCTGAGCCACATGTACTACTATTTTAAAGCATCATGAACGTTTTCACTTTACAGGTGGAAATTTTCAATTAAAATAAGCTACCCAAACGAAAACAACCAAAGCATGCGGACGCTAGAAGGTGAACCATCACACAGTGCATGCAGTACCATTGAGATTGTGTGGGCAGACCCTGCTACAGTGTTACTTTCTTTTGTCTGAACAGGCTGTAAACTGAACTTGAGGTGTGTTCAACATGGTGTTTCATTCACAATCAAAGTAAAACAACAATACAGAGCTTCTCAAGAAACGATGTTCCAGCACATGTACACCACTGCTAGTGCACGATGATAAAGTGTTTCTGATTTTCCAGTGTATTTTACCAACAGTGATAAGTGGGCCATTTTCAACACAGTGTAAGACGGTACCTGGTCTCCTTCATGGGGTTGGTAATGAAAGCGTAGTGGCAGGCAGAAAGTGGTCTCATGAGCCTGCATCAACGCATCCCGGTCATGGCTCTGGTCCAGGCCAGACTGAGCAGAGACCAACTGCTGCAGCCCACATCCCAGGTTCTGGTGGGCCTGCTGGCGTCTGGACAGGTAAATCTGTAGCACCTGGGACAGGGACTGGTGGAAACCTAAAACGCTGGACTGTGAAAACATGAAGATTAGACCTGGAGTAACTACAGTGAGCTGATGTATAGCAAGAGCTCTGACCAACACGTAAACTTGTTTAGAACATGTATAATTTTGGTCCCAGAATCTGACTGGCTGGAACACATTAAATCTGATGGACAGTTTACAATCTGATTGGCCAAGTTTCATGTCTAGATTAAGATTGCAAAAAAAATGCTGTAAATAGCTTGGGGATAACACGATGCAGCAAATCCCACTGGTTTACTAGCATATATTAGCATCACTGTAAAGATGATTGTTGCATTAGAGATGCCTAGAGAGGGCTGCATACAAGATAAAGATGAAGAGTTTTTTTAAAATCTTCTATATATGAACACAATGGCCTATAACCATGCAAACCAGATGCAAGAACTTTGACTTTGATAGGAATGCCCAATGAGCGCTAGGAAAGACTCTAGCAAACACTGTGACCCAGAAAGAAATGTGACTCAGAAGAGGAATGAATGAATAAATAAATGAATCAATTAACGGGCTATCAAATCATTGCTTTTGCAAATAAGAGCTTGTCAGTTAGCTCATCCATCAATAAATCAATAGACTATCTTCTGTTGGACTCACTGAAGAACAACAACAATGTACAAAGCTGAAAATCAAGTCAAATGACAAGCTTGATAAAACACGTTCATGGTGATTACAGTGTGCTTGCAATGTGCTTCAGCATTTAACCTCCATCAAACCAAACTACTCACATCAATGATGGCGGAGAGATCATGCAGGTAGTATTTATTCATGGAAGCGTTTGCCGCCTCCAGATTAAGCAGATAGTCGTTGCGTGCTTTGGTGCACTTCAGCTCCGTCTCCTGAACTTTACATTGCCTCTGCAAACACAAAAAGGAGCAACGCAATCAAACCACACAAACAGACACATTTCCCTCCCACTCACATACACTTACAGTCAACCACACATCCGTACACTGTCGTTTAAAAAGGGAAGTTCAATTACAAGGTACTTAAATATGCCCCACATCATACGGGTAAATACAGAAGAAAGGATGTTGCTGGGGTGCATGGCATGCGAAGCAGAAGTCAGAATGGAAAGTCTTATGCAGATACGTCCATCAGGTAAAAGTAGAAACGGGGCCATATCACTGTTTTAAGTGTCCAACCACAAATACAGTATTATGTATACACTGCTACTAATGGTGGTGCACTATTTTGGCCATACTGTACTGTAGCATGCAGCGCTGGGGTCAAATTAGCACATCCAATTCACCAGACTGCACTTGAACCAGAAACCAGAGCACCCGGAGGAAACCCATGTGGACACAAAAAAAGAACATCCATACTCCACCCAGAAGCAAAGCTCATTTTGCTGTGAGGTGACAGTGTGCCAAACACCCCGTTTTTTTTTTTTTTGGATGGGGTGGGGTTCCATGTTAGCTAGATGCTAACTTACTTACCATAGTGGTGCTAATGTGTGCTTCAACACATGCAGTAACAAAATGTTGTTTTCTAATTTGGTATTTGACAAGTTTAGATATTTATACATTTATTGATGGCATATTGTAAAATCGAAACATCAAACTTGTGTAAGAATTAAATGCAAATTAACTTGAAAATCAATCAGCTCATAGCTGTATATTTCACTGTGTGCTTTAAACGTGCCAAAACAAAACACAATATAGTCATTTGATTTCAGTCAGAGCAGCGAGGAATCTGTGACACAATGAAATGTAATCGCAACACTTTGCAGGGCGTGGCTTAGAAACCAGGCCGAAGCCTCTGAAAAAAAAGAGGAAATAAATATTCATTCTTCAAGTTTATGATGGTGCAGTCACACACGATTTGGCCTACAAACATTTTCTTAAGCTGTAAATAAGGAGCCAAAAAATAATCAGAAGCTGTGAATAAGGAGCCAAACGAATTAGAAGCTGTGAATAAGGAGCCAAAAAATAATCAAAAGCTGTAAATAAGGAGCCAAGTGAATCAGAAGCTGTGAATAAGGAGTCAAATGAATCAGAAGCTGTGAATAAGGAGCCAAATGAATTAAAAGCTGTGCATAAAGAGCCAAACATATCAGAAGCTGTGAATAAGGAGTCAAACAAATCAGAAGCTGTGAATAAGGAGTCAAATGAATCAGAAGCTGTGAATAAGGAGCCAAACGAATCAGAAGCTGTAAATAAGGAGCCAAGTGAATCAGAAGCTGTGAATAAGGAGTCAAATGAATCAGAAGCTGTGAATAAGGAGCCAAATGAATTAAAAGCTGTGCATAAAGAGCCAAACAAATCAGAAACTGTGAATAAGGAGCCAAATGAAACAGAAACTGGGAATAAGAAGTCAAATGAATCAGAAACTGGGAATAAGGAGCCAAGCGAATCAGAAACTGGGAATAAGGAGCCAAACGAATCAGAAACTGGGAATAAGGAGCCAAACGAATCAGAAGCTGTAAATAAGGAGCCAAGTGAATCAGAAGCTGTGAATAAGGAGTCAAATGAATCAGAAGCTGTGAATAAGGAGCCAAACAAATCAGAAGCTGTGAATAAGGAGCCAAACGAATCAGAAGATGTGAATAAGGAGCCAAACGAATCAAAAGCTGTAAATAAGGGTTAGGGGGGGGATTTTCAGGTATTCCTGCTTGCAGCTAGGCTTCTGGAGCTTGGAGCTGGATCATGTTGGACCCATGTTCTCTAAAAGCACCTCAGCTTTAAACAGCTTTTAGGCCAAGTAATGTGTGACGGCATCGTCCTGAACTTGTAGAATGAGTAATTATATCCTCTTTTACTCTGAGACAAGAGCTTATTGTAATTGGATGAATTTGCAGCTACAAAGAATTACTTCTGCCTAGTTTCTAAGCCACTCCCCACAAAGGGCTGTGATTGGCCAGAGATTACATTTGGTTGCGTCACGCATTCTGCGCAGGTCAGACTGCAACACAATGACTGTGCTGTGTCATAAGTGCTTAAGCACCACAGCTATGCATAAGCAATACAGCTGTGCGTTAAATTGAACTTTGTTAAGTTGCCAGTGGGCTATTTTTAATTTTGACATGAACTCAGTATTTTGATTTGTAAATGTAAATCTTAGGGAACCGTTTTTCAGTGAAGAGTTCAAGCGACGTGAAAAGAATTTATTAGATGTTTTGGTTTTTTTGCTTGGCATGAATTCAGCATGCAACTATGGAAAAGCAATTTCAATTTGGCCCACGTTTTCTCTATATGCACATAGTGCTGTGGGATAATGACAACGACTATATCTGACTATTTCTGGATCCTGGAACATTAACTGCGGCTAATAATTATCATGCAGTGAACACAATCTTTTAAATCAGCCGTGAGTCATTTTCAACTAAAATCTGTTTTAGAATCTGTGGGCCAAATAAGCATGTTTTAGCCCTTCCAGAAGTGTCCCACATCCACAAGCTGTCTGGGTAGCAGTGTCACTGTTAGGTGGTTCACCACCCAAAAATATCCAGATAAGTGTGGTTCTGTGTCCAGCCTCTGAGCATTGATGAAAGGCTGGAGGATGGTTTACACAAACAGTACATGGCAACAGATGTCTGTACAGTCTGTACACTGAGCATGCACCAGTATGATGGAGCAGAGATGTTACAAATAAGGAGACCAATGACTCGTTCAAACGGGAACACTGCGTCTCTTTGTGGAAAAAGTCCTACCCGTTAGGACTTTGAACCCTGGCAATTAGCTTCCCATATGGAGGGGGTGGCTAGGACGTCGACAATGCAATTCAGTTTTGACTTTGGTTTGAATATGCCCCACTTCAAAGAGAGTCTGATCTTCAAAAGAGAGACTTTCCCAATGTGGACTCTGGACGGAGTAACAGCGTGACCATTACGTCTTCCTCTGTGAGTTTATTGGCTATCTGGCTACTGATTCACTTAGACCTGGATTTTAAATAGCAGGTGCATGAAAATGTGTTGACTACATAATTGTCCAAATCTGATTTTTAGGTGCATGTAAATGAACAACATAAAACACTTTCGTTACAAAAAAGGAAGAGAAGGTCAGTTTTCCATGACGCAATCCGTTTAACAGTGTGGTAGATTGATTATAACTGTACTGGATTCAGTGATCCAGCATGCGCACTTTACGCTCATCGTTAAAAGATAGTTGCACCCAAAAGGAAGTGATGAATTGTGGCTAGCTCCCAATCGTGGCTGTTGCGTCAGTCAAGTACAGGTTAAAGGCTCATCCTTGCTTACATCACATGTACGGTTGAGGGTGAAACTTAAATCCTTTGCATGTCTCACAATGCCAAACGTACCCACCAAGTTTCATTCCTGTCAGTTGATTCCTTCTGGGTAAAACTCTCTGTGCAGCTATTCTTTTTATGATTAGAGTATAAAGGCTATAGAATCACATGCTTTTGACAATGAGCTTTACACAAACCCAGAAAAGCTACATCAACCCAACAGTGGCGCTACTCTGTTATTCTAAAGTTCTCGTTGCCTGTTATGTGGCACAGGAGGGTTATCATGCTTACTTTCTCTATGAGTCTCTCTATCTTCTTGGCCGCACTCTGCTTCTGTTTTTCTTCCTGTTTGGCAGCTTCCCTCAGCTTGCACTCAGCTGACAAGTATTCTGCGTGGTACTGGGAATATGTCTTCAGCGTCTGCAGTTTAAAACATTTAGGAAGGTTTGGTGAGTTATAGCTCTTAATTTACAAACTAACTGCTGGAGATCCATTTATTTACAGTGAAGATACACTTACAGTCTGCATCTCTGAGGTAACCTTCAGGAGTTCTTCCTGTAACTGGGAGCCAATTTCTCTACTCTAGGGAAATAAACAGAGATAGAGGAGAAAGCTGAAAATCTAGAACACAACATAATGTAGGCAGGTTTCCTAAAAGCAGTGGGATGTAAAGGGGTTGTTTGGCCAAAAATCAATTGGCACAGTGCTGCCTAAGTCATCACACATTTGCTTCTCACCTCAAGAAGATGTATGCATACCATAGAGGTTAATTTGGTAGTACCAGCAATCTTGAAAGCTCAGTGTAAAATTTTACAAACCAGATATCTCATGGCCAATAGACTATATAGACTTTAGGCAAAATTTGTAAATCAGATTTTTGCCCACACATATTTAAAAACACATTTATTTTAGCCACTGCATGCCTGTACCCCATGACCACATGGTGCCCTGTTAGATTCCATTGTTGCGAAGTCAAGTCCCAAGTTAGAAAATAAGCGTGTAACATTAAGAATAGTCAATTTGTACAATTTTCTCCATGTAAGCAAACTTCCTTTGTATTGATTTGGTTCTGATGATTGTTTCGTTAAATATAAAATGGAAACTTTAATCATTTGTTTTAATAAAAGGTCACGCAAAGGAAAAATAAAACAACAAGTCAGTTTTGTTTTAGCTCTGGTAGAATAATCTGTAGAAGAGAGAGTAAAATTAGATATTTGGCCAAACGGTCCAACACTGTTCCTCAAATATTTGCAGCTGTCAAAGTGATACTTGCTGTCCATTCTAAGATTTAGGGAACTCAATAAAGTAAAAATGTTAGTGAAAGCGTAGAGACTAAACTTTAGGTGTAGGCGTTGGTCCATGCAAATGTGCATATATGGTACTGTGCAAAAGACAGAAACGACAACAACATGTGCATATGTATGTGTATGTATGTATGTATATATATATATATAATATATATATACACACACACACGCATTGAGATGTCCTGTCACTGTGGAAGGGAGGGCAATTGCACACTTGATATAGTTCATGCGTGAATGTTCGTCAGGTATTGCACTGGACGCAGGACTGGGAGGTGAAAAAACTGACATGAGACCACCCTAACGTTGACTTGGGATTGCTAGGTATTGCACTTCTGCTGTATTTAACACTGTATTCTTCTTTCTAAGTATCAGCACTGGCAAGTTTTAGACTCTAACCTTCTTGTACTAGCTAGGACACATTCTCTGATGGAACACTACGCACTAAGAAGGATAAGAGCGTCTACTAAATCCCATCAATGTAATGTAAATGAAAATGTAAATCCTATATGTAAGCACTTTGCCAAGGGCTGACTGTGTCAGTGTTCTTCTTTTGCACTCATGAGCACTGGAGATCAAACGTGCCTGCACATGCCTGACTATGTGTGTATGTGTCTGAGTGGTCGTGTAAGAAAATGTCTTGGAGACAGTTTGCTGGTTCTCATGAGGTTTTACTAATATTGAAACATTTATTGCATCAGGTCTGTTGTATTGGGGAACTGAGTTGTGCAGTGCTATAGGTGCTACGGGCTAATCTATTAAACCTTTGTATGCACAGATCTATTCCTAAAATGATCACAGGTGAAAATTCATTGTTGATAATGAGGTTTAACACATGTGAATTAGAAAACGAGAAAATCTGATGTATGAATGACAGTGTGTGCTACAGGCATGAGTTCAATAAACAAAGATTTGAAATCTACAGAATGCTCTTTGTGTGTTTATAAATCACTTGAGTGCAAATGCTTTAGGAACTTACTTCAAGAACAAAATGAAATTAAATTCAAATACATTTTACACATGAGGTGCCAGGAGCAGCATTAAAAGATACTGGATCAGAGGATAGCTAACACAAACCATGCATACCAATAACAATGTGGTGGGTATTTTGTAATAGGGTGCCGAGACTGGTACTGTAGTTACAGTAATGCAGAAGTCAATGAGAATACCACACAAAGATTAGCATGCAAATGGGCGTGTGCGTGTGTGTGTGTACTTTTTTAGCCAGGCGCTGAACATGCTCCAGACAGCGAGACAGCTGCTGAGGTAGAGCGGAACCACAGCTGTCGCTCAGCGAGCTGTGATCTTTACTCTCCTGCCGTGTTTGAGACAGCAGCTCCTGCCAGCACAGCACTACAGACTGACTACTGTACTCCTTCCTGAGAACAGAGACATACAGACGGACAGATAGACAGACAGACAAAATGAGACGAGTGCTAGACTCAACTTGTTAAAGCAGGGGCCCCAATGCATCTCTGTAATTTGCGACCAGTTGTAGACATTTCACTGACTATAAAGCACAGGCCCATATGCAAAACCCGATTTCCTTGTATCTTTTCACTGAGGTTGATTTATAACACTTGTGTGGATTCAAACAGAAGGTGAAGATGTGAATTTATAAGGTGTTAGACTAGAAGCGGAAGAGATTCAGACATGTGCCTCTCCCCAAACATCAGTAACATCAGTTAGTACATACATTTTAGCATTCATGAGCATTCAGCTCAATTCGGCTGTTCATGTTCGCAATATCTCAGCAGTCCAGAATGGATTTTGTAATTTTGTGAATTTAGCAACAGTAATTACTTAAAAGTAGCTGCAAGCCCGATAATGAAAATCTAAACACACACACACACACACACACACACACACACACATATATATATATATATCGTTGCTGTCTAAAGAAAAACAGGTATCACCAAAAAAGCAACTTTACAAGAGAGGCCAAAAACCTCATTTCATTTGAATGGAAGTCAATGGAACCATACGTCTTTACAAGCAGTTTTGGGCCTTTTCTGTTGGTCCATTCTTTGTGGAATTCCTACACAGGGTAAATAGTGGCTCATGTGATCAAATGAGGCATCAAAGTAAAAATCAACAAAAATGGAGATACAAGTTTTTCTTTGGACAGCGACGACATATACATATATATATATATATATGACGTTTCCACTATCATGCCTCATTCGAACTCCAAATTTCTAGACCAGAACCTGTTACTACATCAGCTTTAAAATGAATCATGCAGCACAGTTTAAACAGGAATAAGTTCTTACTTTTTGATCCTGGATGTGAACTTGTCAGCGAGCTTATCCAAAGATCGAGCATATTCACCCTCGATCTCTCCCCGTCTGCGCAAGTAATCACTCAAGTCCTGCAGCACCTGACTGTTCTGCTCCAGATGACAATCAAACACACGCTGCTGCTCCGCCAGCTGATTACGAACCTCTGTAAACGACAGAGAGTGCAAGAGCGTCAGACAACTCATATAAGCTAAGTTCATTTCATCTTTCTTCATTGTTGCAAAGCAAAGAATGAACAAGGGTCAGGCTCCCAAAATCTGATTGGCCTTAGCTACATAGCCTAAATGACTTTTTAAAGGTAAATCATTGAATCAAATCATTGAATTGAATGATGTCAAACACTGTACTCAAACCATGGATGAGAGAATTTGCAGGAGGGGAAATCACTACTCCATTGCCCAGTACAACTGGGGGTCTCACAAAGGCCTACACAGTCCTATAGCCAAAAATGTGTTAAAGCTTTTCCTCAGCCGGCACCGGCCATCTAGTTCATACTGAAGAACGGATGGGTGGTGCAAAATAATAAGGGGTAAAGAAGGACAATCTGCTACAGCCAGTAAAAAAAATGAACTGGGATATTCTACACCTGTCCCCAAAACAAGACCAAAGCAACACAGGAATTACAAAAAGGTATATGTTCTACAGAGGCCAAGGACCGCTGGGAGAGATAAGGAGCCTGGATGAATGTGCAAGTCTTTGGATTTATTGTACATCTTACATGTACCATGTACATGTTTTATCATGCAAATAACTGCTGATCAAAATAAAACCCTATTTAATTTTAAGTTCTTGTTCTACTTTAACAACATTACGCTCTTTACTCAACTAAGCAACCTAAAAGGCTACTTAACTCAATTACACAGAACCACATGACATAACATCTCATTTTTTAAAATAGTGTAAAATAACCAGCAGGATAAACGAGATTTTGCTCAGATTGCTTTAGTGTGATATACTCACATTTAATAAGTATATACTATTCTATCAGGTAGCTCGGAAGCTGCTTAAGGTAGTTGCACGGAACCACTTTATTGTATATAAAATTTTATTAATATCAAACAAGACAATGTCCCACAAAAATCCAACACTGTTTTGAGTGCGGACTGTTAAAACCAAAAATGAAATGCTTTACAGTTCACACTTACAGGTAATTGGCTGAAACCAAAAATGTCTTAGGCCCCTTTTTTCCCTTCACCTTTCTGTAACATGTCGGCACTGTTGCATCAGACCAGTCTGGACCCTTGGACATCTCTCAGAGACGCCCCGGCGGGCCCTCCTACACTCGCCAGTCCAGTCTTGTCTTGTTTTTCGCCCTGTTTCTTGTCTTGTTCCCTGTGCAGCCCTTGGTTCCCTCTGTTCGGTCGCTAGTCCAGTTGCTTGTCCAGTCCCTGACAAGCCCTTGGTTCTCTTTGTTCAGACACCAGTCCAGTTGCCTGTCCAGTCCCTGTCTTGTCCTTTCGCCTGTCCAGTCCTCGGTTCCCTTTGTTCAGCTGCCAGTCCAGTTGCCTGTCTAGTCCCCTGTCTTGTCTTCTGCCCACCTTTCAGTACTGTCACCTGTTTGTTTACCAACTCCTGTCTAGTCACTTGTTTAGTTCCTTGTCTAGATTTTGCACAAGGCATTGTCTCATTTCAGTCCCTCCTTTTTCAAGGGTTCTTTTTTTTTTTTTTTTGCACTTCGGAAGTTTCTGTAACACGTCTGCCCTATTTTCACAGTCTTTGGTTCCTTCTCTGTTTGTCTCTGCTTGTCTTGGCTTTTTTTCTGTTTTGTTCCCAACCCTTCTCTGTGTTTATTGCTAGATGCTTTTTTTTGTCTCTTTGTCATCATATTTCTTGATTTTCTTTTTGTTTAATCTGCTGGTTTCATTACAGACTTTAATAAGCACTCACCCTAAACATCATCCAACTTTAAAGACAGCTCTGTTACACTGTCCCAGATATATTAGTCAGTACATAACATTACAAACCCTGAATAACAAGCAAACAAATGTAACGGAAGTTCTTTACGTGAGTTCTAACTAGTCACTCAAATGGAAACTTTACTGCTGGTGTAGAATAATAAACTCACACCACTTCTCCTTGTGTGTTCTCATCACTGCTGCAGTGGACAGCCTTTCGGTGGGGTTAACTTCATTAATGCGGAACACTCTAAATGGTTGCTTGCTGGTAAATGAGCAGCTGGTTTTAAATTGCTTCTTAAATGCTGTTGGGTTTAATCCACTATAAGGAAGGTTATACACTAGGCTATACATAATTACAGAATCGACTGGTTGAAATACAAGGCGGTTGAATCTCAGTGACCTGTAGGAGGAATGACCTGGGGTTTGAACTGGAGAGCATGAAAAGTGCTGAAGAAAGCATTCACAAACAGCAGCAGTGGATTATTCAGCAGAATGTGAGCAAGTTGGGAGCATGTTACGAGTGAATTCCACTTGTTGGCTCAACTTCATTGAGTTTATGGACATTTGTATATCAGCCTAGCACGAATTTGTTCAGCATGGAAACTATTCAGCTGTGAAGATGTTCATGACCTGTGCGAAACTGAACGAACTGCTCAGCTAAAATCTAAAAGGCTACTGCAATATCTCATTGGTAAAAACCGGCTATCTTACCAGCTGTTTTGCCAATAGCAAATAGTTCAACATTACATTACAGTAAATCAAGAACATAGGAGAAAGTTGGAAATGGGCCAGGCACATTTGCTACTATGAACCCAAGCCCACCCCATTCCCTACACTATAGTTAGCTATAAGCTGATCTTTGTCGGGAACAGTATTCTCCTAATAAAACAATACATTTAAAATAATGTAGTGCTAGTCTTGATTAATAACCGATTATTGGTGCTCCACTTCCCACACTCCAGGACTTGTACTGTTCAAGAACCAGGAAATGGGCAGAGAAAATCATTACACATCTGTCTCACCCTGGACACAACATATTCCAATTCCGCCCATCCAGCAGGCTCTACAGGACCCTCTACACCATGACAACCAGACAGAGAAACAGCTTCTTTCCTCAGGCCATCACCTTCACAAACTACTGACCAGTCACATAATCTGCTGGAACATAGTTACTGCTGTTCGTTCGTAGTGTTCACCAGTTTTGCTCACATGCCAGCTTATACTCTACAGTTACGTTATATATACTCTATTAAGAAATAAGATGAGTTAGAGCCTCACAAGACTGAGACAAGACCAACGTCAGTTAGAAAGCAAAGCTGTGACCCACACAACACACTCTGGAACTACCTACTGCACTACTGAGAGCACTTCTAACAGTAGTGCACTACATTTACATACTATTTAGTGCTACAGTGTGCAGGACACAGCCAGAGACTAATGTTACTAGACGTTTCAGAGTGCTTTCTGACATGTAAGTTACCCAACCCTTCTTGTATAAACCCACAACAAGAGTGTAATACACAGCTGTTTTCATAGCAATAACTAGCCATTGCTGCTATGTGTTGTGCTCTCATTACTGGCCCCAAAGCCGGTAAAAGCTCACTTCAATCCAGACTCTCCAATGAAATGAAAACTAAAACCAGTGAAGCTAGTGATTAAACAGGCATCTCAACCCAAACATTAACAAAGTCTAAAAGAAGACAAAGCACCTTTGCTAAATACTGTTACAGTTACAGTTGTTTCTCCCCCTGTGGTATCATTTTTGGGTGGGACAAATGCAACTGCAACCCACCCAGTTCCCATGCCTATTCAGTAAGTCCAAATGAACAGCAAAACAGTACAACATTACATTTTTAGTTTGATACTAAACTCCGGCAAGTAAACAGCTGTTAATGCTAACACTGAGGAAGAGGGACTGGCCAATCTTATGACAGAGTTGATCACCACAACTTTCTGGTAAGATCTTGCCTCAGTTGTTTGAACTATGAATTCAACAGGTTGCATCATCTTACACTTTGCTTTGCTCCTTTAAAACCACATTGTACAGTTTTTATATATATATAAATCAGCTTGTAAAAATAATATGATTTAGGAGTATCAATATATATATATTACTATATATATTATATATATTACTATATATATATACTGTTTTATGAGGCGTCAGACATGCCAGGTTGTTAATAAATAATGTCTATAAATAATGCTGTTAATAATTTTGCTTAGGTGTAGTTACACACTGTGTTCTTGCTTTGACTTTTTAGAATGTCTGTCCCCGTCTGTGTGTTTAAAATGTCCTGTTCATTGGACAGCTCAGTTCAATCCTAATGAGAGGGAAGTGCTTTAATGGTTTGTGCCGTCTCTGAGAAGCTGCAACTTCTAACCATAATACCATGTAGCCTTTATTGAGGTTTGAAAAGCCATGTTTTTTTCCCCCTTGAGATTCACACACACACACACACACACACACACACACACACACACACACACACACACACATACATACATACATACATACATACATACATACATACATACATACATACATACATACATACATACATACATACATACATATATATATATATGGTATACAGTGGTATATATATTTGAATTATTTAGTTCAAATGGCAATATACATACTGTCTAAATTAAGTTGTTCTTGGGTGTTCCATGTACTGATGCTCAAGGGTTACAGAGTCTTTGCATTTCCAATGCCAAGACTCTGGACCAGCCTACCATGGTCATTAGGTCTGACCTCATTTATATATATATATATAAAAAAAATCGCATTTACTAAATAGCTTTTTGGGGTACGTAAATGTGTGTGATTGTTAACACACGTGTGTTTATGTATTTGGATCTTATATGTGCAGACCTTATAAAATATGTCCAGACCTAAAAACTTACTTATAAGAATACCCTAAATCATATATAATGTACTTTATACTAGGAGGTGGCTGTCCCAAACCTTAACAGCTACAAATCAGCTTGTGAAAATAATATGATTTAGGAGTATCAATTAGCAAAAATGGAATATAGTATACAAAAAGTTTTCATTTATGTTTAATAACCAAAACTATGAATTGCTGTGTTTTCTCTGGCTTAAAATGAGCCTAGGGCGGTAGGAGGAGGTCTTCTTCCAATAGAGACTGACATGTTGTGCTGCCATGTTAATACAGAAGCCAAAAACGGGCAAACCACACCCTCTCTGTAAAACGTAGGGCTGTATGCTGTATTGTTTCGGTGCAGGATGTGCAATGTTAAGTAGACAAATGAAACAAATGAAATGAAACAGTTCATGCTACAACTTCTTTACAGTGTGATACAAACGAAAAACTCACACGGCTCCTCAGATTCTCGGCTACACAGAGAAAAGTAGCCACAGGGCTCACCAGCTTTTGTGTTTGGTGCAGTAAAACTGTTTATAGAGCATTAAAGTTCCTGAAACATGCTTCACACTTACAAGAGTGTTAAAAAGTCATGTCTCAGCCTATTGTGTTCCGATTCCCACCCCCGCAATCATTTTACAATAAATAATGTTTTTAAATAATAATGTTTCTGGTGAAAATTATTGAATATTTTTTCACAACATATATCGCAAGGGAAAATATTCCAATGGCATTTTATCTGGTATCATGCAGGTCTAGTATGCTGGAAATGATTTACAACATTGTAAATACCAAAACATTTGAAGAAGTTAATTGGCGCTATTACTGCATTATGCTTAATCATCTGCTTTTATAGAATAAACATAATGAAGGTATAGGGTCACTCAAAGCAAAGGAGTTTCAGTCAGATAAAAATCAGGAATGTGTTTTTAACTCATATACATACATTTACTCAGATGCCCATTTTTATTGCCTTCATAATAACCCAACAGTAATAATAATAACAAAAAATGGCAGACATGTAAAATGTCTTCTGCTTCTCCATTATACACTCACTCAATCCCCAACTAAATATTACTCTTCCTGCTTTTATTTATATTGTCAGGTACTAAGAATTGCATTTAACATTTTATAAATTAATTTTAGTAACCTAAAACCGCCAGCTTACCTTTGATCTGTGTGTCATAGTCTGCTACTGCGACCCTCCTCAGTTTGACGTTGTATGATGACATCGCAGCTCTGACTGGAGGCAACTCTGCATTTGATACAATGGGAGTTAAGGGTCAATACAATGTCAGAGGACTTTCCCATCAATCCAATTGCAACAAGTGTTGACTGGCCAAAGCTGAGTAACCATTAGTATGGATCGGTTAGTCACTGACCTGTTGTACACACTAGATACTATGCAATGGCAGATCACAGACCCATCCAACAGACCTGCAGACTACTCACCATCAAACGAGAAATTTAAATCCACCTAGCATTTCTTTGTAAATCATCAGTGATTCTCTGTATATGGGGACCATGAGTCCAAATGTGTTTTTTTTAAAAAACCAAATGCTTATTTTGAATTTGATACCAGAAGCCCGCTTCAAAAAGTTTTTAGGACTGGGTCTATCATAAGTGAACGCAGATAAACTGCTGTTACTGTAGTTCTGAAAGTGAAATATTTTCCTTTTATACTTAATACAGCATATTAACTGTTTAGCAGTTCGCTCTCTCTTTTCTCATAGCTTTCGTTTCATATTCTGCCAAATGTTTTAATGGGTCTGGACTGCAGGCAGGCTAGTTTAGTTACCTGAAGTCTTTACCTACTGAGCCATGCTGCAGTAAAGCATGCAGAATGTGGTTTGGCATTGCCCTGCTGAAATAAACAAGACCTTCCATGAAAAAGACATCATCATCGTCCAGCATTAATAACGTCTTTACAGATGTGCAATTTACCCTACCATGGGCACTAATGCGCTCCATACTAACAACAAGCCAAGATGGTCCCTGTCCACCTTAGCCTGGAGGGTGTGGCGTCAATGACTTCCCAACAGAGTTTCATCCTTTTAATTGGTTGAACCATTGAACCCTTTCCCACTTCACCATTTCACAGTCCCTCTTCAATGTGCTTGGGTTCAGAGAAGGCGGTAGCGTTGTTCCTGGAAGTTATAGAACTGTTCCTCACAACTGCTAATTCTTTTTTTTGGCTTTAGCTTTACATTTTCTCTTTGGTCTGGTAATAAACAAATTTAAAAGGTATTTGTAAGCATATCCGATTCTGTAGGCACTCAGTTATCACTCCATCTACCACTCCCATATTTTGGTACTGAAGTGAGAAACCTACCCTTTTAAAAGTGCTTGGCAAAGCATCCATGCAAGGCAGTCACCCGGAAACAGCACAGTGGAGTGTTTTTTTGTGGTCATCAGTTTTAGATACACTGTGGTTTGTGTTATATAAAGCTATGAAAGCCACTGCCAATACATAGTCATTTAAAGCATGTAATATAACTACAGTCAATTCACCATATGTAGTATCTCACGCCCCCAAAATAACTATATTACCAAGCTTATTTTGACACCCACAATGAGTTTTCACTGGACTCTTTGCTTCAGTTGTTAATGCTAATATGTAAGTACTTGGGGGCGATTTATCCATAGAAGAGTCAGACTATTCCCAAAACGTCTATGGGAATAGAGAAAACTCTGAGCTCGTTAAAAAGCATTAAAAAGGCCTCTACAGCCAAACCTTAAGTATAAATGTGCCAGAATGGAAAGCGTTTGCCCAGTTGCACGCAGTGGCAGGTTATAGCACACCCACTGTTCTGTGACCACGCAGCCCATGGTTAACCAGCAGTACTCTGCATAGCCTTAGAAAAAGGGAAGAGAGCAAACTTCCTGTGTCAGGAGCTGCAGAACCCTCAGCAAATCATGCCCTAGCTCCTCACTCTCATCATGAGTCACCCCTCCACTCTCCTCGGTCGTTCTTTCTCTCTATCAGGCGTCAAAAAAGCAACTTCCTCTTTCACCCTCAGACGAAACAAGAAAAAGTGGTCACTGCTGAAGCTGAACTCACTGAGTTGATAATGCTGGAATACAAGAAAGATTGCCACTAATCCAATATCCACATTTCTTTACAAAAGATTTCTTTCTCTCTTCTCCAACATGTGCACACGGTCAAGCATCGTTACTGGCTACATTTTGACATGTTGTTGTATCTTTTTACACCTGACAGAGAGAACAGGCCACAAATCAACAGCGAAGACAGAGCAACACCACTTGGTTCTGTCAAGAACCGTTCAAAAGAACCAACTTTTTTGAAAAAGAGATGCACAGGTGTGAAGAGCCTTTTCAAGGCCTCTATAGCAATTTGAGATTTTGCCACACAAGCCAGGAACCTGTACTGTTACCTTTACTATTAAGAGGGTTATTGCTTCCAGGAGAAGCTCCATAGTCAAGCAGGGGTGTGCGGTATGGCGAACATATCAAGACATTTTCATAATACATGCTACGCAACAGTTGGAGAAGTTGGAGCAAGCTAAAAATCTCGCATCTATAGCGAAACATTCAAACATGTAATATAATGATATGTACAGTATATACGCTTCAGAAAGGCTATAATGCTCTTTATAAGAAAACATAAAGTTGTTTGGTGTTCTTTAAGTGCTGACCATCCCCACAATATTCCCACAAAACCATATTGTCATATTGTCACCTATTTGGCATAATTTACTATGATAACAACATATATTGTCTTATTGTTCACCCTTGTCCGTTATCTAAGGCTAAGCCCTACGACCCTCGGACTGCTAAATTCTAACCAACCATAAAAGCCTGTGGGTATAAGTATTGTGTAGATAGTAGAGGTGTGTCGATATGATACTCTAAACGTTGTGTGTGTGAACACATACAAATAATAAGAAACAGAAGCATTAATGAGTCATGTGTTCCAAATATTACTTCCTTCGCAGAAGTAGATTGTTAGTTTCACAGTTTGAGAATGGTATTTAGACAGCCAGTGAAGCAAAATACACCCAGACAAATGTATGATTAACAGCTTTGTTACTCAAGAAAGGGAAAGAATAAAAAACGCAAATAAGGAATGGCATCACAATCTACTCCAGTTTGTGCTAACCCATAGCATAAAGCCACAAGCTAGTTTCAGTGTAGTGATACAGTACAATACATTTCATGCTATATTGTTTTTCTCTAAATTGTCTCAAATATTTTTATTAACAACATAAAACAATTACAAAAAAATGAGACAGCATGTTTCTGCATGACATCGACATCAAGGCTTTGAAATTTGAACCCCTATTACTCTTGAAATGTTCCAATCTAACCAATCATGAAAGATCATGAAGTGTTTTTGGGCTGTTTCTGTGGATCCATTCATCAGATATTTATACACAGTATATCTGATGAATGGATTAAAGGAAACTGGGGGGAAAAAAACTGATTTACAATAAAAGTAAACAATGTTTTTCCTTCTTAAAATTTACATTTTGATATGGTTTTGGTCCGGTCACAGCGATATACAGATGTGTTATACTGTGTTGTGTTATTGTATACCATGTTAGCATGTGGCCAGAGAGTTACAATGGCATACAAATCACATGTATAATTCTAATATTGTATTTTTTATAATACTGAATGCTCTAATAAACTGACAATGGAAACCTCATTATAACTTAAGGCACACTAAGCCTTGTTTTGACCATTATAGCTCACTATTGCTGTTTTACAAAAAGACACAATCCTAGAGTACAGTAACAAGCATAATCCTCCTGAAATCACGCATTACACATTTAAAGAACTGTCACAGGGAGAGAACCAGGCTCTGCTCACCGTGAGGCTGCAGACTTACCCAAGACTGATCTCCAATGGTGCTCACATTGGCCGCCACTGCACAACCCCTCAAACACTTCACAGCAGCAACCAGACGCGCGTTCTGCCTCGCATTAATGTGTCCTAGCTGTAGACCAAACACAGTGGAATTCTCCTCTCTCTCTCCCTCTCTCAGAAACACACACACACACTTGCACAGCGTCAAGATACAGCACGACTGTCGCTCTAACATAAACTCTCACAGACTGTGAGAAGGCAGAACTTCACTTTCTGAGTCCCTCCCCGCCTGCCCACTCATTCTGAGACACACACACAGCTTGTGGTGTCTCCGCTCTTCACACTTTACACCCCCCACCCGCCAGCCATTAAAATCAGCCTGAACGCTGCTTGGCTTCACCTGATGAGAGCCATAACGTCAGTCCTTGACAATGCTGGGTGGAAACAGTGGTAAATGGTGGATATCTAAGGAGAATTTCAGTCAGTGCCAGGAATTTAGTGTTAGTTCACTGCAGCCCCTGCTGAGGATTTGAATTATTCAGAAGTTGGATATTTACAAAGAGTATGTTCTCAGAAATATAAACCCAAGGCTTTAATAGAGATAGCAATAAGCTTCATGCATGCAAATAATACAAATTTTTATATGGTGCTTTCTGTTAGGAGGTGCCTTAAAATCTACCTCCTAAAGACCAGACCAAAAAATAAATCTACTATATACTTTTTCTGACTTTTCTGAATAAATATATATGGCCATAAACTATAAACATGATGAAGCATTAATAATAAATAAATGTAATATGCAACAGTGACCTGTTGCTCGCCGAATATGGAAGCAAATACTTACTTATCTTACTTACTTCTCCATCAGTGGGCATTAGACTATATACTATGAGAGTGATATGTTTATATAAGATACAGACAAGGACAGAGGGAAAGTGGTTATCTGAATAAAGCATAGTGTCAAACTGCTATGATGAGTGTGTGAGAAGAACAGGAAATAGTAGGTGGGGGAAAAAAAAAAAAACAACACACTGCAGTATGTTCATATACGGTTTATAATGTCTTGCGGTCAGCAGTAACCAAAATAACCAACAATAGTTAGACGTGAACAATACTACTCACAAAAAGCAGTTCTACACGTCAGTGATTTGACTTGGTAGTGCGCAACACTGCATTAAAGCACAGTTCATGCAGCACCCTTCCGTTTATCACCTTGGTTGCATGTAAACTGTTAAGCCACATTTAAAAAAATATTTGTATTCATTTCTCTCCTCATGAAAACCCTTACTTGATATTTACGCACATTTCACTTGCAATGAAAATGACCATGCACTGTTTATCTCATAGAGCAATCAGTAAGTAAGTTTCTGGGAACAAATGTTATCGTGTCATCATAAGAACTGAATCAACCAGAAATGCATCTTGCAGCAAAGCACACACAGAGAGTTTCTGCTTGCACTTCTACCGTTCTAGTCATGGCATTTGGTGCGAAGCACGAATGCCAAGGATTGGCCGTGCCAGCGTTTCTGCTGATGAGGAGCTGGTAGGTGTGAAAAATCAACCACCCGCTCAACACCCAAGAAAACAAGGATCTAAACGCAATAATAATTCACACTTCCTCTGAATCACAGTCACAGTTTAATTTGAATTTAGGCACAAAATATAAAAAAAAAGACATTATCTTTTCAAGTTCTAAAACCATAATTAAATATCACACATAGTACTGATTGTCAATATAATAAAAGGACTAAAAATCCTCTAAATCTTATCAGAATGTAAAAAAGCCTAACCCAATGTTAGGTTAAAGATAAGCGTTTGAAGGCAATGTCTTTAACATTTAGATATGTCCCACTGCAGCCATCTATAGTTGAGGTACAGAGTAGGGTTCCCAATCCCAGTTCCCACAATCCCATGCTCGGCACATTTATGTTTTCCCTATCTTATGCACCCAACCAGCTTACATAGTTTCCTACAGAGAGGCACACCACCTCCTATTTCTCCTGTTATATGAAAACCATGAGGGTAAAACAGATAAACAGCTAAGAACAGAAAGCTCAACACCACAGGACCTTTCTTTAACATTACAAAGTAGAAGGATTTATTCCACAAAATCGTGAAGAAATTTACCTGCATTTCCATATGATGCTACCATTACTGCTAATCAGTGCTGACTGGCTGCTGAGCAGATCAACTCATTGCCTGAGTGAAACAGTTTGCTTTAAAATACATCAGATACTGTTATAAAGCCCTATTACTGGAGACTCAAAGAACTAAAAAATGTAACCGCAGGGTTCAAATATTTGAAGCTCTCCATTTGGGTATGTATAAGTGATGAAGTGATGAAGCATTCACAAACACATAAGCTCTATAGGAACTTACTAATATTCAATTTGCTCGGAAGCGCCCTCTAGCATGCAACAAACCTGGAAGACAATAATGAGTGTCTCACTACACATTCTCTGCTTCGTTAACTACATGATTAGTTACTTCAGGTGTGCTAGTTGAAACAAAGCACACTAGGACTGGGAACCCTTGCTATAAAGGTAAGTGATTCTGGCTTGAATTTGGAAGTCAGTCAAAAAGAAAATGACGACTGTCCCAGCATGTGGACCGTCTTCTCTTCAGTCGATCAGTAAAAAGTCTACCAGTTCCGAAATCAGTTCATCATGCCTGTCTTCTGTCCATTTCAGTAGGTCATGTCTTTGAGGCTTGAAAGTAGAGCAATTTCCGAAGAAAGTTAAAAGATCCCGGCATCTGTTTGTAAAGGCCTTTAGCAGATATCTGAGAGACTTCGTTGTTCACCTGCACAACAGATACAGTTGTAAGTAATTGTGTATTAATATGTGCTCATTTTCACTTCAATAACTATATCAGCAGTTACCTGCTGGAAAGTCTGGGACTCTTAATGATTTTGTGAATTTCTACATATACCTACAATGTGATCAGATCTTTATTGAAAAGATAATAACAGACAAATCATAGATAAGAAGAATCCAGTAAAACAAGTAAGACAAATAGTAATTAGTTGTTTTTATCCATTTATTGATCGCTGTGATGAAACTTTATATACGTCTTTGTTGGCAAAAGTATGTAAACCTCTACAATTATCAGTTTGGTATAAGCAATAAGTAAAGCTATTGGATGACCATCAGGTGTGAGTCTGACCCTTATTTTAAAACACACTCACCTGAGTCTTCACTATCCACATCTGGTCTTCACCACATGCGTTCATTATTGGCTGCCATGTCAAATAAGAAGATGAAGCTACTAATGTCTCTGTAAGCCCAGAACTAATCATCAATAGAAGTACCTGACCTTGATTTCAGATTAAACTTTGGATAATCAAGTGTCTACTAACTAACTAAAAAAGCAGCTCTGGGCCATTATTGAGCAGCACGACATTCCCAGGTATAAATTCAAGTCCCAGTGCTTTTGCTCACAGCTGAGACATTTGAAAAGAATGTTTCTAGGGATGAGTAATCATCCCTAATTTCGTTTATGGAAACATGAAATGCTATTTCAGGTTTAGCTTCACCAGACCTTAAGCTGGTTAACTCACATTAATGAACGCTGATGTAATCTATTTTTATTGTATTGCGAAATCCATTTTGAGGACAGGTTTCCAATATACTATTTTACATAAAAACATTTGTTTATTATTTTTGTTTTTGGCTTAACTACAACTAGACTATACAATACTGAAACAACAAACACGGTTGCCAGGCTAGTGGTAGAATAACACATGTAGTCAGGTAGAGTCATACCATCATTAGCATAGTGACGAGGTCATCAGTGGCTGAATTCTGTTCCAGTACACGATCCAGTATCTCCACATACCAAGAGCCTGCATATGTATCCCTCCATGACACATATCCTGTGGACAAAATCCATTCAGGGCTGTTGGCAAACTTACCCTCAAACTGTTCTAGAAACTTAGTCATGGCTCTTACTTAAAACTCACGGGAGCATGTTTCTGCCCACATATTGAAACAAATGGTCATTGGTGAGTCATAAATAAGCTGGTTTAGTCAGTATTATTAAGTAAGGTGGTATGACCCCAGAAAAAAAAACACAACATTTACTTTGGGGGAAATGTTCTTTAGTTTAAGGGCAGAGGTGGTAAAACTGATTCAATTCATTATTTAGAAATTTAAGTGAGCATTTTACATGCTAAATTTCCTTTGGGATCAATAAAGTATCTATCTTAAAAGGTATGAAATACATATAAATTATTTTAATAGATTATTGTAAATACCAAAATACATATTAAAAACTTGGAAACCTTATTTGTCATCCAATTACATGTTTTAAAGCAGTGAGATGCAATAAAATACATTCTGTGGTTAGTCTCCACAGAGTTTCAATGCACTATGGGTGAGAAAAAAATTCATACTGCATTATACCATGATTTTTGCTAATGGTGACAATAACATCTAAAGGTTCAGCTGAATGAAACGCTGAATGTTTGCAGTAAGACACAAACACATGAAGTTGTATGCAAAAATTACATGCTGATGTTTTGTGAAAATAAGTTCAGTCATGTCCTACTGCAAAGGTTCTCATTTTATCATTTTATTTTATTTTATCATTTTTATCAAATTATGTTGTGATTTGGGTTGGAGTAAAAATGTGGACCAACTGGGGGCCCTGATTGGTCGGGAACCACCAATTTTTCAATTGTGCAAGTTTTAGTGCACAATTTCTATAAATTGAAAAATTAAAACATGAACTAAAAAGGTGCCATGACTTAGGATCAGATACTTTTATGTGCTTATTTATACAGTGCCTTGGAAAAGTATTCACCCCTGGCATTTTTCGTGTTTTGCTACCTCACAACCTGTAATTAAAATGGATAATTTGAGGGTTTGCATAATTTCATTCACAGAACATACCCAAACTTAAAAGAAATTAATTAAAAAATATTGTGAAGCAAACAACATATAGGACAACATAAAAGAAAAACTTCAGTGCATGTAACTATTCACCCCCTAAAGACATTACTTTGTAGAACCACCTTTTGAGGCAATTACAGCTGCAAGTTGCTTTGGATAAGTCTCTATAAGCTTGCCACATCTTGCCACTGGGATTGCCCATTCCTCAAGGCAAAACTGCTCCAGCTCCTTCCAGTTAGATGGTTTTTGCTGGTTAACAGCAATCTTCAAATCTGGCCACAGAGCTTCAATAGGATTAAGGTCTGGGCTTTGACTAGGACATTCCCAAATATTTGCACATTTCCCCTTAAACCACTCGAGTGTTGCTTTAGCAGTATGCTTTGGGTCATTGTTCTGTTGGAAGGCAAACCTCGGACTCAGTCTAAAATCAGTGACGAAGGTTTTGCTCAAGAATATCCCTGTATTTAGCATCATTCATCTTTCCTTTGACTCAGACCAGTTTTCCAGTCCCTGCTGATGAAAAATATCCCCTCAGCATGATGCTGCCACCACTATGTTTCACTATGTTACACTATTGTGCATCACATAAAATGCAGATGAAAAACACATTTAAATACAGGTTGTAATGTAACAAAATAGGTATAAAGGCAAGAGGGTTAAATACTTTTGCAAGGCACTGTATGTTGTGAAGAGCAAACCAACTCAGCAAATAAACTATAAATGAGCATCTAGTGTGTTCCCTGTAGAAGATGTGTAGACTTATTTTCACTCAGATAATCAACATACAACTGTACATACACACATACCTGGAAAAGTAGAGTACGACACTAGAATGTCACTGGGTGTGGGAAGAGAGGCCCTGGCATCAACCTCATCAGAAAGGCTAAGTGAATCACTACTGGATGACAAGGGGATGGAATCCATCTGATCATCAATTCCACCTGGAATGGGCTGCACCTCATCTGGTGACACCTCGAAACCCACATCCCTCTGATCTGCCAGAATTTGTCATATAAGTGTGAGTGAAACTAGAAAACGTGACACTTTTTGTCCTCTCAGTCTTACTATTTCAATTCAATTCAATTCAATTCAATTCAATTCAATAGACCAATACAAGGTAGTACAGTACAACAAAACACAGTCAGGCTCCTTCTCCAGTGCAGTGATTTCTTATAATAATAATAATAGAAAAAACATCATACATATTTAGACATGTGCATGTCATGTCAGTATCTGTATGTCAGAATATCAGAATGTCAGAAGGGATACATCTAAAAAAAATACATCATGGCTTTTTTTTTTTGCAATTTTCAGGTCACAACTAATTTTTTACTTGCTGGGATGCCTTAATGTTTGCACTTGATTGCACATGATTGTTCCCTCTTTAATTTAAAATTCAGCAAATTGTAATTTTGTTCTCTGTGAAAGATGTAATTTTTGACCCAGGGCACTTGGGTTACATATATTCTACAGAGTGCTTTTTGTAGATCTAACCGGTAACAAATGCACTAAAAAGAAACAACTGTAACTTATTTTTATTTTTTTTTACTTTTACTTTAAAGAAATAAACAAGCAACAAATGTGGTCTAGATTTTAAGGGTCATTGTTATAGAAGTTACACTTTCATCAGCGATGTCTAAACTCACTAAACTTTCGGCTGCTTAACTGCTTGCACGAGCCATGCATAGGTAGATAGAAGACAGGAAAACCTCTTGCCACAAACCTGTGGTTGATTCACTGCAAAGAAATTAGCAGCTTTCACTTAAATTGCAATCCCTGGGAAAAAAGGCAATTCATGACCTAATGCTCACCTCCTCCACATGCTTGTATGAAGAAGAGCTTGGGCTTGCCCTGCAGAGATGGACAGTTCTGGCCATTCAGGTAGTTTGTGATTATTTGAATGGGGACAGATGAACCATCTACACCATGCACGGCTCCAGGGAAGCGGTTGTGGGTTGCCTGAGCATCAGACATGAAACAGGATTACAGTGACATTTGAGGTTTTCATACCAAATTAAAAAAGCATGCTGCAATACTTAAGGAAATAGCATTACAAGTTTAAATGACTGAACTTTATATTAAGCAGAATTTTTGGGTTATAAATTCCATTTCAACTCTCTTTGAAAGAAGAGAAAAATCCATTTAAACAATGACGTAAGAGATGGAGTATGTTATAATAAATACCATTAGGGGTGTAATTTGGCTCACAGGCATGAGCAAAAGGCAAAAGAATGTGGCTTTAAATAAGCCCGCTACAAATTAAGCTAATAATAAGCCCACTACAAATCTCAGTCCAACTGGACCTCTGCATTAACAGACTCTTTATGAAGTCAACGGCAACATTTTGTTTAGAAAGAACCATAACTCACATTTAAAATACATAATATGTAGCTGTAGTGAATTTCATTAGAAATTGAGGAGAAAACGTTGCCAGTAAAGGTCCTATTTAAAATTAGCTTTATGGTGCTGTATATATTAGGTAGCTAAGTACACAGACTTTGCCAGGCTAAACCGTGTTTTAAATAAATAAATAAATAAATAAATAAATAATACACCTTACAAGCATTGAAATGTATAGGACTTATATATCCTGAATCACCTGATCAAAGGTACGTAGTAAATGTAAGTGTAGATGATCCAACAGACTGGAGATAAGTTAGGACCCTAAGGTAACCATGTGCTCATGCTTGGTAGGACAACACACTGGGCAGAATAAATCGTTAGCGCACCAGCGCTGTTTGCGGATGGAGTCACAAAACTCTCAATCACCAGTTCAGCACAGCTTCTCAGTGTCAGATTAAACTGAGATGTTGTATTGCTCCATCCAGTCTACACGATAAAGCATTTCTTTGTGCTGTCATCCAAAAACTTACTAGCTGTTCCCTCATCCAAAACCTTGCTTAGAGGCAACAACAGTTTTGGAATTTGGTGTAGATCTGTGGTCGTCCTTTTCTTCATAATCTGGCCCAACGGGCAAGTCTAATGATATATTAGATACATAGCCAGCTAAAGCAAAATCATACTAATGGTCAGCTGCGAAGTAGTCAGTACTTGGGCACTGGGGCTCTGTGGACTGATACAGTCATTGTGAAAAACCCTAGACCGCTTCTGCAACATCCTGTCTTGCTCTGCTTTGTGTGTGTCTCTGTTTCCCCTCTGTTGTTTATCTTGCCTCATGTCTTTCGTCATGTGTTTGTTTTGGTTTGCTTGCTCCACCTTTGCTCTGCACCTGTCTCTAGTGTATGGTCCAGCCCAGTCCCAGGTGTTTCTGGTCTATTCTGAGTGTAAGTCTTGTTTATGGCCTAATCCTTGCTTGTTTGTTTGTTGTATACACTTCCTCAGATTCTGGTTGCACACACTACTTTTTCATGTTGTGCTTGTTTTTGTTTGCAGTCCCAAGAATTTCTTTGGATGTTTGCTAGTTTTGCTTTCTGTTTTCTCTGGACACCATCATGGACACCAATAAAATTTCCAGCTCATACTTATGTCCTGCCACTGAGTTACAGTTTCTCAACCAATCAAATTATGTCTAACAAATTAGAACTAATTGTTACTAATTACATCTGTGGAAAACATTATTATAAAGACGTTTATGATGCAAACATATCACATTTCTTCATACACAGAGGGAAATATTCAGTGAATAAACTTTACATACTGGTGTCCAGTAGAGCCCAAAATGCGACTTTGAGATCACAGTATGAACTCACAATGAGCCTGAAATTACCATGCCATCAGGGATGAGGAGTAGCAAAGTATAACGACATTCACACTACCCCCGTCATGACATACCCAGTCAAAATAAAGGGGGCAGGTTAAACTGAACAGGCGAGTGAAATGCTCACTATTCTGCTCAAAGATGGATATTAATTTACCTTTCAGATGTATTTCCCCTCTACATTGCCATTACTCATTTGCTAAAATGAGGGAGAAATAGATAGAGTGCCCCTTGTCACTGTAGCTTGTTACAAAAAAGGGCAATAAGCAAAACTTTATTTCCATTCAGTGTGTTGTGGTTTTGAGTTCCCACTGAAAACATCACCCACAAAGATCCGTTCTGTTTTTCCCCCACTGTGTAGAACACTGCGTAGGGCGTTACAAGGTGTTTTCAGATGCACATGTTTTGCAGCAGTTGTGGCAAACCAAAGCACAATCTGGAAGGTGCTAATACGTCAGGACAAAAAAAAAATCTCATCTGAATGACTCTGCAGATGGTGAAAGGAAGTCTAACATAAACTAATAACATATTAATAAAATCCATTAAAATCCATTAATACCCATTAATAATCCATTAATATTCTATAAAAATCTATTATTATATGTTTGACTTGAAGTGCATCTATAAGTATTCACTTCTACAGTTTTACTCAAGCATAAATAAAAGTTAATGTTACTCACACCTTTACCAGAGTATTTGTACTCTCACCCTAGTAGGGACTTATTACATGTGACTTATTAAAGATCGAGCTAATCAGTGCAAGCTCCTGAGGTGTAGGGTAAAAGGTGCAGCAAAACAGTGGAGATGTCAACAAGCCAGGGACAAGATCTAAACCACATCGTACTTTCTATTTGACTTGTGCTGTTATTTTGGTAGCATTCTTTGCAAGCAAAGTAACAGACAGACTGGATACTACCGTAGCACGCTGCTGGTGGAAGTATATATACACAGGTGTACATATATACACATATTATACAGGTTCCTGGCATGACACCATTGTAATTTTGGTGCCATTTAACGTAATGGGCAGCATGCATGCAGTCGGTCGTGTAGCTGTCTGCCAATGGTTGTGGCATTATCAGAATGACTCACAGAGGGTATCACTGCTTGCTAAATGTCCACAATTATGGCTGTTTGGTCACTCCGCACATGTCTGATAATCTGTTGGTTCTCCCTCTCCGCGTTTTGAGTACAACAGCGTGCCATAGTAGTATGCCAGTATGCCGCGCAGTACGTTGATTAGACCATTACGCTTCCCAGAGCCCTATGATGCAACCCCTCTCTAACTGTTCCAACTGCTCTAATGACTTTTGAACTCTTTTCTGAAGTGTACTTCGCTGACAAAAGATGCTACAGACACAACAGAAGGAGTCAGAAAGGAATGCATGTGCAACAGGACAACCTTATATAGTCAGTTAGGTACAGCGATAAGGCCCATTGTGCTTAAGTCACATGCTGGGCTAAGCATAAAACCTGAATCATTTGCATGTCTCACAACGTCAAACCTACCCACCAAGTTTCGGTTGATTCCTAACTATTTATTCATTAACCCACAACATAATCTTACCTCAGTGCCATGTGACAGGATGATCACAACACAGCAGTCGAACATGGAATGATCCTTCTTGGCTAGTAAAGACAACTCATGTCTAATTTGCTACCAGGAAGAAAAACAGAGGCCTGTTACAAAATTATAATGACAGCGTCATAGATATATCAAGATCAGCATGTCATCGTACTGACATATTTATTATCTTTGTTATTATGACTATGCACACGTGCACACGTACACACACACTTACTTTGCATGTAAGGTTCTTCTTAACAATAACTTCAAAATTAAGAAATTTAAATCTTTTCTCCAGCTTGTCACAGTCAATATCAGACCCCTTTCGCTCCTTCAGGTTTGAGTCAGGGTCAAACTGCACGTTGTTGATGATCAAACTGATTCCAGAAGGACTGGCATCCATCTTATAGCACTGTGTTCATATGAAGAAATAATTACTTAGAATGCAGCAATAGTCAGATACAGCCCTTTCAAATAATTAATTTCCAACAAAAATGTATATTTATTCAAACCTCAGTCTTAAAAGTTGCTCCTCGTACATGTATGTACACTCATTATTCCATAAAAAACTCACCCCACATCCCGACTGTCTACCTTCAGTGTTCTAGTGCACATTCTACTTCTGTAACCTCTTAATGCCTGCATGTCTAATCATTATACTTCTTAAATGTGTAACCTCTTAATGTGTTTTGGGCAGTTTATGTGATTTTTAGTTTCACTTTCTAAATGTCTAAACACCAAGGAATTTTTTCTTGGGTCTTGGTAAGGGTGTACACATTAAATGCTGGAAATGTGATATTTACCTGTAAACTATCATGTCTTTGCCTGGGTACCCTGGGCATCTCACTGCCAGGTGCTGTGGAAACACCAGATAAGCTGCTAATTCAACCATTCAATTCTCTTTCATAAAAAGTTACTAAACCATAAAATACCTGTTTTACGTTCCACTACTCCAGAGGAACAAATATAGACCTAAAACATTCCTTTACTCAGTGAAATGTGCTATTTCTTCAGAAAGTACTAAAGCCAAACATCAAGATCAGTAACATTAATATTAATGAATTAATATTAAATAACACATTTTTGAGTGTAAATCTTTAATTTCTTACAAAGAACGCATGACTTATGCTGTCTTATATTATTTATACTCACATGGGCTGGGAGGTTCATACAAAGGCAACGTTGTTGGTTTTAGTGGCACCAGCTTCTGAGAAGCATCAGCTCTGTCATGGTTTTCAGCATCCCTATTGCTTTCTGGATTGCCTGCTGAATCATGAGACAGGAATCATGAAGAACAGAGGTTTGTGGTAATTCCAACATGGCAGATGCTGATTAGGACATTATGCCATAAAAACACACTTACTGACTAGGAGGGGCACTACAGGAGGCTGCACAGGGGCCGGGGCAAGGACAGGAACGGGATTTCCACTCTCTAGCAGCTCTGCCAGTCTGGCTTGGTCAGTTTCACGAAGACACTCCAGGAAGGCTGAGAAAGCTCGACTGCCTCTTGTCTCTAGGTCCTTGACCAGGCGCCTGGCCTGAGCCCGCCTGGTTTCAGAGCTCTAAGAAAGTAGACAGTAACAAAGCAGTATTTTTTTCTATAGTACAGAACCTAATCTGGTGTTGGTTTTCTGTCTTGTCCCTTGAAAAGTACAATTTATGGCAGAACTACAAACATCCTTTATACACCTGTCCACCATAAATAAACTTTCAACAATGCAATTTTGATCAAAAGCTTACATTAAAACAATGTCTTGGGCATCAGGGAACATATTTAAAACATACATGTAATGTGACTTATGGGTGACATGGTGGTCAAGTGGGTAGTGCTGTGTCTTCCCATGTCTTAGTGGGATTCCCCCTGGACTTTCTCTCATGGTCCAAAGACATGAAGGTGGTGTCAGGTGAATTCAAGATGCTAAATTGCCCCTAGGTGTGAGTATGTGTGTAAATGTGCATGTCCTTCTGTGTCTGCCCAGAGATGGACTGGTGGTCTGTTCAGGGTGTATCCTGCCTTCCGTCCTTTGAGTTTAGAAGGTGAGTGAGTGAGTTTCGCAGTTTTTAGAGACATTAAAGTCTCCATATGTCTGGTTCCCATCACCACAACAGTGAATGATTCTCACATTATTTTTCAAATGGAGCCAGTCTGAATGACTTTGTTGACGTGTCAGCAATTTAAGAAAGTATTTTGAGAAAGCGATGGATTATCCATTTTAATGGCTTGTAGCATAGCTAAAAGTTTACCTGCTGTTTTGATATAACACGTAAAAAAAAAGGTTTAAACAGAAAAGAGTAATAAACTCCTAGTACAAGAAAAGAAATCCTGAATTGCTTTTTGGCTTGTGGTTAAAATGGTCGGTTTGTTATCCTAGTTTCTGATTTAACATTACATCCCTATAACTATACAGAACCTTTAAAGCTGTCAGTAAAAGATCATTTCCCTATTTTGTAGGACATTAGCTAGACATCTACATCTACATCATCATCATCATCTCACCTGTATCTCATCTATCATGTCCTGAGTGAAGATGCCCCTTGCCAAAAGCCCATCGCAGACATCTGTAGGATTTAGTTTCGTGACCAGATTGGTCCTGTTCTGCTGGAGAATCGCTTTATGCCTGGGATCCATTCTGTGGAAAGTGAAATATAGTGTTAGCATGACTCCTAGCTTTAACTCACAGGGTCATTTAACGTTAATATTAAGGTGAAGGTCCGCTAACTTACACCAGGGACTGTTCTACTACATATTTGTACATTCAGTACACGAGTCATTCAGAAAATCAATATTTAAACACAGTTAACACATATAATACCGAGTAACTGGATGTAATAACTGGCTGATACTCACTTTGCTTCCCTGTTTACGCCGGGCGTCGAGCACAGCGACCTACGTCACTCCTCGGAAGCGTTCGTGGAGTTCGAGCTGCGTCCAGGAAACGCAGACTTTGTTTCAACGTCGGGAAACACCTGAGAGACCCCGCAAAATAAATATTGTTCTCAGCGTCCGCCCCAAATGTTGCGCCGCAGGAAAATCTATATTTTCCGGCCTAAAACTAGGATATACCCTTCACCTCGTCATGTTTCACATCACCAAAAGTGATCAAATTTAGCTAAATTTATACAAAACACTTTAGGTCCGCAATAAAGCCTTAAAAATGTGTTATACACTACTGAAATGCGCAAACTGTTAGAACACCTGGACAATAAAGCAACCTCATGCAGTGCTTAAAACGGATTAAGCGAAACAGATTTAATCCCACGCAAAATGTCAAGGTGTATGAGTGATTTCATTTAAGGAAAAGCACTTAAGTACAAGTTTCCCTTGTGCAAGACAATTAAGCTTAAGAAATGGGTAATCTCTGCGGGACAGTTGAGCTGTTTTTGCAAATGTGTTTGTCCACATAATGCATACATAGAAATTCAGTTCTAAGTTTTTCAGTAGTTGTGGAAATTGTGCAAAAAATGCAAAAATGAAATAAGTAGAGAATAGCGGCCAGACTTATAATAATATTTTATTTATATTTAATCTTAGAGCTGAAGTGAGTTTTTGAAGCAAAACGTAAAACTGTATTATCGTTATTATCATAATCATCATCATTATTATTTTTAGTGGTAGTAGTATAATCATTATTATATGACGGTTCTAGACTATATTCAAATAGATAATAATGGTGAGCTGCATGTGTAAATATGGCCACTAGATGGCGCTCTACCGTTACCCAACGATGATTGCAACTCTAGCCCCAGACTTTTCTGCACTAGTGCGAGTTTTACTGTAAACACGTTTTAGTGCTTCGTTTGCTTTTACAAACGGACACTTTAAGTACTTTTAGACAGTTCTAGACAGAAAAGTATGAAGGTGTAATTACTAAAGTGGTTAGACTAGCAGTCACGCTTTCTCAATCTAGTAAGAGTCTTGCATGAGCTAAGTACATGATACAGCAGGAGAAATCTCACGCACTGACATACTAAAGCAAACGTGCTTGTACGCAACTAGTTATGCAACCTTTCCAGGGAACAGCCTAAAGATGCGCACTTGCTGTTTAGGCAAAAAGTCTGCTGTATCAGCAAAAAAAAAAATCAGCTTTGAGAGAACAACTCACTGAGTATTAGCCGAGTAGGCCTAGAGAAGCATGAAAGATTCACAACTAGTGGTGTGTTAATGTCTGCAAGAGCCCATATCACAGAAAACCTGAAGAACCACAGAAAAAAAGTACTCTATTTGTGATGTCACAAAAAGCTACACATTTACATGCTCTCCCTGAGCACTTCATTAGGGACTTCTTGTATCTACACTCTTAGTCTTATTAGCTCCACTTACCATATAGGAGCAATATGTAGTTCTACAGTTATAGACTGTAGTCCATCCGTTTCTCTGTATAACTTGTTACCCTGTTCTTCAATAGTCAGGACCCACAGAGCACTGCAGTGCCACTCACACCAGCACAACAAACACTAACATGCTGAGAATGATACATACCCCCAAATAATACCTTCACTGCGGTGGTCCTGTGGGAGTCCAGGCTGCTGAAGAACACGGTGAGTGGTCTGTAATTGTAGAACTATAATGTGCTCTGCATGGGAAGCAGAGCTGACGAAATGGAGAATGAGTGTAGGAAAAAGGTGTCCCTGATAAGATGCTCGGTGAGTTTACATACACACTTGTGTGTATCAGTCTGAATTGCTTTTGGAATGGGACCCAACACAGGGCAACCAATCAGAACAAAGACTTTATATATGGATAAAGTCATATATATATCAGTTTTAAAAGCGCAGCAACAAAAACAGGGATACAAGAGTATGGAAAACTCCCAAGTAAAAAGGAACTATGACTAGTAGACTTCAGGAACAAAATAAAATTCATGGAAAAATGTGGAATATGAGCCCTGGAATGATTTCTGCTCATTCTTATTTGCACAGTCCAATGAAATATATTTGTCTGTCTGAGTCAAGACTTGAAGGTTGATATGAAGAAAGAGGTAGAGATGATGAACTGCTTCTGAGAGCTGGACAGAAGTACATATTGCGGTTAGACTGAAAGAGATATACAGAGACAGTAGATTAATACTGCACACATGCTCTACCTGGCAGAAGCTCAGCTATGGACTTGGCTGCAGACTAAAGCGGTCTCCATCATAACATCATCTAGGAAAGGTGTGGACGCCAGCTGCTTCGGCCTAAGGTAGAGAACGCTCAGATCTGCACAGTGGTGAATACTGATAAATACACTCATCATCTGAAGAATATTTGCACGTAGAAGGAAGTGTCAGACTGGAGTGCTATTGGGGAGGAAGATAAAGGTTACCAGGAACAAGCAATGATGATAAATTTAGACTGATATGAGCAATATTTATTGAGCTACACATACAGAAGTAGTGTCTTTCAGTCTGGCACTGGGACGCCATGTTTGCTAACGCAGCATGCCAGACGCCTCAGAATGTTGTAGAGGTTCCTAATGGTGTCCTGTGATAATCTGTCCCATGCAGCTTGAATATTCTCACACAGTGCCTGGAGACTTTGCGGTAGGGGTGGAGGTGCAGCGACACCAGGCCTTCTGAACATTTGACACATGACAACAAACCGTTTGTCTTGGCGCTGGTCGGTGCCTCCAAACACGGATTCCTTGATGTCTACACCAAGACAAAAGCGGGACTCGTCACTGAAGATGACCCACTGTGTCTGAGTCACTCCATGACAATGTGGCACGGCAACGTTGACATGGTGTTAAGGGCAGTCAATGTAACGGTCTGCGTGCATGTAGTCCTGCATTATGAAGCTGTCTGTCAACGGTGCTGGCACTAACAGGAAGACTCATGGAGGGCATCACTTCTTGCTGAAGATTTATCAGAAGTGTAAGGTTGAATTTTGCCGCTTCAAACATCTATGTATTATCACTGCACAGAAGAAGATCCTTCTTCATGTTCAGGTTTCAAATGTAAAATCAACATTACACTGATAGGATTACACTGAGGATAAGACGGAAAACAGTGGATGATTCACTCACATCTCAAGGAGACACATCCTTCATCATGTTTTAACTTGACTTGATTTTCTATTCCCTTTGTTAACACACTCGCCAGCTCATCAGATTCATCCGCTTATAGGGTTCCAAAGCACAACAGACGTTACGAAATGTTCTATCACACACTGCCATGATGGCAAGACCCTACCGTGATGTGCCTGGCACGTCAGCTCCTTGCAAGAGGGAGTTCTCCACAGCAGGGGGCATAGTGACTGCAAAGAAGTGTACACTCTCCGGAGACAATGTAGACATTCTCATCTCTTTGAAAAATGAATATGAAGTTCTAAAATTACTGGTTTGTTGTACTTGTTATTGTGATAATGTGGATAATGGCTAGTTTTTCATTCCGAAGGAAGTAGGTTATTATTATGACTCATATTGCACTTTCATTTACTACCCTGTTTCCAAAGAACATTCCAGAAAGGCTGAATCTTTCAAAAGTAAAGATGGGGAGAGGTTCACCACTCTATGAAAGACTGAATAGGCAAACAGTGCAGGAAATTAAGAACAAATGTTTCTTAATGTAAAACACTTAAGAACCTGGCAATTATCATCATCATCTACGGTACATAACATCAAATAAAAGATTCAGAGAATCCAGAAAAATCTGTATACGCAAGGAACAGGTCTGAAAACCAATACTGGATTGGTGTGATCTTCAGGCACGGAGGCTACACTGTATTAAAAACAGACACGACTCTGTAGTGGAAATCACCTCATTAAAACTAAAAGAGTCCAGGTGCTAAACCGGCCTGCCTGCAGTCCAGACCTGCTGTGGATTGAAAACATTTGGCACACCGTGAAAGGAAAAATATGAGGAAGGAGACCCTGAACTGTTGAGCAGCTGAAATCCTATATCAGGCAAGTATGGGAGACATTTCACTCTCATAACTACAGTAATCTGTTTCCTCAGTTCCCAAACCCCCACGCAGTGTTAAAAGAAGAGGTGATGAACACAGTGGTAAACGTAAACCTGTCCCAACTTTTGTTCCAATGTGTTGCTAGCATTAAATTAAAAATATACACACCATATTTTAAACATTTCAAAAACAATACAAGTTCTCAGTTTCAACATTTTATAAGTTGTCTATGTACTAAGTTAAATTTAATATAGGGTTTAAATAATTTACACATCATTGGATAATACCACTACCCACCAGTGAGCCACCACCACATGTGAAAGACTGGGGAATCCCAGGCTGCGTAACTATGCTGTGCTACACCAATACGAGTCCTTGGGCAAGACTCCTAACATAACATTGGCCTACCTGTAATATGAATACTGTTGTAAGTCGCTCTGGATAAGAGCGTCAGCTAAATGCCGTAAATGTAAATGCATTCGGATGTCATTCGGTTTGTCACATTGCAAATGAAACGCTTGAGTCTGATTTCAGCATCCAGACTGAAAACCTTCTGCAACAATCTTTGTATTTCATGTGTTTTGTTTTTTTTACTGTCTAGAACTACCAAAATCATTCTGGATACAATCTGGATGAGCCAAAAATCTGACATTGGCTGTGTCAACAAATCAAACCACGTTCATTGTTCATTGTTCATTAAAGATGAGTGAAAATCTTAGGCGAGTAGTCCTTTGCAGTATTTAAATACACAGAATATACAAATAAGAACGGTAAATATGCAGTTCAATATAACAGTAATATGAAGTTATGAACAGAGGTTATGATACATACAGAGGCACACATTCCTGTACATGTTATTTGGGGAGTCAGAGGTAGATAAGAAACATGCAGGGTATATACAGGGTATAGAATAAGATGTCTATATCCATGGAGATCATCATGATGATGATATAGGTGAGATGTGTAGTGACATTCCCATTGACTGATCCACCAGTACTACTGGCTGTTCAGTACCCTGATATCGTAGGGGCAAAAATTTGGAATAATCTCGGAACCGACTGGTTCCGGACTTGTTAGGCAGCTGTAGGAACAGACAGTGGGTTGGGTGGGTGAACTCCTTTAGAATCCTCCTGCTCTTCCTCAGGCAGCAGCTGGTGTATACAGTGGGGAAAATAAGTATTTAGTCAGTCACCAATTGTGCAAGTTGTCCCACTTAAAAAGATGAGAGAGGCCTGTAATTGACATCATAGGTAGACCTCAACTATGAGAGACAAAATGTGGAAAAAAATTGAGAAAGTCATTTTGTCTGATTTTTAAAGAATTTATTTGCAAATAATGGTGGAAAATAAGTATTTGGTCAATAACAAACAAGCAAGATTTCTGGCTGTCACAGACCTGTAACTTCTTTTTTAAGAGGCTCCTCTTTCCCCCACTCATTACCTGTATTAATGGCACCTGTTTGAAGTCGTTAACAGTATAAAAGACACCTGCCTACAACCTCAAACACTCACACTCCAAACTCCACTATGGTGAAGACGAAAGAGCTGTCGGAGGACACCAGAAACCGAATTGTAGACCTGCACCAGGCTGGGAAGACTGAATCTGCAATAGGCAAGCAGCTTGATGTGAAGAAATCTACTGTGGGAGCAATAATCAGAAAATGGAAGACCTACAAGACCACTACTAATCTCCCTCGATCTGGGGCTCCACGCAAGATCTCAGCCCGTTGGGGTCAAAATGATCACAAGAACGGTAAGGAAAAATCCCAGAACCACAAGGGGGGGATCTAGTGAATGACCTGCAGGAAGCTTGGACCAACGTTACAAAGGCTACCATCAGCAACACACTACGACGCCAGGGACTCAGATCTTGCAGTGCCAGACGTGTCCCCCTGCTTAAGCCAGTCCATATCCAGGCACGTCTGAAGTTTGCTAGAGAGCATTTGGATGTTCCAGAAGAGTATTGGGAGAATGTTATATGGTCAGATGAAACCAAAGTAGAACTATTTTGTAAACAAACAACTCGTCGTGTTTGGAGGGAAAGTGAATGCGGAGTTGCATCCAAAGAACACCATACCAACTGTGAAGCATGGGGGTGGCAACATCATGCTTTGGGGCTGTTTCTCTGCAAAGGGACCAGGACGACTGGTCCGTGTACATGAAAGAATGAATGGGGCCATGTATTGTGAGATTTTGGGTGCAAACCTCCTTCCATCAGCAAGGGCAATGAAGATGAAACGTGGCTGGGTCTTTCAGCATGACAATGATCCCAAGCACACTGCCAGGGCAACAAAGGAGTGGCTTCGTAAGAAACATTTCAAAGTCCTGGAGTGGCCTAGCCAGTCTCCCGATCTCAACCCCATCGAAAACCTTTGGAGGGAGTTGAAAGTCCGTGTTGCCCGCCGACAGCCCCAAAACATCACTGCTCTAGAGGAGATCTGCATGGAGGAATGGGCCAACATACCAGCAACAGTGTGTGCCAACCTTGTGAAGACTTACAGAAAACGTTTGACCTCTGTCATTGCCAACAAAGGATATACAACAAAGTATTGAGATGAACTTTTGTTATTGACCAAATACTTATTTTCCACCATTATTTGCAAATAAATTCTTTAAAAATCAGACAAAATGACTTTCTCAATTTTTTTCCACATTTTGTCTCTCATAGTTGAGGTCTACCTATGATGTCAATTACAGGCCTCTCTCATCTTTTTAAGTGGGACAACTTGCACAATTGGTGACTGACTAAATACTTATTTTCCCCACTGTAAATCCAAGAGGTTTGGGAGCTGAACCCCAGTGATGTGCTGGGCTGTGCGCACCACCCTCTGCAGAGCTTTTGAGCGCTCAATGCAGTTCCCATACGTGGTGGTGGTGAAGGAGCCAGTTAAAAGTTTCTTCACAGTACAGGTGTAAAATGTTGTGAGCATGTGAGGATCCATGCCAAACCTCTTCAGCCATTATGTAGTGTGTTCCAGTCCATGCAAGTTCCTCTGTGATATGAATACCATGGAACCTGAAGTTGATGACCCTCTCTACATTGGTCACTTGTAGGTGGTTTACAAAGCAATTCCAATCAGATTGGATCAGTCTACATGCTCTGGTTGCTCAAATCAGATTTCAAAGTGTCTTTCGTGTCATTCACAGGACACGACAAAACAACAATAATGTCAAATCCAGAGAAATTCAAGTCTTTGGGCTTGAGGCCTACTTACTGGCACCTACAACAGCAACATATGCAGATACTTTGGTGATGTCAGTACACACAAATCCAGTCTGATCACTAGCAAACAACAGTGCTATGACTGTGGTCTCCAATTATCTGACCTGAGAAACAAATCCCACGCTCCTGCAGTCTCAACATTGCCTTATAGACCACTAGGGTAAGGAAATAGGCAGTGTGTGACCTAGCTAAAGAACACGTTTTCTGTAGCGTTAATGAGCTGCTAAATGGCTGTTTAGTCTTCCTGGCCCTCGGGCCACAGCAAGGCGCATTTAGGCGCCTCAAGACAGAAAATAGTTTGGGCACCTGTTTGTAGAAGCTCACAGATCTGCTCTCTGCAGCGCCTCTACCGGCCAAACGCGGTACCGCCAGTGATAGTCGGTAGGAGCCTGTCCGCTTCAGCTGGACATGAATGAATGGGGAGAGAGTGTATACACTTGGCTGAAAGTGGACAGAAGAGCACCGACAGAGGGGAAACCGGTGCCGGGAGGTCTAACGTCGAGGTTTAGCCCTGAAATCAAATGAACCGAAAGCGGAGAGAGAATAATAAATGAGACGGAGCCATGCTGGAGTGAGGGAAAGCCAACGTTATCCGTTCGAGGCTGAGAAAGAAAAAGAGAGAGAGAGAGAGAGAGCAGACCGGAGGACTGCTGGTCGGTAAGAACGGGCTACTTTCAGTCAGCTCACTGCAACAGGTTAGTGGGAGCTGCTGTCTGTGAAGCAGGGAGTCTAGTTAATGGTGTAGGTTTGTCTAACCGAGCCCTGAAAGCGCTGGAGGTAGGAGAGCCGGACACCAGGGATGAATGTGGCAGGAGGAGGCCAGTAGGTAAGGTAGCTAGCGTACCTCAGAGGTACGACACTTTAAAACTCACTAGGAGAGTTTTACTAGCTCAGTCGCAGAAGGTTGGTTAAAACTACCAAGCAGTACTTTTTACAAACACGTTTTGTTTGTGTATAGCTTCAGTTTATTTGTGTACTCTTCCTAACCTAAAACTCCTCCGCACATCATAATATGTGGACAACAACAACAACAACAACCTGTGGATGATCTCAGCGCATCAGAGAGAGAGCCGTTAGCACCGAGAGCTAAAGTTAGCTAACATCAACAAGAAGTTGAGCCGAGGCTTTAAAAGGAGGACTTACAGCAGAGGTGTCGAAGGGCACGTATGGCTGTAGGGCTTAGTTCAACAGGCAGACACACTGTTTATGTCAATACGTGGTTATGGACTGAAACAGAAGTCGTCTTTAGTTGGCTTCTTTTCTGCTGAGCTTTCAGGCAGCGAGGCTGGTTGGCTCTCTGGCTGCCTCACTGGAAGTAAATGCAGCCGCGCGCTAGATGGTTCCCAGCAAGTGGACTATGAATCCAGCTCTCCACAAGTCCCCTCCTAGGAGCTGGCTCGGGATCCGGCTCCGTCTCAGTAAGATGTTTCATTATTTTCTCCGCTGAACTAAACTAATTTCGGACCTCGGTTTGCTCTGTAATGCTCACTGACGTCCCTCAAATTAGTTTATGTGGACCCCTAATTCGTTTTGCTGCAGAGCTCGAGCTCGCAGACTGAACAATGCTTAAATGGGAACTCCACTGGCTGAGATGGAAACAGAGCAGCCCAGAATAGTTTAATGTGAAATGGTTCATTTATAGAGAAATTTCCTTCTCTAATTTTCTTTAGTGTGGTGATGATGGGAACCAGAGGTTCTGATGTCTACGACACAAATGTAGAATATATAAATAAATACAAATATACATTTATTCAGTTTCCAAAAACAAAACCAAAAGAAGAGGTTTTTTTTTTAAATATTTAAATGAAAAAAAAAAAAGTAAAATATGAATATGATGTTGGGTAAAAATAGTTCTCTTGGGGGACTATCTTACCTTGGCGCACCCTTCTTGTATCCCTCCACTATAATTGATGAATTTGCATTTTAGGTCGAAACTTTATCTGAAAATGATCATAAAAAATGATCATAAAACTATTTCTCAGACTTTAGACTGAGTATTCTTAATGTCATGTAATAGCGTCCTGGAAGGGAGCTTTTAAAGGCATCAGACGTAGGGTTCCTCTCACCACCACTGTGAACAGTGCTGCTAATCTCCTATATAGCTAAGTGTTTTACACGGTAAGTAGTCTGTAGCATAGTAGTTTGTTGTACCTGTTCTTTGGCATAAGCTAACAGTTTTGGCCTCACTTAAATGAATTACACAATCGACAATGAATCACAGAGACAGACCCGGGGTACAGAATGAATAAGCCGTGTGGCTTGTGGATGAAAGGGCTGGTTTGTCATCAAGTGGGGAAAACTACAGCTAACTGTATTTAATCTAAGGCTGTTAATTGACAGCCGCTTACTGATATACTGATGAGGCACATTATGATTCATGCTTCGCAATGTTTGTATTGTCACTCTCCAAAGAAAAGCATTTATCTCCATTGTTTTTCAGCTGTGACTTTTCTCCATCATTCAAGCACCTCAGTCCTTATGTCCTTTACTTTGTGTGGTGATTTCATTAAAAACAAACTTACAGAAATGCCCCAAAATGGTTTGGATAAAAACCCTTTACATTAACTTACATTAAAAATAGTGAAAGTTCTTCTCCCGTTGTAGATGCTAGTTTTTATTTGGACAGCAACAATATACATCACAGTATAATGTGCATTAGAGGTGGACGATATGGAAATAATAGCGATCACCATCCTTAAAGAAATTTTCACAATACTCAATGATAATTATAGCGTTCCACATACTGAACTGCACTGAATCAAATGAAACAGGACTAACTATGGCCTAATTGTAATTAAATATGCACTTGATCTGTGTTGCTTGAGTACCAATGATATGCTCAGAAGTGCATGTTATGGATCACAATAATGATTTATTACATTACAATTTCCTCACAGTAAGATATCACTACTATCTTGTATATAATTTGGAAAGCACCGGTTGCCCTTGACATTGGGTGTAAGTTTCATGATGACCAGAAGAAGTGTTTCAGAATTACTTGGTGAAATGTTTGGTTTCATTGACTTACATTAAAAGAAAATATGTAAAGTTTTTTCCTCCTGCTGTGAAGTTACCATTTTGGAGATACAAGATTTTGTTTCTACTGTAGTGATATGCATTGTGACGCTGACATTACAATATATATAATATGTATGAGAAACGTGTAATGGCTTGATGCATATCGTGTTAATGCTTATGTCTCAAAATGCAAGTGTCATGACATGTATCGAGAAACCAAGTGTCTCAATAAGATATATATCGCATTAGGCTGTGGATCAGAATTTCACATAACTGATATTTTGTTTTCTAGTTTTGTAATGATGAATGGTAGTAAAACGGAAACAGTAATGAATAATAATTTTAAAAGACTGCAGTAAAGTGCGAATGACAAATGTAAAGTTCTTATGTCAAATGTTTGGTGTTGATTTTATAGAGGACATTTTTTATGTTAACAAGTAAAGACAGAAGTGTCAGGAGTACGCAGGAACGACTAATACAATAATAAAACATATTAGATCTCCATATTGTCGATGTGGGTAGGTACAGCACCAATTTCTACGTTGTGTACCTGTTCTGTTGGATGTACTGGAATCAGGCCTACATCCAGATGATTGACATTGGCCTACAACTTCTTTATATATCCGTATCTGTGCATCCTTTTTTAAAATGAATGAACTTGAAACAAAATGGACATTTTTACAACACAGTCTAAACAGTTACTAATGGTAGAAGGATCGATAGATTTTGTATTCTGGCACCTGCAGTAGACAAAAAGGAAACAGGTTGTAAGCCAATGTTCCAGTGTTCCAAGCTGCCAACATTGGTTATGGATTTAATATTAGAAAATACGTCAGCTTTTTATTAATGCACGGTGAAGTTATGCCATGTCTTTAATAATCAACAACCTTAATTGAGCTCTGTCTATGAAAGGTCACTTTCAAGTATGCTGCCTCATGCAGGTCATAAGACACAGCCTTTGGAAATGTTAGAAGAAGAGCTGGAGTTATTTTTACAAAGTCTCATTTTCCAAGGAAGAAAATGTCTCTGTCCAACTCGCGGCTTTAAAACGAGGACAAGGGGCAGGTTCTTCCAGGATAAAGCCTAGTCCAGAGCTAAATTACTTAATGGCGAATCCCCTTCCCCTTTGAAAATCCCACGTAGTCCAACTCTAAGCTTAATCTGTCTCTTTCAGTGTCCTGTTTCACCTCAGTCTGCTTTTTTCAGATAGAAGTGTGACATGGTAGCTGCTGTTCATGTAGCGTTTTCTACTGTTTGAAAGGCAGAAGAGAAAGCTTTGCTTTTGTTAAGTGTTAAGCAAGCAGACTTCTCCTCCACACAATGATAACTGTGGTACGATTAGACTGCTAGGCTGCAACACTGTTCTGCTGAGCCCGCCGTACAGGGTTATATTTAGCAACACCAAACTAAGGCACTTGCATAGGCCGGTAATTCATGGGGGGTTAAAATTTGGCCTTACTGTTCCAAGCCACCGGGTCTCAAAGTCCTCCCTGAAAATACAAAGCTAGCTTGCAAAGCTGCTGGCGTGGGGGATATGACTTACCACATTTGGCTTGCTTGCATTTAAATATACAGTATATTGTCAGCGTCATCAGAAAACTTAACTTTCATATTCTGAAATAGAATGAGAGAAGGAGAAGTACGAATGTTAGAAATTACACTTGAACTGTTTCCCCATTGCTCACACAGTGTAGGGAGTTTTTAAAAAAATTTTTATTAGCAGTGTTTCTTTTGTTTATTTTTAGTTTTTTTTTTATTTACCATCATCCACTATTCCGACTCACCAGTTTATGAATGGACCATCAGAAAGAGCCCAAAATGACTTGGAATCTTTTATCTTTCTGTTTCCGTCGAAGGGCTCTCATTGTAGTAGGGAAATATGATCAAGAATTTATGTCACGGTATATTTAAGATTACTGATGGTTTCAGTATATATCACAGCACTGTTCAGTATATGTTAAAACCATTTTGAAGGCTAAAAGAACTTTTTTATAGATTAAGAACAGTATATTATTCTGGAGGTCCCTTCACTTTTATTAAAAACTACATTTAACAAGTTTACAAAGTTACTGTAAAATAGTTGTATTGGGTGTAACATGTAAAGTGAAGTAAAAGCAAATAATGAATAGTTTATATGTGCCTTATATGTGCACCTCTAACACTCAGGCTTTAATCTACAGCCAACAAATGCAGCTGGAGTGTAAATATCAAAATTAATATCAAATACCATAATCGCCATTCACACTGTTAGTTTTAGCTGAATACCTATGGAGGCTCTTGACCAGAGATGCAGAGTGCAGACAGGAAGCTGGCAAGTTTCCATGCTAGGCTAATAGCTAACAGCGTACTCCAAGAGACTGGCTTTTCCTTCCACTCTCTGTTAATCCCAACTCATTAACTCATTACAATCTGATATCTGCTTCTTTCACAAGAACTTGGTTTCCTTACCTCAGGGTGCCACTCACTACATGACAGATGAGATGTTATCAGCATCCTTGATTAAATAAGCTTGCTTGTTCAAATTTAGACTGGAGATTAACAGCGTATGTTAAATCCTATTAATATTATTAACATTAGCAGCTTTTCGATCAAGTCTGTAGTCTGTATCATTGAAATGGAATTTTCTCCCCCTTTTTTTTGGACACCACTGGTTAATCGACATGTTGTGGAATTAGGTACACAGAAAACACACCTATGCAAAAATTAATAACAAATAAAAATGTTCATGTTCCATTTTTGTTAGTATGTTAAAATCTAAAGAATGGGTGTGGGTTTCCCACAAAGCAGGATTATTATCCAAAGTCAAGCCTGTCCAAAAGTAAACGTGCTGAGAGACTTCCTATAGGACAGTCCTAAACTTCTGGCTATAGATGTCCGGCTAACTGAAAAATCCTGCTCTGTTGGAAATCCCCCCAGAGCTCATTTACATCAGGCACAGTAACAAAAACAGCCTGTTATGTTTAAAGGGATTCAAAGAGTTTCGAATATTGGCACATGGATAAAAATGAATTCTGTCTGTTGCTGGTACATAAAATCAGACAAATCTCATAAGTGGGCCTTATAAAGAACAGAACATTGAACAGAACAAGAAGGAACCGGGTAAACGTAACATTCAGGCATTTGCATTGACCTCAGAATATCGGCATTTGTAATCGATACTCTAATATGGCGTGCCTTTGTTTTCTTGTTGTGCACGAGCCTCTGTGCTCTTGATCTTCTCCATGCCTTCCTTTGAGGCTAAATCTTGGAACAGTTGGCTCGTCTTTCAGTAATCCCTCCACCCAAACAATCTTCAAATCCTTTTGCTGAGGAAATAATCTGGTTGTCTGCCATGTCAGTGGGTATTAATTAGGCACCCTGATGAGTTTCTCTCTTCAGCCTGTCTAGTACAGTAGCACCGTGCTTTCCTGAAGGGTCACATGACCCTTTTACTCATGAATAAAACATCCTTCAGCTGCATAGGAACTTGAGCGTGTGGCGGTATGAGGCTTGACTTATTCAGTGCATCATGCAGACGGTCTGATAGAAAGCAGGTGGTGTTCTAGCAATATGTTCAAGAGCTCAATCACTACAAAAGCTTGTTTTATAGAACCTGCGTGACTGTTGGAGCATTTTCCAGTATTGAAAAGCTACCCAGTGCTTGTGCTCTGATCTGTGGTTTGGCAAGCGCATGATAAAATGAATTCTGTTATGGTAAATAGCTTAAGTGTAACTGACTGAAGGCTGTGATGTGTAGATTGGTTTGTTTCTCCATGTCTGTGCTGTTAAAAATCAAAACCCGACAAACAAGACGGATGAAGTCAATGTCATGAGCATGCATACACAGCTGTAGGCCATTGCTCTGTCCATCTCTCTTCTCTTTCCCATCGTCTTTCCCTGCATCACTCTTTCCACATGTCGCGGACTGCCAGCTTTTAGATTGTTCTGTAAGTGTATTCTTCCGTCTCGGGTCCTGCCCCTTGTTAAAGTGGCTGTGGAGCTATTAGTCTTATTTGAGTGAGGGAGATTATCGTTCTGGAAGCAGCGAACACGTATCCACAGCCTCTCTGCTATGACAGATGGTGCGCTGCTGTTGTGGCCTGGGGGGGGCTATTCAAGTTCCTTCAGCTAGGTCCCAGCTGTAATGTGCAATGATATATAGGCTATTATTTAGCCAAAACCATGCCTTCTTGAAGGGGCTAGACCGGGGAAGCCATTTGGAGCTTTGGGCAGGCGCCATTGAGAAGCTACACTAGCCTGTATTAAATCATTTTAACAGACTAAGCAGCTTTGCTTGCATGTTATCGTCCTCCGCTGTTCACTGTGTCTAATCGTAGACATGTCAGGTACTGCTTTGCAGTTAGAGTAGAGCTTTTGTGCTTCGTTTGAAAGTGTAAATTGGTTACTTTTGTTTTACCTGTATGAAACTGAATAACATTGTGATGGCACAAACAGCCTCAAAGACATGTCAGACATGAACTTGAACAACTTCAGTGAGGATTAGACACTCAACCGAAGAGGATTTTTAACCTGCCCCAGTAACAACACTGCCAAGTCCTACTTGCAGCCCCGTCACTGGTATTAACGTGTGTATTCGGTCAGACTGGTCGTAGGGGTAGGTATGCTTCCACGTACTGCCTGCTAGGGCATTGTGTCTCTTAAAAAGCTGGTGTTAAAGCAAAAGCGTGAGACCTGCTGAAAGTGTACAGTTAGATTTGGGGACAAGCTGGTGGGCGGGAGGACGAGAGTTTCTCTAGGAGGACTTGCAGGAGAGCTTGACTGAAACGGGTTCTGTTAAACTGAAGAAGCTCCTGGAGTGTGTGTAAACACACTTTCATAAGGAAGAAGAAAACAGTTTGTTGCTGTCGCATGATCAGTAGTTTAATAAAGTTTAATATACGAACACTCAAGGATCACCACAAAACAGGGTGGCTATAGGGAAAAACAGATGGACTACAGTCTCTGATTGTAGAACTACAGAGTGCTCCTATATGTTAAAGGGACCTACTATACTAATTTTCAGTGTTCGTAATTTTTGTTTGGGGCTGACTAGAATAGAGTTAAATGGTTCAGTGTTTAAAACACCATATTTCTCATCCTGTACATCTGTATTCACCTGTGTACAACAGTTTGAGCTCCCTATGGGCCCGGTGTGCTTTGATTAGTCAGCTCAATCTCTCTGTTCTGTTGTTAGCATCCTGCTATTTGTTCTGCGCACATACAGCTGTGACTTTTCTTATAGTATAGTAGCATTAGTTCTGCTGTCTTAGTTCGAACAAGTTGGTAGACCCGTTCCAGCTAGATTAGGCTAATGCTGGACATTTCCGAGAGGGTGGGTATGGATGGTTGGATGGATGTACCTCTCTGTGTTGTGTAAGGGTCCGCCAGACCTCTGGCATGTACCCATGGTACTAGTAGTGACGCTGACCCAAGTCAACTGCAAAACTAGTGAAAAATCAGTGGGAAAAGATGAGGGGGGACAAAATGTCAATTACCTCGTCCTTTTAAACCATTCCTGTTTTGGGGGGGTGTCTCATTGTTGCTCCTCTACTGCACCTGTTGTTAATTTCATTAACACCTAAGCAACTGAAACTGATTAACGGCCCTCCCTACTACTTAACTGACCAGATCAATATCCCGGAAGTTGAACTGAGTTGATGCTATACTCTGATTAAAAAGTGTTCCCTTTATTTTTTGGGCAGTGTATATATATATAATATGTATGTATATATGGGAGAGAGAGACAGAGAGAGAGAGACACCCACCACCCCCAAGTAGAGTTCCTTGTTCCCTTTAATTAAACATGCAGTGGATCAGGATTCTTTATAAAGGAATAAATATCCTGAAAAAATAAAGGGATATCCTCTTGAAGGCTCCTCACTTCAGTAACAGTCATCACACCTTGTTCCTCTGGTGGAAAGGCCCACACCCTCTCAGACTGCACTTATGGCTGGCTTCGTTGCCACGCTATGCTGAATAGATGATGAAAGGAGCCATTACTCAGAGGTCGTGCCGTGACACCTTCTCCAGACTGCTGTTCTAGTCCTCCTTTAGCTCAGGCTGGAGTCCACACCCAACTTATGACTGTTTAGGAATAGCGCAGGTCTCCAATAATGGGCATGTCTTTGCAGGACGAGCTGTCTAATATCCTCTGGCGACCACAAAGAGAAAATCTGTCTGCTGCCAGACAGGTAATTTCTTCCACAGGGTTACCAATTAAAGGATCCCAGTACCTGAAAAGAAAGAGAAATCCGCAATGGTTATGCTATCGTAAAGCTTAACCTGGTGTTTGTTTAATTCGATGGTGGTTTTATAGAATTGCAAATTGAGTGGATCAACTGATTTAATCATGTAAGGCAACTTTATCAAAATCACAGCGGACGACTTGAATTGCTTTGTCTTGAGTAGCTTTAACTGGGATTGCAATGGATCACATCTGGATCACATTTGGTGGCTCACCCCTCGGCTCGGATAGGATCCAAGTTGTGCCATTTGATGTCTGATGGAAAACCGGCTGCGTTGCCATGAATCAGTGATCTTTCTGGACAATACAATTCAGTCCTGCATTTTAATAATCACCTAGCAGGTTTGCAGTTGCTCATGATGTCTGCTAAGCTAGAAATTGCTATTAGGGCTACATAATAGTTTGCATGTCACTTGTTACTCATTATATGCTTTTGAAATTCTGGTATTTTAAAAGGCTCTGTTGTGCAAAATTAGCTTATTAGCATTGTGTGCTGTGACCAGTCTAAGATGTCTCTTCTGGCGTTTTTATTAATCAGAGAATTTACATCACCCAAAATTGGTAAATGTCGGTCAATATAATATAGGCCATCCCTTGATAGACCAGCGTGTGCTCAATACTGTATGTTGCACAATGTTAAGCAATATAAATACAATATACGCTGACTGTGCACTTTATTAGGTACACCTACATTATAGCTCCATTTACTACCCAGCTCCACTTACCATATAGATGGACTTTGTAGTTGTACAGATACAGACTGTAGCCCGTCTGTTTGCTTTGTTAGACCTATTTTACCCGGTTCCTCAGTGAGCAAGTACCTCTACAGGACCACCACAGAGCATGTATTATTTGGATAGTGGATCATTCTCAGCACTACAGTGACACTGACGTGGTGGTGGCATGTTACTTTGTGTTGCCTTGGTACGAATGGCTCACACATTTTTCCCACTTCAGTGTAAAATTCCATTTCCTGTTTATATTTTTTTAAAATGTCTTTCCTTTTTTACTGAAAAGTAGCTGGTTTTGAGAAGAACTGCTGTCAATTAACCCTTAAAAGGCCCAGACCTGTTTTCCCATAAGGGAAAGTAATGAAGGTCAGTCATAAGATCATAAAAGATCAGTCTTATTGTGACAAAGAGGTTATGTGGCATCTTCTGTACGTATTATAGAGTCATAATACTGGTAGCACATGTCACAACAACAACAATTTTATAACTGGTATTCCATCATGGTGTTCTAGAAATGCTGTCAGAATGGGTATATGTAATATAGAATATGGGTATATGTAATCTAGAATATGGGTATGTGTAATATAGAATATGGGTATGTGTAATATAGAATATGGGTATATGTTATATACAGTAGAATATGGGTATATATAATATAGAATATGGGTATATGTAATATAGAATATGGGTATATGTAATATACAGTAGAATATGGGTATATATAATATAGAATATGGGTATATGTAATATAGAATATGGGTATATGTAATATAGAATATGGGTGTATGAACATTAGAGCTCCTAATCGGGTTGAAACTTTATAGGTACAAAAACAAGACTTTGAAATGAGCTGGTTTTGTCTCTAACTGCACTTACCAAGCACATCGCCATTTTCTAAATGAGGTCATATGTTCACCAACTGTCATGTGACTGCATCCAGGATGTTCGGTATAGGTCACTCAGGGATTCCAGGTGTTTAGGTGAAGGATAAAGCTGTAGAAAAAACTTTACAGACTTTTAAAAGGCTTGTGATACATATATCACTGTGGGCTCTTATGGGTTAATTCTGTTTGCACTGATTTACCACACCTTTAAGAGACTGAGCTTCTGTGTTACAGTTAACCCCAGCTATCTGGTCAGTTTACATTTCTGCCACTTTTGGCTTATTCAGCTTTTAGAAATAATAGACGCTGGAAAGGAAGTTTACACCTGCGTATGTATCAGAGGTGTACAGGTTGTTCAAAATAAAAATGTTTCTGCTCAAATACTTTTAAATTAATAAGAGAAAACCACAACGTGTTAGGTCATGCTCTTCCCTACTGCTGGCTCAATGCAAAGGACTAACAGAGCTTTGAAAACCCTTTAACTCTAATTCTGATTATTCTAAAATGGGTTGATTGCAGTGGTCTACATACAGACTAATACAATACAGTAAAAGGCCTGAAAGAACTGGGAATTGTAGGTGACTAAAGTGGGTGAAACAATAGTTTGCAAAATTGGGTCTTTAGTTCTCATAGGTGAGGGTTGCGAATGGTCAAGGAGACTAATTGAAATGCATTCTTCATCCAAAAATAGTCCCATCCTGGTCTGTACCGAGGCCGCCTTTCTGCACTTTCACGACATGAAGGGGTGTGACCCTTACACACTCCCTAGGGCGGCAAATGAATGAATGTTTTGATATTTGATACGTGATGTTTGGAGTAATTAACTAATAAGCGATTAAGCAGCTCAAATGTGGCTTAGAACTGTAGCAGTAAATTATATGGCCAATGTTCTAGTAACCAGAGGTACTGTTCAAGCAAGAGGGGGAAAAACACGTGGTGCTTTGTTTAAGCCTGCCCAAACATTTAGACACAGTAAGTAAAAAGCAATCGCTAAAGATAAGTGTTGCTGCAGTCTGAGAATTATTCAACCTCATGAGTAGAATCCCTCATAAGAGCACATGTTTGCAAATTGAATACTTCCTTAGCACATCTGATAGAACTTCTTAAAATTTGAGGAATCCACTTTTTTATATTATTTGTGTTGAGCTATTTAAATTGTTCTTGTTTGATTGGTTCATTGCAAACTGCAAAAAGCCTGTCATTTTTGCTAATATGCCTAATTTGAATGATTAGAACTGTAGGACATCTGAGATGATAAAAACATTACACCAATAAACTTTACATTGTCCTAATGCTTAGTTTGGTTTGTTGAAACACAGGGAGGAAAGTAAAGCTTCTTCAGATTCAACACCAGCATGTTTGATTTTCTAGTAACTTGGCAGTAGAAGGCAGAAAATTACTTTTAATGTGAGTTTAATTTTAGAGCCTTTCCATTCATCCATTCATCATGAAATTTTCAGATATATGTAAATGACCGCTGCTCAGGCGATGTAGAAAAATAGTAATGTAGAATTTGATTTCTAAGTATGTTGTATCTGACTTCTTTCATCTTTAGTTTAAGAAAAATGTCTAGATGTAAATTCTTTTTTTAACTTTTAGCCTTTATTGTTTTTTGTTGTGCGCTTACGAAGATACGAGCGAACTGCTGCCGTCCTCAGGTTAAGCCAGTATCTCATTCTATATTGTATATCACAAAATGGTAAAGGTTAATGGAAATATTTGCCAACAATTTTTTATTAATCCATAATATTGAACAATCTCAGCCCAGACATTCACCATTCCCAAGTTCCCGTATTTACACATCTATGCGTACATGTTTACTTCTTCTAGAGCACAGACTGCCTTCTACAGAATACTACTTTAACTACTTTAAGTTTACACCACTTTAATCAGCTTTGGAACTTTGGAAACTTAAAATTGATCTCTGGCTTCTTGTCATTGCAGGCACCTGATTGTCTGGTGCTCAGTCATAGGCCTCTGTCAAGAGAGCAGTATTACTGAGATGGGAACATGATAGACATTTCAAAATGAGCTACAATGCCAAAACTCATAAGCAGTTCCAGGCTGACAGATGTTGAGACACTGACTCTTATTGCTTTCCAAACTGACAATAAAGCCCACTTGTCTGTGTATATGTTGAGTTGGAGAGAAAACCTTGCAGGAACCACCACTGCGAGTTTTCTGACAAACATGTTTGACTCTGGCCTGATCTTCAGCGCTGTACTCCTAAGTGACCAGAACTTTTGCTTCCTCTCAGAAGAGAATGGAAATTGACCGCTCTATTGGGCCTACGTCTGGAGCCTCACGAACGGCCTCTTCATTTAAAGTAAGCTGTATGCACAAAGCTGCTTCAGATTACTACCACATGTCTGCGAAAGACCAGCTCCAAGCAGCAAACCGGCTCCTGTTCTACCCTCTAATTTCTTATCCCAAAATTGGACATCTGAGTTGCCGTGTGACGCTGTCCCTCCCTTCTTAGACTAGCACAGCGTGTTCTCACAGGGATTCTTCCCCCACTCCAACAGCAGGATAACAATGAATCAGTCTCAGCATTGAAGAATACTCAGCGCAGAGGCGTCTTGAGCTACAGGACAGCTTTGCTCTGGTGTCTTTGCAGCAGTAGGAACATGCCTTCTGTTGGGATCTTGAGTGAAACAACACTATCTCAGAGAGACGTGGATTTGATGTCATTCTTATTGTACCGCTTCCTTCCAAAAGTGTTTTGCTTGTGGGCCAGCCAGTACATCTTATCAGCGTACTGTTCTGGTCCCTTTGTCCCTCTGCAAAAACAGCTGAACGCATTAGCGCGCTCGCAATGAATTCATACGGCATAAATCCATCACCAAGTGGAGTCGTATGAATGCAGAAAAATGCCAGGCTTTTACAGTTTGTGCAAATCATAGAGAAAGTTCAGTGCCTGTGTAGGAGGGGCGTACAAGAGTTCTTTGTGTCACCTATATTGAAAGCCTTTGGCTCCGACTGTCTGTCCCAGCATGCATTTTGTCTTGTTATGAATACAACACTTGTCTGGAAGCGTAGGTTCGAATGCCTTCTATTGGGCAGCTCCCCCTCTGCTTTGGTTCTCTGTACAGGCTATGACACCAGTCAAACCTCACTGTAGCCTATGTTAACTTTGAGATTCAGCAGTCATGCTGTACTTCCAAGACAAGGACGGTCAAGGAAGAGGTGCCGTTAATTTATTGTCAGGGGGCTAATGCTAAGTTTTGTTTAATTGATGATGGCTTGGAGTTGATGGCTCGTTTTCGTCTTTGGCAGCGTGATTTTTATGTGCTCAGTCGGGGCACTTGTACGCGGCTTCAGCTGGAATTGAAAACGGATGTCGTGCGTTCTCTGTTGAAAGTATGAAGTTTGGTCCCTCTGAAATGGGTGCCAGGCTTTTTTGGATATGGAAAGCAGTTAGGCTTTTGGCTTGGGTAGTCCCGCTTTTAGAGCTTGCGTGCCATGGATCTTGTTCAAAGCGAGAGTTTAATTGACAAAGATGAGGTAACTGTGCAGGTGCCTGATTTATGGGGAATTGTTTGCCATTGACTGTTTTTTGTGGCTTGAAGGTACGTTGTTGTTTGGCCCAAAGATGGCCTTTGTGTTGCTAGACACTGAAGGCTCAGTTGCAGCTGTTTGTCCACTGTGTCAAGACCAGGGCAGTTTAGCAGTTGATGAAATTGCAGCAGTTGACGTAAGTTGAAGTAAATAAAGCAACCAACGTTTTTTTTGTAGCTTAGTGGAGCATAATGTTCCTTTACTGGAAGAAGCGGGGGGCCTATGAGCTGGAGACCCTTCCCCCCTCTCTAATGGAGCTAGGGGCAGAACGCTACTCCTGGTCCTCCTCTTTGGATGTCATCCATGATCTTTGTGGTAAGGCTGGTTTTGGTTCTTCCTAAAAGGTTTTGAATATTGTCACATAAGAGTTGATTGCCTGGATGTGAATGTATATTGAGCGAATATGCCTACTACTTTGAGAATATGGAAGCATGAGAAATAGGAAAACTTTATTCAGTTTTGTTACTGTTGCTTAGACTTTGTCATTCTGCCATATTCAATCTCTGTACGTTTCACATTTAGTTTAGTAGGCTACAAAGAAGGAATATGGAATTACATAAATACATACATACATACATACATACACACACACACACACACACACACACACACACACACGATAAGTCAGACAATCTCATTTCTGGCACAATCTGCTCTAATTTGTAAAAGATATTCATTTTCCAGTATTTTCTACATTTACAGTCTACATATGGCTGTGTGTTTGTGTATAACACATTTAGGGACATTATGTTTATTACCTTATTCATAAGATATGTAAAAACCACCTTATTCACAATTGTAGCTGTGTTTTCCAATTACTAGATAAATATGAACATTGATACTCTGGTTATCTGTTGTACAGAATCACAATGTCTGCTTGACATTATATTGGTACAAACTCTAAAGTACTATACAATTATTCTGGGTAACATAATGATAAATTCCAAGACAGTCTAACTAAATTATAAACCTATAATATACAGTGTTTAACCTTTTAAAGTTGTGGTGCTCTCTTGTTCATATAAGTTGAAAATTTTCCTGTGTAAAAGCACAACATCTGAAAGACATTACATTTTGCATCTACGTATGTGTGGAGTTTTCAGCGTAAATTATGTTTACAGAGAAAGTTAACTCTGCCTAAGGCACCAATACGCCTCCATAGAATGACACTACCAGACTTTTGAACTTTACGCTGGTAAAAGCCAGTCTGGCCCTTCTTTGGTCCACAGAAAAGACATGTGCTATTACAAAAAACAGTTAGACCAAAATACATGTTTACACTGTGCCGTTGTCCATCGTCTCTGATGGTGTTAAACAGCAATTTGTTTAGGTATTCCTGATCCAGGTGGCGATATCCGTGACTGGTGCGTGCCTGTTTTTGATGTGGTGTGATTGGGAAATTCAAAGGTCGTGGGCATACAGTTGTGGTTTTGGGGCCAGGCGTGTTACACAGAGACCTTTCTTGGATTCTGTGAGTCTTAATATTATGGGTTGGTAGTATTATGGATTGTAGAGGGTGGCTTGGTTCTTAAACTAGTTTTTATTTTTTGAACCATCTTTGCTTATAAAGTACTTGGTCTTTACTGAACATTCTATTCATAACCAAGCATGACATTACATCATTCCATTACATCAGCTCTTTTAAAAGGTTTTCTGGAAATGTAATAGCATTGCTACTCTCGGGATGATGGAACTGCCCTAACAAGCATCAACTTCAGAATTACCATATTTTCTTTGAAAAAACTTGAACAAAGATGTTGATGTGATAAAGCAGTAAATATCTGTTTTTTGCTGAAGTGGATTAACTGATCTCTGCTTTCTGTTTTATTTGCACTGTTCTGTTTGAAAAGCCAGGTTTTATGCATTAACTGAGTATTAGGTGTCCACAGTACAGTACAATCGGTGTCGAAAATTAATTATAGTGTAAAATATTTAGAATCTTTGAACGGAGTACAAGGAGTCGAATATAGCATATACTTAACATTGCAGGTACCTGTTTATTGTCTAGACACAAAACTGGATTTGGGCAAAACACTGTAAGCAGTGATTATTACTATGGTTTTCCCTTTAAAACTAGAAAACTATAACGTAATAATACTTGGAGGTGGTTCAGATTCAGTTGTCTACTTGAGCGTGTGACATGCATTAAAATGTAGCATATTTATTGTTTGCACCATCTTGCTATTCTATATAAATGTGACATTTTATTGTAATTTACATTAACATTGTAATTTAGCAGCTTAATGGCTACAACCTGATGTACATTTCATAGTAGTTTAGTCAACCTGTCCTGGAATTTATTCTGGACCCATAATATTGATGCAGGATACTAGCAGGATACTTGGTCAATAAGTAGAACTTGCATTTTTCATTACACGCAGTATAAATATATTAGCACACCAGATTTGTCTATGCAAAGTCTAATTTCAGGACCATAATAAATCTAGCTAAGTCTCATCCTTAGTGCCACGTAACTTCAAATATTATCCAAATCGAAAAATAAAAATTTCATCTGGATTCGGAGCTGGTAAATGAATCGCTTGATTGTGCCTCGCAGTCGATGTGCCGGTTGATTTTCATTATGGAGAACAGATGGAGAGTCTGGTGGTCTTTATTGGGCTATACAGCCATTCAAGATTTGTGTACTGTAAGTCATCTGCCTCATTTGGTGTGCTCAAAATTCCTCTTCGTACCTTTGGGACACTTCAGCCGGAGAGGAATGCTGCAGCACAGAGACTGTTCTTTGATGTCACATTGTTCGTTCTGTCCATGATTACGGCTAAGCCACTACTGAAAACAGACCTCAGCCTGTGCTCACTTAGCAAGACCCTGGCTGCTTGCTCCTGCTGCTCCCTTGCACAAAGCACACTCCCCAGAATTCCCAGACTGAAATGACTGTCGGTTGTACTAATGGGAGAACATGACTTGTTCTGCTCCTACAGCGTGTAACGGTGAGAGCAAAAATGCCACATTATGTAATCGTCTTATGAGGCCAGTCTCTTTAAGATTAGCTACCACTGGTGTCCCCAGACATTCCTGTTACGTAAGGGCAATGTAAAGGTACAGCAAGTAATGTTTTGGCCCTGTGATGGCTTGGTCACATGGCTTTTAGAGGGCCTCTTGTGTTGACCCTAGGCAATCTTCAATAGCTCATGGATTTGAGTTTCTCATCACCGTAGTTCCATTAATGATACAGTGGGAGGTTTTTTACAAACCCAGTTCCAAGAAGGTCAGAATGGAGAGTGTTGAGTGTGATGTGGCCTTTCTAACTGGGACACATGTCTAGTCTTTAGGGAACCAGAGATACAGACCCCAGAATTTCACATTTCACATTTTTTCATTGGTCGTCAGCCTTCCTGAGACACTCACCCATGGCGGAGGTCTGTGAAGCCAGATGATTTGAAAGAACCATAACTTTGAGAAAATAAGGGTAAACGACTCTAAACGTTACTGGGGAAATATGGTGTTGTGCTCCGTCTCAGACGGTATATTAAATTTGATCATAATCTTTAGTAAAGCAGAGATTTTAGAGGTCCTGTAGTTTGTTTGAGAAATGTTATGTTGGAGCAAAACAAGTCCACATCAAGTTAAAAATGATGAAATAAAAGCCAAGCCAATGTTGACTATTCACTGATGAAGTCATGAATAAAATCACAGGATGAGCGAATGTTATGCAACAAGCATCTTGAACAATCTGCGATGAAGTCACATTTCACGAAGGCATGTCCTTTTCAGCAAACTCTGAATGAGGTTGCTAGGTTTCAAGAACTGGAGATATGGACAGGCTTCTGACCTGTTATGGCCTGTCATCTCTGAGGCTTCCAAGCTTGAAGTGTCACCAACATGCAGGAACCAGTAGACTAGTCTGTACCCTTTGTTCCATATTCTAATAATGTGGGACAGTTCCGGTTTAAGACTAGAACTGTGACTCTGAAATGTTGAACTGATGAAATGATGAACATCTTTATACATGTGATGCCATCATGCTGGATTTAAAGGAGCAGTGCATTTACAGAGCTTCTTTAAGAACGCTGATTCAGGATCAGATTTATGCCTTATTTACATTAATCTTGCTGAGGGTAACAGGTCCTAAATCAGCCTCCTAAAGAAGGTTTGTGAAAATGGTCCAATGTACCTTAACTAACATTTGGGAGAGGATTTTCGGAATTTCACCCTCTACGCTGCTGAATGTCATCAAAAGATTCCAGGAAATCCTAAATATGTCTATAAGAAGCAAGGACAAAAACCACAACAGATGACGCTGCATTTGAACTACAGCTATAAGCCTGTTCTTCTGTGATGGATATCACCACATGGGCTACAGGAATACATCCACAAACTGTTGTCAGTAAACGCTAATCACTGCATCCACAAATACAAGTTTAGACTGTATTGTGCAGAAGCCACATGCCAATGTCCAGAAATGCTTTCAGGTTCTCTTGGCTTAAGCTCATCTGAAATGGGGGGATTCACAGAGGAAACGTATATTGTGGTCTGGCGAGTCCACCTTCCAGATTGTTTATGGAAATAGTGGATGTGTTCTCTAGGCCAAGGAAGTTAAAGACCATCCAGGTTAAAACAGCATTAAGTTCAAAAGCCAGGTTGCGCAGCAGACTTGTGAACTTGTGAACTGAACAGTGGCGAAACATTCCGCTTCCGAAACTGGATCAACTGATGCTATCAGTCCCTCAGTGTTTGTGTTGTTGAACGGAAAGGTGACGAGAGGTGGAAGGAAGGTAAAAGTATGGTGGAACCCATATAAAAGACAGTTATTATTAGGGCATTAGGGCAAAATTCCTGATTTATTTTTAAATTAAATTATTATTTTAAATTGCTGCAGCTGCATTAAAACAAAAAAAGTAGTCCACACCATTAAAAATGTTAGCGTGAGTTTTTATAGGCTTTTTAATATCAAAATCACATTTTGAAAGGATGCATTCTTCAAGTTTTAATATTTTAGCTATGTTCACTTAGGAAGATTGAAGCTAATGACACAGAGCTTGTGAACCATTTGTAGATGAATTAAACCAATTAGAAGCAGTCCATGTACACTACAAATGAACACAGCCATAATTAACGGCTAGGCTGAAGTGTTAACTGAGTTCGTTCAAGCCTCGAGCCAGAAAAAAATGGATACACTAGTCGTGTTGGGCTACAAATGGTCACAAGTTAAATCACAAAATCAATATTACACACAAAGTACACACACCATGTGGTTAAGAGATACTCAAGGTAAAATATTAATCCAGTAAAAACAGACGTTCTTACTTTTAGACCTCCATTTGAGTAAAAGTACTGAAGTATTTACCTTCAAGTGTGCTTCAGTATGGAGAGTAAAAGTTGGTTTATGGATCTAATGTCCTATTATCATTTCTGGAACAAGCCTCTTAATCAACTCCTTTTAGGTGAAGTTGTCCCCAGTCCACCAATCTTTTTTAATAGAAGGTCCATAATAGTTTGACACAGTTGTCTATGTAAATGATCATAAACACAGAACACTGAAGGAGAACAGTTTCCATAAGCTAGAACTCTGTCCAACAGGTCAAAAGAAGCTCAAAGCAAAGTGACCTCAGTGACTGATGGGCTCCTTGTTTGGACCTGTTATGTTTTTATGTGCACATAAGCCTAAAGGAAGGATGAATTTGGCCATAATGTTGTGGAGTAACCAGTAAGATATTTTACTTGTAGTGGAGTTAAAGTAAAAGGTCATCTGAATTAAGATGCTGAAATACAGTAACCAGTTAAATTGGCTTCCTTACTGTCCATCACTGCTAAGATCTTCCTGGCTGTTATGATCACTCGTGTCTCCTGTTTGGGACCTAGGGACGGGAGCGTTTCTTGTGTCCTTGTTTACAGTTTTGTTTCCCACTCCGTTAGGCGTATCTGTGTGTAGAGGGAATGTAACAACGTGAACACTTCTGTGGGGTGAACTAACAACAAGCCTTACTGCCACTGCAGCCAAACAGCAGCTGGGGTGTGTTTGGATGGAACAAAGAGACACTATGCCAGACTGCCTATTTAGCTGAGAGTGCAAGAGCAGCTTTTCATTCTTTTTCCTTTATTTGCCTGAGGTGTCTGTCGTTTCATTGTAATGATTCTTTGTGCCTCCCCTACAACTGTTTGTGAGCTTAATAAGCTTTTTAAAAGTGTGAGGCGCCATTGTTGGGCTACTCTTGACAGCAACGTGACATTTTCCCTTTTGAAAATTTGATTTCCTGTTTCATTGTAATGGATAAAAAAGGGCTATTTTCTTTCTTCCACTGCCCTGTTTTTCATCAATGTGGAAAGTGGAAATGTGGAAACTGCTATAAATTTTTTTATTATAAGTGATTTGGGAGCATTTCTTCATAAAATGTTCAGGCAAAGGTATAAAAGGATAATAAAAGGATAATTTACTGAAAGTGATACATTATAATATACGCTCATCATCAAGTGAATAGCTGCACCCACAAGGAAGTGTCAGATCGAAGTGCTATTGGGGAGGAAGATAAAGGTTACCAGGAACAATAAATGATGATAAATGTAGACTGATATGGGTAATATTTATTCAGCTACACATATAGAAGTAGTGTCTCTCAGTTTAGCGTTCGGCCGCCATGTTTGCCGCCATTTTAGCGTAACATGCCATATATCTCGGCCCAGAGTTATAGAAGTTCCTGATGGTGTCCTGTGATAATCCATCTCATGCAGCTGGAATATTCTCACACAGTTCCTGCAGATTTTGCGGTAGGGGTGGAGGTGGAGCGACACCAGACCTTCTGGAAGTGTGACATGTGAACAACTATGCGAACCATTCATCTTGGTGCTGACCACAGCGCCTCCACAAATGGATTCATTGGTCATTTCCACTAAGACAAAAGCAGGACTCATCACTGAAGTGTCACTCCATGACAGTCTGGCACAACACCATTGCAGTATTTTCCAACGTTGTTGTCATGTTAAGGGCAGTGGTCATAACTGTCTGCGTGCATGTAGTCCTGCATTGTGTAGCCGTCTGCCAGTGGTGCTGGCAGGATGACTCATAGAGGCTGTCCTTCCTTACGTCACATGCACCACTAAGAATGAAACTTGAATCATTTGCATGTCTAATGATGTCAGACCTACACACCAAGTTTGATTCCAGTCGGTTGATTTCTTTTTGGTGCAACTATTTGTGCATCTGATTTATTTGAGTGTGTATGTATGTATGTGAGCTACTGTGCGAAGGTTTACAACGCCTGAGTAGATTGGAATTAAAAAGCAATTGGTTTGCTCAGTGATTGTTTATTATTGCCATAATTATCCAACACTGATTTAGCAGTTGAATGATTTGTTGTATTAAATGGCTGGTAAATGTAACAAATGTATGTGATAACTGGGTTTGAATAAACTTCACATTAGCTTAGTAGGTAGCAAGTGCTTTTTCAAAAATAGCAGATTATTACTTTTTAAATTACAAAATAATAAACTTGAATGGAAAAGCCTGAAATATAAAAAAATTTAGATTTATTTATACTAGTATAGGGTGGAAAATTTTAAACATCGCCAAAGCAGAAATGCAAACAACGTGAATGGTGAGGTTTTAGCTCATAAGTCACATGATTTTATAGTGATCGTATTGCTTGGCATACAGCGTATTCACAACTCTTATTGTTATTGCAATTTTGTGGGACTTTGTGGGACACTGCTCGTCCTACTCCACGTCTCTGAGCTGCGAAACAACAAAGTCATAAAGCTGTAATGATAACTCTTCGTAAAGCAATAAGCAATGTAGCTGCTAATCATGGTTGCCTACAGTTTAATAGGACCTGAATACAACTTTTTTTCCCTCCCAAAATTCCGTAAATGCAGATATTACCAAAACGTTTGCATGTAAACTTGCCTGTTGTCACATATAGATATCACAATTAATTCTAATGAGAGATTTTGTTTGTTTGTTTGTTTGTTTGTTTATTCATTTTTTTTATTTACAGGCAAGAGGCACTAATTGGCCAAATAAATGTTAATCAGCTATGCGTACAGCTCTGCACAGTAGTCAATATGTTCCATGTTGTTTTGCTTAGTTGTTGTTGTTGTTGTTGTTGTTGTTGTTGTTGTTACCAACAGAACTGTTTTGAATCATTGGATCATATTGATTTCTGTAACTGTTGTCATTTATTGATGAATTGTTTAAAGGTCCCTCTGATTGTAGGGCTGAAGCAAGCTGCTACGTGTTTTCTTGAAAAGCAGGGCTTTGGGCATGTAATCAGTTGTTTTGACTAATATTGCTCACTGATCTTTTTCCTTTTTTCCTCTTACATTTTTCTGGCCAATGTGAGGCAGTAGTGAGGTGAATTAGCATTTGGACTCTGTCCCAGCGGATGAAGGAAACGCCTTGTGCCCTTGCAGTCAGCAGGCATCTGTTGCCTGTCTTGTAGGAGATGCCCCTGACATAACCCTCCAGCTGACTAGGAACACGCAGGCAGACATCAGAACAAAGCTCAAGGCCTGGAGACAGAATTGCGCCGTTCCTTTTGTGTCGATTTCCCTCAAATGTAAAGTAGGCAGGTAAAGTAAAGACAGCTTCTATAGCATTCCACACATTCCTCTAGAGACGACGGAAAAAGCAGCATCAAAGCTGCCTATAAAGATTTCTCCTGGCTCCATGAGACTCACGTGGGTGATGAAAACGTGCTCTCAGATTCGGACAATAGATTAGATGCAGAAAACAGCAGAAGCTTCCCGACAGGTGTACTACATAAATTTAAGCAATTAACATCATACCTATCCCACCATGCACTGAGGCATGTGGAAAACGCTGAGTAGACCAGCTGACCTTGGTTTTGGGTCAAAAAGCCATAAGGAAAAAGATCTAAGGCCTCTTTTCCACTGCAGGGCTGAATGGTTCTAATCACAGAGGGTAAATGTTCTAGCGATATGAACAAAGTTTCACATAGGGTCTTTAAAAACTGGATTCAGCATTGCTTTCTCAACACAGCTAGCTACCCACCATCGGGCCCACAGAACCGTTCATAAGAGTGACGTGATGACGTAGCTGTTTACTGGTTAGTTCTACCAAATAAACAAAAACGGGAAAATCTTAAATCCACTATTCAACGATTCAGTATAAGTTAATTGTTCGAGCTAACAACAGTTGCTAAATGTTATATGGTGCTGCTAGCCAAGGAGGGTAGCTGTTTAGTATTACCATAGCATGCTACCAGCTCTGCTCAGGTTAGATTCTGTCTGAAATATGCTTTATTGATGCGTGTTTAGACAGAAATACATAAAATAACATTTTAAAGAAATCGTTAAATCTTAAAGGTCTGTCTTGACTAACATGTGCTCTACAGTCACAGGTACAGGTGCTAAACACTTATCAGTGAGAGCAAAGTCAAACGATTGGTGCTGGAGTGATTAAAAGCCTAAATTAAACCTATTCTGTAGTGTTTTAGACTCTAGCATGCTGGGCTAAGCTAACATGAGTATACAGGCTCGGTTTGAGTCAGACAATGTCCAAACACACACCTGTCATGTCAGTGCAGGACATGATTGCATTGTACTAGCAGGGCTTTACTTTGAGCACTCTTGGCTGCTGTGCATAAACCCCTTAAGACAAGCATACGCTTGAGCTTTCAATTCAGTCTATATGGTCAGATGAGTCATCCCTCACCATATGCTCCACAAGTGTGGGAGTGCGCGTGTGGCCTGCACCAAAAGTATAGGCCTGAACGTTTGAGCCTTACAATGACTGGATCTGGTAACCCTGCTGTGCCACAGAGGCTTTACCGATGGCTCGATTTGGATCTACCTGTCCTCTTCAAGAGAAGATTCTATGCAAATTAATACGGTATTGTATTTGGTCACCTTTATCCCATGATGTAACAATTCTATCCTGATGAGAATTGTCCTTCCCAGGATTACAATGTCCCCATCCATAGGGCACGCGAGGTCACTGATTGATTTGATGAGTGGATAGTCTAAACCCTAAGGTGTGGGCTTCACAGTCAACAGATAGCAACCCAGTTGAACACTTATGACAGTAGAACTTTTTCAAAGAAGGAAAAGGAGAAGGAGCTGCAGTTTAATTATAGCCTAAATGATCAACACTGTTGCCTTAAGTGGGGAACATTAACCTAATGTCAGAACTTGCGGCCCGTCGATGAGTTGAAACAATCAAAAGCAACGAAACAGATATATTCTGAGAAATCCAAACGCAACTGTCAGTTTGGCACAATATGGTCGGTGTTTAAATAATAAGCCTGGACAGCAATTATCAGAAAATTATTGTAATTTGAATCGCAGTTGCAAAATCTATCATAAAAAATTACAGTTACATATTTTTTGGACTTGTATGTTAATCAGCTCTCCATCACCATCATCAAAACACCACTTGAGGAAATATCTTTTGGAATAATGGTGCTACGTCCATCAAATACCGATCCAGAAACTTTGGTCCAGAAAATCCAGAACACACAAAAAAAATCTCTGCACAAATAGTTGCATCCAGAAGGTGTGATGGGACTTATCGCTGTGCCTGACTGAGCCAACAGCCAGGATTACGGACATTCAGCGAGCTGTGATTACTTCCATAAGTCATACTGTTAGGACCCGCACCATTGGCAGATGGCTGCACGATGCAGGATACAGTTTTGCTTTAGTGAAGACGCCCACTGGATCTGTATGTGGAGGCACCATGGTCAGTGCTGGTTTGTTGTTACGTGTCGCACGTCCAGAAGACCTGGTGTCACTACAACTTTACCCCTACTAAAAAATCAGCAGGAACTGTGTGAGAGTATTCAAGATGCATAGGCTGGATTATCACAGGACACCATTAGGAACCTCTACAACTCTATGCGTTACCAAACATGGCGGCCCGACATACTGAGAGACACTCGGTGTGTAGCTCAGTAAATTCTGCCCCTATCAGTCTAAATCAATTATCATCATTCGTTTATCCAGGTAACCTTTATCTTCCTCCTGAATAGCATTGCAAACACTTCGTTCTGCATGCAATGTTTTTTGATGATAAGTGTATTAATATAAAATTTTTCCTAGCTGTACCTTTTGTGATTAATCTAAGTGATCATCAAAGAGTCTGAACAAATGCAACATTTGTTTGATCTTGTATCTGATTTTGAATGAATTTGTGTCTGTTTGTTCTATTTAAAGTTCTAAATTGGAATGAATTTGCCTCGGTAGACTGTTTTGGGGGTTTTGGAAACCACTGCCTAAATATGGCAGTGATCTAATCTTAGATAAAGTACTTCAGGTAAAAACAGCCCTTTTAAGAGTTTTGAGAACCAACGTTGTACTGGTGTTATCAGTATCAGCTGATTCTCAGTGTTTCACAAAATCTGTACATCTGCCAAAGTGAAAGGCACAACCTTGCTATCAGCTTGAGGACTCGGCTCTGGGACATCCGAGTGGCTGTTTTGTGTGTTTGGGGCTGGACCTGTATTCTGAGAGTTTAGGGAAGCCTTAAATGAACCAGCAGAAATGTCTTGGAGCTGGTTATGTTAGGTCTCTGTGTCTTCAGAGGTTATGTGTTAAATGACCTCCAGAATCCGGAGCTGCTCTGGTTTGGCTTGACATTTTCAGGCGATTAGATAAATTCCCTTGTAGACAAGCTCAGAGTACTGGCCTCTGCTTTGGCCCTTCAGTGTGCCAGCTCATTGCCGTCACGTGTGCGCGTGCAGCTGTACGTGTGCTACTAGCATGCTTTTATTTGTTTGTTTTGGGCTTAATCAGCAGTGCTGAGGTCAGGAATTCCTGTCTGAGGGAGAAAGAGAGTGAGAGAGAGTTAGGGAGGACTAGCAGAGGAGATGGCAGAGAACTGGAGAGATGAAAATTGCTGAGTCAGGCTGCACAGCTCTTCACACCTTGTCATTACAATCCACTCTCCCGTGCTAAAGCTGAAATTACTGGTTCTCCTCGAGCCCTCATGCAGAGACCTGCTTCCTCACTTACGGCACTATTGCACATAGACCTGCACTGACCCTGCATCTCCAGCTTGTCTATAGTTGAAGTGATGGTTTAGCCAATATTACACTATTTCCAGCTTAACTGAAAGAAAGTCAGGACATGTTTGCAGGCTGAAATTTGCTTCTGAAGCTTTGCTGTGGGGATTTAAGGCTGATGTGACTAAGTATTTAAAGCCTAAAGCCACCAGTGAAGTGCACATGCCCTAAAGGAAACCAGACAATATTCATATTTGGAATAACAGAGGATGGTTCTTGTTGCTGTTGTTTACAGACTGTAGTTCATCTGTTTATCTACATACTTTGTTAGCTGATTCAGGTTTTATGCTTGGCCGTGCATGTGATGCAAGCAAGGACGAGTCTTATCACTGTACATGACTGACCCAAGAGCCACACTTGCGGACATTCAGCAAGCATTAGTGGACTTAATGAGTGATCCTGTTAGTGCCAGCACCATTGGCTGATGGTTGACGGCTGCACAATGCAGAACTACATGCACATTGTAGACAGTTATAGCGACCACCCTTAACACTGTGTCAAAATCACCAAAGGCTGCAAAGGAGTCAAGCCAGACTGTCATGGAGTGACTCAGTGTGGCAGTGAGTCATCTTCAGTGACGAGTCCATGCTGAGAGACACTACTTCTGTATGTGTAGCTCAAAAAATATTGCCCATATCAGCCTAAATTCATCATCATTTATTGTGCAATCATTTATTAACACTTCCTTTTGGGTGCAGCTGTTTTTTTGAGTATATATTGACTTTGACTAATAGCAAGTTCTGGAAATTAGCTGGCGTATCGTGTCTTTTTAGCTTATCTGTGTGAACTGCAAGTAAATAAAACGGCCAGAAATTGGTCGGAATAGATATAAGGAAATTTTGCGGCTCTAAAACTCTGTAGAAATGATCTGTGCATACTGCTTTTCCATACTCAAGTGCTGAATATAATCAGCAGGTATTAAAGCTTATTGTTTTTATAGGCAAACAGTCAGAACTGATACTCATCGGATTTCATCGTCGTATTTTAAAAACGTGATTTGTGTTTTCGAATGCAGCATAACACCGTTAACCATTACTAGTTTACATACACAACGCTCCTGAGTTGGCTATGCGCCTCTGTCTGCTTTGGCTATTTACTGTCGCGTCATGCCGCAATGCCTCTCTCTCTGCCGTTTAAACGGGCATCCCTACCGATTTCATGGGCAAGTGGGGAGAAAAAAAAAGGTTTGGCATGATCTGCCAGGGAAAATCTGACCACACGCACCACCCCATGTCTTTCCAAACCACACTTCCATAAGATAGAGGCTAATAAAGTCCCAGCAGTCCAGATGGAAAAGAGGTTTGGTATTTTTCTCTGAGTTTGCCCAGTTTTCTGCCCGTGCACAGGGAGCTTTCTTCTGCTAGATGCGCACTGTAGAGTAGACAATGGCTTAAAATGACTGTGTTAGCTAAGTGTTACAAAGGGACGCGCTGTAGAGTGTGTCACAATAAAACCGGCTCATAGACCACAGAATCATCTGAATGGCTTTTTTGTCTTTTTGTTAAAAGCTGAGTGAAAGTCCCCGTTCATGTTGTTTAAGGCTTTGCTTCCTTTTACACTTCCTGTCTTTTTCCTGTTTGTTTGCCCTCTTTAATCTTCCTCTGTCTGGTCCATTCTTAGCCCTCTGCACCCCATTCACTCCAGTCGCCGTGTCCAGGACACAAGGCCTTTATATACTTTGTAATGGCCCCATTAATGTGTTTGCCTTCTGCTTGTTGTTCATTGTTTAATTTATTTTTTATAAAAATGTCTTAAATACCGTCTAGCCACTTTATTAGGTACAGCCCATTGTCTCTTCATTCTTTATTAATTTTATCAGCTTCACTTTCTTCATTTACAAACGGTAGTCCATCTGTTTCTCTCCATACATTTTAGCCCCATTCATCCTATTCTTCTTTGGTCGGGATCCTCAGAGGACCACCACAGAGCAGGTGTTATGTGGGTGGTGGATTAACCCCAGTGTTTTAGTGTGTGTTGTGCTGGTATAAGTGGATCAGACCATGGTGTGGGTATGAGTATAATACCTTCTAAATAAATGCCAAAATAATCATCTGTGGGCATACCTAGATGAAGGACTTTGTGGGGGACTCCTGTGGGGAGTCCTGTGCCTTCCACTTTGATTAAATAGGGAAAAGGGGAATGCTACACCACCCACATAAAATGTATGATGGACAGATAAATAGGGACTACAGTCTGTAAATGGACAGATGGACTACAGTCTGTAAATACAGAACTACAGGGTACATCTATATGGCAACTGGAGCTGGTAGAATGACTGTTAGTTACAAGGAGGTGCACACAATGCTGTGTCTAGCCGTCTCCATGCCCAAGTGACAAAAATGGGCAAAACAAAAGAAGTACAGTGGTATTCACATTTATTTATTTATTTATTTTTGCCCAAGTCCATTGCCAAGATTGCTGCAGAGTGCACAGGCTCAACCAGTTTGAAACACTCCTTGTCATGTCAGCATTAATGGACGGGGCTAAACTTCTATAGTTCTCATATATGCAGTAGATGGATGTATGTTAGGTGTGGGTGATATGAGGCTACTTTATCTTTACACTAATAAATTCTGAGCATATCATGGACTCATCTTCAGTACTGTGAGAACTCTGACCAAACTACATGTTTCACTAACAAAGTGGCCATAATAGTACATGTTTAATTGGGTTTAGTTCAGTGCAGTTTGTGAAACGCTCAGTGACTATTGTAGCTGTTACAGTGTTTCTAAGTTCTGTTCTGTCTGTCTCCAACTCATTGGATTTGCACGGATATGGGCCCTTTAAGAAATAAACTAGACACCATTTTTGCTTTATATATGTCTGTGTATTAATCTCTAGGTACCAGCACTGGCCCCCTGTTTGGGCAGTGTCTGAGCTCATGGTGATTTCTAGGCTCTAAACTTTCTGTACTAGCTGGAATATTATCCAACGGAACACTAAGCACGGTTGTAAGTCGCTCTGGATAAGAGCGTCTGATAAATGCATTAAATGTAAATGTAAATATTCCTTTATTACTGTGATATTGGCAGAATTGAATACATTTATCATCAACCCAGTAGGTTCTATAATACTGTTTTTGTTTGTGTGAGTGTGTGAGTGTGTGCTGTTGTTAATGCTGGTACTTGCTGTTCTGTTCTAGATGAGAAGCCTGCGCCGGAGGAGCAATGTGTGTGTCAGCATCCAGACTGCACTGAGCGTCGTCGTGCCGCAAAGGTAAGAGCTGGACACCACACACTTTACACAGCGCTGTGGAGGGTCGTGAATGACTTACTGCTACACACAGACCCACTCTTTCTCTCTCTCTCTTTCCCTCTCCCTCTCTGTCTAAATTTCTCTTTCTCTTCTTTGTTCCCATCTCTTTCTATGTCTCTGGCTGGAATACTGTTGAATATGAAAACTCTCTCTCTCTCTTTCCCTTTCTCCCTCTCTCTCTTTCTCTTTCTCCCTCTCTCCCTCTCCCTCTCTCTATCTCTCTCTCTCTCTCTCTTTCTCTTTCTCTTTCTCTCATTCCCTCCCTCTCTCTCTCTTTCTCCCTCTCTCTCTCTGTGTTTGTCTAAAGCACATGTCAGATTCTAGTTTTCTGGTTCTCAGGGGCGACAGCCCTGCAGACGTTCTGCCTCATTAAATACACCAGCACTTTAGGATGCCTTCATGAATTGAAGTCAGAGCATGACATGAGGCAGAACACTGATCTCTGCAGAGCTGTGGCCTAGAAGGAACCCAGTTTCACATGCTAAAGGTGCTATAGAATGGAAAACTGTATTTATGTTGGCGTGGTCGGGAGTTCGGTACATAAAACTAACATACCATAAGCCTTAAACACTGTTGTCTCCTCCTTCAAATACAGACCCCACATTTACAGAAAAGGGCAGTAATCCAAACGTAACAGTCTTGACTCATTAATATTCACATACATTAGCCCACTTTGTAGCCCAGTGAAACAAGGAAACTGGCGGACTGTGAGGAGGAATCTATCCTAAGAGCCCTGTGAGGGCAGTGCTGGTGCTTTTTATACCCTTTCCATACAACCGAACTGAGAGGATTGATGTTGATCTTTAAACATGGCTGACCCTGGCTTTGTATTCGTCAGCTTCCTAATCGAATGTTCCGCTCTGTCTTAAGTGCTATAGTACTTAATATAGTATAGTATAGTGCTTGTACAGGCCCAGAATGTGACTGTTGCACTGTTTAAGGTGAAAAGAAAAATTCACAAAACAAGTGGCTGAATAGCCGACCACAGTGCCCACATCTTTAACCGGATCCGGGTCTGCTTTAACTGAGAGTTGTTCGTTTTCTCTGCACACTTCACACTGGATAGTTTCTCAAACCTTGGACAATAGTAAGCAGCTTCACAGTTTGACAGTTTGAGTTTCTGTGTTGTCTGTGTGTGTGTGTGTGTGTGTGTGTGTGTGTGTGTGTGTCTGCTTCTGTGTGTGCGTGTCTCTGTGTGCCTGTGTGTGCGTGTGCCTGTTCCTCTGTGGCTGTCTTTGTGTGGTTGTGTGTGTGTCTGTGTGTGTTTCTGTCTCTCTGTGTTTCTGTCTGTGTGTGTGTGTGTGTGTCTGCTTCTGTGTGTGCGTGTCTCTGTGTGCCTGTGTGTGCGTGTGCCTGTTCCTCTGTGGCTGTCTCTCTGTGTGTGTGTGTGTGTGTGTGTGTCTGCTTCTGTGTGTGCGTGTCTCTGTGTGCCTGTTTCTCTGTGGCTGTGTCTCTGTGTTTGTGTGTGTCTCTGTCTCTTTGTCTGTGTGTCTCTGTGTCTGTCTCTGTGTGTGTGTGTCTCTGCGTCTGTGTCTGAATGTGTTTCTGTGTCTCTGTGTGTCTGAATGTGACGTGGTTCTGTCTGTGTGATCAGCAAGGTGTGAAATGAATGAGCCATTATAATATAATCTCTGTGTTCTCTGCCACGGGATGCTCTCTGCAAGGGGGAGGGGAAATTGCTGTCAATTCAGCCTGTCTTGCTTAAGCCACTCCTAAGAGATGCTTCACAAAGCAGGATTTCCACCTCAGTTAAAGTCAGATAAGTCCAAGTGAAGGTTGTCCACTAGGAGGAACAGTAAGAAACATTCTTATTGGCTCCCTTAAGTTAAGTGAGCTTAAGTTGTATAACTGTTTGACTCTTTTGCTTTTAGTGAGGTGAAAAAGTTTAATTTAGTTTTTTGTCACACCTGAATGTTTCAGATCACCAAACTACTTTTGATATTAGACAGAGAACCAATGTAAACACAACTTTCTGTTTTTAAATAATGATTTTATTAATTGAAGGAAAAGTGCTGTTCAGTCCCACATTGTGCTGTTGAAAAGTAAATGCCCCCGGTGGCGGTGGAGAATCTGGTTCGCCACCTGTCCCTCCAGCACATGACATGTGCTTCCCCTCGGATTGCTCACAGGTGTGCGGGATCAAAGTGGGTTGGACAGACACTCTCTAAAAACTGACCCTCTCAGCATGAGAGAGAGAGAGAGCGCATGATTCAGCTACATGCTGCACAGGCAGAGAGAGACTTTAACAGGGACTGTAAGGGCACATGACAAACTCATAAAAACATGCTATGTAAGCCACATAATTGGGTTTGTTTTTGTGTTATTTTCACATTTAATGAACCTCGTCAGTTTCCCCAGTCCCTTGGTTAAGGCCACACCACTAAATCAACCAGTTAACCAAATTCAAATACCTCTTTGGTTCAGTTTCCCTTGCCACACCCCGCCATGATGAGTGCCAGACCTGTTGAATCTAAACATCACTTAAATAGAACCTATCTCTTAATGTGAAGCAGCTAGAAGGTCTTAAAAAGGAGCTCATGATGCCACTCACATGCAAATACAGATGGCAAACTAAGTCACAGTCTGGAATGGACTATCAAGCCATTGCAAAGGCTGGAACTTCAATAAACCACGATGAGAGCTGTAATCCCTAAATGGAGAAAACTTGGACCAGTGGTAAACCTTTCCAGGCGTGGCCGGCCCACCAAAGTTTCACCAAGAGCGCACTGATGACTCATCCAGGAGGTGGCAAACGAAACCAGACCAACATCTGAAGAACTTAAACCTCATTTGCCTCAGGGAAGGTCAGTGTACACGATTCCACAACAAGATGAACACTGGGCAAAAGTGGCATCAGTGTTAGAGTTGCAGGGCCCAAACTCCTGCTGATCCAAAATAACACAAAGGCTTATCTCGCATTTGCCAGAAAACATCTGGGCATCTATTCTGTGCACTAAGAAGTCAAAACTCACACGTTTTTGGAAGACATGGATCTTGTCACATCTGCCGTAATGATAAAACTGCATTCCACCATAAGAAGATCATACCAACAGGTTAAACATGGTGGTGGTAGCGTGATGGTCTGGAGCTACTTTGCTTCTTCAGTACCCAGGTGGCATGTCATGATTGTTTGGAGCCCTGAATTCTGCTGTCTATCAGAAAATGTCCACCTGTCAGTTTATGACCCAAGCACAGCTGGGTTATGTAGCAGAACAAATTTCTGAAACAAATCCACCTCTAAATGGCTCTAAATGAAGGTTGTAAAGTGACCTTCATACTTACATTTATGGCATTTAGCTGACGCTCTTATCCAGAGTGACTTACAAGGTTACTCATGTTACAGGTAGGCCAGTGTAGTGTTAGGAGTCTTGCCCAAGGACTCTTACTGGTGTAGCACAGCATAGTCACCCAGACCAGGATTCGAACCCCAGTCTCCCACATGTGGTGGTGGTGGTGGTGGTGGTGGTGGCTCCCTGGTGGTTAGTGGTGTTATCCGCTGAGCTACACCAACCACCTAGTCAAAGTCCTGACCTGAATCCCATTGAGATGCTGACTCATGTCCAGAAACCTTCCAGTGTAGCTGGATTAAAATAATTCTGCAAAGAAAAGTGGAACAGAATTCCTCCACAGCGATGTAAAAGACAAGTTGCAAGTTCTCCCAAGCATTTAGCTACATTTGTTACTGCTAAGAATTTCATGACCAGTGATCAGATTTAACGTGGCAGTTACTTATGTTGTCTTGATCTAGTAATAATAGTTGGACAATCTGATACATTTAACTGAGCAACAATGAACGATATCAGACAAATACTGTTTGACAGTAGCCTCAAGGCTTCAGCCACCCAGTGTGCAGCGCACACACAGTCAGGGTCTTTTTATCTACATGAGATTAACGATGCAGATTGATGCTCAGTCTTCTTCTATCAGTTCAGTAATACAGAACCCATTCTTTGTAAACACTTAATGTGTAATAGTAATAGTTTGGCTGAAATGGAAGCCCACCCTATTTTTTCTTTCTTTTCCTTTTCATTCATTCCTCAGCTCTGGTCCTGGAGGGCTGGTGTTCAGCACAGCATGGAGGTTTCCCTAATCAAAAAGCGTCTTTGAACCAGTACATCACACAAACCGAGCTGAACACCAGCCCTCCAGAACCAGAGTTTGTACATGCCTGGTATATTATCGTTAATACTGAGCGGGTTTCCCATAATTATGACCTTAATATCTCATTTTTATCACACAGCATTTAAATTATGACTCGCCATTTTGTAATAATGAGTTGATCTCTCATAATTATAGAGGTAAAAATTAGATACTACATCATAATTCTGGCTTGTTTTGCCATATTAATGAGATCTTATCTCAGCTTTGCCTTGCAATTCCATAATTAGATCATCGTATCAGACCTCATAATTACAATTTAGTATCTCATATTGATGGAGAGCATTATTTAAAAGGAGTGCTACCACTTTCCTGGTCTTGCAGAGAGAGGGAGAGAGGACCAGAAGAGGTCTATCTAAACAGAAAGTGTTCAAACAGCTCTGTATGACGGATAAACCTGATTCCTCATGTAATGGTTCTGATAGGGTAGAAAGAGTAATGACAGTAATATGAACATTTTAAAATAAAAGGTTCCCTCTCAGTGGATTATCAGTGGGAATGTCAGGGATGCCGAGTCAGATGGGAATTTTTCAACTGATTTCCTTTGTTTGACCGTTCAAACCATTTGTAGTTTGCAGACTGAAGGCCAGCTGCTCATGTGCTGGAAGGTTCTATGATGGTTTCTAAGATTGCAGACCACCTCAGCAACAATAACATGACTACATTCCCTTAAAGCATTTTAGCACTAAAGTCAGTTTGATGGAAAGGAGCAAATTTGTTTTTTAAGCCTCCACATTTTAGCCGTTTGCACAGAAAGCAGAAGGAAGCGTTTCTATTGTCATAAAGTGTCAGAAGTCTTAAAATTACGAGCCTTATGAGCTTGAAGTAGGTTAAGGCAGTTGTGTATGTGCACAGTAATTGAACACTGCTAGAGGACTAGTGTGCTTTAGCTAGTTGTTTGCCATGTTGGCCTGTTAGCTATAGTGCAGCTTTTTGCACAGTTGCATTCCAAGTTTCGTTACTCGGTTTCAATCTTTTCTTTTGGTTCTCAACTTTTCAGTGATTCATGTTCATGCCAAATGACCCATATCTGTCCTCTGAATAAACTTGTGTCCTAAAGTGACTCGCATTGTTATATCCTGAATCTGTAAAGCCACATACACCATGAACAACAAACTAACTAGCGGAGCAAGCCTTCATCTGAGCATTTCTCTGAGCAACTCTCAGCTGTTCATTATTAGAGGGAGACAAAGGTTCAAATATGTTCTTTTGCTAAGCACTGCTTAGGCAGGGCTACCATGGTAATGATGTGATTGAGCATATGCAGAATTGCATGACCATAAACAAGAACACATGAATTCTGATCTTTTTTGGTCATTTTAGAAATCGTACAGCTATGTATTGGTATTGGCCGATTATCAGATTTTTGGCCGATCCTAAAAGATCTAAAAAATATTTCAGCTCTCTGGCAGCTTTTTACCATGTCTGATTTGGACAAAGCTAGTTGTAAAGTGACAGTAAAGACTTTTAACACCACTGATCTGACACTGGGGAGTTCATCACTCAGTCCGGGTACAGTGAGTACCAGAAGACAGCAAAACTGGCAATTTACACTGCGTTCTCGTGTCCCTCGGTAGACTGACAACGGCAAAATATTCCATTGTTTTCAAAGGAACTGTAACGGAAAATTCTACCATACTTTCGTAGACCGCAGCAGTAAGTGGAACGCTCCATCAAGTGTTCAGTGTTCCCAACTTTTACCGTTGAAGCAGTGGAATAAACCAGATGTTAATTTTTTATTTTTCGGGAGACGTGGATGCCAAACGTCTTGTTGAATTCCAGATTAATTCAGTGTTATACAACGAAAACGAGTACAGAGCGTCCCTCTGCCTTTTCCGTCATAAATAAACAATCTACACTGCTAAAGCTCTTCTCTGATAATCATCCATTTTCACCAATAATGCTGTCATCAAATGTCTGCCTCTGTGAGGCGCATGATGATGATCCTTTCACTGCGAACATGAACACCGTAAGAGTCCAGTCTCTTCCTCAATCTGCATCAGCTATTGTCAGATTGTGCTGGTCAGTGCTTTGGTAATCACAGTAGCAGGCAGGATATCAGATTTGTTTTCATCATGAGAGAAGGAAAGGAACCAAAGAGCACTTTTATGATGATCCATTTGCCTAAATGCTATTTACATAGTTTACGTTATATTGACATTACAGTTTCTCCTCTCTACGCTGCTGGTTTTTAGGAGACGTTTGGAAGGACTTGCCTGTTTAAGAAATTCCCCCCGGTACAGAGAGATTATACAGTTAGCCTGTCTTTATTACAGCTTCCCAACCTTCCTTACATAAAGAGTCTTTGCAGAGTGCTCACAGCTTATATCGTGTCAGCTGCCCAAGTGGTGCCTAGAGGTCTCTCTCTCAAGCGCTGTGTGTGTGTCTGTCTGTGTGTGACTGTGTGTCTGTCTGTGTGTGACTGTGTGTCTGACTGTGTGTGTCTGTGTGTCTGACTGTGTGTGTCTGTGTGTGTGACTGTGTGTCTGACTGTGTGTGTGTGTCTGACTGTGTGTGTGTCTGTGTGTGTGTGACTGTGTTTGTGTCTGACTGTGTATGTTACTGTTTGTCTGACTATGTGTGTGACTGTGTGTCTGACTGTGTGTGTGTGTGTGTCTGTGTGTGTGTGACTGTGTGTCTGACTGTGTGTGTCTGTGTGTCTGACTGTGTGTGTATATCTGACTGTGTGTGTCTGTGTGTGTGACTGTGTGTCTGACTGTGTGTGTGTGTCTGACTGTGTGTGTGTGTCTGTGTGTGTGTGACTGTCTTTGTGTCTGACTGTGTCTGACTGTTTGTCTGACTATGTGTGTGACTGTGTGTGTGTGTGTCTGTGTGTGTGTGACTGTGTGTCTGACTGTGTGTGTGTGTGTCTGTGTGTGTGTGACTGTGTGTCTGACTGTGTGTGTGTCTGACTGTGTGACTGACTGTGTATGTTACTGTTTGTGTGACTGTGTGTTACTGTTTGTGTGACTGTGTGTGTCTGTGTGCATTAACCCCTTATACTCGGCAGGCTCACACACTACATAACTACATAACTTTCATATTAGATTCAGGCTCCCTGCAAATCCCTAGGATTGCTCCCAGCTCAGACTGCTCTTTTTTCCTACATACCCCTTAAACTCTGAGCTGATGTACCAGGGAATATTAGGAAAGCAAGCTCACTAGGTGTTTTAAAATCCAGAATAAAAGCACATGTGTTTAGACTAAGCACATAGCTAGTTTATTGGGCCTTCTGCTTTTCATGGAATACATCATTACACATCATTACATTAAAATGTTTTAAGTAAATAGCTTTTTCTTTTAGCTGTGCGGTGTTTAGCTTACCTCCACATATTAAGCAATCCAAAGGTTTTAAGGTTTGAAATGACACATAAAATGAGGCTGAAACGATTGCTCATCCCATCACTGTGTTGCTACGGCATGAACTGCTAGTAGAGGCCAGGAAGTGATTTTCTACATAGGGAACTCTGTCGCAAGCTCTCAGAATTTATCTAGCCAAGAAACCACAAGGAACCTTTAATCGAGTGCCAAAAGTAGGTTTGTTTTTTCCCCCATCACTCCCTAAATGGTGCAGCAGTTACATACTGATGCCTGCTGCACCAGTTAAGCTGGAACACAAAAATACGCCTTCAGCTTTGTGTGGTCAGGAGGGACAGGAGAGTGTAGTACAGTATTTTGCAGTGAGTAAAATGGAGGAACAACTACAGTACAAGGAAAAACTAAAATTTAGTGTCATTTGTGTTATGCAAAAGACAGTTGAAGTACAGTGCTGTGCGTTCTAACCAATCAAATCACACTGGGATTATTAGGAGGCGGAGCTTAAAGACACAGGCACTGTCAGCTCTCTGATTCAGACAGATGGTATTAAAGCATGTAAATCTATAGACGTGGCCCAAAATGACATTTTTCTAAAGACACTGAAGATGAGCCTAATAGGGCTGTTTTAATGCTCATAAGTGCTCAGTGATTGCTGAATGAGAGAGGCCAGGACTGGAGCTCTGCTGCTCTTCTCTGGTCCTGTAGCCCCAGGCACCGTGTTTAGAGATTACGTAAAGAGATTGTGGAGAGACTCGGCAGGAGGACTCCAGTTGTTTTGGACATTCAGGGTGACTTCATCCTGCTAACCTGGCATCTGTCTGCTCTTTGTAGGCATTCAGTCTTCTCAGAAAGCCAAGTAATGATCAGTTTTCCTTAATCTACAGAAATATGCAGAGACTCCTGCTAATTACCCAATTCATGCTACGTTACCAACAGGAGTATAAGATCAAGTCTTCGCAATTAAACAGTGGCAGTAAAATCGTTTGTATTGAAGAGCACTTACATAGGATGCAATTGCAAATGCTAGCTCAGTATATTTGAACACAACTGATCCTAAAATGGTTTGACTTGATCAAAGACTGATGATGACTGCAGGTGGTCATCAGTGATCTATGTCCAAATCTATGTTTAACTTTATTAAATAAAAAAATATGAATTGAATGATGCACATAACTGTACATTCACTTTCCGATTACTCCTGAACAGTAGAAGCATTACTTGCACTAATATCGACTACATTTCAGTTAGACTTCACAAGAAACTCCCACGTAACACTCGCATACAACCAACTGAAGGGGGAGGATACATGTGCACTCCACTAAAGCAGTATGAATGCACCGTTACAGCCCGTGTTAATGTCAGACCAGGTTGCTTTTGAGAGGGAGAGTACTAAAGGTTCTGTTGGGGTAATGATAGCATTACACTTCAGCATTGCAGCCTGCTAGGCAAGCTAGTGGGTCCATCAGCTCAGTTTGCGGTGGACCTCTGTTGGTCAGCAGTATGGCTCACTACCATTACCATCATTACCATTATATTCAGTGAATAATCAAATATAGCTCATAAGTATCTAATACATGCTAAAAGTGTATATACACACTGTATGGCGTAAGGTATTTGCTCATCTGCCTTCACACGCATATGAACTCAAGTGACATCCCATTCTTAATCCATAGGGTTTAACATGATGTCGGCCCACCCATAACAGCTTTAACTCTTCTGGAAAGGCTTTCCATAAGGTTAAGGAATGTGTGCATGGGAATGTTCGACCATTCTTCCAGAAGCGCATTCATGAGGTCAGACACTAATGTTGGACAAGGAGGCCTGGCTCGCAGTCTCCACTCCAATTCATCCCAAATGGGTCTTTCGGGTTGAGGTCAGGACTCTGTGCAAGCCAGTCAAGTTCTTCCATACCAGACGTGCTCATCTATGTTTTTATGGACCTGGCTTTGTGCACTGGTGCGCAGTCATGTTGAAACAGGAGGGGGCCATCCCACAAAGATGGAAGCATGAACTTGTCTAAAATCTCTTGGTCTGCTGAAGCATTAAGAGTTCCTTTCACTGGAACTAAGGGGATGAGCCCAACTCCTGAAAAACAACCCCACACCAAACTTCACACCTGGCACAATGCAGTTAGACAAGTACCATTCTCCTGGCAACCGCCAAACCCAGACTCGCCCATTGGATTGCCAGACAGAGAAGTGTGATTCGTCACGCCAGAGAACACCTCTCCTCTGCTCTAGAGTCCAGTGGCGGCAGTTTACACTGCATTCTACGCTTTGCATTGCACTTGGTGATGTAAGGCTTGTATGCACTCTCTATGCATGTTCTTGAGCTAATCTGAAGGCTATAAGAGGGTTGGAGGTCTGTTGCGATTGACTCTGCAGAAAGTTGGTGACCTCTGCACACTATGTGCCTCAGCTTCTGCTGACCCTGCTCTTGTCATTTTACATGGCCTAGAGTTGTTCGGTTTCCCAATTACTTCCACTTTGTTATAATCCCACTGACAATTGACTGTGGAATATTTAGTAGTGAGGAAATTTTATGACTGGGCTTGTTGCACAGGTGGCATCCTTTCACGGTACCACGTTGGAAACCACAGAGCTCCTGAGAGCGACCCACAAATGTCTGTAGAAGTCTACATGCCTAGGTGCATGGTTTTCCACACCTGTTGCCATGGTCAAGTGTTTAGAGCACCTGAATTCAATGAGTAAGTGAATACATTAGGCAATATAGTGTGTGATGACACTATGCTGACCCCACCTGCTGACCTTGTTGGGGCCTTCCCCCTCCATGCTACCTGGTTTCCTTCACCGTCCTCACTTTTGAGCTTTTCGGACTGGTAGACAGTGCGGTGCCGAACCTGTTCTGGTAGAGAAGCCGTATTATACTGTTTGACACTGTTTGTAATGTTCTGTAATGTAACTTGTACTTTTGGTTCCTCTTCTGCTGTAACTTTACATGGCCACTAGGGGGAGACAGTAAAGCAATTTAGTGGATGTGTGTTGCGTGCGTTTGCGTAAGCTTACTTCATTTGCCTTGAAGGTGCGAATGTACTGTACTTCTCTGTATAAAGGTGAACTCTGTTGTGTTAAACACTTTCAAACAGCTTTTACTTTGCTGAGTTGTGTGTTCGTTCCTGAACTAATGAATGGATAAACTAATTAAGGTTAAAGTGGAGATGGAAAATAACCATCAACTCCCTGTGGCTTTTGTGTGCTGGACATGTTTTGGCTGACATTTGTCTTGGTTTAAACACATGTAATTCACTACACACACACACACACACACACACACACACACACACCCACACCCACTGAATCACACTGCCTGTGCCTCAGCCACTGTTACAGGCAGGAAACAGCCACTAGTATTTCACAATGTTAAGCCTGCTTCTCTGCTTTAGACTTCCAGACTGGTGCTGATACGTTTAAATTTAGCAGGAAAAGCACTGCTGACTAGACAAAAGTTAAATAGGCCGGCATGTCTGAAAAGGGTTTTCAATTTCTAATGATTAGTCCAGATACAACGCTTCAGATTACAGCGAGATCGTTTTTTATTTCTGTTTTTAGAAAGTATTTTAGCCAGGAAATGTGTCTAATGTGCGTGATTGCCCCTATCCCTAGTGTAGTAAATCAGTAAGGACGTATTTGGTATCTGAGCTTTGCTTGCTTAGTTTGACCCTGGAGGGTAATGTAGTAAGGTTATACCCCTCCAATTAGCATTCTGCAAACGTCATGCCTAAGTAAATACACTTGCCTCAAACCATGTCAGATTGCCTCACTTGTTTGTGTGGTTTCTGATGCTATTTGATGCAGTGTGCACGAGCCTAATTGGTGAATTAAAACAAGGACACCAAATGGGGTTTGGACGCCAAATGTCTGTACTGATTGACTACGTTTGTAATAGGGAAATTGGAAAACTCTGGGAAACTGTTATCGTTTGTGGAACTATACCTTCAAATCAAAAACCGATGCTGCGTTGACATGTTGGCAGTAAATGGACAACAACAAACCTGATATTTCATTGTTTTCAATAGAGCCACCGTGGAAAAATCGGCCACTGCCAGCAACAAAGCTTGGTCAAGAATTCAGGTTTTCCACCACAGCGGGAGTCACAGATGTCAAACATCTAGATGTTGAATTAATGCCAAACTTCATATTTTACCGCTACAAACAACAGTGCAATTCAGGTTTCCTGAGGGACAATATGATTGTGCATGTACCAAGAATGTCTTGAATTGTCAAAATATAGTATTTTGGCCATATTGCCCAGCCCTAATATAAAAACCTTGACCTGGTCTGAAGCAATGTATCAGCTGAATATCATTAGATGGATGGATGGATGGATGGATGGATGGATGGATGGATAGATGGATAGATTGATTCTTTATTGATCCCAGAGGGAAATTCAAGAATATACCAGATGTGTGTAGAAGCAGAAGACAAATAAATAAAAGGTAAAAAACTCTAGAAAAACACACAATACGGACGGAGCTACTGGAATAGGCAGCCACTCACACCGGCGCCAGAAGTAGAGTCTAGTGACCACAACTAACTAAACTAACTAACTGAACAGTGCCTGAAGTGACTGAATAAGTAGAAGTAGAACTGTAGCGGTGTCCACAGTGTGGGACATGTCATGTAGCCTACATCAGGCAGTTTTGCCTTTGAGAGAGGCTGGTCGTTGGGCGGAAAACATACCGTGTGCGTGTGTGTGTGTGTGTGTGCGTGTGCGTGTGTCTGTCTGTCTCTGTAAGTCAGGCCAGTCTGAGCACGCTCACAGAAACAGAGCCAATCTTCTCCGCCACAGTCACCCAACATGACCAGACAGGGGATAAGGTGTGGGTTGCTTCAGCAACCTGCCCTGCCCAACACAAACGAGAGAGATGAAGAGAGAGAGAGAATTCATAATTTTCATGAGGTCATAAAAGGCAGTACAGCTGCATACATCCGCCAGTTCATGCCCATTCATGCTGAAGTTGTAAGAAGTGTATCAGGTCCGACTTCTTTCTTCATGAGGCACAATGCAGCCAATCAGAACAGAGCTCATTTGCATGTGTCATTGTGAGCAATAATAGCCTGTTTGATTCTGATTATTGGGAAATGGTTATGTGAAAATACATTTTTGGTGTAGAAACATCAGTGGAGGGTGAAGGGGTGATTGGATGGTTGGGGGGTGGGGGGTGGGGGGTGTTAATATACAAACCCACTGTGGAATATTTAAATAGACTAAATAGATGTGTAGCGGATGAATGAAAGATGCAAAGATGTCATATCGTTCACTCTATCTCTTTCATTCTCTCTGTCTCTCTCTCTCTCTCTCTCTCTCTCTCTCTCTCTCTCTCTCTCTCTCTCTCTCTCTCTCTCTCTCTCTCTCTCTCTCTCTCTCTCTCTCTCACTATCTTATTAGTTCTGTCTCCTTCTTACACAATCTTTCCCACGTATTCTCTTTTGCTGTTTCTCTCTTACTCACCCTTTATTCTCTCCCTCAGTCTGTCATTCTGCACACCTCCCCCCGATCATATGAGTCATTTTATCTCCAAAGGGTATTTAAAAGGGTGACATTGTCTTACCACCATCATCTGTAATTCTTCTAACAGTTTCCAAGCAAGTACTGTGGAAAAACATTTTTTTAAACTGTATCTCAGTTTCTTATCTCTCTTCCCGTCACCTGTGGCATTCTGCAGCTTGTCTGGATCAGTGGGTGTGAAACTTGAACACCTGACCGCCCACGCCAGCTTCCGTTCTTTGACTTATGCACTTGAGGCACGTTATAGATTTTCACTAGTGCATCGAAGTTGGCAGCATGTGGGCTACGGTCTTAATCACCTCTATAAACATACCAAGCAGACAAAAGTTGTTCCCTCTGTTCCCCGAGAGCATCAGAGCTTTTGGCAGCGAATCTCCCAGAGACGCAGATGGACGATGGTGTTATTTGAATTAGCTGTTGAACTTGTGCTGATAATTGTCTCTCCACAGGCTTTGTGTGCCACTAATGAGCAGCGTTCATTTAGACCCGGACGACTTGTGGGTTGCCAGGTCCTTAGCGCAGTTTATGCCTCAGCAATGCAAAGTGAAAGTGTCAGTGTGGGTGTGCATGTCTGTGTGGCTGGCTGGCTGTCAGTTCCTGTTATGCACTGAAATCCATCCGATCGAAACCCTTGGCCATATACCAGTTGACAGCGTTTGTTTGTCTCTCTTGCGTAAATCATATTTAATTATTTTGTGTGTTTTAATGAATGCTAAATTGCAAAAACTGTTCTTATTAAAAACATCTGAGAGCCATATTCCTCAGAGGTTCCACAGAAGCGATATTTCATCATGATGTGTTTATATGCCTACGGCCACACAGCTTCAGCACAGACCTGTGGGACAGGGATAGTGCAGCGTATTCAAGGTATCAGTGGTAATTGATATGACGCCAATTTTTGGAAGATGATATTCGCATGTAATGTCTTGCATGTTTTTTCAAAAATATGTTGTATGTGAAAGATGCGCATATACTGCGTAGAAGAAATATTGGACCTGGTAATTCATTTACATTTAGTCAGCTGTGGACTCTCCAGAAGGGGGAGTCCACATTTTATTAAAATAGTAAATTATTATTATTATAATAAATTATTAATATGATTAATGTGATAATTATTTATTTGTTTTTTTGTTGTGAATCAGTGAAGTCAAAGTAAAGGGGTTAAACCCACACCAGCAGGAACTCAGGTGCACATATTTTCAGTGATTTACATTCATGGCATTTAGCTGATGCTCCTAGTACAGCTCAGTCACCCAGACCAGGAATCAAACCCAAGCTCCCGCTTGAGGTTGTAACTCACTGGCAGGTAGTGCTGTTATCCATGTAAAGCATTTAAAGTAAAAAGGCGAAGCTTGGAAAAGAAAGTAGGAATAAGCTGAAGTGGGGGGGCCTGTAGGGTGGGAAGGAGGCAGGATAATCTCTAACAGGGGTCCGTAAGTACCATCAGACAGCTTTATACGTTAACCTTAAAATCCCACGATTGTTTTTTCTGTGGCTAAATATTTACATCTATAGGGGTAGGCTTCCTTCAACCACTATTTACTGTGGCTGGTTACCCAGTATGAACCATATAAGATGATCTTAGACTGACAGGTAAATCTGTCTTTGTGGATGCATTACTGACGTTACCATACCGTCTCATTCTATGAATACACAGTCAAGTCACAATATTATGACCACTTCCTACTTTTGACGGCAGCAGCACGTAATGAAGGAAGTCACGTAATTCGTTGAATTGGTGCTTATATAAGCGGGGCAATAGGCAGTGTGCACACACACCCCTTATTGCTGTCATGGGTCATAGGGGCAATTTACCAAAGTTGCGGAAAGGGATGATTATTGGCTTTCGGGCCAAGGCTGGCAGTGCTTAGAACGAGCATGACCAAGACTTTCAAATTCTACCCTGGTTCCCTAATTCCCCAGACTTGAACTCAATTGGACATCTGTGGGACCATCTTGATCGTCGTGTTCGCTCTATGGATCCACCCCCACGCACATGGCCTGCAGATTTAACCTTTCTGACAACACTTTACATGCAGTAGCTTCACCTGCGTGCAGCCAAGATAACTGCCACATCAAACAGGATTCAGAAAAGGCCGTGGGAGATCACCCGTTGACGCCAGATTATTTAAAAAGCTGAGGTTTACGAGAAGGAAGTGAACCTGTTTCGGTATGCCTTCGAGCTAACCCCTCCGCTGTGTCAAAGTATAGAATTATCATTTCATCTTAAATTAATTATCTCGTCATTCTAATGAGAAATCTCTGTATCAGTCAACAAGCCACAGTCATGACAGAAAACGGACAGACCGGTAAACTTCCGCACTGCAGGTTTACACCATACACGTTCAAGCTGTATGAAGAACATGTAATGAGAGAAGTAGGACTGAGGGAAGATGATCAGGAGCTCCCAATTGGCAGAAGAAGGATCAACAACCTCTAAAAGAGCTTGTAAATACACTACCAGTCAAACAGTTAAACACGGCTACAGAAGGTAGAAGTGTAAGAAGTGTAAGGTAAGAAGTGTGGACACCAAACTGTAAAATAGCACTGGAATTATTAAAAATCATTAAAGAATTATTAAAGAACCTCCAAAATGGAACTTTACAGGAGTATAAAACAGCTTTCTTAACATGCACTGGAGATTCCTATAACCAGATGTTCTTCTAAGCAAGGTTGGACCAAATCCATTAGTCTGTCCATGATGATTATTTATTTCAGTTGTCTGAAAATATATATTAAAGGAGGCAATATGGCAAAAATATAATACTGTGATACAAGTGTATTTGTGCTATATCAGGATATTTATTTTTCAGACACCTTACCAGTTGGAACTGTTAAGCGTAAACCTGTAGGGTCTTTAAGACACCCAATAAACATCCATTTAGTTGGGCGTGTCCACACTTTCGACTGGTGCTGTATGTTGAATGATCTTTGAATGAATTGGGCAGGACAATTCTAATATGACCTCTACCTAAAGTGTGTATGTTATGTAGTTAAGATACTTGTGGTACTCTGGGGGCAAAGTGTTAATAGTTCACTATTGTTTTTAACCCCCTCGGGACCCTTGCTACATAAACAATATGCAGTAATAGTAGTAGTGTGGTGAGGAGCCCAGATTTAAGTAGGAAAATATTGTGATGGTTATTTTGGGTACGGTGCAGGCCTGCTTCAGCGCTCTGCAGATCCAGTGCTTTTCTTTATCGTCTCCAAGCGAACAGTACTGTGTGAGCACCGGTCCTCGCTGCATGTCAGGGTCCTATTCCACACAGCTTGCCTTGCTATTATATAACCTGCAGCAACATAAATCCAGCTTAAGAAGACAAGTCAGTGGCTCATAAGTTATAAGTGTGAGAGTGAGAGGCCAGACAATTGGCTTGGAGAGGAGCACGAAGGCGAGATGACTTCAGCATTGCATAATGGCACTTGGAGGAGAACGACGCTGGAGAAAGACGGCTCTGCTGCCGGTGCGGGGATTGCGGTTCGGCAATTTTTTGGCTGAGAGGCCGTGTTGGTATCAGGCGCAAGGCCTAAAAGTAGGCTAATGGTTTTCCAGTGCGGGGAAGGAAGAATGAGATGCCTTTGATTTGGCCTGTAGGAACGTTAAACCATCAATCATGTTTACATAGCAGGCACTGACGTTGACGGTGGCTTTCGCATTAGCCCGATATTTATTTGCCGTAAGACAGCTTCAGCTGGAGCTGGAGGGACTCGGTGAGTGGAGAGTGAGGCACTTGGCGTTGCCTGTTGCACTAATTATGATAAAATGAGGTCTATTCCTGGAGGTAGAGCTTTGTGAATGGCTTTTCAAGGCTGGTTAGAGTGAAAGAATGAAGACCAGAATAAATCAGTAGGTGTTTTTGATGTATGTCTGATTATTAAAGCAAGTTTCTGCAAAGTGGGTGCGAAGATTGACCTGGATTCTCAGCTTGTGAGGGGGACCCAGACACAGGTTTGGTTGTGACAAAGCAAGAAAAAAGAAAGAAAGGAAAACAACACACCACAGAAATCGTTATCTGATCCACAGTGCATATTACCGTAAATACGTTTTCCACTGAAGTGATTTTATCTAGCGTAAGTGCAAAAATAGCAGAGAGGGTTGCTATCATGAGTTTCATTCAAGATTGGTTCTGATTGGGCTGGCAGTCTTAGTGTGGAAAATTATTTCAGGAAGGTTTGGCTGGGGAAAAATGGCCTGGTTTTTGTATTGCTAAATATGGCTCCATCTGAAGCTTGATCTGTGTGTTTACATGTAGAATCTTTCTGAATCTGTGTCTCTTTTTTTCAGTCTGCATACTTATCTCTTCTTTATTGTTGCTTACACTTACTGGACATATTCAGTTCTGTATCTAATCTGGAAAATATTTTGAGGAGAGCAATTAGCTACCACTGATGACGCCACCCTCTCAGCTGTGAATCGGACAGCACGTCTGCATAAAACAGGAAGAGACCACTTGACCCATGCTGGAAATGGTCCAATCAAATAAAGTCGGGTGAGACCACCTGTTTACTTTTATTTGTACAAAATGTTAAGTACTCTATGAAGTCTTTGTTTTGTTTGTGTCTTTGAAAGCAAAATAAAAATGTAAATTTGTTGAGTAGCTGATGTAACTGGTAATGCATTCAGAAATTAGCCAGCGTTCACAAGACATTTTGGTTTCCCCCAAAAAGTGCGTCAAAAGGTCACGGTGGTTTGTGGTGGGTGTGTTTTTGGGAGGAGACTGATGTGTCCAGGAAGCAGCCTTCTTAACCTGCAGTGGAGGCTGAAATAATAAGACTTTCTAATAAGCAATTTTACACTAATTTTATTGGTCTGTCCATCATGAATATTCACAAGTTTGAAATGGCTAGTAGAGCTTTTAAATTGTGCAAGAATTAATATTAGAAGAAAAATAAGAGTTTATGACAGAGTATATATCAGGATATTTATCAGACATCTAAGTGTAAGCCTGTGGAATCTTTAAGATGACCAATAAACATCCATTAGGTTGGTGGGTCCACACTTTTGACTGGTACTTTATCTTTAGATTTTTCTCTACAGTCAGAGATCAGAGTGATCCAGGTCATGGTCTCCTGTGATATGCAGTTATGTAAGTGAGTGTGCCATGTAAACATTTTTAATAGTTCACAATTTTCAATTCCCTTTGGGACCCTTGCTATATAAACAATATGCAGTAATAGTAGTAGTGTGGCGAGGAGCCCAAATTTAAGCAGGACAATACCGTGATAGCTATTTTTAGGTGCGGTCCAGGCCTGCTTCAGCGCTCTGCGGATCTAGTGCTTTTCTTTGTGTCCTCCAACCGAACAATAGTATGTGTTCTCCAGTCATCGCAGCATGAAATTCCCTACAGGAGGAGGGGATTGATGAATCCAGAAATCCCGTTTCAATGTGAAAGCATGTAAGTGAAAACTGTAGGCGGTGGATGCTCTGTTGTATAAAACCAAGCAAGAGAATATCATGTCTGAGTTGTAATCGAACTAGTTACTGTTGACTGCAGTAATTAGTTTCTCCTCATTTGGTTAAAAATGCTCAGACCTGAAGGCCTGCTCCACACGAACTCCTATTTGCTGTTTAAAGGGTTGCACATGGCAATAACAAAGCTTTTCCTGTATCCAAGTAATGTATCTCATTAAAGCAGTAAGCCACAAGAGGCTCTGCATTTCTGCAGTTGTATCAGACGACTGTGGTCATATTCATAAATCACACAGTCCATGATACGCAAAATGCTAATTACGTACAAAGATAGATGTGTAAATGCTATGCAGTAAACTCCTTATGATTATAATTACTACACCAGTAGTGTAAAATTTGTAGGCATATAAGACACAAACTTGATCTCACCCAAACATGTTGGACATGACTGTTTTAAATTTAGAAGAGCTTTTATTTCCTAGTATATATTATATATATATATTATATATATATTATTTCCTAAATAATGTGTTTTTTCAGGCAGCTGCCTTTTTACCATATATGCAGGCCACATACCTCGATTTTCACAAATCAGCAGAGAGAGTGACTATGCTTTTAGGTGATGTTTACTGTGGTGATTATTCCTTTCTATATAAGGTACTGAAATCCCATGTCCTTTCCAGTAGGCCAGATAAGTACTGGTTTTACGGAGTAGCGTAAAGGAATGAGTTTCAAGATGAATGTTTGCAGGAAGTAGTCCTAATATTTGAAGTCAAACAATTATAAATCAAAACAAGAAATTAGACATTTTTAATGGACCTACTTAGCCATGCTTTCTGATCCTGTCCCTGCGGTGTAGGTAGATGAGGAAATTGCAGCCAAATTGTTAGTTGGCTATGTGCCAAAATTTAAGACAGTATGCTGGTAGTGAGCAGCTCATATGATTATCAGAGTTGTTAAATGACTGTTCTCAGAGTACTGTGAATCTGATTCAGCTGATGAAGCCTTTGCTGAATTCAGTTAGGTCGGGCAACGCTACGTTCTGCAGTGTATGCGTTCTATGGAATACTCTTTCAGTGCTCTAAACGCTCTCAAATACCAGACTGCTCTCACTGATACTTGGATATGAAGATTATAAAGACAACTCTGATTACCTCAGACTTTAGCTTCAGAGGGTAGTTTTGGTTATCAGTTGCGACATTGACAGGGATATTAAAGTTGGTCTTGTACCGAAGTACAAGGAAGTATGTATGCAATGTTAAAATCAGCTGTAGGTTTCTTTCTGGAATGGTTATGTTCTCCTGTGAATTGTTCAAGTAAGGAACGTCTATGAATGTTGACCTTATCCGGCATGTCCGCCAATGGCAGTACAAAGGCTGTCATTGTCATTACTTCTGAACATGGATGTAAGATGAGCAAATGATGACCTTCAACTTTTCCGCTTTATCCTACAATAAATATGTGCAGGCTTTTTGTTTTTTTTTTTGCCACACAGGTGTTGACAGTAAGTGTATAGACAAATCAAGTTCATGCTGTGCTATCTACAGTTGAATCACTAAACAATTCCAAGGGAGAAGAAGGGGAATTCCAGGCCCTTCCTGAGAGGAGGGAGATAGGTACCCCTTATCCAGTTTGCAGCGGGGAATAAGCAACGTGAACCAGGAAGTAGGCCTGCAAGGGCATGTTATAGGGAAATAGGTAATAGGCATCAGTAAAAGACATATCTTTCAGATGCAGAATTTCTTTTGTGCTTATGGAATTCTTGGATGCTATCTTATCAAAACAACCAGCTTTGATAAGGAAAGGAGGAAAAGCGAAATGCGTTTTTTGGAAAATCTCAACAACCGTTGAAGAACAAGGTGATTTTCCAAAAACGCGTTTTGCAGATGGACCACAGTCTGTAATTGTAAAACCCTATATGCTATGTGGAGCTCATTAATGGACAATGGGTGTAGGTACAAGGAGGTGTACATAATGAAGTGTTTGGAAGGTGTATATTTAATCTGTGTTTTTTAATAATGATGTAAATTAGTTATTCACAAAGTGATTGTTGGACCTCCATGTAGCACCAAAGTGACATAATTAGATTGGTGGGAACATAGCAATAAGTGCTTCCCTGCACTAGGTTTGAACCCTGCCCTCCCACACTGAAACTGAGGAACTTCACCATCCGTTACAAAACACACTCCCAGCCCAGCTCAGACTAATGCTTTACCAGTGTTACTATGAATATGAAAATAAATGTAACACCTGAATTCAGGAAGCGTGTAATAAACGGTGGAAATGGACATTTTGTTTATTGCATTTTTGCTTGTTTGGGTCCAGGTGGACCCATTTCTGACGCAGGTGGACACAGTTTGTATAATCTCCATAAAAAGGCATTCACATTAGAGTTGCACGCTCTCGAGCAGCTGCACATGAATCTAAAGTCAACATGCCTAGTGCTAAACATCGACCTGGGAGGGGGTTTAATGGCTCCTAGCATTGGGGTCTGGAGCTGTAGAACAGCTTTCTTTGCAGTGATGACCACCAATCTTTGGGTTGAGTAGAGCATGACATTTGTGACACAGAACTAATAATTTTGGGGCTGTATGCAACCAAATTCTCAAAGCACTGTTCCAACATCTAGTGTAAAGCCACAGAATAGTAAAGGACGTTACCCCAGTAAAGAGGGAAACCACTATTTCCAACCATTCTGATTTCAGGAAAAACATTAGAGCAGACAACAGACTACAGAGCTTTGAGTGTATAGGATATTGTCATTGTCCAATGCAAAAAAAAAAAAGATTTTCATTTTTGTTGATGTTTACTTTTATGCATTATTACACAGCAGCTGCTGTTTACACCATGTGGTTCCATTGACTTACAGTAAAATTAAATGCTTTTTTTTGCCCTCTTCTGTAAATTTCCCACTTTGGAGACACTTGTTTTTATTTGGGCAGTGACTTTATTTTATGGACTGATGCCCGAAGTCAAAATAAACAAAATCAAAATAATGCATGATGTGGGCATGTTCAGAATAGGCTTCATGAGAATCAACCTTATAAAATGATTTGTCCACTCGTCCATCCTTGCGGTCCTTTCTGTTTTCATTCATTTCACAGCCTTTACCTCTGTCCTCAAACGGACCACACTACTAAATCTTCTCCTCCAAGTCCAACTTGTTTATTTAAGAGCAGCTGTGTTGCAGTGAGGTCAGGGGTTACTGCCAAGGTCAACCTCAAAGGAGCTTGCTCCCCTATAGATGCCCCCCTGCTGGGGTAGTGCCGGGGCTGCTGGTTGCTGCTTTAAATATGGGCTCCTTTAATTAGGAAAGACAGTGGGGGGTTCGTTGAGGAGACAGTAGGTTCCCATCGCACCTCAGCCATCTTTTATTTATTTTTTTTAATCAGGAAACAAATTGTAGAGGACTTAAGCAAGGCTCAACATGCTTAAATTCAAAGACAAAGGAGCAGGGTCTCGATCTACTATCAACATCATCTACATATTTCTGGGTTTCAGAGTCAGTCCTGCTTTAGGACCAGTTTTTGCCTTTTATTTCCTAGTAAGAACAATTCTCTAGACATGAAGGACCTGGTCCAGACACGCAGACAGGAGAGATCTGTTACATGCCCTTGAACTGACATAAGCTACTAAATACTATAGCCATAAGCAACAGAGTAGATGATGTCCAGGCCTGTTCTTGGTCCATCTGGAGTTTAGTTCCAAACCAAGGCTGATCACGCTAATCAAGGTCTTCAGGAACATCTCACCTGCTGAAGCCAGACTGAAAGTAAATGTAGGAGCACTAGTTTACGGTCAGTTTTTGCCTTCTGCAATGAGGACATCCTAGATCTGTTTTATCTCAGTTGAAACTGGAAACAGCTGGAACTGCTCTAGACAGGATCTCCAGAAGCAAGAGATCAGGATTGTCTTATGGATATGTGACTTAAGTCTCTTCAGTCTCGACTTTGCCTGGGAGATGCTGCCTTTTTAAATAACCCCATGTTTTGCACTCAGTGCGTTTTTGTCAGCCACCTGCCGCTGCAGGAAACTTCAAGCTTCATTTCTTCTTAGAATGACGCACAGAACCTGTAAAACAGACTTTGCTCAAGCTTAAGGATTTTGGCTCCAGTTTCCAGTCCTGGACTTTGTAATTACTGATGACATCAGACACATGAACAGTTCAGTTGATGACGAGTGATTACGAAATCCGGAACCCGAGAACTGGAGTCAGGGTATAGCTTTGAAGGCATCTGGTGTAGAGGTTATGACCATGCCCCATGTCAGCTTATTTAGGAGTGTGTAAAGTTGTTGGGCAGCTATCAGCAGACACCATGAGCTTTAAGTCACCGAGTGCTGTACCTGAAGTTGTTCAGGAATGTCTTGTGAACTTAATAAACAAAACAACTGAAGAAACACCAGTTTTGAGCGGCTCATTAAGGCACTTCCAGGTTGTAATTCACAGTAGCTAACTGTCAATCCTATCTCTCACTTTTGTCGCTAATCTTTGATCATACGACGTAAGCCAAAAACAGATAAACCACCGGGGTGGTGTTGCTTGTTTGGGCACTTTTTTTCCTTTCACTAGACTTTGATTTCATGGATAAACCAAACAAAACAAAACTTGTTTGATGTCTTAGATAAACATTGGTAGGAGTTTACGGTACAGTTCATTCAGTTCTTGTGTGAAAACTACATTGCAAAAACAGCCAATTTAGAAATTTCTGTTTTGCGATGTCATGGAAAACACAACTCCGTTACGTTGATTTCTGGCTCATGTGATGCCATTGCATGACTGCACAGCACTGGGTAATTGTGGGCTGCAGGTTAGGCAATCAGCTTTATGACCGGAAGGGCACTGGTTCAATTCCCTGAAGTGACGGGACCACGACTGAAGGGTCCTTGAGCAAGGCACTTAACTCCCAACTTGTTTTTGGGCGCAGTGAATAGGGCTGCCCACTGCTCTGGCCAAGTGTGCTCATTGCCCCCTAGTATGTGTGTTGTTGTTGTTGTTGTTGTTGTTTCACATAACATGGATGGGTTAAATACCATAAACAAATTCCTCTGTCTGCAAACACAATTGGTTCTAATTGGCTCTAAGCATAATTCTAATCAGTAGGATTCAAAACGCCTATAAACTTTGCTGCTTGATTCTACAATAACAGTGACGAAACAAAAGCTGAGCGTTCTGACGTGTTCCCATGTAAGCTAACCAATATGACCAATATATTGAGTTTCATTACTGCCGAGTTTGGGAAGTGTGATTACTAATATTAACTTTCACTTTGCAAACTTAGCCACAGGTCTGCGTTAGCATGAATGGCTTTGCCCTGTCTGGGAGGGCATGATGGTGTCTGGCTACTTTATGATTGCTCTCTGTAGAGGATGTTAGCTTATGTTTACTTTGCAAATCAAGTAAACATGAATACTTGTCTCACTTTCTCTCATACCACTTTTGTCCTCCAGTATTTTGTCTTGACTTACCAATCCAGAACCAAAACACTGGATCATGGGCTGCATTTAACGCTGTCAAGGGTTTTAGTAGCGTGTGGATTATATATGCATGTATGCGTATAAACAAGTCTGTGCATTTAACTAACTTACTCGGAGCTATTTCCAGTGGAAGGCAAAGGGTGTCTTTATTGTGTTACTGCATTGATAATAGTCCGTTTGGTCCTGAGATGTCTATAAAACCTTTCCTTCCTGTAGAGAGATAAAGACTTTACATTTGAATCCACCTGGAAATGCATATGAATACATAAACATTTTTTAAATAATATCATGGGCCTTTTATTTCAGAAATGAACCGTATGTAATTTACCATATCCACTGATTATAATCCTATTTGGTCTACAGCAGTTTAGCTTCACCCATTCATGTAGTGAAGCTATTACAGTAATGGAGGACAGTGTTACAGAGTTATAAAGTGAAGTAATAAATCAACCAATCAGAGCAGAGATTATTTATATATTTAAATAAAGAGAATCTACACTGTATATAAATGCAGGGTAACGTTAAGGGGATAAAGATTGGCATGTAATACGTTTTGGTATGTAACACCATGTGATGGTTTTAAGTGGACTTTAGAGAAATTGGATAAAATGGAGGAAAAAGGAAGTGGGTCCTCCGTGGAATGTACAGTGTGGGGAAACGAGTGTTCAGACGCTTTTGTTTTTGTTCGTCAGTGAACGTCTAGTACATATAACCACTCATATAGTGGTTTACACACATAAGGTCTGAGTTTGTGCTTATACCGTAAACATGAACAAAAACTACAAACCCAATCCAAACACTACAATCCAAAAACCAACACACATTCATATTTTCCCTTTTTCCATCTAAAATAGCAGCACATTTTTTTCCATACATTCCAAAAAAGTTGTGACATAATATATTAAAGCCCTGCACGGACTAGCACCCACCTCTCTGTCAGCCCTCCTACATCCCTATGTTCCATCACGTAAGCTAAGGTCCTAGCTGTTCCTAGGTCCAGACTTTCCTCTATGGGTGGCAGGTCGTTAAGTGTTGCTGCCCCCACACTCTGGAACTCCCTACCTTCAACTATAGGCACTTCACCCTCTCTTTTTTGCTTGTTTGTTGATTGTGTGTTTGTTTCTCTAAAAAGTCCGTTTGGGTTCTACATGATTAAGGCTTGCTTGTTTTGATTGAAGTGTAAAGTCCTTGGGTATGTGAAAGGCACTATAGAAGTCTAACCCATTATTATAATTATTATTATTATTATTATATAAAAATATATTCATGATAACCATTATAACCACATGCTAATATGTTGGAGAACTCTTGCCTGTAAACATAGTTCATCTACATATGAAAGTTAAGACTCTACAAAGCGGAAGCCGCAAATCAACAACATCCAGAAATGTGGCTAATTTCCCTGGACTAGAGATTGACTGACACAGTTGATCTGTGTGCTGAAGTTTGATGAGTCCACATTTTCAGATTTTGTTTTTGCCAGCCAGAGCATGTCATGTGACAGGAAGTATGAAGGGTTATGTGAAGCAAGAATGTGAACAAAAATACCATTTTTACAGCAGCAGCCATGAGTGTCCTCACCTCCCACACGATTACTGAACGCCGTTAAAAGGAAAGGTGATGTGGTTCCAGCTGCTTTGGAACATGGTGCAGACATCAAATATCCAATGATAGAGAATATACAGGTATAAATTGGTTAGTTGAAACATTTAGTGTCTGCTCTTTTGTGTTGTTTCTGTTTAATACATGTCAAAAAAGATTAGCAAATTTCTGCTTTCTGTTTTCACCGTTTTCCTATCATGCCTGCTTTTTGGAATTGGGTTTCCAAGTATTCATAAAAATAAGCAAAGATATCTTCAAGGAAACTCAGGTAAAAAGTTTTAACACGCCATTCTGAAAAAACGTTTTGTCATCAGTCCTTCTCCCTCTTTTCCTTTAATGGCAGCGGCTGCTTCTTTTTCTCCTCTGGTGTTGCTCATCTGTGCTGCTGGCGAGGTCGCCTGCTTTTCTTGTGAACCTGTAATCTGTTCCCATGAAGGCGTCAATAATGTATGCGGGAAAAAAAGGTGCCTTGGCAGAGACGGAAGAAAGAGATAATGATGCTCCATCAGCGTTTGTCACCATGTGAGGGTGACAGGTAGCGCAGAGGGGGGGCGTGGCATGCTGTTTGTGTTCATAACTCATGAAAGCATGCTTTCCTCGCTCGCTCGAGCTGTAGCCTCGCCCCTCACCAACAAGATAAGCTCCCATATCTCTGCACGCCTACAGCAGACCAGGGGCTAAATACGCCGCCTCACGCAGGGGACCCGCAAAGGCACTGGATGTACACCGGCTTAGCGGGCTAAACATAGACCGCACATATGCATTCCTATAACCTCATGTGCAGCCCGCAGAGTTCAGGGGGAGCACACATGCACGTGTTCGTGTGTCTGCCACAGGTGAGCGGCCACTGTCTTAGGGCATCTCTCTCTCTCTCTCTCTCTCTCTCTCTCTCTCTCTCTCTCTCTCTCTCTCTCTCTCTCTCTCTCTCTCTCTCTCTCTCTCTCTCTCTCTCTCTCTCTCTCTCTCTCTCTCTCTCTCTCTCTCTCTCTCTCTCTGAGTGTTTCCTAGTGACTCTCGCTCTCCCTCTCCATGTCTGTCTTTTTGTGCGCCATGTAGTGTAGTGGTTAATGTAGACTGTATGGCGTGTATAGGCGACAGGTCATGGTAAGCTGCTTGTGCTGCTGTAAGCGTGGGGATTTATGTCGGGATGTATGAACCGGGGCCTGCACAAGCTCCCGGCGAATTTCCTAGGGAATGTCGTGGATCATGATGTGTAAGCGGAGCAGTTTGAACACGTCGACTTGAAAGCAGGTCTGGACTGGAGGTGGATTTCGGAGATTTGGAGCAGCGCAGACCTTTCCCTTTATTGCTTTTCGCCCTCTCTCCCTCACTGTCTTTCAGTTCAGCTCAAATCGATGTCAGTTCAAAGAGACTTTATTGGTGTTTCTATAAGAACTTGAAGGGTTGCCAAATCTGTCGAAACGGTACTGCGTAGAGTTCACGTTTGTCAGTCAGAATGACCATTGCTGAACATCACTGTGGACGGATGGGGAGAAACACCTATACATATGAGATGAAAGCTGTTTTTCAGGGGGTGACTATTCTGGTGGTCCACCCATGTTTGCTAGGGGTCCTGTTTTCGTTGTAGCTTTTGGTAATTGTTTTTGAACTGTTTTGAATTTTGGTAACTCCTGTTTGTTTATTGTTTATTTCTTTCTTTTTTGCCCTTTACTGATTTTTCTTTCACTTTCTTCCCACTTCCTCATGCACATGGATTAGCTTAGTTCTGACCTCCTCAGAAACACCTGCTGAAACATAGTTAATGGCTGGAATGTAAATAAGTGGAGCTGGGTCTCTAGCTTTGCTCAGTAAACTGTACATTATTCATCAGGCAACACACACGTGCACGCACTCTCAGGTAACCGTATACATTGAGTCCTACATGTACTGCCTGCCTGAAGGTCATACACACACACACACACACACACACACACACACCTGCTCACAGCAGCATCTATCTGTTTCCCACACATCACGTTAATAGCGTAGACATCAAAAGTGTGGAGTAGGACAGATGGAACTGTGTTAAATCAAACCATCATCTAGAAATGAGATCTCTGATCATGGTGTGGAGCAGCTTCACAAGGAGCCACCAGAGATGCTGTGTATATATAATGTATATTCGTCTTCCCAGATCCCGCTTTTATCTGCCCTTTAATAAAGGAGTGCAGATCAGAAAGACATGTTAGGAAAACTGCGTCCTCAGCTGCGTGTGCCCAAACCTTTGAGTGTTGCTAGGACTACGTTTGAATATTTGTTAAAATTACTAGTACTTTTATTCTTCTCTCTGTCTCTGTCCCTCACTCCCTCTCTCTCTTTCCTCCCCCCCTCTCTAAGGTGTCATCATCTCCCTTTTCCATTCTCTCTTTCTCTTCCATAAACATGATGTGAGTGATTTGAGAGATGGCACTCACACACGTCTGTCCTGACACTCCTCAGCTGGGTGTTTTTCCCCAAGCGTCTGCATATTTCACATCTGCTTTTCATATCGTCTCTTCAAGCTCCTCTGCGCCGCTATACCCCCTTCACTTTCCCTACTGCACGTAACAGACTGACCTGGGCTCCCCGCCATCGGCTCTCCTCTCCGCTCCCGATCAGGCGTGTCTATTAGCAGTAGATACTGAGGCTCTTGAGAGAGGAGGTGATAGAGGAGGTGATCTACCGTTCTTTTGTTTTTCTACTTCTTCCTCCTTTATTACTTTCTTCTTTTCCTCCTTTCTTTCTTTCCCTAGTACTTTCTTTTGTTTGTTCTTTCCTTCCATCCTGTTTCTCTCCACATTCTTCCTTTCGTGCCTCCCTCCGAATCTACCTACCTCCTTCTTACTAGCCACCCTGCTTTCCCTCCCTCCCTACATCCCTCTTGCCCTCCTTCCTCCATTCTTTGTTCTTTCTTCCTTCCTTCCATCCCTCCTTCCTCCTTCCTTCTATCTTTCCCTTCTTCCATCATCCCTCATTTGTTCCTTCTCTCCATCCATCCCTTCCTTTTGTTCCTTCCCTTCCTCCTTCTCTGCTTTCCTTCTTCTTTTCTTCCCTCTCTCTCTATCCTTGTTTCTCCCTCTCACCTCCCTTCTTCCTTCTTTTCTTCCTTACCTTTCCTTCTTGTCTGTCCTTCCCTCCCTTTATCACTCCCTTATTCCCTCCCACCTTTTTTCTTTTTCCTTCCTTCCTTTATTTTTGTCTTTCTTTCTGTCTATCTTTCTTCTTGCCCATTTTTTCTTTCTTTCCTTCCTTATTGCTTATCTTCCCTTATTGCTCTCTCTCTCTCTCTCTGTCCCTCTCTCTCTCTGTCCCTCTCTCTCTCTCTGTCTCTCTCTCTCTCTCTCTCTCTCTCTCTCTCTCTCTCTCTCTCTCTCTCTCTCTCTCTCTCTCTCTCTCTCTCTCTCTCTCTGTGTCTCTGTGTCTCTGTCCCTCTCTCTCTCTCTCTCTCTCTCTCTCTCTCTCTCTCTCTCTCTCTCTCTCTCTCTCTCTCTCTCTCTCTCTCTCTCTCTCTCCTGGCTCTATTCCTCCCCTCCAGCTATGGATAGCAATGTTGCGTCACAGTGGGCTGTAGAGGCTTGAGACTTCTTGCTCAGCCCTCAGTGTGCTTGGCTGCTTTGAGTTGAGACAGAGAGAGCGAGTGAACGAGAGAGAGAGAGAGAGAGCACAGCTTCTGGTGAGTCCACTGACTCTGAACATTGACTCGTCTGTTCCTTTGCTGAACTCTTTTTCTCGCTCTGTACTGAACAGGATTGTGTAAGAGGGTCTCTGATGCGTGTCCAGCAGATCAGGGGGGCTGCTGTTAAACATGTTGGGTAACTTTGGAAATGTTTTTTTAATGTTGTGACTGGAATTGGGCTGAACTGTCACTGGCAGATTGGCAGATGCGAGGGGTTGACAGGTTCTGCTGGTTTTTGGTGACCTGGCTTTTACAGCTGAATGGTTCTCGTGAGAGTTATGGTTGGGAAGTTGGAAAGTGCTAACAAAGCCCTTTTAAAACCCCCTGCCTGGTGTAGAATATGTATATTGCCTCATTGCTTCAGTGTTTCATTCGTCTTGGAACAGTTAGGAAAGTTGTGACAGGCTGGCAGTTTCAGGTGGGTGTGTATGCACATGTTTGGCTTTCCGGAGAAGATCTCATGCTGCAAGTTGAAACACACTCTAGCGGAATGCTCAGTGTGGGAAATTGGGAAAGCTACAGTCCTCCACTGCTTGGAAAGGTACTGTAAGAGCTAAACTAGTCGGAATGGTTCGCTGCTAATTTTTATTAGGCTCTGTTTCTCTAGTAATTTACCGGACATATAAAAATTCCATATTGTTGTACAGGTAGGATCACATGCTACAGTTGACCAACCTACCTTTGGCAACACATGTTAACCTATCTACTGTTTATAGTATGCTGGACCTGATGACCTTTTGCCTTTTGATGATTAAACAGTGTAGTAGACATGAGTAAACCAGTCTGCATAAACGTTGTCTGGAAAAGAGGAGAGAAGCTTGAGCAAGGTTCATATTATCTGTTTATTTAGCCTTACAACAGATGTCTTGTGGTGTTACCCTTTTTCCACGGATGCTTATGGTTTGGTATTTTATAGACTTGACTCACCGTAATGCTGACCCAGAGACCTCTCCTGTATCGATCAGAGCATGAAACTCTGGGAAAACCCAGCAGCACCCTTCATGGTTGTGTCATCGACTCCTGTGAAGTGGGTGGTCCATTGACAACACTCATTTTTGTGCTTCCTCTAAATGAGATGCTTCATAAGAACAAGTGACTAAACATTGACCTGAGACATTTCCTTTTGAGCTACAATTCCCATGGTTTGTCACTTTATCGTCTCTAGCAGGGCCCATGTATTGGCAGGCCATTCAAATAGCCAGTTATCTGGTCTTGGATCAACCGATTTAAATGTTAATATAATAAACATGTGTGACAATAAGAAAGATAATTGCTGAGGATTTTAATGAGCTCAGGTTCCTGTGGTTGAGTTTCTGCTGCTTGGCTTTAAGAAATATGGCTACTGAGAACTGGCAGGAAGCACTGCTTTGGAGCGGTTTGCACCATTGTCTTGGTTTATTTTTGTTTATTGAAACATTCAGTTTTGCTGCTGTTACAGAATTGTCGTTATGGTCGTGGCCTAATCTCAAGGGTCACTAATGTTCGACAGAGTTGGCAAATTCTGTCAATTATTTCCACATAATTCCATGGTTAATCATATATGTGCTTAAAGACTATGGGTCATCAGTAAGTAAATCACTTTTAAAGAGTCCACATTTGAAGTGGTGGTAAGATGGGACTTATTTGGGGTTATTTGTAGCCTTGCAGTCTATTTTGGACCCGGGTCTTCATTCTGGAGCACTGAACTAGGGCAGTCGGGTGTTAATAGACATCCACTGGCCTGTGGCCCATCAGCTCTGACACCTTGCACTGATAACTCTTCGGTGTTGAAAAGATGCTTCTTTGCTGAAGGAGAGGATTCCAAAAAGGGTTCTTCTGTTACAAGCTTGCCGTCAATAACGACAGAAGTTTTTTAACCCTTGTTGGTGCTGTATAGAACCACTTTCTAAAAGGTTCTATATAGAACCATAAACAACCCATTACCATAAATCTGAAGAACAATCTTACCATGTAAAACGCCATTTAATTAAATTTGTGGGGTTTTTTTTTGTAAGTAGAACCATTTGATTTTTTTAAAGAACCCTGGAAGAACCATCTATTTTAGGAGCGTCTCTTGTTTTTTCTTGTCAGTTGCTTCATTCAGATGAGTAAGACTGATTCAATGACAGCTAAGTTTTTCCTTCTGAGTTTATAGATGAGCAGATAAGCCTCGACTTCTCCTGAAGGCTACTGTCCGCACCTCCTCACTGACCAAAAGGTTGTCTGTTTGTCCTTAGAGGCTAATGTGTAGTCTAAAGAGCCTCAGTGGGTCCTGAAGGAAGAAGACAAAAGCCGTTTGGGAGTGCTGATGTGGATAATGTCACTAACAGGTTCAGAGCTTTTAAATCTCCAGCCCAAAATCTCCAAACCATGTGTACTCTGCGGCTTGCTTCACAAGGGCAGGGATAAGTGAGCTTTCTGTTTTTAGACCCAGTTAATAAGAGTGAATGCGAAACAAAATAAGGAGGGGGAGGAAGGCTAATAGAAAGCAGCCCTGCCTTGCGTAAGAAAGTTTTATTATTGTTTTTTTTTGTTTTTTTATAGGCCAGAAATGAGACTTCGAACAAAAGTACTCTTCCATGCTGCCACCCGGCCCATGTGTTTATGAAAGTAAATTAGACTTTTCTTAGTTTACGTGAAGATTTAGAGTTTAATTATAGCTCCCTAACCACACACATGACAAGCCTCATCGAAACCCTTTTTTCATAGCCAGTTGCCACACGTTAACACGGTCTCCCCTTCTATCAAGCCCTCAAGCTGAGAGGGTGAAGGTTATCATAGACTTTCACCAAGATCCATGAAGTGCCGACACATGAAGTGTCAAAGTGTCAAATTGTCAAACAACACACATGAAGAGGACCAATGACTGCCAGTGCTGTCACGTCAGCTTGCAAACAGCCTTGTTGGTTAGCATCGTGCTAAATGCTGTTAAGGGTTAATAACACTCCTTTTACATACGGTAATCAATACATCCATTGTAACCATTACCACCCACATACGTCCTTTGCGCCTTTGTGCTGACATGGATGTTAAAGAATACATCCACTACGGCGGTGTGTGGGTTGTGTGGGGACTCTTTTAAATAATGCGCTCAATGCTAGCTACCTCCTAGCCAGACATGGTGCACGGAGTAAGACAGCTTTTCCGATTGCTGAGGTATTGCTGATTTCCAACTGTACTGCTCTGTTCCGTTTGTATCCATAAGCTTTTGGAAAACTTGCACAAAAATGTACGATATGATCACAGAATACGGACAGAAGGCTCTCTGTGTATCTGCAACCCCAATACGAGGCTTTGGCATCATCATACCAGTCATCAAATTTGCGTTATCATACAAGCTGATAGCTGAATGTCTGTGATGAAGAGAATTTTAATGGACTGTTTAGCATTTGAGTTCAGTGACAGCCCTAGAAAATTCAGTTTGCAGCATTCTTCAGGAGATGTTGGAGCTTGCTCCCTATGTATGAATGGAAGGAATTTGTTGGCTTGCCTACTCCACTGAGCCGAAGTTTAGGCGCTTGGAGCAGCTCTGGAAGAACCTAGGTGGAGAGGTGGTTGTTGATGGAGCAAACCTGGCCTACACAGCTACAGTCAGCTTTTGTGCTATAACCGGCTGACTATTTCACCGGCTCGTATTACCGAGGCTTTGGGCAGGCTTAGGCCTTTGTTTATATGCTTGTGGATTGTGTGCATCTTTGCTTGTTTAAATTTTAGGCAGGAGGGGTATGAATCAGATGGCTCTGTGTGTACGTTTCTGTCTGCATCTGGGCTTAAAGCGTGTGGGTGTGTTATGTTTGGGAGAGAGAGAGTGTGTCACTTCAATCAGACACTTCAGTCATTGGTTGATGACGTTGAGACCAGTGAATCATTCATGTCTTTCTGGTTCACACACACTCTCGCTCTCGCTCACTCGCTCTCTCTCACTCATTTCGAAGTCACAGACTATTAGCTAATTTGAAGGGTGTTTTTAAATCTCGGCTTGAGTCACGTGTAATTTTCAGTTTGTCTTTGGATGAAGCTTTGAGACTGGAGGAAACAGTGGAGAAAATGGGGTGAGAACAGGCCCGCTGTCTTTGTTGTCTTGGGCGAGACCGAGTTCGGCTTGGGTGATGCGTTTTAGGACCGTTTTGGGCTGTGTCCTTGGTGAAGTGAATAACTTGTCGGTTGACTTCTTTTACAGACTCAAATTTCTCACTTTGAAAGGCTGCTATAGAACAAATGCAGCTTCCCCAAAATCTCCCTCATGGTTGGAAGCACTCATGGATGTACACAAGCACTCATATACCCAGGAAACCATTCGAGATGCCAGTCTTAGAATACCAGTTTAGACCAGTTAGGTTTCGTCAGATGAATGCAGGCTGACTGTATATTTCATGACAGCTGACATAACCCCATGTACACATTTATAGAAACTTATACAAACAAGCTGTCATAACTCCTTCTGAGGGAAACCCAGATTTGACGAATGCCGCTGTTATGACAGCTGAGGCTGGCTGGAGAAAGCCATTTTACATGTTTGTTTACGTCAGGTGTGAAAAGCTTCTGCAGCTGCTATGTAGCCCGTCCTTCGGGAAAGTGTTACTGTATGTATTTATAAGTTGGTATGTGCAATATATTACACTTTTTACTAGCATGTTTTCACTGACTTCCTGAGAAGACCTGACTGAAGTGAGCCCAGAAGATGAGTCCAGTGTAGAAAGGCTTTATCCCTAACTCAGCTAAGGTACTAATGTGGCTGGTCTTAGATATCGTCTCTGACAAACTGCCATTTTGGCACATCATCCACTGAAGCAAAGAAACTTGTGTTTTAGACGAGTGTAGTAGATAAGTCCTGAGCTCTACTGAAAAACTTAGTTACTCATTCATCATGACAACTAGCAGTTTTCCTTGGCTAATAAAACATGTTTTCAGGTGATTTCTAAATATACATGCTCTGCTCTGTTATAACCCAAGTTTGGATAATGTCTATCCTAGATATCTCTTCATTATCTTTTGCAGATGTGTGGATGGTAACATGGGTCAGCTGATTGTATATATGTGTGTATCTCTTCTAATGTAATATCTTTCTATCGTTTAGAGTGTCTATTGTCTGTTGTTGTCTCGTCCATTGTTTACCATTTTCTAGTGGTCTCGAAATACTTGTAAAAACTTAGTAACCATCTAAACTTTAAGTCTTAATATAGTATCTGACCGCTAAACATTGGACCCCCCACTCATGCCTTGGTTCGGATGTGTCTTAGTTTCAGTTTTACCTTTATTTACAGATCAGAAAAGGAGAACTTACCGGTTTAGAGTATTGCTCAGTTCCGCATATGATGGTTATTATTATGGAGCTTGGGTGCATTTCATCATCCTTTTGGTTTTTATCTGTCTTCAGATGTGTCTCTTAGGTGGAGCCCTACTTTCAGAGCACTTTCTCAATACGCTTTACTGTGTGTTGTCCTCGTCATTATTTGGTTTAACCCTGTGATGACAAAGCAAATCCCAACTCCCTATTAAATCTACTCTAATCCTTCCGTAATGTGACTTTCAGTGCTCTTGCTTATTATGACATGTAAGGAAACTTGGTTTGTGAGTTTTTGTTTTTTTTATGAGCAAGATAACAAATAGAATTTAAATACGCTGGAAATCAGCTACTTCTTATAGTTGTATTTCTAAAATGTGTGTGCATGCGCTCTCAGAAACTAGTGGTTGAACTGAGTGGTTGGTGTAGCTCAGTGGATAACACCACTACCCACCTTAAAGTCTTTTTCTGGCCTGACCCCACACATGCTTTGTGTCCAAAGTGTGGGCACTAGAGCTACTATAATAGAAATCTGGTTTCAGCTGGATTAATTCCAAGGTAAGTGTGCCACACAGTCAAAGAGATGTCTCAGGTTAAGTTACTCTTTTTACATGTCGCCATCACAGCAGACATACCGTCCATATGCAGTACGTTCAGGGGCTCAGAAGTAGAACGTTTATGCAACATTGAATTAAATTATAATGTAACGTATGCTAACCGTCTACCCAGTGGTCTTGAAAGGTTTTGACAATTTGACCAATGTGTGCCAACAGTCAAGTGTCTGCTTTTTAATGTCATTTCCCATGCATGTTTAGAGATGTACGCTTGATGTAGGACAGTACAGGCTTAATTGCAGAGAATGGAAGCAAATGTGTACGTCTGAGTGCCTGCATTGCAAAAAGTCATTTTCGCCTAGATATAATCTAATATTTACGGACTTACTGGTTTGCAGTAGATTAATCTAACCTGAGGTGGTAGGTGTGGTTTTATAATGGGTCAAATCTGCCCAAATCTCCCTACAATCACTGAGAGCAGCATTAATGCATTAGACAACCTCCCCATGTAAAATCAATCCCATCACATTAGTGCTTATGTCACCTAAACAGACACTTCGCTAATGTTCTGACCAGTCAGCTACACTGTGGTTACGGCGAGCAGTGCACTTTAACTGAAGTATTCCCTTTTACCGTGTCCATTTCCATTACCGTGTTTTGCTATCCCTCAGGTCTGTATGGGTAAGCAGGGTGAAGGCTGACGGATCTGTGCAGTGCTGCTTGGCTTTGATTGAGTTAGCCTCTCTGTCTGGGTGTGGACACTCTCACACTAACACAATCAGGCCTGCACACCACTGCTCCTTAATTACCTTCAGTTGCTAGAGCATGCCTTTGGGAGCATGTATGTGATGTTAATAAACCCATAAGAGTCTTTTGTGCTACTGTGCGAATGTGCATGCTCCCTAATATGTTCTCTAGACATTCAAATAGGACAGGCACTCCTGAACTAATAGTAGTGATCAGTAAACCATGTTGTACATGAACATGTATATTACACAGTGCTGTGCAAAAGTCACTGTGCAAAATGGCAGGTTACAGGTACAGGTTATCTATTTTCCAGCAGATATTTCTATAGAAATATTATATAAAAATATATAAATATATAAAATATAAAAATTATATAACTTAATGCACAAGAATATTAATATTAGTGACACGCTAACTTCTGTCCTTCCTTCTGCTGTGAGAAGGCAACTCACTGATATGGGTATGAAAGGATGTGCAGCTGTTGAGAAGCTTCTCACTAAGAAAAGAAAACCGAAAGTGAAAGGTTTTATGAACTGTTGAGTCTACATTTGAAACTGGGATCATTGGATCATGAGGAGCAATACATGCATCCAACTTCCAAGACTGCAAAACTTTAAAAACCTGAAAGCATGAAGAAAGAATGAAGGTGTAGTAAAGGCAGAAGAGGAAACAGAACATATTGATATTGATGCTAGATTTGATATTGTATTTAGTTGTTGAAGCATCTTTGTGATTTTCTGTTATATATATTGTTGCTGTCCAAAGAAAAGAATGGACCTCAGGTTTCTTTTGTCAATTTTAACTTTTATGCATCATTTGAAAACAGCAGCTGCTGTTTTTATGGTGTGAACATTTCGTGATAAATGGACCAACAGAAATGGCCCATATATGCTTGGGAAAAGTTCTGCTTCCATAGACTTACATTGGAAGTAAATTATGTTTTTGGCCTCTCCTGTAAAGTTGCGATTTTGGAGATACAAGTGACGATAAAGGTTTTCTGTTTTCATTCTGGAAAGTGAATCGCTCGTTATTCTAACGAATGAAGGATAGTGTCTCTGTGGTCGTTTATCCAGCACTGTGCTGGAAAGCTGATACAAAATGGCTAAGATATTATCTCAGCAATAATCTCCCACATCTTCTCTCCTTGTTGTGTTGTCAGCACTCCAAGATTTTAGATGTTTAAACCACCTTTTGGGCAAAACCTTCTCTTCATACCGAATTGACACTTTGATAAATGTGCAGTGTTGCAAAATACTCCCAAATAATTACGGAGAAGCTGCAGTGTTAGTCGGAGTTAGTTCTGTATTGCTGCTCCTTGTGCAGGTATATGCCCTGTGTAATTGAAAAGTTACAGTGCAGGTCAAAAATTCAGAACATTTTTTTTCTGAGAAGGCTAGGTGTCCTCCAACTTCCGTGCATGCAGAGGGGGCGAAGGAGGGTGGGGGTCGACGGGGAGCAGTGCGTTATATAACACTGAGGTGTGCTCTGGCAGAACAGCCTGTGCGGATGAGAGGCTTTCTGCCCAGGTTGCAGTCTGCGTTTGATCCAGCACCGCTGGCGTCCAGAGAAACGCTTTCATCTGGCTCCCCTCAAATCAGCCTGACCGCCACACAGACTGAGCCTGTACACCTGAATCAAACAGCCACCAGTGTCGGCCTGCGCTCTACCCCAACAACGGTGCTGAAAAGGCTCACGGCTCAGAAGAAGTTCAGCACTTAACTTCATTCTAAACAGTTCTCTGCTTGTACTCCACGGATTAGGATGCAGGCCTACGTCATCATACACTTCTCCTAAGCCTTGTGGGGTTGTCGGTCTTAGATAGACCTGTTTCTGTGGATGCAGCTTTGGGGAAGACTGGGTGTAGATACAGCCAAGTTATCTCTCTTGCTGGTTAGGAGATACTAGTGGAGCTGGAGAGACACCAGGCTTTTTGGATACATGACCGGTGACAACAAAACACAGTGCCTCCACACATATTCATTGGTCATCTCCACCAAATCAGGACTCGTCACTGAATGACACCATTGCAGTCTTGACATGGTGTTCAGGGTAGTGTTTCACTTAAACAGCACAGAAAACAAAAACAGCAGGTGCTCACTGTGAAACCGCTGTGATGCTAAATGGATTTTTATTGTATCTGTTGCAAGCTTCAAACACAACACAAGCACAACCTTTTATAATCTAGAATGGCCTATAAATGTTTGGGTGTATAAGGGTGTTCCCTTCCTCTCACCCAATGAGCCTTTGAATAGGCTCCAGCAGCCCCTGGGACCCAGAAGGATAAAGTAGTTTAGAAGATGAGTGAGTTATGAGCGAGACAAGGCATTTTGACCATGTTTGCACAGTTTTGGCTCACACTGTAGGACTAATGGTTGTCTGAATCCTGAGACACACTGTAGGACTCATAGTTGTCTGAATCCTGAGACACACTGTAGGACTCATAGTTGTCTGAATCCTGAGACACACTGTAGGACTGATTAGTTGTCTGAATCCTGAGACACACTGTAGGACTGATAGTTGTCCAAGTTCTGAGACACACTGTAGGACTCATAGTTGTCTGAATCCTGAGACACACTATAGGACTCATAGTTGTCTGAATCCTGAGACACACTGTAGGACTGATTAGTTGTCTGAATCCTGAGACACACTGTAGGACTCATAGTTGTCTGAATCCTGAGACACACTATAGGACTCATAGTTGTCTGAATCCTGAGACACACTGTAGGACTCATAGTTGTCTGAATCCTGAGACACACTGTAGGACTGATTAGTTGTCTGAATCCTGAGACACACTGTAGGACTGATAGTTGTCTGAATCCTGAGACACACTATAGGACTCATAGTTGTCTGAATCCTGAGACACACTGTAGGACTCATAGTTGTTTGAATCCTGAGACACACTGTAGGACTAATAGTTGTCCAAGTCCTGAGACACACTATAGGACTGATAGTTGTCCAAGTTCTGAGACACACTGTAGGACTGATTAGTTGTCTGAATCCTGAGACACACTGTAGGACTGATTAGTTGTCTGAATCCTGAGACACACTGTAGGACTGATAGTTGTCCAAGTTCTGAGACACACTGTAGGACTCATAGTTGTCTGAATCCTGAGACACACTGTAGGACTAATAGTTGTCCAAGTCCTGAGACACACTGTAGGACTCATAGTTGTCCAAGTTCTGAGACACACTGTAGGACTCATAGTTGTCTGAATCCTGAGACACACTGTAGGACTCATAGTTGTCTGAATCCTGAGACACACTGTAGGACTCATAGTTGTCCAAGTCCTGAGACACACTATAGGACTAATAGTTGTCTGAATCCTGAGACACACTGTAGGACTGATAGTTGTCCAAGTTCTGAGACACACTGTAGGACTGATAGTTGTCCAAGTTCTGAGACACACTGTAGGACTCATAGTTGTCTGAATCCTGAGACACACTGTAGGACTGATAGTTGTCAGAGTCCTGAGACACACTGTAGGACTGATAGTTGTCAGAGTCCTGAGACACACTGTAGGACTCATAGTTGTCAGAGTCCTGAGACACACTGTAGGACTCATAGTTGTCTGAATCCTGAGACACACTGTAGGACTCATAGTTGTCTGAATCCTGAGACACACAGTAGAACTAATAGTTGTCTGAATCCTGAGACACACTGTAGGACTAATAGTTGTCTGAATCCTGAGACACACTATAGGACTTATAGTTGTCTGAATCCTGAGACACACTATAGGACTTATAGTTGTCTGAATCCTGAGACACACTGTAGGACTAATAGTTGTCTGAATCCTGAGACACACTGTAGGACTTATAGTTGTCTGAATCCTGAGACACACTGTAGGACTCATAGTTGTCCAAGTCCTGATACACACTGTAGGACTGATAGTTGTCTGAATCCTGAGACACACTGTAGGACTAATAGTTGGTGTTCACCGCTGTGTTTTTAGAGACTGTAGGATGTGTTTAGGCAGGTCGTATTGATATTGATGGGTGCTGGTATCAAGCACTACCAGCAGCATCGGCATATGGGAGAGAACAAAGGGTCTAGCCAAACGTAACCCACAAGAATGTCATCATATATTTTGTATCCTGTTTATCTCTGTATTTCTTCCAGTGAAGATGTAAAGTGGTTGAGTAGTTTGAACATGATAGCCTAGCTCTAGATGCTCATTGTAAGTGAAGTGCTTCTATTAAAAACAGCTCATTTCAAAGTTTAGAGTTTTAAACCAGTAACAGAGGAAAAGGTGATGTTTGTGCCTAATGGTGGCTGTCACTACTGTTTTAGGGCACCCTTCATAGTTTGGTCCCAAACTGCAAGTCTAAAGAAACAAACGCTTGACACCAAACCCGCCGCGTCTGGTGTAAAGCGTTTACAGTGTATCAGATCTTTTCCTAACCAAAAGCACTTGAAAGTGAGTTTTGTGGCAGCACTTGCTTTATAGAAACACACGTCTTGTAATTTGATCCCCCTTGCTGAACAAACCCAGTCCATATGCCTACACGCGTACATGTGTGGTGGGCGCGTGCCGTGTGGTCAATGTGTATGTATGTGTGTGTGTGTGTAAGCATGGGGGCGTATCGGTTGAGGCCACAGCGGCTCAGATATGTGTTCACAGCTGTCTTGAATCTCGTCCTGCTCGCTGTTCTACAGACGCACACATGCGCACATGCAACACTCCTGCTCAGCTGCCCTTGACTTGTGTTCCCTGGCTGCAGCCCTCCTAATCTCCACATAGCAAGCTGGACTTCTCTATCACCAGTGCTGGACTGCATGTCCAGTGAAATGAGCCTACTATTAATGCTGTCCTTAACAAAGGTGGTTCTTCAAGGGTTCTGTTGTAAAGAGAATGGTTCTGTTTGGAACAGTGACTTCTATATAGAACACTTTCATGGCTAAACTTTTTTCCCTCTTTTTTTTTTTTCTCTCTTTCCCTCTTGTGTTTAGGGCAGAATGAACATGCTGTGGGTGTGTATGCATCAGGTTTATGCCACATTGTGGGGACCAAAACTTGTTTATATGCTTATGTTGTGGGGACCACAAGCTGATCCCCATGATGTACATCATATATGTACATATAGGGTTATGGTTAAGATCAGGGTCAGGTTAGGGGTAAGGGTTAAGGTTAGACTACTAGTACCTTTGCTTTAGGCTTGGTAACTGTCCAGACAGTAAATGGAAGTCTATGTAATGGCCCCACAATTCACAGACACGTGTATATGTGTGTGTGTGTGTTTGTGTGTTTGTGTGGCAGAGAGCTCAGACCGGTCTGTGAGTCTGTTTCGTGAGTGTTGGTGAATCAGCCATGCCGGTGCAGAGCTCTCCTTGTTTTAATGCTGTTAATTGCCTGTCTGAATCCTGAAGGAACTCTGACCAGCGAGCCACTCCTTTTCTGGAGAAGACAGTGCGGTAAAAGCCTGGCTGCCGTGTCAGCAAGCAGGAGTGGCCTGTCAGTACTAATAACTCATGCACTGTGTGTACGGGCATGTTTGTTTTCATATTGTTTTAGGACAAAAGTGTCTAGGCTCCAGAGAAAATTAGGGCTAGTCAACATAAGAAGTCATGACTTGAGTCAATATCAAACTTGAGTTAATATAAAAAAAAGGTTCCTATAATGTAGTTTATTAATTATTAAGTTCTTAATTGTAAGCTGGTAAACAACATACGAAATGTTAAGTGTCCATTATGTATAGAGTTAAAGAGGAGAAGATTCATTTACTTGACCACAGATTCCTGTCGTATATTATTACAGAAAAGGCTTGATTAATGTTGTTTTGATGACTCTGGTAGAGTATTTACATCTGTATCAGTGGTTAATATGCATAAAATAGCAAATTATTATCATGAAAAAGTAGTTATTTGCAGATGATAGTATATGACTTTTTCTCACAGGGTCATAAAAAGATTGAGGGGAACTGAAAAGTATTCCAATGTAGTCATTTTATTTCACCATGATTCAACCAATAGATAGTTCTCAATGCATTGAAGTTACTGGAATTATTTTCCCTCCTTACGAAAGTTAAGATCACTAGACAAAAAATGAGCCACCTGTGACAGAAATGGAGCCTGATGGTGTGTAATAATAAGAGGTGTGGGGAGGAGTAGGGAGGAGGTAGACGACTATGGACACAGACAATATTCAAATTACAGATACAAATATTACAAAATATTGCAAATAGACAAATTAACAGAGAGCGAAAAAAATCCTTGATGGATCCATATAAATTCTCTCAATTAATGATTGTTATATTCTGAAAACTAGAGCACCAGAATTTCATGACTGAAAGTTGAGGGGAGCTTTTAATGCAAGGTAATGTGGAAATGCTCTTGTTAGAAATGCAAAGTTGGAGAGCTTCTTTTGGAGATTGAATACTTCTATTGCTTCATTCACATTACAGATCCCTTTGCTTAATTCCGATTGTTCACTTAGATGACGTTGATGGTCACATGGTCACTCTGCTGAGCCACTCTTAGCTGGTCATTATTAGAGCAAGACGAAGGTGAAAAATGGCCAGGTGCGTTGCTTTTATAGCAGTTACTGGTGATGGTTTCAGGTTCAATCCTGCTGCCTAGTTTATGCTAAACGAGGGCACAGACGAAGAGGAGAAAAGAACTCTGATCTATGCATGGCCACAAACCGGATAGGTATTTGATCTACATTTGAAAAGATGAGTTTTCTCCCCCACTTTCTTCCCCGACTGTCTCAGGGTTTTCATATATTTAGTTTTGGCTCCAGACGCCTGCTCCAAGACGCTTTCACTTTGGTTGGAATGTGGATGCCTCTGTCTGTTGGTTACCTTTGTGAACTTTTCTCTATTGTCTAAATATGGAATGTTTTCGGCTCCACTTCGTCTTTCTGAATTTGTGGGAACCCAGGGCCAAATCCACATTTCATTCGTTCCCTGCCACAGGCCTTTGTTTATTATCTGGATCAGAGGTCTGTCTATATTTGTTGGCGCATATATAACCGAGGCAAAAGGGGAATCCTCGGCGACTGACCTGGAAAAATTAGGAATCATAATAATTCCGAAGATTTCTTTATTCACGGTAGTGAGGTCACTTGAACTGTAGGTTGTAATTGATTACGTCTCTCTTGCCTTGGAATTTAAATGGCTTTGCCATTTGCAGGCTTATTTTTCAGCTGTTAGTCTTACGACGTTATTCACTAACTGCTTTAGTGTACCTAGAAATGCTTCTGTGTCTACTGTGGAAGTAAAGTAAAAGTTGTAGAACTAGCTACTACCTGAATGAGATTTTCTAAGTTAAAATAGGTCCACCCATCCTCTTCAGAGAAGTACCGCACATGTTAATGCACAATTGCTTTATCTGTTTAATTTAACAGATTGAAACAAATGAAGCACGTTTTACCTCACTTTCACTTCAACTTCAACAAAGCATGATCCGAAGGGTCCAAACCTTTGCAGAGAACTGGATTTTTTAGTAGAAACTTGCCAAGATGTCAAAATAAACTACTCCTAGTTCTTTTTTTCAGCCTTTAAATCGCATCAGCTCACCAAACGCCTCTACCAAAGCTGTTTGCATAGCTTTCTAAACGCACAAAAGCACATGTAACCTAATTGCGCTCGTTGGTGAAGGCCACGTCCTGCCTATTACCAACAACAAGGCCCATTTTGCTTCTCTGTCTATTTAAAACCTGTTTGTTGGGCCATGGTGGCTGTTGTTCAGAGGTGGGGTCCAGCTAAGAGAGAAAGAAAAAGAGAGAGAGAGAGGGAGAGGAGACAACGGTTGGATCTCCAGCGCCCCATCAGATGGGGACAGAGCAGCTCTGTCATTAGCGCCCCAGATTAGCGGTTTTGGAAACGCAAAGGCTGCATTGGTTGTTGCCTTAAAGTCTACCCCTTCTGGAGCATTACCCCTTGGGGGCTTAACCTGGCTAGACATTGAGGGGGTGGATTAGTTTGGTAGCTTGTGCTGCGTTTGGGGGAAGGGCCGTGTTCTGGTGTTTTAGAGTCGCGGTGTGGTTCTGTGCTGGACCGGGATGGACCCTTCGTTAGCTCCAGAGGCCATGGCAAGGGCAGCCTGTGCACACCCAGCGGTGTGGAAGGTAAGCTAGATATAGGGGTTGAAAGGATTCTGGGATGAAGTGAAGTCTTGGTGGAGATTTCCTGATTCTGTACAGAGGACCATCGTGGAGGAGCCTTTCAGTGGAGGGTTATTTAAAGGACTGTTTTTAATGGATGTGTGAATGTTGAAAGAACCTAAACACAGTGTGTATTAATACAGTTCTGAATCAATAAAAAAGGGTTTTGTTAGAACCAGGTTTGAACTTTATTTTTTTGATGGTTTCTTTCAATTTGTAGGTGCTGCTTTAAAGTTAATGCACAGTATAAGCATGCAGCGCATGGTATGCTATAAAAACGGTTCATCAGTTCAACCTGAATAAATACTTAATAGTAACTAGCAACTTCTCTTATTCACTTCCAATAAAATATTTCAATTGAACAAATTTTTTGCAAAAGCCAAATTTTAGATGAGATTTTTACAGTGTGGTGTAGAGTAAGCCTGGCTGGATTGAATATTTTATGAGCGTAACAGTAAAAATACTGTTAATCAGTAAAATTGGCTGATATTAGATACGGGTATAATATTATGATGGTATAATATTTTATCACAAATTTTATTGTTGCGATAAGCAGTGTGGTTTCCCAGCACTCCTAGTCATACAGAACTGAAACCCTTATCCAGCTTTTATGTGCCAGTGACCGGATGACAATAAGTCATGGACAAATAGATGGAGGACAGGATGGACATGGGAGGACAGGTGAAGGAACAAAGCCACGGACAAAATGGCACACGAGAGAATGGACCATTAAACAATGCTGGCGTACGGATAAATAAATGTGGTTGGTGTAGCTCAGCGGATAACACCACTACCCACCAAGTAGCCACCACCCCATGTGGGAGACTGGGGTTCGAATCCCAGTATGGGTGACTATGCTGTGCTACACCAATAAGAGTCCTTGGGCAAGACTCCTAACACTACACTGGCCCACCTGTAATGTGGTTAACCTTGTAAGTCGCTCTGGATAAGAGCGTCAGCTAAATGCCAGAAATGTAATGTAAATAAATATGGTCGTCTTGCTTGCTAGCTTTTAGTTATGCTGTGTTAGTGTGTTGTGTTCTTTCCCAGGGTGGGACAAGAGACATTAGTCATGTGTTTGGTATGGGATGTGGAATTGGACCGTTGGGACATTATTAAGAGGGAATACTTAGTACATGTTTACTGTGCAAGAACAAGTTTAACCTAATAAGAAAGAAACTAGATTTGGGTTCTCTGGCTCAAATTCAAACTCAGAGGTGGCAGAGCTTCTGCAGGGGGTTTTTCCAACATGCATCTTTACCCATTACCATCAGACGAGGTGTTTAGGCAAGGAGTGTTTAAACAAAGCTCTGTATTCATGAAGAGAATTATTACTGCCCCCTGTTGCCCAGGTATGCTTTGTTTAGTTATTGCTCAAAAAGACATCTTATTTCTGATCAGTTATCAGAAGTCTCTACGTGAATCTCATTCAAATCAGTAAAGTAATAAATAAATGAAATACATTGATCAGGCATGTAGTAATTAGAGACTTAAGCTGGCAGTTTATGGCTAAAGAACTAAAAAAACTTCTGCCAGATACAGTTAATATACTTGAAGTGAACATGTAAGATTGTGAGGACCAATCAAAGTGCGGTATCATAACAAACTGCGTGCGGATTAGGTGTTCTGTTTGGCATACCAAACCATGTGAACGCCAGCCACCACACCATTTTGCCATGGTGTACTGTCGACTCCGGGATGTGAAAAATTACAGTGTAAACTTTGCTTTATGTTTAATAGTCACAAACAATGTGTAGTCATGGTGATGTTTGGCTCTGGGGTTTGCATGATGCTCTAGTCCATGTGACGGCTTTTGACTCATTTCATAGCACACCGTGCCTCCAGGCACACGCTGACGATCAGGGTAAGAATATCTGGGAGATGCCTGTTGTGTGATAGTCCTTGTGTTTCCTTGGGGGCTCACGACACTGAGGTGAATCCAGGTTTGAGCTTCTGAGTCAGTCTGCACCTGGAGGGGTTGGTTCTGCTGTCATGGCATTGGGGCAGTGAAGCTTGTACTGAGCTGCTAGGAATGCACCGTAAGGACAAAACAATCCACTGTTCTTGTGATGCCGCAGAGTTCATTATACCTGGCCAGTTTTTTGCATGTAAGCCTTTACATTAATGTGAAAATGCTCATTTTAAACCAATTGCTAAACAAGATTGTGAGAAAATGCAGCCTGTTCTCTAGTTCCTTAAAGAAGGGGTAAGGGTGGGAGGAGGGTGAAGAGCTGTAGCAAGAGGCTTGTTATCAAACCATAAAGCCTGCTCCTGTGATAATATAAACAGAGATTATGTGATTATATTATTTAGTTTGTGTGCTAAGTGGAAGCAGAACGGGGAAACAAAAAAGACGTAAATACAAACTTTATGACCATCATTTCCTTTTTTCCCATATTTTTTTCCTGAGTAATAGTTTGATGTAGTATGTGAACATTGTAAAGTTTGTAAAGTTGTAAAGTTTTTAAATGAACTAGTCACGGTCTGGTCCATACAGTTAATAGATGGAAACCGGTGTTGTTGGAAAAGGGGCAATACCATTTTTCCCACTTAAAGGTTGCACTCAAATAGTCAGCAAAGTAGGAGGAAACTCAAAATTCAAACACATAGCATGTAGCGCAAGCTTTCAGCTTTTCTAACCTGGTAAAATGGTGAATCTGATGTACCTCATTCACTTCTATGTGGTCTATGTTCTATGATGCATGATCTAAGAAAACAAGCGCAGTCTGTGCTCTAAGGTAAAGCAGAAGTATAGGTTTTCTCTGGGCCTTCAAACAGAGTGAAGACATGTTCACTAGTTAACCATCTTTTATATTAAATCTTCCAATGAGCTCCGAATGCAACAAGTTGCAGAATTGGCCTGTTTTGAATGTGTTTTTATAGTCACATGTGCTTATTCAACCTACAGAATTTTTGTCACGGCCATTTATGCCATAAGGAAGTTATATAGGGTGTTTCAACCCAATCTGAACATGGGCAGCACATGCACTACTGGGCAGCCAGTCAGAGCAGAGCTAACATGCATACATCACTTTTGGAGTACAGTATCAAAACGTATTGTTCACTTCTAGGAGGCAAAGCCAAGTTTAAATGATCATTTACAACTGCAGAGTTGAGCTGCATTTTGGCCATTCAGAACCATTTCGATGTCAGTAGTGGACCCTAGTATAAGAAAGAAATATGACCTGTCTAAGTCACATCTCCTATCATGTGTGTGTTTGTCTTTGGTTTTGTGAAGTGCTTTGACCCTGTAAGGTTATGGTTACTGAGCTCCTGGTATAAAATCAAGCCTCTGTGTGTTTGTGTTCAGGTGTGCCATCATCCAGATTGTCAAGACTTGAACAGCAAAAGCCCTCTCCACCTGTGTGAGTCATGTGACTCCCGCTGTCACCTGGATGAGACGGACAAAATGCACTTCGACCGGCACCCTCGCTTTGACCTGCAGCCACAAGGTACATGACACACACACACACACACACACACGAGGGGCAAGCCCACATAATCACAGATTTGCACACAGGGCAGCTTGTGGTGACTGACTGCTACGGTACAGTGCAAATATCTAACCATAAACCACTGTAAACAAATTAAATCAGCATTTCTACACAGCCCTGCATCATCTGTGCTCACAAGGTAACACGTTCCTGAAGGGCAGCATTCGCAAGGCTGCATGATGCATACCTAATCCTTTTTCATGACCATTGACATAAGCCTACATGAGATTTAGTTCAGCAAGGCTTCTTTTGTCCAATGTGAGGTCATTTCACCTAAATGTTAGGCAACTGACACTTATTGGGATGAGCTCTTATAGATGTCTATATACGGTGGGGTCCAAATGTCAGAGAGAGTACTTATGAAAATGCCCTGAGATCCATCTGTACGTGTTTTACAGGAGAGAATGGAGAGAAAAACCTGAGGTTTGTGTACAAGGTCCTTATTTTGCCAGTTTTGCAAACTCTCTGCCTAATTCAGTGGTTGAGATGGTTGTAAACATCGTGCTTCAAAGTCCTGGGTCATGGTAGAGAAGCTTGCCAACTCAGATGTCTTTACAGTGGTGGTGATGGGGACCTGATGTGTGTAACACAAATATAGCCTTTTTTATTTACTGACCACGACCGCCAGTGATTCCGCACGTGTCTTCTGGGTTTTATATGCAATATAGATGGTAAAATGGTGAGAAATCCGAAAACGGAGATTATTTGTGCTTAAATGATTAACTAATATTTACTTATTATCTGGGCAATTAATTGCTGTCAATTAATTTTATATTGTACCATCTGGTTGAAAATTCAGGTGTACTTATTTTAGTGAGTAGAACTCGATAAGCGAGTACGAGGCTGAGTTACCCAGAGTTCCTAGCAAGTTAATTTATTTTGGTTTATTAGCTCTTGTTTTCAAGCAGATGCTTTTAAATAAACCACACGTTCACATGTTATATCTCCGTTAAACGCAGCCTTGAGTGCACGTTACACGCTTCGGCAGTCCTAAACTTGAATGTAGTTAGTCTGCTGACTGGTCAGCTTGGGTTTAACAAGGCAACAATCGCTGCCATCTGCTCTAACACTGGTGTTAGGAGTATGTAGTTCTGAAGACTCTTAACATCTGAGTTTGTGATCATTACAATTAAACTCATCGTCCAGAGAATAGCTGCACAAATCAACCGACAGGAATGAAACTTGATGGGTAAGTTTGACATTATGAGACATTATGAATGATTTAGGTTTCATGCTCGACATGCATGTGACGTAAGCAAAGAAGGACCTTATCGCTGGACCTTTCTGATTGCGGGGAAGACGGCTGCATGACGCAAGACTTCATACACGTAACGCATGAGAACGACTGCCCTTAACACCACGTCTACATCACCAAAGACTGCCGTGGTGTCATGCCAGACTGTCATGGAGTGAACCAGAACATCAGCGGGTCATCTTCAGTGATGAGTCCCACTTTTGCCTTGGTGGAGATGACCAACGAATCCTTGTGTCAGCTCCAAGATGAACAGTGTTGTCACACGTCCAGAAGGCCTGGTGTCAGTTTGTGTAATTTATGCTTAGGTAAACGTAAACGTTTGAGTGTATTTACCTCAGAACTTCATTCAGTTGAGGCAACAAATTACCTCAAATGATTTCAGTAAACTTCTTTGGAGTTACACTGTGGGAATTATGTTACCATAAGCCGAATGGCGTTTATGAAATGCTGGTTAGGTCAAAATCTTGCATCAAAACTTCTTCTGTTAACCTCAAATCTCAAAATGTCTGACACATCAGGCATACATAACCGTGTCATGTTATGACCTCCTTTGAGGGAGCTTGGAGATGTGTTAATGCATCAGACGTCTGACCTCTCTCTCTGTTTGTGCACAGTTCCTTAATACCCTAATTCCAGTAGTCTTATGAGCACATATGATGCAGATCAGTGTGGAAATGTTGGTTTGTTGTGTACATTTGTGGCATGGCTTACGCAGGTGTGATGTAGCCTTATGAATCATGCCCTTCAGTGAAGTGTTACCAGAATGAACGATCAAGCTTCATATTTCCCCTGAAATCAGCAATAAACAAAATACAGCCTCCATCTAAACCCCGTCAGTGTATCGCTTTGACAGACAAGCTTTGACGGAGATCCTACGTAGATCCTGCTGATAACTGTTCAGGATTTATCAGTAACCAAACACGATGCCATCTGTAATGGTGCCGAAGATGAGCACATGCTGTTAGAATTAGTAGTTGATGGTATGCATGCTCATTGAAGTGTGTTGTGGCTGTAGAGTGGAGTCATGTCTGTGAGCAGAAAGGAATGTGTCCTCATTAGATTAGCCTCAGTGAAGTCCAGCTACAGCATAAGGATGACTAACACTGCCTCTGTTAACATAAGGTTTTTGTCCTCTAGGTGGGCCGGAGTTAGGGCATTTGCCTTTGGACGGCCGACGTGTCTTCTTGCACACATATGAGCTCACGCAAACCTCTGTGTGTTACTGCAGGTTCCATACTGGCGCGGAATGTGTCCACACGCTCCTGCCCCCCACGCACCAGCCCCCCTTCAGACCTGGACGAGGAGGAGGGAGGGGGCACAGAGCGAGGGTCAGTTGAACTGTTGAACTACTCCAGTAATTCCACTGAGGATTTGAAAGAGCTAAAGAAATCAAGTAGAACATTTCCCCCCTAATGTTGAATGTAGTCAGTCAGCCAGCCAGCCATGATTTTATTGTTATGCTGGAGTTACAGGGCTAATCTAGTGTAATGTACACAGGTCACCAGTTAGCATCATGTAAGCTGATTATATGGTCACACCTAAAAGCAATGTTTAGTTAATTGTAAATCGACTTCATGGGTTCTCTTGTGGTTAAATGCATCAAAAAATGACCTATAATAGTCAGTAGATATGAATATGTAGATTATATACAGATTGTATTATGTGTTGAAACCAGGGATGCACTGATGCACTAAAATGTTGGACCTGTATCCACACTTACATTGACCTGATAAAATGGATTTCACTCTAATGGGATTCGTGCCAATGTAAAAAAAAATGGTATCTTGGCAACTGAAACTGTCTTTAATGTAGTTATTATATGTAATATTTCCCTTTTTGAGATTGTTAAATGTGTATTACAAGTGTATTTCACTTATTGCTAGACATTTTTTTCTGAATTGGCAGATAATTCAGCTTTTTGTAAATAAATAAGCTTGAAACAAACTAGATTACATAAGTACACAAAAGTACTATTGTTTGATTTACAAAAATGACCTAAAGTTAGTAGAAAAATAAGATGAATCTCAAAATTCCATGTATTGGATAAATAAACTAGATAAAAGCATTTCACATACAAAATCTTTTATTTTTTTTTTTTTTTTACGGGATATGTGCTGGCTAACTGTGATTGACCCTCTATAACTAACCTTTAAAATGACAGTGTCTTTCTGGGATGTAATATTGATGGAAATTAAATTTTCACTCTATAGTTATTTGCATGTGTGAACTGCGGAAAGTGTTTCTCTACAACAAACCACAGCATGTCAGCAAAACGCGGCATAACTCTTCCTTACATGATTGTGCATCATATCAGCCATGCCGACCAGTAAAAAAAAAAAAACCTAAAACTGTCAGATTTTTGGGGGGGATTTTGAGGTCTGCAGTGGTCAGTTAGTAGATTTAGTAATAGACATAATGTGACATTAAATGAGGTGTTGACTTTTCAAATTGAGGAATGAAGCAGAATAGGGGAATCGACCTTTGGAGGGAAATCAGTCCATTACTATTTGAAGCTTGTGTGTTGGATTTTCCTTGACGTGTGTGTGTGTGTGTGTGTGTGTGTGTGTGTGTGTGTGTGTGTGTGTGTGTTTGTGTGTGTGTGTCCGTCCTGTACTGAATCAGGGAGCGTAAAACAGGAGGGGTGAAGATAAGAAGAAAGGACCGGAGACGTTACACTGATGTGAGTCCTCCTACTGGGAATTGAGGGTACTACCGCAATACTGGCGCATGCTTGAAAAAAAAAAAGAGCTGTCCAAAAAAAAGGGTTCTTTGGGTTACAGCTACAGAGCAGCGATGCCCAAACTATTCAAGGGCAGTGTTCGTGGTGGGTCTAGGGCCAAACACAAAGCAACATACAAATAAAATGAATGTCATCTGGAAATGACAATGCAGTTCTTTGGCGTAATGAATCAGAGAGGACCTCCCTTGCTGAGCAGTTTTGCACAATGATATGTTGTGGTGATGCAAGATGATGGTTTAACACATTATTGGTTCATTTTGTTTTTTCCCACCTACTGGTGCATGCTGTTGTGGCTGTATGGTGATGTAAGATAGAGGCAGGCAAACGTCATTACGTTTTAAAATTCTGTAATGACTTGTTATTAGTGTAATAAGGTTCCCAGAGTGACTTGAATCTTCACACAGTATATCCTTAAACCTATACTAATGAAAGCTTTTCCCTTGAACTGTAAATCCAAGCTTTAAAACATTTAGGCATCTTCATTTCTAAGAGTTGGCAGCGGCTGCTAAAGTAATTTTCCACCAGAGTCCAATTTTAGATCGAAACGAATTTTGATTAGTCATTATGGGCTTGTGCCCATAACATAATTGAAGCCTTGTCTTCAGCTGAAATGATGTGCCAGTGGTGATTCACCTTAGAAAATCCTTTTTGCTTTATTCCAGGCTCAGGTTTAATCCAGATTTGGGAAAACAGCCACATGAGTCATAGATTTGCTTCGGTATACACATGTGGCCATTTGTTTATATTAGAATGTGTTTGTATCTCTGTGTGTAGCTATCCCTAGTTTATATTGCTACTCGTTTTTTTTGCCTTTACGGGGTTTTTTTTATGCTGCCAGTGCCTTATTTATGGGTATACTGCTGTTGTCTGGTCAAACCATCAAAAACCAGTCGCTGCTGAAGCCCCTTTCCCCTGTACAGGAAATGACATCAGTCTCTGAGTCATCTTCCTTGGGCTCAGGATGTGGGAGATCCAAGTCTGTCTTTAGAGGGATAATTAGAGTGTTCCAGCTTGGCGGCAGTCAGCTATGTATCTTGCTGAACCTGGATTCATCATGATTTTCATCCCTTCGCTCGTGTTGTAAATGTCGCCCCCTGCAGGACCCCAGCAAGGAGTGCTTTACCCTGAAGTTTGACCTGAACGTTGACATAGACACGGAGATAGTTCCTGCCCTGAAAAAGAAGACGCTGAGGTGAGTCAGCAGGGAGAGTTTCACACTTAGTGCTTCTCGTAAAATCAGGATTTAGCAAAAGGTACAAGCCTTGGTCATGATGAAATGGTTTTTGTCTTTTTTGTTTTCTTTCTACTGACTCACTACCCACTGCTAACTGTTTTCCACCAGTAACCTAGATGTTCTTTCTGACCGTTTTTTGTATCATCTTTTCTCTACCTTGCCCTGAGTTGAGTTTATGAATGACCTGTGAATAAGAAACTGACTGATTTCATTATTTGCTTAAACCAGAGAGATCCTGGGACCAGTTTTTGAAAGGAAAGGCATTGAGTTATCCCGTGTAGACCTGTTCCTGGACCAGTCCAACACACCCCTCTCGCTCCATTTCGAGGCCTACCCTTTTGGAGGACACTACATCAAAGTGAAAGGTATCCATGCAGTCTGCCTTTACAAACATGTGTGCCATTCTAAAGACTGGATTTGAGCACAGTACTGGAATAGGATACCACCATTGCAGCAAGTCAGAAATTTCTTCTCCTTTAGACATTCAACCATGAGCTGTGAGTGGTATTATTGAAAAGCGGAATTGTTTAGGAACCACAGAAACTCACATAAACCACGTAAATAACCATGAAAAATGACTGAGCGGGGTCGTTTAGTGCTGAGGCGCATAGTGTGTAAGTCGCCAACACTCTGCTGACTCAATTACTAAGTTCCAAACTTCCTTCCAAACCACCAGCATTAACATCAGCACAAAAGCTGTGCACCAGGAACCTAATGACATATATTTCTATAGACAAGCAGCTGCATGCAGGCCTTACATCACCAAGCACATCACCATGCGTTAGATGGAGAGGTGTAAGGCCATCGGCACTGGATGTGGGAACATGTTCGGTAATATTTGACCCATACACACCCTGACCTCAGCTCCATCTAACACCTTTAGGATGAACAATGTCTGACCCCACAAATGCTCTTCTAGATCTTCAGTCCTCGGTCTTGTAGAAAGCCTTCTTCCCAGAAAAGCTGTTGTAGCTGCAAAGGGGTGACCAGCTCCATATTAATGCCTGCAGATTTACAGTTGGATGCAATAACAGGTCCTGCAGATGTAATGCGTAGGTGTCCCGATACTTTTGTCCATATATCGTGTTGAGATGGTGATCAGTGAGAAAGTTGCTTGATTGGAAGCAGTATCGAGAACATTCGGTCAACCCCTTTTAACCGCCATTAGGGTGCTAGTGGGAAAATTGTGTGGCTCCATGTTGGGTAAATAATTTATATACTCATTGATGTTTTATTTTTTAAAGAATACTGAAATACTCGTTCTCAGGACACCCCGCAAACACAGTAGGTCAGTTTTCATCAGTTTTGTGATAAATTGATGTGGGCGTCATGTAGACGTATTATCAGTATCCTAAGTTTTACCTACATAGCTAGTCCTCCCACTTGATTAAACTGTGTGATAGAGCGGAGTTGGAGACAGTGTGGAGAGGATGGAGGTGGATGCTTGGATAAGGCTCACTACTATGAGACATCACACTTCTCCTCTCACACATTTTGCACAGAGCATTTTTCCTTTTTCGCCTTTCTTTGGGGCATTTTTGCCCTTTTAACTTCAGTGCCAGCTTAGAAAGAGGTGTGGGTTATTGGTCTCTGAGCTGAGGTGACAAGGCTGGCAGGAATTTTATTTACAGTTATTTATGTTTAACATTTTGCATATATTGATGATGAAATGTAATTTAGTAGTTATTTTTAGACTGGTTTTTATTTGTGGTTATAGTGAACAAGTGAAGTGACGTCCATCATTTATCACATCCAAGCCAACCTCAATACATCCTGTAAAGCCAGACAAATACACACGGTGTATTTTCCTACCTTCAAAGGTGGCTGTTTAAATGGTATTAGAGCTGTGATGGTGGGTGGAGGGGCGCGCTCTGTTGTGTTCTGCCAGACAGCTCCCTCATGACTAATAACCACATGCCTGTCCTCGACACATCTTTAATCAAGTAGTGTACATGCAGGCGCACACACTCAACAAAGATCACACTTGCCACATTCTGACGCTGCTTGCGTAATTTGCAGCCGCTGACGTGAGACTGGGGAATTAGATGGAAGTTAAAATGATTAGAATGGTCATCACCCACGGATTTGCTCTACAGTAGCACCACTGCTGATCCCCAGTGTGCTCTGTATACAACATGAACGAAGACTTTTAAGGATATAGTGAGGCAGTGTTAGTGAAGATGTCTGATGATAACAGCGCCTCGGACGTGAGCTTATGTGAGTATTTAAAGATTTGTCTTCCAGTTTGTAACACGTCTGATTTCATTGATGATCTGTGATGATTCGTCCTCAGCAATGTTTGGTTTGTGCCTGAATGTGGGTATCAGCAGGTAACTGCTTAAAAGCGTGACTGTATAATGTTTAAAGTTAAGCAATATCTCAAACATTTGAGGTGATGCTGGGTTTCTGCTGTAAAACGTCTCCATGTTTTTCATTTTATTCATTTTCATGCTTTTGTCACCATATAGAGAAAAATTTTATTCCTTAATTTATTTATTTTTTTTACTTTTATTCCACATCAGGTTTAAAAGGTCATTTAAAAGGTCATTCACACAGTACATAGAATTTCTCTTTTTCAGTATTTAGTGTGTCCACCCTCTCCGTTTTTAGGAGACTTGCTTTCGCATCCTTGAAGACACCGGCACCTCCAAAGTTCAGTCTCAGAAGTTGGTTGAATTATCTGCTTTTTAAGAGCAAACTAACCACAAATACAGATTAAAGATCAGATGTCTGGTCCATTTCCTTTTCTCAGCAAAGACTTCTTGACAGTTACAGATCTTTATAGATTCTTAGTGTTGAGTTAAAAGGATGTGGAGACCGCTGCATGAGGACTGCTGCGTTTTCTCTCCAGTTCTCCTTCCCCACTTATTTTCCATGGACCATTGCTTTCCTTACACAGGTCAATTATTTTGTGTCTAATCCCCTCAGAAATAACTGAGCAGTGTACAGTTGTGTTCAGTGGCTTGTGTGAATACTAGTGTCTCTGAAGGGTAACAATGTCAGCGGGAACAGCTATTGTTGGTTTTAATCTGGGAAGATTGAAAGTGCCAGCAGGGTGCACAAATAAATCCTGATAGAATTGATATACCTGGTGTTGGAGGCTTCTGGGTGAGTTCTGTTAAACTCCTGCTTTTTTTTTTAGGCGGAAAAAGTGAATAACTTTTATATAATGGCCATGTTGGTCATCAAGGAACCAATGGGTGGTCTCCAACTGTGCGGTTATGTAAATTTGATACGTACATGAATCTTTTCGGCATGGGAATTCAATGTCTTTGCTTGCGTTACATCTGTTATTGAAGTGTTATTGTTATTGTTATTACAGCACATACTGTTTATTGATTGTTGTGCACTTTTGTTGATTGGCCTTGAATGTAGTGTATTGATTTCTGCTGTTTGTCTATGTTGTAGCTCGTCCTGGTGATGAGCTGAAGGTGGAGCAGGGAGTGAAGGACTTGCGCTCACTCAGCTTACCCAATATGAAGAATTCCAGTGGGGGCAGCCCTTACATCCTTGCCCCCACCAATGAAAAGGTTGAACATGGTTCCCTCACCCGCCGAGAGAGCGTGGACATACTGGTGAGTATCACTAGCCATCTCTTTCTCATGCCTGTCTCCTTTTCTCAGTCTAGTTTAGTATGTGGCTTCTCTTTGTTAAGTAAATACTTCAGCATTTTTCCGTTTTCTCCTTTTGCTACATCTGTAGCGTATAGTTGATTACCACAGACCGTAATTTCCCTGAACAGGAAACCCGTCAACTCTGCACATGCTTAGGATTCAAGCCAAGGGGCAATGGCTTTGATGATAGATGTAGGATTGAAGTCACTGCTACCGATTCCCTCTCTGTCCCACAAATACCCAGTTCATTTGAAATGTCTTCAGTTCATGTCCCACACCCAGTTCATTTGAAATGTCTTTAGTTCATGTCCCACACCCAGTTCATTTGAAATATACAGGCACCTGCCGTCTTATCACCTTGCCTTGCACATCTTCACACCTTATGGCTACTGGCCTTTCCCTTCTGTTTCATATTAGCCTGTTTTATATCTGGTCTGAACATTTTGGTTCTCCTCGTGGTTTTCCTGCAACTAACTCTTCTTGCACGTATGATCTCATCACCTTGGTCAACCACTACCGTCCTCTTCTTCCTCCTGCAACCGGAAGTGGTTGCTATGCCACAATAAATAGCAAGTTCAGGAAGGCAAGAGCGTGAAAGATAAACGTTACACACCTATGGCTCTTTGCATTGGTGGAAAAGCTCGCATGCAATCATGCTGTGTGGGTAAAGTTGCAAGAACAAATGCTACAAGAAGACTTCTCAGAAGTTATTGTGGTTCCCTTGGTATCACTTCCTGGGTCCTCCATACTCTCTGATTACTCTTTGACAGTGTCATTTGAGGGTCATGTATTTTTTCATTGCATTTCAGAGTAGTGTTTCTTTTTGTATACAGACAGACATAACAGATGATGCATGCTGGTAGGTAAGGCAGTAATAACTGTGGTCTCAGAATCTCCACACATACGTAAACAGAGCTATATCCTTCTAACGGAAAGCCGGCCACAGCTATTTGTATTTTGTCAGTTTAATTCCATTTGGCTATCCACAGCAACCAGCGGGGTTTTTCAGTGTGTTAAGAAGCACCCTTTTGCACGTAGTTACTTGATCTGATTGTTGTGACTGAGCCTTTCAGGCTGAGATAAAATGGCAGTACTGAAAACATTTGTCATGTTTGTGGCACAAGTTATTGAGGGCTTGTAGGAGAGATACCCCGTATATGACACGCAAACTATTTATTACATATTGGTGTGTTTTTGTTGTGACCTGAGTTTGGTCGATTTACCAGTCAGTTAAACAGCCCTTTACTGTCAAAGCAGGCACAAAGTAGGACAGAATGCACCAAATCTGTGACAGTGGGCAGAGGTCTGTGTTGTGAGACTATAGAGATAACAACGTCTTTTGGTTTTGACCCTGATGATTACATGGCAGAGTTTAATTGCAGGTTAATCTACTTGATTGTTGCAGTTAGGTGTTTTGATGAATTGAATCAGGTGTTCAATTCAACCTAATCAATAAAGGCTGTGAAGGGCTTTCTCAAATATTGTGCTGGATATGTGTAACATTTGTTTGTGTGTGTGTGTGTAGTCTTATCCTATTCATACCCTAAGATGTACTGTTATGTAACTGTATGAACTACAGTGCAAACTGCCTGCATTATACTTATGTTATAAAAGCATGTATGTTTAGGCTTATAGTCCTGGACAATGGCATGTGTCATAAGAGAACATAATTAGTCCTGTTTTGATTTGACAGTATTTCAACAGTTTCATTCATAGTTCTCATTCATGTTATTTGTACCAACCTATAAGAACTCATGCATAGCATTTCTTGAAAAGTGTCTTTAATAGGACAGTTTTGTTATGTGACCCATCCCCATAATATGCTAAGCAATGGAATATTTTGGAAAAACCTTCTTTGCTTGTATAATGATACTTTGAAAGTCACGGCTTGCCTCCATGCCTTTGGCCTGTAGCATGCGTGCCCAGCATCAGTCAGTGAAGTAAAGATCTTCTCCCAGGCAAGCCAAGGCCTATTGGTTCTGCTTGTGCAAACATCGGTCTGTTGGCATCAAATCCTCGGGCGAGTCGGAGTGTGCTGTGTGCTTTATGCTTGCTGCAACACTAAAGCTTGTGCTGTTTGTCTGAGGGTTAATTGTCGAGCTTAGCAATAAAACCTTAAGAAGAGAGTTCTCAGGTGGACCGTGGCTTTGAGCTCATTCGGCCGTGGTGCATCAAGCTGTGTTTTCTGCGTAGTTACGTCACACATAGAGGCAAGCCTGCACGTGTTGGAGTCCTAATATGTGCTTCTATCAGCTCTGATTCTTCTTTAAATACTCCAGAAATTGGGTTTAGCTTCCCAATCTGCCATAAGGCTGGCCTTTATGAAAAAGAAGCACTGAGCACTCTATCCCCGTCGCTGAGCCAAGCTGTCTGGATTTCTTGGAAAGTTCTAATTTATGGGGAGCAGTTGGCTCTCCATAAAAGGAAACGCGTTGCCTTAATGCAAAGTGAGAACATTTTGTCTGTGGAGTTGAGTAAGTCCTCTGCGTCCAAAGGGAAAAACGATAGACGTTATGGACAAGCTTTGATCATGACCAAAAAAAAAACAGTGCTATTGAAGTGTTAGTTAGAACAACATCTCCAGAGGATGCCAGAATGAAGTGAAGTTATCCATTTGTCCACAAGTGCATGCTACAGAGTTGGGCAAGAACTTTGCTGTGGGTGGTGAGGGCAGTGTTTGTGTTGGGCCGAAAAGAAGAAAAAGGTAGGGTTTTTTGTTGCACTGCAATTAATAAAAAAAAAAAGGTAACCAGGAAGTCATTAAAAGGATATCAGAATGGAGTAAGTTTTATATAGATACTTTCATTGTTGAGCTAATTCAAATTTGCTATCCTCTGCCCCTCAGGCAACGCTTTCTACAGCCCTGATTTAGAATATGAAGGCTTATCTGCAGTCATGACCTGATTTAAACCTAATCACACCTGTTCCAAAACTGACCTCTATTCCATAACCCCTTTCAGCAGTGATAATAGTTTTGAATAATAACCCGCCCTTGCACCGTCCCTTACGCAGGAGTCAGGTTTGCATTCGCACATTTGCCTGGCGACAGAACATGGAGCATTTGCATTAGAGCGGCCCGTGCCAAATTCCAAACTTACACTCCCCCTCACTTTTTCCCTAGAAGAGATTTCACATTGTTCCTTGATGCTATTCTGAATATAATTCTACCACTGTATGCAAATAGTGTTAGGTCACAGACCTTAGTCTAAAGGGGGCTGCAACGTACTGGTATCCAGCCCCGTATCTGTGTATTCTGCCTGATATCCTTCAGGCTCCCAAGGTTTTGACCTTTATGTGGATATTTTAGAGTAGGGAATGTAGTGATATGGGAGTTGTGTCCTGATACTGATGTCTGGTGTTTTATCTGGTTGCGTGAACTTTAAGTAGCAATACAGATGCAGTAAGATATAGAAAGGAGCAGTATCTGTAGCATCGACTTAATGTGCTGTATTGAAGTCCAATAGATGTCAATATTATTCGAATGAGTCAACTGCAAAACCGTTCTTTAGCCTTTATCCACTGATTATGAAGTTATTCCCATATTATTGTGCATCCCTATTTCATATGTGGTGGATAAACATATGAATAGTTTGGTGAAAAAATTGCATGAAAATTATTTCTCATTACTCTGGAACAATATCAGTCATCCAAGAAATATTTGGTGCCTGGTTTGGTTTGCTCCTTTAGGTTTACACCTAATGTTTTTTATTATTAAAGGATATCAGTTGAAATCGTGAAAGCGCACTTCTTATTTTGCAAGCCAGCATCTTACGTAGTTTCCTCCTTGTAATTGACTTATCAATATTATCATATTGTCATAAATACGCATGTTCCTACAAGATCATTGAAACTATAAAGACTTTTTCAAAGTCCCTCAGGATTTTGTTATAATGTTTCTGTTCCCACCACATCTGCCTCAGACATCCTTCCCCCTCCTAACAACAGAAAACGTAAACATATAGGAACACATATTTTAACAGTGACTTGAATTACCTATGCTGATCTGTAGTGAATCAGTAATAATCTGTTTCCCTGTGAAGAATTTCTGATTTCCTTAATAAAACATGAATGATGAGGTGGTCAAGAACATGACCAGCTCGGACATGCCCAGGGTGCTTTCAATAACAGTGTGTCCATAATGAATACCTAGGCTCGTGGAAAGTGTCTCACAGATGCGTGAGTGAGTGAGTGAGTGAATGTGTCTGTGTTTTAGTCATGCTGGTAAAACGAACCTGTTTTGAACTTTACAAAAGCAGTTCTGACTCCAAAAAGAAAAGAAAAGAAAAGGCTGGTATATCTCCACCCTGTGATGACTGGATAGGCCGGACAATGACAGGGTGGACAGTTTAAGTTAGTATATGATGTAAACATGACTGACCTACAGGTACAGACATGCAGAAATGTTCAAGATCACCTTCATTTGTGTCATCGGTGTATGACGGGGTGGACATCTTCAGTTTGGCCTCAGCAGAGTGTGGAAACAATGTGAGAAATATTTGGTGGGATGAACTTGTAGTTACTGAACATCGGCGGCAGTTGAGGGCTGGAGGTTAGGGAACCAGCCTTGTGACCTGAACCGACAATAACGACTGCGGTGGCTTTGAGCAAGGCACCTCACCCTCAACTGCTCCCCGGGTGTCATGGACAGGGCTGCCCACCACTCCGGGCAAGTGTGCTCACTACCATTACTGTGTGTGTATGTGGGTTTATTTAGTTATTCCAGTTAACAGTGTGTTTGAAAACCATCTACTTCTACCTTGTAGCTCCAGAGTAAAACTAAAGCAGCTGACTCAAGAAACTGAACTCATCTACACTGTGTAAGAATGTTCATTTTCAGCCACCTGCTCCATGAAGTTTCTTCTAAATTTAGCTTCCCCTGTATTTTCTGTCTCTGGGCTTGCCGTAGCATCCCTGTACCCCTGTAAAAGCCAGCCTGTTCTCTATCTGCTTTGGCTCTGATGGCATGTGGCACTTGGGATGGTTGATTCTGCGGAATCTCTGAGGCTGGTTGTATATGTAGCCCGAACTGATACCCGCTGCTGGAATCCACCACCACTCTGCCAGCTATTCCGCTGGAATGTTTATGAGAGCTATTAGCCGTGACTGTGTTTGACCCCGCTGTGCCATGCCCCCTCACCAAAGCCTGACCTTTACAGCAAGTCTGCCGCCCCACAGCGCTCAGGGGTTGCTGCTGACCACGGGGCTCCTCTTTGAGCTGTGATTTCCAGGATCTGCATTGCTCTTGTGATGACTTTGAGCGTTGCTGTTTGATGTGCACTTTTATTTTCCACCCCTCCGAGCAGCAAAAGGACAAGTGTCTCACAAGAGCAGGTTTTCCAGTGAATTTCGTGTTCATGTTCGCTGCCTCAGCCACTTTGATCATGCTTGAACTGGACCTATCGTTGCGTAAGGTCTGATATACTAGTAATGAAGCAACACCTGTAGCAGTGTTATGTCTGAACTTAGACTGATGGAAAATTTTCTGATGGACTTTTTTTCCATTTTCCTGTTGGGACTCAGCTCTTTAAAGAAAAAAAACCATTACGCCTTTATCCTACGTCTCCAATGTACTGCAGTTTTTACCTAGAAGATGACATATGCTTGGCAGCGTCAGCACATAGGAGAGTACTCAATCTCAAATTTCCCATGAATTAATGTGATTCATCCATCGGTCTGGTTGATGTTTGTTTGACATAATTGTGTGTCTAAATAGATTTTAGGGTTTTTTTGTTTTGTTTTTTTAAAATAGATGCTGAAAATGTCATGACGAATGGACCAACAGAACAGACTTGCATTAGAATTAAATTAGGTTGCCTCCTGTAGAGCTGCCATTTTTGAGATACTTGGACAGCAGTGATGAACCAGGAGTTTACCCCCATTTGGATTGCAGTCATGAAACAAGTAAACCCCATGAAACGAGACTTTTTCATCATATTTGGACATACAGTGTTCTGGTTCTCATTTAAACAGTGTTAATAGGTGAAAGGTGATGTATTAGCCACACATAAATAGATATGTTCATAGGCAGTTACCTCATATAGATTGGGTTAGTTACCCATATGGGTACATACAGTTAGTTAATAGATGCATGTAATACATAAAAGCCGTACGTATGACCGCACATCCTGAAAAGTTATAAAACAAATGTGTGTGACGTGCTGATATAGCCTGAGGCCAAGTCTGTCTACCTTTCCGATGCAGAGATAGTCCTGTTACGCAAGAGCAGGGTTAATCGGATCAGAGGCTTTGGCGGGCCCTTGGGCCAGTAGACCACATGACGCAGGACATGGGGAAGCATGTCACCGCTGTGATTCAGGAAAACGCACGAGTCCACCAATCTGGACATCTACCTCCTCAGGCTACTGACCCAGTAATAACCCTAAGAGCAGTTCCATCAGGGCACTTCATCCTCCCCTGCAGGAAAGACGCATACCTCTCGCTATGCTGAAAACCGCACTCACCTGCAGTACCTACTATGGCTATAACGTGCAGGCACATTTCCAAAAAGGTGGTTCTTTTAAAATCAAGTCTGGCTGAGACATCTGTTGCTTAACTTTGCGTAACTGGACCATTTGGGAGATCAGAGGCTGCAGTCAAAAGCCCAACTTTAAGCTATCAAATGCAATTCCATCCATGCAACATCAAAGCCTTGGAATACTTGCATGACATCTGACGGCTCCGGCATGTGGTTGATCAGGGCCGGAGCAAGAAGCATCTTCCTCCTATCATCAGATCACAGATGCGGAAGGCTGGATATTATTCTTGTTTTATAACTTCACCAGTCTGAAGTTATTGAAGCGGCACACCCGATTTCAACACAGTCTGAACTGACTGGGTTCAGTAGAGAAGGTTCATTTTTGGTGTCTGTCGTACTCATTCTAGTTTAATGAACATTGTGGGGTTAGTTAGTTTATGTAAAGCTATTTAGTGCCATTTTCCAGCCAAAGTCTGAGTTGTGAAGTCATAGCACGTATATATGCTGAATTTAAGTAGCCCCCTGATGTGTGATGATGCCCTTTGGATGAAAGAAAGGTGGCAAATGGAAGTTATCATTTATTTACACCGTTGTAGTTCCCCACAAAGTGCACTCCTTTTATGTGCATTTGGCGGGCCCCTCCCCCAGAGCGCTCAACTGATTGATGTCCTGATTTGCACTGAGGCTAACCTGATTATTATGCAATTAGTTTCAGGCTATCAACACCCTGTGTTAAGACACAATGGGAAAGCAAGAATACACAAAGGCACAGATCTAGATAAGTATTCTTCCTAGTTTCCTATGTTGATAAGCCTCATGTCTGTGATGTAGAACGGTTCATGTTTGTGATGATCTGCTGAAAAGATGCTTTGTAAGCGGCCATTGAGTTCTGTGAAACATGTGAATACAATATCCAGGTGAAGAGTAGAGCCTCAAACAAATCCAGCCGTTTTTGCTAGATTGTAGTATCTTGTTGGGTAACACCTATTCAAGGCTGTGAGTTCTCTTAGAACGGGTGCTGCAAATCGCAAGACGTCCTTTGGCCAAACTGTTTTTATAGTGCATGGTGTTAATGCATGTCATGATTTGAATAGTTCTCATAAATCTGATCATTTTAATAGCAAAAAGTACCTAAGACATTTTTAAAACTGACCCCATTCAGGAGTGGTAAAATAAATCTTGTGTATCTGTTGGTATTAAATACACTTAAAATAATAAATTGTGAATTATACTTAAAATAAACCAGTAATGTGCTGCTATATGATCACACACTGTGTTTCTGAGCACTTGTACTGATATCGCCGTGCTCTTACTTGCAGCAGATTCTATCTGTGCTGTAGATAATTACATTTCCCCAGCGGGAAGATTCCCCCCCAGTGGTTTGTTTGGCATGTCATTAGTTGTTTGTACGTGACTAATGCTTTTGATGAGCAATTATGCAGGGTCTGCTGTTCTTTGGTCCACAGAGGGGAGGGGTCAGCAGCCGCTGTGCGAATGCTCGAGGGATGTAACTGTGTGTGTAAATGTGTTTTGTGTGTGTGGGCCAAGCTCTGGAGAGTAGTTGGAAGTGGGAGGAGGGCTCAGCAATGCGAGAGCTCGGTAGTCTTATCAGTGTCGGTCGCAGAATCAGAATGACCAGAGGATCTGCAGAAGCACATCACGCACGGACGCAGCTTTTTTGGTCAGTTGGCAGTCGTGGAAGGGATGCTGAACTTTTAGCAGGACGCAGTGTTCCTTTGCCTGTTTTGGACATACTTTGAGGCTATCTGGTGGGATTGGGTCTGGAGCTTGGCTGGTTGCTGGTGGGCTAATGGTGCGTTTTGGTCGCCTCTCTTCCTGGCGCAGTTGGGACTTGCTCCATATGGATCCCGAAAACCTTTCAGATTCAGCACCGCTTCAGACCTCGGCACAATGTCAGGTAAGGAAGGGTTCTAATAGGGTGGGCAAGATCTGGTTAGCAATTGGACCTTCATGAAAACTGTTGAAGCCCAGTGTCAGTTTATTAAGCAGTGGCAGGTTCTTTCGTTGGGCTTTAGCTTGAATTCAAGCCAACTGGTAAATATGAACTACAATGCGTGTGAACTGTTAACATCTCGTGCATGACTCAGTTTCCGGGGTTTCCATCTTTGGGTTCCAAAGAAATCACGCTTGTTGCTCATCCCGCTTGTCTTTTGGTTGCTCATTTAACAGAAGTATGTTTATGCATGGAGCTGCTCAATGCCAGACTGAGTGTAATGGAAGTAGAATGCATACGCAGTGGAAAGGCCGTATTACCTGATGACACAGGTTTGGGGCCTCTCTGTGTGACAGACAGGCTTATCTAGCCTTGGAGATAAGACTCCTCTGGTTTGTCACTGTTTTTGATCATTGATTAATCTGCCATGCTGAAGTCTCAATGGGTCTTTGTTCCACCGGTGCGCTGTGTGTGGGGTTTGACTAATGGAAACTGGCCAGTGTGCACGGCTGGCCCTGAAACCTGGCCCTTGTTGACAGTCGAGGCTAGTCAAGCAAGGGCTTGAAAGTGAAACGTGAGCTGTAGGTGCTTGTTTGTCTTTCACTCTGTGCATGTGTTTTGTGTTTTTGGGTGTTTTCTACGGAGTGTGTGTCCTCAGCAGTTAATGTCCAGCTGTGTTCCCATCGTTAATCAAAGGCTGATCAAGGACCGTTCTTATCTCCCCCATAACAGGCTAAACAGGCCAATAACTGCTGGCTTCTTTAAACTTGTCAAACACTAATAGATAGCTAATAATGCAGCATTTTTTTGGTCCATATTTGGCTATTGAGCCCAGGGTAACCCGGTACTGGAAATTGCAGGTCAGGAGTCTTTTTGTTCTCTGAGTCTTTAACATTCCCATGTTTTCCATAGCTGTCAGGATATTACTCCCGGGGGGGCACTACATCTTGGCTCTCAGAGCAAGGTGTGTGAAAACTGGGGTGATGACAAAGCTGGAGAGTGGACATATTACCTATAGACATAAAATATGTATTTGATCACTTTTGTAAATCCGATTAATCATACATCCTATCAAATATCATGCCATAAAAGCTAAAACCTAGTGAATGTTCACTTTATCATTGGTTGCAATATTGTTTCTTCTGTTTGTTGCATTTTATTAAGCGATGGAAGTTTCAGATGGCCGATGGCAAAGGTACTCAAGCTCAGATATTCTATGAAGTGAGATAGGATACAATAACAGCATCCTGTAGGATAATTATTAGGGTAAAATGAAAACATTCAGAGGAATTTGATGTAATATGGTTCATTCTAGAGAAACGTTCCAAGTCAGAAATATTCACCATGGTGGTGATGGGACATCTGAAGAGTTGAATGGCTCTGAAAGAGCTCTTACCCTAAATCAGCGTGCTAGACTGTTCAGTATGTTGCCTGAGATATTGTTTTAGAATAGTTTTAGAGACCCTAACATCTTGTTAATAGATTACAGAGCAACAAAGTCCCCAAAGCCAAAATGTAGGATCTTTTCGATAGTGAATAAAGTGAATATATTTGTGTTGTGGTTCCCTTCACAACCACTGTAATCTGTAACTTCCTCTACAACGAACCCCTTCACATCAAACCACTCTAAATAACTTTTTAATTATGCACAAATACCGAAATTGTTGGAATTCCCTTAAACACAGAAAGCTTTGGCTGTACTGTTATCTTTCATAAGAAGCAACTTACTGGCTGTTTAACTCTATAGAAAGAACTACAGAGCTGTACCAAGAACAAAATCAGCTTGCAAGTTTGGGTTTTAGTAGTTTCTTGAGGTGTGGGTACATTAACTTGCCACGCTTATTGAAGGAGAAGCTGCAAGTATCAGTTTACATTCTCCTCAGCATGTAGGTCTATGTAATAGTTTGTTTGCCTGAACCTACATATGTACACAAATAGAGTCTGATTGTATTTTGATAACTGACAGGAAGAAGGAATTTGGGTTGGTAATAGCATGCCTACGTCCCTCAAGTAAAACACCCTCCGAGGCTTTGCGGGAAGTGCCATCTGTGGTGAGTCTTTGTCTGGAAACCGTTACAGATCAATGAGCCCTGACTTTTGAGAGAAGTAAAATTCAAAGTGCCGGTCCATGTTCTGGCAAGGCGTTAGATTAAATGCATATTTCAGGCACGTGCTGTAGTTTGGGATTTCCCCTCCTTTCAATTCCCAGAGGTCATTTCCCTGTAAAGAAAGCATTAAGAGATTGGGAAATGGTCTGCCTCTCTCACACACGCACAAACAGAGCAAATTTGCTTTCGTTTTTGCTGAGCAGAAAAACATAAGACGCCATTATAGGTTTTGAGCTGGGTTGGTATGGTTTCATTTATAATAAGCATGACCTCAGTAACTGCATACATACAGTACATACCTTGCATGTGTATGCATCTAGCATAACTAGCATTAGTAGTGTTAATAAGTGAGTATGAATTATTGTAAAATTTAAAGTAGACTGTTTTAGCCCGTACATGCTCACGTGTGGGTCAGGGAGTTTAGGAATATTAGGAATATGCTAGGAACAAAGTGAAGGTTTCTGGTTTAAAATGGGAAGTCATGTAAAATAACTAAATAAAACAAAATAAAAAGTTCCAGCCTTGTTATATATAACATTCCTCATCCTAGATGAATAAGCGGTTTGGAAACAAAGGAAAGAATATATATATATATATATATATATATAACGATATTAACGATAAATAGATAACAACTAACACAAGAACAAGAGTATATTGAATGTATTAATGTATTAAACACTAAACATAAAATAGACGAATGCAAGACATACGATAAAACATGTTTACATTGTGATTTAGTACATACAGATTTATGATGTTTGATGTAGTTATTTAACCGAGCTCACTGACCACAACTACGAGTGCATTTGTTAACTAAGGGAAGTCAGGGGCGCTGTGCAATTAGAACTAAAAACCCTGTTTGACTTGAGGAGGAAAGGGGGAAAGTGATTGTCCAAGGGGTTTAAACAAAAGACAAGTCTCCAAACAAACAGTTGGCATCTCCGAGGTACCAAAATCTTTTGTTGAGGTGCTGCAAGCTGTCCCAAGAGTCTGCCCACATATGCAGATTAGCCTTCTGTCTTTTCTTAGCCACACCTCTTTCTTCCTTCCCTGACACAATGGGATGGGATCCTTCTTGTTGCCATGACGTTAGGTCAGTCTTCCTTAGTTATGCAGACGAACAGCTTCAGTTGGCTCGCTTCACCTCGCTGTGCTGGACAGGGAGAGGAACAGGACAAGACGTACAGAGATCTGAAGTGGTCCAGTTTGTGAGCCCAGAGGAACTCCCTCTAAAACAAAAGATGCGAGAGTGACTGAACTGGAAAGACCCAGTTTGCTACATCGTTTCTTGGCTGGGAAGTGAACATCCATCAACACAGCTGCCGTGGTGTCACAATAGGCGCATATTAGTTTCTGTGTGGGAGTGAAAGAGGGAGAGAGTGTGAGAGTGAGAGAGGTAAAGGAGGGTTGAGAGAGAGCAACAGCTGGCTCTGGTATGGGCCAGACTCTGCGAAGCCAGTCGAAGGATTACAATGGTCTTCCTCGCGTTTGACATGCCGCTTGCTTCCATGGTGAGTACAGCTCATTTCTGGGTGACTTGGTTCACTACTATCCATTCGGTTCTGCTGGAGTTGTGTAGAAAGTGGAAACCTTGGGCTTATACGGAGCTGATTACAGGCATATCCTGTTACAGTACCCCACTGTTATGATATGGAAGATAAAATCCTTTCATCTTGCTTCCCTGTAGAGAGTTTAAAATGGTTCCAGTGTATATAAAGCAGGATAGTGATTTTTTCGTGGCACATTTTAAAACCCTTCTCATCTAGTGAATGGTGCACTTAATAGTTTTAAGGCTGTGTTAGGTCCAGTATCTGTTGACTGCACACAGCTTTGGTGTATTATGGCTTTAGGCAAGCAGCAGCACAGTACCTTGGGAATATAAGCCAGAGACCCCCAAGTCCTGTAGTACACTGCCCTGCACATGTTGGTGTTTTATCCCTGTTCTAACACTATCCTAGTGCACGTATACTCCAGCGTTGCGGATTGGGACCTCTAGAATAAGCCGTTGACACTGACTGGTCATCAGTGGTCTTTCCTCCCCTTCCTCCTTGGGAGTCTGGACTCTTCCTGCCATCTGTATCCTTGTCCTCTTACCCCAGATTCCGCAGAAATCCCCTCATCAGAGCCACCCGGCTGCCTGGCACTGTCGCCCCAGTTCTAGAAGGCTAAATTTAGAAGGAGGTTTTAGCCGGACACTCACATGTCGCTTTTGATGTCATTGAAGTTCTCTCAGGCTTATTTGATTGGCATGAATGACTTTTTCAGATGAGTCATTCTTCTAGAGAAAATTTATGGGCTGGAGTATAGATTTCAACATTCCTGCGCTTGTAATGACTAGTGTGGTCTACTGCGGAAAGACCCACACAGAGAGAATTCTTATTGGAAACGAGTGGGAATATTTCTTCACTCTTTGAGTTATATATAGTGGTTTGTAACACCACAGCTATTTCTGCTGAGGCCTCCGAACAGGTAGATGCCACACTACATCATTCCAATCTAATTAATGCCCCACGTTTTTGCCATCAGTCTCTTGAGCTCCAAGCTGAATGAGAACTGTAAGCCAAACGTTTGCATCATGCATGTCCCATGATGTAAATCAGGGGCTCTCAAGTCCGGTCCTTTTGATCTTCAGCCCTGAGGAGTGCTCTCCAGCTCACCTGGCTCTAACATTAAAAGGCTTGGATTAACTGAATAAGGTGTGCTTGATTGCGGTCGGGGCAAAACTTTCCAGGACGATAGATCACAAGGACCAGACCTGGGCTGTGAATGAAGCATTCCATTCTGAAGGTGTTGTTGTTTTGGACCTTGACTGATTTCCTGTTTTGTACTCTCGCCCCCAAAAATGCTGGAGTCCTCCTTGGAATGTTCAAAAGTCATTAGCTGAGGACATCACTCAGAGCAGTGGAATTCCGCAAACTCTGCCGGGAGGTCAACGGCTCGTTTCGCTGGCCGCTTGGGAGATGAAATGACAATGGCAACTGCTTCCCTAGATACCACAGCACCGTGTGTTTGTCCAGCTCACTAGAACCCATAAAGTAGATTAAGACCTGGACGTGTGCGTGGCCATGCTTTCTGATAGGAAACAGTACTTCAACAGACAATGGACGACTACAGCCGGTTAGGCTCAGAAACCAAGTTTCCTGAGTTAGTCTAGAGTGATGTAATAAGGAAACTATAGTATATCAGCCATCATGATGCTGCCATTATGATATCCTGGCACAGCTGATGTCATTGTTTACTAAACCCCCCTCCATTACCATATACGAAGTAGTATAATTATTTCTAATCGGCTTATTCCCGTTATATGGTTTATCATTTTCTCTCCTTCCTGTTTCTTTTGCACTATTGTTCTTTCTGTTTGTTTCTTTCTCTCTCCCTCCCTCTCTGCCCTCTGTTTCTCCTACCACTATTTCCTGAAACACATTTGATATCTTTTTGTCCTCATGTTATCGTTTGCTATGTCGTCATTACTTTTCGCACACTGCAAATTCCCGTCATTTGCTGTTTGTAAATGTTTGGAATTGCGCCCTTATGGCCCTAAAACTGCAGCCTCATAAAACTCTCTCTCTCTCTCTTTCTCTCTCTCATATGCACACACAGGGTCAGGCACGTCGGAGAAAGAACATGACAGAGTTCTTAGGCGACGCCAACATCCCGTCGCCGGACTCTTTGGCCCAGTATGGGGGTTCTCTACACATACCTCCCGGATTCGACAACCGCAAGAACCGTGCCGCCAGCCGCTTCAGTGGCTTTTTCTTTCCCGGCTCCGGGAAGGTGAGTATCGACATTTGCAGTTTAGAGGAATTTTGATGTAATGCAAAGCACAACATCTCCTCTCAGCAGAAAAGAAAACAGGCACCAGCATTCACGCCAAAACTTCTCCTTGCCAGGAATATATACACATTAATACAGATGGTCACATCTACAGATAAGGCATAACTGTCTAAGGTTAGCACTGCCATCAGATAATTGTGAGTTCGAACCCCAATGATGCCACAGCCATCCGTGGCTGAGAGTCAGTGGGAGAGTAAAACTGATCTGTAGGTTAATATAATGGTCCTCCAAGGATACACAACAGCAATGGTAAAATAAAGCACAGTGCCAGCTGCCAAAATGATTTACATACTGTGTTTTCTTTCAAAAGTCGTGATATTAAATTAGCTAAAAAGAATAATTAGCTTGTAATAGCATTTTCTGCATTTGTAAGCTAATCTAAAAAAAAAATAATTTACTGCACCATCATTTAAAAATTTTAGTTTGTCTTTTTGCATAATTTAAAACCTCCAGTTTCCTTTTACATTACATTTAATGTTATCATGCCATGTAATGTAACAAGAAGTGGACGTATAAAAATGCTTGGAAAAGCTAATCAAAATGATTTTCTTCCTGTTGTAGTTACGGTTACTGTTGTGTTTTGTTATAACAGCAATAAAATATAGGATTTCTCCATAATGCTAATCCAGGTTGATGTACTCCCAGTTTCTACATTTATGAGTGCCTGTTTATCGGTATCAATGGGGGCAAATGGGGAGAAAAATATCAGATATCAGCCTCAATCAATCCACTCTTCATAAATTGGGGCATTCCTACTACTAGCCAGCACCATTTCTCAACCCTGTACACATTTCCTTAATCAACACAGCTAACGGGAAACTCAGAGAACATCAAGAACCAGCTTCCGGAAGGCTGAATTCCCCCCCAAGGCCTAGACCAGAGCAATAGTGAACAGAAAGTGAAACAAGAGATGATGTCATGTCATTATGTGGATTAGTTACTTCCAGGATCAGGGGGTGCCCTTAGTTTCTCGTAAATCCGCTGGTCGAGTTAGGTCTGGTGAAGAAATGCCGTGCATGGTCATTTTTCCTTTATCAAAACACCACACTTCCTGGCCACTTATGAAACAGCTCTTCCTGTGCTGTTGTCTCTTGAGGCCCTTGCTCAGTCTTGCAGCAGATGTGAGAAGACAGTAGCTCCGAGGCCCTAGCTGTCACTCTTCTGTCACATTGAGCTTATTCTCTGTCACTTTCTGTGCCTTTGCCCAATCCCAGAGAGACCATACAGAGCACTGGCCTCACATCCCAGTGGGACCTGTGACCCCTATCCTTTCAAAGCAGGGGTTAACCAGGAACCCCTCCCAAACCAGCCACATTACTGGTTTCGTTTCTAAATGCTGTATTGTCTTTGTTTCTATGTGCTATTGTCGGCAAGCGCTCGCTTAAAACGACTCGTTTTTGTAAGTACCTCAGCCTCTCAAAGCCGGGACAGTTGCGTAATTAGCCACAAGTCCTCAGAAAAGCGCAGTCACAGAGGGATGGGATTTATCTGTGTGTTAAAAGGAAGAGCCGGAGTTGAAGGGATCGTAAAACCACAGAGTCTTTGTCTTCTTATGAACAGCCAGACAACCAGCCGCCTTAACACGTTAATGAGATGAACTATAAAGGTTTGATGGATTGCGTAGACTGATTTTTGTTTTTGGGTTTGATGTGCAACTGTGGGTAACACCTCCCTCTATGTGTCTGTGGCAGGAGGTGGACCGTGTGGAGCAGCTGAATAATAGGCTGCAGATGTACACCTTCCATGGCCTACCTAAGGCACCTCCCCAGCTCTCCTTCCACCATGACTCCTGGGAGGAGGAGGAAGAGGAACCCAACCTGACGCTGGAGGAGAGCTGGCAACAACTACTGGAAAACCCAGAGGTATATCTCTCTCCTTTTATCCTCTTGTCCTCTTTCACTCTTTCTGTGAAATACATTCTGTGAAAGAAGATATACATACATACATACATACATACATACATACATACATACATATATATATGTGTGTGTGTGTACTGACTGGTGTGTGTAACAAAAGATGTTATGTTTCGCAGACTCTGAGCAGGCGGCAGTTCCACCAGCAGGAGGCAATATGGGAACTGCTGCACACTGAAGCAACATACATCAAGAAGCTCAGGGTTATCACTGATGTAGGTCCTACTTCGTCTGTCGTCTCTGTTCTTTCCCTTGCTTTCCCTTTGTGATTTGAATAACGTGTCGAGGTTGTCCCTCTGGTTGAAGCTCCAAGCTGAGGCTGCTTTTTCTGCTCTGTTCTGTAGCTGTTTCTTAGCGGCCTGCTGAACCTACAGGACTGTGGGTTGCTGGGTGAAGTGGAACCAGCCAAGCTCTTCAGCAACATCCAGGATCTGGTGCAGGTGCACACGGCACTGTGGTCTCAGGTCATGCTGCCAGCGCTGGAGCATGCACGGAGGGACCGGAGCCTGCTGGACCCAACTGACATGCTCCCAGGCTTCCAGACAGTGAGTTAACTCTTAACACATTATGCAGATTGTTTATTCTGTCTGTCAAATGTTTGGAGACACCTTGGCATCTTTTGTGAACCTGAAGTAGTGTGTAATGGGTTTCTTACTGTGGGACTGCAGTTGGAACTAGTTTGGTAGAAACTCTGATGGTCTTAATCCTCATTGTAACTCATTGTGTTTGTTGTCTGTGCAGTTTGCGTCCAGGTTCCAGCCCTACCTGCGGTACTGCATGGAGGAGGAGAGCTGCATGGAATACATGCGCACACAGCTAAGAGACAATGAGCTCTTCAAAATCTACATCACGGTGAGCTCTTACACCTCCTTCTTCTGCAGGCCCACTAATGGTCTTTCATTCTGGTGGAATGGAGTTCCACTCAGATATGTTTAATAAACGTAATCAGTTAAAATAATAAAAAAAAAAACAATCTGGGACACTGTAGGCTTTGCGTTAGCTGTGTATGAAAAGAAGCTGTGTGTTGAGTTAACTGAGTGTAGAGAAATTCTGGTTTAACGGAGTGACCTCACAATCAGGCAGAAATTTTATTAAGATTTATTAATATTTATGGCTACTATGAAAATGAGGTATATGCTTCGGTGTAACAGGCTTCAGAAGAGAGATACAGTGTCAGCTTACAATACAAAAAAAGCCATGTTGTGGTTATATTGCAATAGTAGTATGCCTCACCATACATATGAGAATCACAAAGGCTTATGAAGTAGCTGATTAAAGGCCCTGACCTAAATTATTATGTTTGTTGCATTATGTGTCTGTCTTGAGTCATCCGATCAGCCACAGACACTCCAGAAAGTCTGAGATTGGTCTAGATGCTTACAGCACATAGTAACCTTTTGCAATATCAGTGAAAAATTGCAAAATTCATATACTGTGGTAAAAAAATAAATAAAATATTTTGCAGTCTAACTCATCAGCCTTTCTTATCCCTTTACACTCTGCTGTGCACTTCAGTTTATCCCTCTCATATAAACTTACATATTGCTATCATTGTACTTACCAAATCACTCAAAGCAATCACTAACCAGCATTTCATTTCATTTACACCATGTAAATGTTTACACCTGTCTTTCTCTTGTTTGCAGTGGGCCGAGGCCAATAAGCAGTGTAACAGGCTGAAGCTGGCCGACATGCTGGTGAAGCCACACCAAAGACTGACCAAGTACCCGCTGCTGCTTAAAACAATCCTGAAGAAAACGGATGACACTGTGACCAGAGATGCTCTCTCCACCATGGTGAGGTTTAATACAGTGTATAAACGGCTACGAAATTCATTGAGACGTTTCATTCATTGCGCTTTGGCTCTGTGAGTCATTCGTGGAGATGATGGAGAAAGCATGTGCATTTACTGCTCAGGTGGCATGTGTGGAGGGCTTCATCAACAGCGTGGACTCGCAAATGCAGCAGAGGCAGGAGCAGCAGAAGCTGGCAGCTATTTCGGCTCGAGTAGAGAGCTACGAGGCGGTAGAGGGAGGCAGTGAGGAGGTGGAGAGGGTAAGCACTCATTACTGTCTTAGAAACGAGAGGGCTGTATTCATCCCTCGAGTCCTGAAATGGGTAATTGTTGTTAATGCGATTAGGAAAAATCAAATGCGTGCCAAGTTCCCTGTAGTAGCAGATATATAGGTAGCAATGTATCTGTGTCCCACAGTGGAAAGTCAGTTTCAGACGTATAGACTGTTAACTATGGTATATAAACAAGTATTAAAATACACACCTGTTCATGACCATACACGCCAAACATAAAATATTAAATGTGCCACAAACTTTGTACAGCTGTGTGTAGAGGATGTAAACATATTATAAATAGCAAGCCAACCAAAAATGCAATTCTGCCAAGACCACACTTTCACACTTTCTGTCTCTCTTTTCAGGCTCTGAAAGAGTTTAACCGCATCGACCTGACGGCTCCTATGATCGACACCTCTCCAGAGGTGACCAGACAGCTCCACCTGGAGGGGGCGCTTCGTATGAAAGAGGGCAAAGACAGCAGGGTGAGTAAGAACGTACTTGGGAGTTTCAAAACATAGAGGTGTCTACTTCTGGAGGGCCACAGCACTGCAGGATCGTGGCCCTCGGGCACCTGAATTTGACATTCATGCTTCAAATGCTCCTTTACATTCGGCTCGAACTGATCTTCCTTGTGTCTTCTCCTCAGATGGATGTCTACTGCTTCTTATTCACTGACCTCCTGCTCATCACTAAACCAGTGAAGCGCCTGGAGAAGGTGAAAGTGATCAGACAGCCCCTGCTCATTCACAATGTCGTCTGTAAGGAGCTAAAAGACCCAGGTTAGTGTGTGTATATACACCCTCCTTCTATCTACACTTATTATTCACTGTTCATTTTATCAGCACCACCACATAGGAGCACTTTTGCAGTCTGCCTGTTTCTCGGCATGCTTTGTTAGCCTCTTCAGTTGTCAGGGCAACCACAGGGCAGGTATTATTTGGGTGGTGGATCATTCTCAGCACTGCAGGGACACTGATGTGGTGGTGGTGTGTTAGTGTGTGTTGTGCTGGTGTGAGTGGATCAGACACAGCAGTGCTACTGGAGTGTTTAAACACTGTGTCCACTCACTGTCCACTCTATTAGACCCTACTACATTGTTGATTCATAATACAAATGTAGAAACAAGGTGGGTGGGTGCACTTGGTGAACCTGGCCGGTTAATGTGTGTGCGTATGTATATATACAGTTACTGCTATATTTTATGAAGTAAAGGGGCCTTAAATTATAGTGACAGACATTTGTTTATTTGCGTTATTTAATTATGAAGCATTCTGAAGTAATGGAACTCATAAATGATGCATAATACTACTTTCTAGTTTGACTTTTTTGTCCGAATTGCTGTGTCATTTGCTATGATATAATAAAGCCTCCAGTGCTTATGCATGTACTCACTTTGTAGGTAACCTTCAAATAGATTTTTACCAAAAACTGAAATAACTACCATTATATTAATGGTTATGATGGTTAATTTTTTACATAGATTAGGGATACATACTGATGTTTATTACTTAACATTCTGATCCAAATAGATCATTTCTAATGTGTTGATGTTGTGTAATTAATTCTCCCTTGCTTGCTATTGTATCTCCTCATAGGCTCTTTTGTCCTCATCTACCTCAATGAGTTCAAAAGTGCTGTGGCTGCCTACTCTTTCCAGGCCAACAGCACCTCCCAGGGGCGAACCTGGATAGATGCGATCTGCAATATGCAGGTTTGTGCTTTTTAATCACTGAACCTTATACACCCATTGTAAGAGCCCTTGTGATTTCTATGCCAATTCAGTACCATTATTAAGAAACACATCAGATTAGGAAGGCATGAAGCGTGAAGGTTCTGATTGTGGATGTGGTTTGTTTTTTAGAAAAAGCTCCACCGGCTGCGCTCTGAAGAGGCTCGGCGGCGGCAAGCTGGGCTAAAACAGAGACTGGGGGAGGAAGAGGAGGATGAAGGTGGAGAAGAGAGCTGCAACTCCACTGCCAGCTCCCCACGCCTTAGAAACAAGGAACAGTATAATGCAGGGTATGCTTGTCCTAATGTGGTTTAGTCTTTCCAGAGTAAATCTATCTACCTCGTTTTTCACAGCTCAGAACTAGCTTAGAACGCTACTTGGTCGGCTTAACTGGCTCGACTAATTACAGATCCCTTGTTTTCCGCCCCCAGAAACTCAGACGGCTCAACAGAGACACTATCCGTGGTGGAAATGGAAGATTCCGGAGTCTCTTCTGACACTCCCGTTCTGCAAGCTGATCCTGGGGGGCTCACCGATGAACCTCCACCTACTTACCCCAGCATTTCTGAACCCCAGCAGGTCCCAGACACTGTGGAGGCTGAGCCGCTGGAAGACTCAGAGCCAGACCCTCAATGCCGCTCTCTCTCCATGGACAGTGCCTATGGCACACTCTCACCCGAGTCCCTCCTGGACCTGCAGAGCCGAGCGCCCACCAGCGAGGGGGAGAGCACGGAGGAGGACGTAGAACCTGAGACTGAGGGAGACAAAGGACAGGCTATTAGGGAAGGGGGCACCATAAAGGCAGCTGATGCGACAGCTGAGGAAGAAGCACAGGAAGTTGGAGAAGAGGATGAGGAGGATGATGGGAGTTCCTTTGGCTCGCGAATTTCGGTGGCGCACAGGCTGAAGCCCAGGCGACGGCCACCTGTCAATTTCCGTGTTCAGAACCTGCAGAAGATGGGGTTCAAGTGCCAGTCTGAAGACAACCTGCTGCAGCGCGTCCATGATGAGAGCAAGCACAGCACGCCCCAGATTGTGACGGTAAGGCTGCATGATATGAATGTAATGTGATGTGCCTTACAGTAGATTAAAGAAATGGCTTGTTGTGGAATCTGGTTTTCCACTTACCCCAGTTTTAGTCTGTAGCAAAGACGTGTCTAGTTTTATCTCCTACAAGAGGCCTATAGTAACCTAAATAAACAGAGAACATCTCTGAACCCACTCAAACATTCAGGTCTGAATTAAGGCCAGGCAGACTTGTTAATGTGGATTACTGCTCAGCATGACTTCTTTTGAACTGTAGAAATGAGCTGAACATCCCTGGAACCTTAACACAGTGGGCATCATGCATGCACATGTCATGTAGATATATGGATAGGCTAGATCAAAGTTCACCCTCAAGTTTTATTCATTTTTTTAGTTGTAGTAAATCAGACAGGTCTGCATGGGCTTAATGCCAACCCTAGATGGGGTTGTATTAGAATGAGAGAAGTTTTGGAGGTGTATTAATGGCAGAGATTTGGTTTCCTATTGACTGTTACTGTTTCTTTGCAATGCCCGATTTCTAGCTCCAGTTTAACATAACAGAAAAAACATCTGAACACCAAACGTGTAGCACCCACCCAACCCCCACGGGAACAGCGTGCATTATTTTGATACACTTTACCTTATTGGAGTTATCATAAGTCTTGAATTACCCATATCCAGCACACATTTACGTCAAGTTGAAAGTGTTGTGACTATAAATGCTTCTGTACTCATTGCGCATCTACTAACTGCTAGTTATAGCAGTACTAATGGTAGACCAGTACTAAAACATAGGAAGGTGCTTGCTATTAATGGCTAGGCCCTGGTAGTTGCACTGCAGTGTTTGCTCTGTTATTGAGCCTGGTAGTAAAGAGAAGGATGGGAAATCTTTGGGTCTTTCAGTTGTGTTGTTATGGTTACATTTTGCCTCGAGAGTAGGCCTTTCTTCTTATTGTGTAACCACTAATTATATGTGTCCTGATTGTAGCATATACCTTTTAATGTAAAACTGTGCCCATTATTTTGGACCAGAACTATATATATTTGCTGGGCTGTGCACCTGCCTTAATTGTAGGTCTGGTAATGGCTGACAATTACGGCTGTTAAAACTTCTGACAAGGTGGAACAAGCCAAAGATGTGGTGCCACCCTACAATACGACTATTAAAGCAGCTGCTCAGTGTGCTTAGAGCATAATGATAAGTTGGTATATTGCCCAGGACTACTTAACTAATCTCAGATTGCTCACAGCACGTGGACATGTTCTCATTTTCCTCATTTTCCTGTTGGTGCCTTTCAATTTGCGAAGTTGGAATAGCGATTAACAAACAATATGTTCTGTGCAGCCTGACGACTCGAACACCCGCCGCAGGTCCAAGATGTCTGATGGGTTGGCCTACAGCAGAAGCTTGACTGAACTCACCCCCACTGACATGTCGCCACATCGGACTGGCAAAGAGAGGGCGGACAGCGACCGGCTGTCCTGCAGCCTGCCCGGCTCCGTGCTTAAAGACACACTGAGGCGGTCTAAGTTGCGGAAGTCCCAGGACAAGGACGGCAAGGGGCTTACAAGCCGCAGTGGCTCGGACGGGGAGGAGCCCCCTAGAGCGTCGGATGAGGAGGCACACAGTGTAAAAAAGTCACAGCAGCACAAGAAGCTCACGCTGGCACAGCTGTACAAAATACGCACCGCTCTGGTGCTCAACTCCACACTCACAGCCTCGTAAGTAGCGTGTCTCAATTCTAATGTAAAGAGATGTTGGAAAATGATGTCATTTATAAGCACAAATGACTTTTGATCGGCTAACTAACCGCCTTTCTGGTCTTTCTGTAGGGAGGTGTAGACGTGGACATTCCAGCAGATGCCAGCATCACCAGGTTCACCTGGTAGGACTGAATTCCTTGCCATCTGTATGCCCTCTATTCAATGAGCATGTCTCTCAGGCCTCTCCTCTCCCTCTCCAGCAAGGAGTTGTCGCCTCATCTCCGCTGAGCCGCTCTGCACTCTTCCAGTACCAGAGAGGGAGAGGCACATGCTCAAAAAAAAACAAAACAGTTTGCACTTTGTAACACAAGTAGCTTTTGAAAGAGGGGGAAGCAAAGCTTTAAGGGAATACCGGATCCTGACCAAGAGGGGGGGCTCTACAGAACGTGAACTAAGGAAGCGGTTTGAGCAGATCTGCCTCATTCACGCACTTTGAGCTGGGAACATACAGCATGGAAATAAACTGACTTCGGATGATTTAGGAACTCGCAGAGCATGCGAATAAACCACGGCACCTTGGATTTCCATTAACGTCCACTTCCTTCGAGGAGAGCTTAAAAAAAAAAAGCATTGGATGCACGAGCAGTTCAGTGTTCTCTTTGTTACTCTTCCTTCACTATTATTCACTGTTCTCCTTTGGCATTTCATTTCACCTGCAATTTCACACCCTCCTCGCAAACTAGGAGTGGACCCGTGTTCATTTGGGTCTGGAGAGCGGAAAGCAGAAAGAACCCAGACTCGGGCTGCAGTTGCACAATTCATGTGATTGTTCAGTAACACTTTACTTGAGTCCTGCCACGTAACACACACACACACACACACACACACACACACACACACAATTAATTATATTGACACAATACAAAGTAACTCACTGTCAAAATACTGTAAACTTGAATCGTCAGTGCCCATTTTAAACCGCCAGCATTTTGAACCAATCAGTTTTGTTTTTCGCAGACGTTTCTATTCATTTGGATAATTGTTACTGTTGTTCTCATGGTAAAATACTGTTTTTCACCTTTTTTTTTTTTCTTGATGTGGTGGATGCAAGTTTTTGATTTCATGATGACCAACTAATAGATTTAGCAATATTTTTTTATTTAAAATTGATTTAAATAAAAAAAGTTAAATTAAGTTAAATAAAATGCTTAAATAAAAGAAATTAATTATAAACTTTAACATAATGTGACACAATCGTGTTACTGAATAAATCCTGCCATGGCTACTAATAAAAGAATAAGACGAAAATGGTATATCAGTGTTACATAGCAGGGTTTAAATAAGGTGTTGCTGATTGTTAAAGAAGCATTAGGCAGTTCACATGACTGTATTACTTTGTATAACATGTATGTTTCTGTGTGTGTGTGAGAGAGAGAGAGAGAAAGAGCGAGAGAGAGAGAGAGAGAGAGAGAAAGAGAGAATGTGCACTATGTTGACTACAGGCTGAACCAAAAAAACTTCTTTCCCTAGATAAGATGTTAGATGGTAAATAAGAGCTACAGTAAAACACAGGACCAGTATTAATGCTGTGTAATTAATGATGTTTAAAGCAGCAGTGATTATTTAATCTCTGTTTATGTGTGTGTGGCACAGCTAATGCAGTCTAATGCTTGAGTGTAGCTGAATAAAGACCCCTTTATAAAAAGCTTTATTAAAGCAAAGACTGGGGTGAACTGAGATAATGACAGAGTATAGGAAAAGATTGCTTGGATTGCCATACATGAAGTGGAATGGAGCTGTTTTATGAGTACTTAATGTTATTCCCCAGCATTGAGACTGAAGACCACTGCCAGGTTTGGAGTGAATGGCTTTAGCATTATTAAAGGAAAGTCTTGACTTCACTTTTTGGAGCTCAGAAAGAAAAATGAAACCAAAACTGCAGCGTCGTCTAGACACATTTCAGCTCAGTATGCGGTTTAGTTTTAGGATTTAAGGAAAATAGCCTGATCCTAGATCAGCACTTATTGGTAGCCACTCCTTTGGAGCTTGTACACTGAACATCTTACAGGATTTGGGTTTAGATTAGGATTTGCCTGCTTTCTGACAAAAGCTCAGGTTTCCGTTTTGAGTTGTGTTACTAATCCTGTTTAAAGGCGTTACAGCAGAATTCTTCCTGACGACAGACTAAAACCAAATCCTCCTAAATGTACTTTTTGGAAAGATGCCCAAAATTAATATTGTGCATAACTTGTTTACTTCTATTTTTTTGTGTTTGTCATATTTATTAAGCTTGCTCTGTTTTATATATGAAATATGGTTTGTAAATGTGTTGTTTATTTCATGACTGTAATATTTTTGGTGTTTTGTAGTCTTAATTTGTTCATTTTGTTCTCATTTGTCTGTCAGATTTGCTAGGAAGTAAAAATCTGCTAAGAACCAAATAATAACTTTGTTCCCAGTGTCGGGGAATGTTCTTTAAGTGTCTTACAAAATAAAAAAGACATCTCACAGTATGTTCAGCAGTGTGTTTAATGGCTGTGCTATTTGGGCTTTAGGGGAACTCTGTAGTCTTTATTTGAAGGCTGAGCATGGGCTCTTCATTACACATTCACACCCTGAACAGTGGAATTATCATGTACATAATACAGGTTTATCATTTACTATGATGGCACAGGGGAAAGGTTTCAGAGATGTGCCAGGAACCGAACCTTGATCTACCCATGGTAGTACCCACTATGAGACATGCACACTTCTAGTGAGCTAAGAGAGCAGGAAATGCTGCCGAAATGCTCTGCTATCCTGTTTTTAACCACTAGAGGGTGTCTTAGAGTTGTGCTGGACACAGACCTTTGCAAAGTACATAGGCAGACATGCCTTCCCTATTAGGACATATTGGCTACATCTGTCCCTCATGTTCTGACTGCACCGATTAGGAATACCTTTACAGCCAAAGCTGTACAGCAGGAACCCTCATTCAGAAATAGCAGATAGAACCACATGGGCAAGGGAGTATTACTTTGGCAAACCTTCATCAAGCACAGCAATACACAGTTACATTCATAATGCGACTTAAAACTATAATGTGCTAAAACAGAGGCCTTATGTTAGCCATGTCTAGAAGTGGTGTTGACTTCTCTGGGCTTGGAGATTTCCGGGATGGACCATTATGTATTGTTGTCAGATAAACCAGTACGTGCTCCAGACCAGAGACGAAAAGGACCATCTAGACTTTCTGGACAAAAGCTGTGTGTGAAGGTCAAGGTGTGGGGTCAGTATGTCAGGGCTAACTGTCCCAACTTTGTTTGGAATGTGTTGCAGGCCTGAAGTGCAGGAATGGATGTATACTAACAAATAAATTGAAATGAAATGGGGCAGAGGAAACATGAAATGGCATGAAGTGGGTTCATACCGTGTGCAGTGAATTAAAAATCAGGGGAAATATAAGAACATATTTGTTTGTTGTTGACATTTTCCATTTCCACATTTTCTGAATTAGGGATTTATATAATGCAAATCTTTTTGTAATCTTTTTGTTAAAATATGGACGACTGTAATGTACATAATATAGATGAACATAATGACAAACCTTAAACTGTGAAGCCTGGAAAGTGTTTTACCCAGTTATGTCTTACCTCTGAAGATGATCACTCGTGTGGCTGACATTTTAGATTTGGCTTTGGAAATGGGCATCTTCTCTTCCGCTGGGCCTGAGCCCTCACTTTTACAGATCACCAGGCGCATCTTTAAGGATCTGGAGCACTAGGTCACTTGAAAACTGAAAGCTTGAATAACTCAGGGCGATAGTGTAACACTTACTTAACAATTACTGGAGGTGAAAATGAGGTGCTCATTTTGGAAAGACATGGAGAGTGTCGGGATTCCGATACGAGCCCATAGCACTAGAACAAGCTAGTTCTCCTTTATCACTGCAAACACAGCAGCTGTTCGGATTTTCTCCCCCACTGGATGATTCTTGTGCTCTAATACAGATTCATTCAAAATTCCTACATCCTTAACGTCCTACTGCCTGATGATGCAATGACCTGGATGGTAAAAAAAACAGTGCAGTGAAATGTGTAAAATGCACTGTGACTGCACAGAGACACTAAGAGTATCAGCCATGAGAAGCCCACAGATTTATTAGCCCACCTACCACAGGTGAAGGTGTTGATGGATGGTGTGAGTTACAGATGTGAAAGGTAATCGCTGTCCGAAGCCTATATAAACATCCAGAAGTGTTTGCGCACCTACTGACCTGTAATAACACCAATAATATTGGGCTGTTTAATTTGATGGATAGTCAAACATTACAGCGTTGCTGAAGTGTGTAAAAGTAATGTGTGCCGGGTAATATCAACAGTGCCTCCAGTTCTAAACACCGTGAAGGGGAGAACTATATAAATCTCCTTATTTGGTGGATTCCTTGAGCTCCTGCCGGTCTGTGGTTTACTGCTGACCAGGTCACTTATGAATAGGTTGTGAAAAGGTCGTTCGTACAGGTTCTGAAAAGGCTTTAGAATTACAAGCATATATATCAGAAGGGCAGAGTTTATTTTGCTACAAATGATTTACAGTCTGTATTTTTACCTCACAGAGTCATTTATTGCTAAAGCGTTTATATCCATTGGTCGGTTAATAAGGTTCCCTGTACATTAGGGTGGCCACTTTTATAACCCCCAGAAAGGAGGACATCAGAAAAGGCTGGGGGGAGGCTGGAATGGCTGACATTCATGAGTCAGACGGGAACTTACTAATTGACTAGCCGGACGGAGGACTGGGAGGTGAAAAACCAGACTGTCCGGCCTAAAACCGGACATGTGGCCAGCCTACTGTACATACACTGAAGACCACCTGTTGCATGGAGAAGTCGGAATACCCACATTTTGCTGAGATAGTCCAAAGGATGCAAACTTAAATTTAACAAGCTTCTGCAAAGTATAGCAGGAAAATTAAGAGTGAAATATAAGGATTTTGTGTTAAATTTAACAAACTGGCATTTGTGCATTAAATATGCAGAAGTGTATTCTCTGTCACGCATGCGTCACAAACCCTCATCCTGGAGATCTACTTTTCTACAGATTCATGCTCCAACTACAATCTGCCACACCATCTCCACTGATTCACTTCTGCAGAAGCCCTTGTTTGGCTGGATCAGATGCATTAGTATTACATAAAGGGGGTAGGCTAGATGCAGGTTGGGACAAAACTGTGCAGGAAATCAGATCTTCAGGAGGAGGAGTAGTGGAGCGTAGAAAATCAGCAGAACATGCCCCAAACATTGCTGATCGCTGTAGGTGGAACCCTTGTAGGTAGGACTGAAGTTTATCGGTTCCTGCACAATTTATCAACCACCATTTATCTCCACTGTCTCAGTCAATGGATATGGATAGTCATGGATCCACCACTGAGCAAACAATATTTGTGTAGGGCCATCCCCAGTACAGTAGTGACACCAGCACGGGAGTTTTGTTAGTGTGTGTTGTGCTAGTACTAGCATATCGGACACAGCGATGTTTCTGGGTTTTTTACTGTCTGCACTTACGGTCCACTAATTATCACATTACACAGAATAATAAACAGAATATACATACATAAGCATACATGCAGTCTGTGTGAAACCAATTATTCATGATTGATAAATTCCATACACTTCAAAGGGGATATTTTACATGGCATTTTACATTACACTGACTGAAAACATTTGCTTCTATTGTTGGCTCAATTGGTCATGCATTTTGCCAGACCCACCACTGAACTCAATTTAAATGTTTAGATATTTTAATAGGTATGTTTTCATTGTGTGAGTAATAATTGCTTTGATAGTTACAGTATTTTGTATAGATTTTTTATTTAAATAATGTATTTCAAAATGTACATACACACCTCCTGACAATAACAGCACAGCTGAGTACCACCACTCTACCCAACAATAAGTGTAAAATCCTGCCAGGTCTGATAACCGTACCAGCATCATGATGATCCACCGCCCAGATAATATCTGATCAGTATCTGTATGTCCATGTACTGACTAAACCGACAAAAGAGCACTTAGTGCGCCTCATTCAGAGTCTTTTCCTCAGGTATATTATAGCTCTAAAAACTAAATGTACACAAATATATAATATTACATATCATATCATATGTATTATAGCTAATGTAGTAGTATATTGTATAGTATGATATAATGCATATACTATAATGTATATAATAGTATAATATAGTGTTTGTAAGTTTCATTTTAGATATAGTAATCAGTGTAACAGCTTTGTGTTAAGAAGTTTGTTGTTTACTATTATTTTTATATAATATTTTTATAAAAATCACTGGAATAAAAAAAAAAGTAATTCATGAAGATGTTCAGGCTGTTCCAAAACTTCAGAAGCATTAATGCAACTGTGCATACAGTAGAGGTCAGTGCCTGCTTTATGTCTAAATGATCAATGATCTATAAATAAATGTCATTTTCAAAAACTCTCACGTCATGCACCTATGTCTAAATGTCCATTATACTGGACACTAAATATTAAATGTTAAAATAGATATCATGTGTTATGATTTAGTGCGCAACCGAGAGCATGCTTCGTAACACTGAGAAGAGTATATGGTAAGGGTTTCAGATTACATGGCGTGTGAGACTAGACCTAGAACTGTACGACAGCAGGAGGTGGAGAACATTTTGCCAAACATTAGCCATATATAAGATACAGCCTGAAGTATTCAGTGTACCAGACTCTTTACTTCTCAGTGCCTCCTGTGTATTTCACTACCCACACAGACACGGAGAACAGCCTGGTACATGGAGTTTTTCATATACAGCCTGCGCTTTTCCACTTACGCTTACAGCACTGACAAGGTAATGCACTGAAGTTACTTGCTTCAAACCCACTCATCACCAAAAGACTAGCTGTGCAAAATGCACCCAGAAGCAATCAACCGACAGAACTGAAGCTTGGTGGGTTGGTTGTAACATGCAAACAATACAAGTTTCATGCTCAGCCACACATGTGACATAAGCACGGATGGCCTTATCGCTCTACCTGACTGACCCAACAGTCACGATTGCAGACATTCGCAAGCAGTGATGCCCTACATGAGTCATCCTGGCCGTAGGGCCGACCAACAAATCCGTGTGTGGAGGCACAGTACAGAATTGTTGTGATGCATCACATGTCCGGAAAGCCTGGTGTCACTCCATCTCCACACCTACCAAACAATCTGCAGGAACTGTGTGAGGATTTCAAGCTGCAAGGGATGGATTATCACAGGACACCATTAGAAATCTCTACAACTGCATGCCGAGACGTCTGGCATGTTGCCTTAACAGACATGGCAGCCCGACACCATACTGAGAGACACTACTTCTGTTTGTGTAGCTCAATAAATATTCCTCATATCAGTCTAAATGTATCACTGTTTATTGTTCCTGGTGACCTTTATCTTCCTTCCTAATAGCACTTCAATCCCACACTTCCTTCTGGGTGCAGCTTTTCTTTTGGCAATGAGTGTATTTACACAACTTCCATCTCATATAGCTGTATGCAGACGTCCCGTGGTCAAGTCACATGTTTTGTGCATTTTTAAAAAAATCCTTTTCTAAAAGTAATTTTCTTTGTGTGTAATTTCCATTGATTGCAGGAAAACTCTGATCCACAAAATATGGCACTTGAGTTGGACTGCCCAAACTTTTGCATACAACTGTGTATTGCATCAGCAAAATCTTGTCATCAGGACACGTCACTTTTCTGAGGTCTGATAAGCTGAAACGTACATGCCAGTGCTGCCACATTAAAAACCTATTATATAAAACCAGAAATTATTTGTGAAGTGTGCTGCACTAAATCCACCTTAACAGGACAATCTATGCTCTCTATAATAAAACATATAGTTGGTCAGTGTTCTTGAAGTACTGGCAGTATGCTTAGAAAGACACATTTTGACATGAATATTGCTAAACATCGTCACACCTGTTGACTTTTGGCAATTAACGTGTTCAATTGATATAAATCAGTGGCAAATTAAGCCGACAGGACAAAAAATGAGTGACCTGTGACTGAATAGTCCCTAATAGCATGTACAGCCTCCACAAGCACAAACAACAGCTGCGATGGACTGAATTCTGAATGAACTGGACAAGTTTCTGTTCAGGCACTCTTACTTATTCCAATACATTTACATTTACATTTAAGGCATTTAGCAGACACTCTTATCCAGAGCGACTTACAACCGTGCTTAGTGTTCTGTTGGATAATATTCCAGCTAGTACAGGAAGTTTAGAGCCTAAAACTCACCACGAGCTCAGACACTGCCCGAACAGGGGGCCAGTGCTGGTACCTAGAGAAAGGTCATTATAAGTGCAACACAATACACATTGACGAAGTGCAATACAAAAAGGTTATTAAAGTGCAACACGATACACACAGTTTACACCTCTACTAGAGCTCACTCACTTAAGTGCATTATAAAGAGATGGGTCTTCAGTCTGCATTTGAAGACTGCGAGAGACTCCGCTGTTCTGACGCTCAGTGGGAGTTCATTCCACCATCTAGGAGCCAGGACAAGGAAGAGTCTGGACGCTTGTCTTCCATGTGTCCTCAGGGATAGTGGTTCGAGACGAGCTGTACTTGAAGCGCGAAGGGCTCGAGGTACAGCTCGACTCTTCACCATTGCCATAAGTTAGGGAGGCGCTGATCCATTCTTGGCTTTGTAGGCCAGCATCAGAGTTTTAAACCTGATGCGAGCAATGACAGGAAGCCAATGAAGGGAGCGCAGCAGTGGAGTGATGTGGGTGAACTAGGGAAGACTGAAGATGAGATGGGCTGCAGCGTTCTGAACAAGTTGCAAGGGCCTGATGGCCCGCAGAGGAAGACCAGCCAGGAGCGAATTGCAGTAGTCTAGCCTTGAAATGACCAGAGACTGGACAAGCAGCTGGGTGGCTTTCTGAGAAAGGAAGGGTGGTGCATCCAGTGGTCATCCAGTGGTGCAATATTCATTGCACCATTTTCTTTTCCACTGCATATACGTATAGGCCTCTATCATTGATGTGGATTCCACCAGGACTCCAGGTGGTTTTACCTAATTAACCTCTCTTCTTTTTCATCATACATCTCTGATGCAGCCTGATCCTGGAGAAATAAACCGAGAGGCTTGGGAAGAAGCTCCTTTGCTTGCCTGTTCGGCGGTTGTTGGCAGTCTGCACTGTGAGCGGGTCAAGGTGTATTTACAGGTGATTATATCAGCTAATCGGTGGATTACAGCATGTTGACTCCACACAAGGCCTTAATCCTCATAGAAAAGGCAGCGTTCTGGCCCGCAGGATTTTCCCCCTTTAATCCCATCTCTGCTCCCCCGCTCCCACATCTGGCCTCGTGGGACTTACCGATGTAATCCCCCATTTTTGAAACAATTTTATTATGCTTTATCGCTGATACGCTGGACTTTAATTATAAAAATGCAGCTTCCTTCTCCAACCCTAAAGTAATTACACGGCCTGAGTCGATTAGCCGCTCTCCTGTGAGCGTGTGCATCTTTATGTGTGGGTGTGTGTGTGTCTGCAAGGGGGATGTACAGTTCAGATATGCAGAGGAGAGCCAGACCTAAACTGCTGTCTTACTGTGGTGGCGTATATTAATACAGTCATTCTATAATAATTTCATTCACAGCTCTAAAGTGCATGAGTTGAAGCTCATAGATTAAGAGCTCCATAGCAAAGTCATTATCAGCAAATCAGATATTATTTAATCTGTATATGTCTTAGTGGATGAGTTCAGAGAAGCTTGACTTTTCTAAAGTCTGGTTTAATCTAGTTCATTTTTCTATGGAACTTTCTATGGTCTAAGTCCTGAATAGTGACCTGGACCTCATTTACTATATATTGTTAAATGAAGTCTAACTGTCCAGAGTGACTTACAAAGTTAAGCATATTTGTCACGCCTCCAAGTCTCCCCAGCTTCCCCGCTCTTCGGGACTCCACTTCCCAGAGGGCCACGCTCGATGACGTCATGTCTATGCGCCCCCGTTCGGACTCCGTAATACGCTCTAGGTCACCTGAGTGTTAGCCGCAGCTGTTAGCAATCACTTACTTCCTGTATTTAAGCCACACACAAACACTCACACTTTGCGAAGCTTTGGCAAACTTAGTTTAGCAATTCTGAGCGTTCCTTTCTCGTGTTGTCTCAGTCAGGTTTCCGACTCCCTTCGTTCCTCTACTACTCTTTCGCTTTATTCCTTTTATTAGTGCTCTGACTCTACGTTTTGCACCTGTGCTTTCTCACTTTGGTTTTCCCCTTCGGTCTTCCCCTGTAAACCTGTTTGCCCTCGCTGCTTGTTCTACCTGGTTCTGACCTCCGCCTGTCTCTGACTCCGATTTAGCTTCTCCCTTTGTTTTGCCGTTTACTGTTGCTTGCTGAGCTTGCCTGTTTGTGAATAAACCGCTCCTGGCTTTTTAATTCTGCAAACGTCGGTTTCGAAGTCTTTTGTCTAACAATATTACAGTTAGGCCAAAGAAGGGCTCTTATTGGTGTAGCACAGCATAGTCATAGACAACAGAAATCAAACCCCAGTCTGCACAGAACAGTGACAGAACGAGGTTATTCATATTACAGGTAGGCCAATGTAGTATAGTCTTATTGGTGTAGCACAGCATAGTCACGCAGACCAGGAATCGAACCCCTGTCTCCGACATTAGGTGATGGCTCACTGGCAGGCCTTATGGCCTGCTGTCACAGTAAAACTGAGTTAGGGCTGGTCCAACATTCAAAAAACTGCTTGAACTTGGAAAAATGCAACAAAACGCAAAAGCTGGACACAAATGTACAATTCCAGGACATAACAAGTGCACCAATTTTATTTTCTTATTTAAACCATATGGAAACGCCAAAGACCTTCACTTCAGAATGTAGGGCCCTATGGGCACCGGAGGGTTAAGTGTCTCCCTATGACAGATGTCAAAAAGCATCGTGTACAAAAAACCCTGTCTGATTAACACAAAAGGGCACTTTGGCAAATCCAGATTATGGTTGATGCACTTTCGTTTATTAAACGTCGCCAATCCCAGCACTCTGTGCCACCGGAGGATTAAAATCAGGTAGACACCATTGTCTGCCTAAACAATCCTCTGCTCTAAGCCCCTGACCACCATGTCCCTGTGCTAAGACTACTGGTGGTTGTGGCTGTGAGAGTTGAGAGGGGGGTTAGCTCTAAAGGCCTCGTATTAGAGAGCTTAAAGGCGTGCTACTTTCCCCATGTCCGTGTTAATCGATGTCCCTTTTAAAAGGCCTAGGTGATTGGATTTAGGTGGCGTTTACAATGGCGGGTGGGGGAAGAGGGGGGAGCTCAGGAACACTGAACTAAAGCGTGTTTACAATGCGCAGCAGTCCTGTGAAAAGGCCCCAGCTACAAGGAGCGGACATATGGAGTGGATCACCATGGGAACAGCTGCCTACTGACCTTGGTGCTGCTGAGCAGCGACTAGCTTTGTTGGGCTCCTCATCGTTTCTGCAGGTTGAGATGGTTCGCTGAAAATACATAAAAGATGAAGAACCACGGGCAACTTGCCAGCCCCTCTCATTCAAGCGTTCTGCTGGATCGTGTGCATGTAGGACACTGATTTGGGATCCATGGGACACATGCTCACTTAAGGCCTCAGTAACTTAAGTATAGGGTAGAGACTGACCAGTCAAAATACCTACACTGAAAAAGGTTGCTCATTGATATGACTTTAAATGTGTTAATCAGCTGCACATCAATAAAATCAATACAGTCCTCGCATGCAATACAACAATGTCCTGGTCAGTTCACTGGTTAGTAAATCCAGCTAAACGCACCTATTGCAGATACATAGAAAAAACATTTCCAATAAATTGGAACACTATGGAGCAGCAGCACATGAGGGCACCATTCTCACTACCAAATGTCAGCTAGAGTGGTATAAAGCCCCCCAATCTGCATTCTCTGAATCTGCAGTCAACCTCATTCAACCTCAGTACTTTACCTCGCTAATGCTCTTGTGGCTAAATACAATCAAATCCTCACAGCAATGCCTCAGTAGAGTAGATAATATTACTTTAGAAATAAAAGGGAAACATCCTAACAATGCTCTTGATTTTAGAAGAAATACAGGCTTCCCCAACATTTGTTACATATATATTCTGTCCAGTAAAGAGATCTCTATAGCGGCTAGCGTCACCTTCGAACCGCGTGCTTGTGTAAGAAAGACTGGCAAGTTGCCAGTCAGGTGGGAGAACGTCTTCATTTTGCTAATTCAAATGTGTCCTATGTATCTTTAAAATCTTATGTGTCTAAAGGTTTGTGGACACCTGCATGTCCTCTGAAATAAAGAGCTTTAATATATTTTTTCCTCTCTCTCTTTATACTTTTTTTCTCTTTATTAATCACAGTAGGAAGCTAATGTATAGGCCTTAATAAAGGTTGGCCTACATTTGTTCATTAAAGTAATAAGCTGTGACAGGCCGTGCAGTACGGTGGCTTTACTGCAAGCTTTTTTTTTCTTTTTTTTTTACTAAATGGTGACAAAACACAACATGATTCGGTGCACCAATGTCCAAAACGAACTATATTTTAGAACTATAAATATTTGTTTCAAAAGCGTTTTATTTATTTATTTATTTATTTATTTTGTTACAAAAAAGGATTATTCGCCATTTTGCTGCCTAACTATGCCCCATCTGGGGGCACCACAGCGTCGCCAGCAGTAGCTAATGTTCTATTCGATCCATTACCAAGAAATACCAAGGCTAATATCCCGATACCAATATCAATCCGAGTTTGGGATTTTCAACAACAACAAATGGGATATGTAAAGTCTCTCTGTGCTTCTTTTTAATAACACTATTCAGTTCAGTAATAACAAATGCTGAGAAAACAAGAGCTTTAATATATTTTTTCCTCTCTCTCTTTATATTTCGCTTTAATCTCGAGCTACTTTGCATCTTGAAAAGATGTTTGAGGTGATGCAGGTTCTGGTTAAGTGGTAGATAGCAGTAGCGCACTCTGTTGGCCAAAACAAGCACAAAATGAGATGTAGTGTGCTCTGCTGTAGGTCCATCCAGGGTATTTCCAGTGTGTTTTCCAAAGTCAGTTAAAACTGGGATATTTATACAAGCACGGCAATAAAAATAGAGACTGTCCCAGAAAAACCGGATGTCGGGTCCCCCTAATGGGTAATAAACGGGTAATAAAGATATATTATCACGTGTTACTACATTGTCAGTTAACTTCTTCTGCACTCCTTCAAAAAAGAATCAAGTGCTGTGCTATAAATCATCATGTTGTTTGTACTTCTTATGTCTTTGTTTATCCATGCATGCAAGTTTAGTCTTCCAGATAGCAAAGCCTTTTCAATTGAGTCGCATGCTATCTGAGATGTCATCGTTTTTTAAAAAAGCTAAAGGTTCTTCTCTCCTGTAAGGTTTACTTGTTTAAAAATACAACAGCATCAACAGGGGTGATTTATTAGATAATACATATCCAAAATGACACTTATGGCTACAAAGGAATACATCTGCGCTAACATCGCTAACATAATGTCTGTGATCTTTGCAGTTAGCAATTAGCTAAAACAGATAAATGATGATATTTAAAAATGAGACTGTGCCAAGTTTTTTTACTGTGAAATATGGTGCATTTAGCTGTTAGTTTGTTGGCTAAGCTAGCATCCCACTGCCAAGTGCTAGCGGTATTAGCTTATCTATCAGGCTAACAGCTCAACATCCGGTTTAAAAACACCCCTGCATTAGCTATGATATGACTCTGGAATTCTCAGGTTTCCCATACCCAACATCAGTATTCTTCTCCAAAATTTGCTTATGTTCTGACAGACTCTGAAGAAACATCCCTGGATTTGATCACAGATTCTCCTGTTTGATCTGAGCTCCTGTATTAAGCTTGTAAATGTATACTACTTTCATTTCTAATTCCACTCAACTCTTCCCAAATATCAAAACTGTTCTGACTCAAATCTGGCCTACAGTCTCCATTCTCCATTTTTTATGGCCCACTTGCCTCACGAACTGACAGCACTTGGGAGGACTGTTCCCAGTTGCAAGATGTGGGCCACATATATGCTAGATTAAGGCCAGGCATCAGTAGGCAACTCTGCTGTATCTCTCCCAAAAGTAGACTAGATCTGTTTTGGGACAGCTGGGCCAAATCCATGTTTTAAATAGGTAAGACCTTCATATGGCTCACCGGTGATGACAGGGGGCCAACAGCGCCATATCTTTGCCAAATTTATCCTCTCAGTGTTCTTTGCCATGGGAGTTTTTCCTTCACTATTAGTTATCTAGACCTATATTTTAGTGAAACCGCAGTGTCTGTGGTAAAAAAGCACAAATAAATCCAAACTGGACTGTGCTGAATTATAAGCCTGTAATAATCAGAGTGTTTATGGGGAACAGACTGTTTATTTGAATTGTTTATATGCATCCAGGGTGGTTATCACCCCCTAAGACATATGTCCCTGCCGACAATCAGTTAAGCCGCCTGAGAAATGAAAGTGACCACAAGGTACGCTTCACGAAAACAACTCACACGCTTACTGTAATTGTATCAGCGCGTAAGAGGCTTACTGTCATTTCAATATTGTCTTTTTTAAAGGGGTTAAAGCATACTTCTTAATTAAATGGAAATCCTTGTGAAAGGCCACAACACGGTGAGTGAGCGGTGCTGGAGGGAACAGAATGCATTTACAGTAATGTCCACAATGCGGTGACACAATTAATCTGGTGTTGCATGCTGTGTATGTGATAATACCTATGCTGGTTTAGCGGCCTGGATTCCAAAGCAGATGCCACAAGTGACACTTAATAAAGGTTGGCCTACATTTGTTCATTAAAGTAATAAGCTGTGACAGGCCGTGCAGTACGGTGGCTTTACTGCAGGCTTTTTTTTCCTTTTTTTTACTAAATGGTGACAAAACACAACATAATTTAGTGCACCAATGTCCAAAACGAACTATATTTTAGAACTAGAAATATTTGTTTCAAAAGCGTTTTTTATTTATTTATTTATTTATTTTGTTGCAAAAAAGAATTATTCGCCATTTTGCTGCCTAACTATGCCCCATCTGGGGGCACCACAGCGTTGCCAGTAGTAGCTGATGTTCTATTCAATCCATTACCAAGAAATACCATTGCTAATATCCCGATACCAATATCAATCCGAGTTTGGGATTTTCAACAACCACAAATGGGATATGTAAAGTCTGTGCTTCTTTTTAATAACACTATTCAGTTCAGTAATAACAAATGTCAAATTAGTGTTTATTAATATTCAAATTATACCCTCAAAAAATAGGTTTCTGAGTGGGTGTTAGTATTACATAAAGAAGATACGCAGGTATGACACATATCAGTCCTAAACATGACTGTGTAGTGTTGTTTTAACCTAAATCAATCAACACACTAGGTAAGTATCCCTAGCCAGCAGAGTAGCACCACCTGTGGCATTGGGAGGGTTAGCTGACTGGCCCGATTGGCACCTCCAGGAACACCCAGCTCAGTCAGTAAAGTTTGCCATTTTGAGGCTCTATAGATTAACCATGCACTGTTATTGATGACGTAAACAAGAGTTTAAATGGGAGCAAAGGGCCCTGTGACTCACTGCCATGAGCTCAGTTGAGTAACAGAGGAAGCAAACCGAAAAAGCTCTATGGTATTCATATCAGTGTTCCTACATAAGGCCCAGGTTTGTGTGGTTTAAATTTGCACATAAATGCTTAATATACACAACCTCCATCGGAGTGGTTTGATGTGAAACTGATGAGAATGGTTCACCATGGTTGTGATAGGAAACTGATGTCTGAATAGTACCGATGTGCCTCTAATAGATCCCTAACAAAAAATATCCCATAAAACGGTTATACGCATATGCTGCCCTAAAGATGGAGCATATTGTTTTATAATCCATGCATAGCGGCGAGATACATGCAAAGCATCGAGAAGCAACACAGTCCCCAAAGAAAGCATATGTGTTTTGGACTTATCACATTGTACCATGATCAACATTACATATAGAAACTCAGAGGAGATGTGTAGGAAGGCAGTATTAGGAGAGGTGAGCCCAAACTGGAAGGTTGTGAGTTCAGATCCCTTGATGGAGTAGGTATACACGGTTGTGTGCCCCCCCACTGACCCTACTGTGCTGATGACCCTGGACTCCTCCACAAGTGTGTTATATAGTTATACAGCAGAAATGACACATTTTCCTTGTATGACAACCATGACCATAAAACCCATACTGGTGATCTGAGTATGTCTATATTAATGTTGTGGACATGACAACCCCGGGGGTCTGGTTCCTATCACCACTGCATCTAAGTCTGTTAATTACTCTAGAAGGAAGCCCTTCACCAACAAACCCCTCTGAATGACTCTGTTTGCATCTTAATGACTAAATGGTGCAGAAATGTTAAATTATGGGTGGAGTTTCCCTTTAGTCTACACCGAGTGCATGGATCAGTGCTTGAGTAGTTTTGGACACGTTGTTTTTCACATTACTTCTATTTGAGTCATTTTACTTCCTACCTGAGTCATTATTTCACTGAACCACCCAACAATATTAGATCCATAAAACACGACCACTCCTGCCTCAGTCCAGCCTAGCCCATTCAGCTCAGTACAAGCCTTAAAGGGTTAACCTGTAGGAGGATCCCTTGCCGGATTTGGGTGGAGTAAACTTGGACCAGCTAGTGGACTTCTTATGCTTTTAGTAATTAGCCAGCGGCTCAAGCAAGCCACGGTACGGCGCCTGAGAGGGAACCCCCTCTTTATGTACTTTACCGACGGACCCCGTATCGACCTGTACCCATGTAGCCGTCTGTAAGACATGGGGGATGTGAGTGAGACGTCTTTGCTGGATTACATCCACTCCTCTGGAGGGAAAGTCAGAAACGCAGACTTGCTGAAAGAGTTTAAGCAGTTTATAAGCCACAGCGATGTGCAGCTGCGTGGTGAGTAACGTTAGCATCCAGCTAATATTTACTGTCTCGTGAATTTAGCACGCTCACTGCGCTGCCTCTCTCCTCCTCTGCTAGCTCTCCGCTCCCTCACTTCATCTTTCAACCGTCCTCCGAAGTGTGTCGGTGTTTGTGCCTTCAGTGTTCACTCACACTGCTGTTATAACCCGGTAAAGCTTCGGGGCTCTGCTCTGAGAGGAAGAGCCTCGCCGCTGAATAGAGGCTTAGCAAACATCTGCTTTACATTAAACTCCCAGTCCACAGACGCAGTTACACGAGGAGGCACCGTGTGCATGTCATATCCGCTGGGCTTCGTTTACGACCCTCTCTGTGCCCCTCATGTTGATCGGCATCAGATTGACTGAGCTGTGAACATGATGATTCAGTTCCAATAAGCTTGTCCTGGTCAGTGAATTTGCCCAGGACCTGCTCTCAGTGGTGAGCAGCAAAGTCAGCTCCAGCTCTATAAGTTGCTTGACTTCTCCATTACTAACACAGTTACTGATATCTGAGTGCATGTGTGAGGAAATGCCTCTGTTCAGTTCTGTTAGCCTTTCATATGTGGATCACGTGAATGTCTTCTTGAACTGTTGTGGTTTTCAGCCATCAATTTCACTTTACTGAGTCATTATTTCACTGAAGCAGCCAACACAGTATTATGGAATAATAAACGTGACCCCTCACAGTTGGTGACAGGGGGCTATGTTTTTGCACAGACTCCCTCGTGTTTACCTGGCTGGTTTATGTGGGTCTAAAAGTTTTGCCACAAAGAGAAGAACACCACCTCACACGTCTCGGCTCCTACGCTGTGGATGTACAAATTGTGAATTTGGTGCCAGCAACTAATTTTAAGAAAGTTGGGACAGGTTGATGTTTAGCACTGTGTTCATCAGCTCTTATTTCAACAACATGTAAGTGAACTGAGGAGACTTACTGTAGTCCAGAAAGTGAAACGCTGTGACTCCATTCTTGCTGGATACAGGATTTGAGCTGCTCAAAGGTTCATGGTCTCATAATACACCAGATGTTTTCAGAGAATGACCATTCTTTTATTGTAGAGGCATGCAAGAGAATAACTTTGCCTTTCTGAAATAAGCAAGCCCTGTCCTAAAAAAGACGACATGTGGATGGCAGCATATCGTTGCTGTTCAAAGAAAAACAGGTATCTCCAAAATGGCAGCTTTACAGGAGAGACCAAAAACATCATTTAATTAGAATGGAGGTCAATGGAACCAGACGTCTTTCCAAGCTGTTTTCGGTCCATTCTTCATGAAATTCACAGCCAGTGTAAACAGCAGCTCATGTGAACCAATGAGGCATAAAAGTGAAAATCAACAAAAATGGAGATACATGTTTTTCTTTGGACAACAACGATATGTTGCTCCAATACTAATACTCCAATCTATCTATCTATCTATCTATCTATCTATCTATCTATCTATCTATCTATCTATCTATCTATCTATCTATCTATCTATCTATCTATCCATCCATCCATCCATCCATCCATCCATCCATCCATCCATCCAATATTTTTTTCAAACCTGTTGTCAATTAACCTAGGTTAAGAAATGTGCCACCAAGTGTTTTTTAGCATTACACAACTGCTGCTTTGTTTTCCCTGTGCCAGTCTTTTTGAATCTGTGTTGCTAGCAGCATATTTAAAAACGCTCATGTTTTTTCAAAACTATTTTTTGATATGTTGCCTTGTAACATTTTCAATTAAATATAGTTTTTCAAAGGTTTGCACATCACTTCACTCTGTTTTATTCAGATTTTGCACAGATGATGAAGATACTTCAGTCCGATAAAAGAACATCTAACAAACCAGACATAACAATGTAATTGGTCTGTTCCGTTCTGCTCCTTACCAAGGCAGTAGTATTGAAAGCAACTCCAGACAGAGACTTTTATTCCTGAAAGAGCAATTACTAATTCATGAAGCTGAGTGATTCATTCTCAGACTTATTCATCCTCAGACTGGGCTAAAGCGCTGCCCAGCAAGGCCACTCATGACCTATGGTCATTTGGCTAAATGCTTTGTCAGTCATGTAGCACGTATTCCTGTTGAGATTCAAAGTAGCAGTTTTAAATGAAGTAATTTGGCCAACCGTGGCCATATGGACTACCGTGAAGTAGGCCAAATCATTAAATATGCGAATTTCAAGCTTCTACCATGTAATTCGATTAATGCAGGATGAAGCATGCCTTTAATATATGTTACCAGGCCAAAATGTACGATTATCTGTATCCGACTTTGTTCACTCCAGATGCCCATGTACAGTTGTGCACAGCGGTTCTGAAAGCAGCTTACATCTGGCACCATCTGACACTGCTGTCCAATTATCATAATTATTTCCAAACATTCCCAGATCTACTAGAATCAACTAATAGCGTGCGCTCCGTGCCCAGATCATGTGGCAGCGGGTCTACATTCTATGATGACTGCAGAGTCTTGATTTAGACTAGCTGTTTGTTTTATGAACTGGTTGCGAGAAGAGTTTGGGCAGTTGCTATTTTCACTCTGGGAACATGCTGACATTAAAGTCTTGGGTCTCTATAAGGGCACTGAGTATACAGGCTAATGAATAACCCTCAGAAATGTAAGCTGTGTGTTCCTTTTGCCATCAGCTCAGGAATTCTGCCTCCCCGGGCTGGTTAAATTGTTACTTCCTTTTGGGTTTCCTGTTGTTGTGGATGCTGTGTACATAACTGTCTACCTTGCAGTATCTCTTTCCCCTGGCAGGAAACGGAAAGGTTTCAATTGTCCCGGGCATGTGCTGTATTTAAAAAACTAGCCACCAAAGACCAAAGCACTAAGCAGTGTCTGGCCACCTCTGGTACGACTTGATACCGCCTTCTTGGCAGCCGTGGCTCTTTTTTCCTGTTTGTTTTACAAGTCATAGGCTGGCTTTGGAGATTGTCGTCTGGACAACATATCTAACCAAACATTGGTTGTGGGGATTGTAAACTACATAGCTGGTGGCAGTTTTTCTGGGTTGGAGTGTAGAGCAACTTTTAGACTTCATACAGTAGCCTAAAAAAAGTCAAAGTGATATCAGGATTGATTCATTTTTCCAAATATACCATAGTGTCGTGGTTTTAGATGATGATGATATTAAACTGATATTGAACTGGCCAGTTCTACTTGTTAATTACCATTTTCATTTTTAGGTATTTCAAGGCATAAACAATTTGGTCAGTGTATAGTATTATATTATTATCTAATTTTCTATAAGTTGAGTTTTTTATTTAGACCAGTGTCTCCATCTTTGCTGGTTTGGGTCTTCAGTCACCAGCTAACATGGCACACTACCAGTTATTTATGGTTGTACACAGCAAATGGGTTGTTTCCAATTGCTCGAGCTCATCGTCAGGTGGTCCAGAAGCTAACAACATTCAGGTCTTATTAGCTTCAGCTTTCCCACCTCAAATAAGCTACAGCGGCATAGATAATAATGTTTGTAGAGCTACAAAGTGCTCCTGTATGGTAAGTGGAGCTGATAACATGGACAGTGAGTGCAGATCCTAGGAGGATTTTATGTTCTGGCTGAGGGCTGTATGACCCAACAGTACATTTGAACCAACTTTGTTGATAGGAGTCAAGAACTGTTTACTGTAGTTTCTTTGCAATAGCAGAAGCCAGTGAAAGCAGGAGAGTGATGTAAGCTAAACATCTGGAGAGGTCTTCACCCCGTCTGATGTGAAGCAGGCCTACACAATGTATCGTTTGTTAATCGTTATCATGAGGTCAGGACTTGGCCCTGCAGAAGGCTACTATATGCAAATACGTTCTCTAACCAGGCACAGTGTGCTGTCATGTTGACCAATCATAGTTCCACTGTTAGGGGATTCAGATAATCCAACAAAATAAAATATTTAGATAATAATAATGCAGGCTAGAGGGCTGTCTTAAACACTATTGAAATATAGCAAAACATAATCTCAGTACTCTTATATATTCTCTGTATGACCATCATTTTGTTTGGAGCCCTTATGTTTTGTAATGCATTCATTTGGGGGTAATGAAGTACATAGCTGCAAGCCCCCACTGGTCAGGAATGCCAAACAATCCCTGCACATTCTTGTGACCGAGCCTGAGGTTGTGACCTGCGTGCTTATCTTATTGTCTTATACAGCTTAGAGAGACAAACAATTCATGAAGAAGCAAGAAAGATCGAATTACTGTTTCAGCGATTCGTTTAAACGAGATTAACCCTCCGGTGTGAATCTCTGACCGGAACAGTCGGACTCAGTAATGGCTCGTTTGTAAATGATTCAGGGCTTTAAATTGTCTTTATAAACATGCTGAACGATACTTACACAGCGGTGGAAAACTGGCAGTATTAACCTCAAGCTTGTAAATGGTTATTTATTTTAAAGCAGGCTCAGCATGCTGTTTAATACTGAATAATGAAATTTTAGATAAGACCTTTAGATAAGTGTTTCAGAAATGTAGTATCATCAGATAATTGGTATTGCCAGATAGTTGCTGAGGAAATTTGCATAATAAGATTGCATAAAAAATTTTTGTAGACTTGAATATTTTAAATCAATGCCTTGTATTTATTTTACTGCATCTGTAAAGCTCAATAACATCTGTAAGCTGTCACTGTTCTGCAAAAAACATCTGTCCCATGTTTGTAGTTTCATTTTTTGCATGATTTGAAAACTGCATTTACCCAAATTAACCCATAACAACAACAACAACAACAACAATAATAATAATAATTTTAAATAATAATAATTATTATTCAGACTAAAATTAAAAATTCAAACTTTGATGAATGATGAATGGACCAATAGAAATAGCCCATAAATTACTGAAATATATCCACTTACATTATCTTACATTATGAATGAGGAGTGATTTATTTCCCTTCACTCTAAAGTCGCCATTTTAAAGATACAGCATTTTGTTATTGCAGAATTGCATAATTGTTTTCTCCATAACTTTATTTAACTACTCTGTTATGTATGTTGGAATTGACAGCAGATTCGCAGATATGTACGTAAAAAATGGCCCACGTTCCTATTCCATTCATCTCTAATTTCTGACAAATATGCATTTGTTGCCAGAGCTCCAATAGATATTTCAGAAATTCCACATTTGTTCAGCTCTCGTCAAATTGATAAAAACTAAGGAGAGTGTTTGTGGGTTTGTTTTGCTTGTTACCAGGCAAAGTGACAGATGTAGAGTGTCCAAGCAGGAAAGGGTGTTCCTGCACACATTCACTCACCGCATGTTTCAGTTCATTCATCTTCCATTGACGAACACACAAAATAGGGCTTGAATAAGGACACTTAAGGAATCCTAACTCTTAGAGAACAGCATAAACACGCAATGTGTTATTTCTCACTTGTAGCTCATTAAAACAAGCAGTGAAATTCTGTACAAAGTTCAGATTGTAAATTTGTAAGGTAATATAATAATATTAATAATAACTAATAATATTATGATTTGAATGTGTTAAGAAATGACTGTGCAGTCTTGTTTCAATAATAACCCCTTTTCTGGGTTATTAACACATAATAAACATGAACACTAAACAAAAACGTCTTAATGCAGAATGTCGGTTGAATCTAAATGTAGCAGTGGGCTGTTCAGCTAAAATGTGCTTGTCTGTAGTAAAAAGAAATGCTGAGGACGTCCCGCCCCTTTTTAAGAAGAACCATTTTTAACTACCTAAGTAAAACTGAAATATTGAAATATTTTTATTGAGCAAAATAGTAAAACCTAAACTGAACAGTATGTAGACAAATAAATGTAAATATTGCTTTTTGTCAAAAACAGAGCTGAATATTGAGTCACATCTGATTTTCAACAAAGCTGAATTGAGCTTTTTATTTTATTTGGTAGCTGTTTTTTTTTTATTTTCCATTCCACCTTAAATGGAGCAACAGTTACATTTGGGACCTGTGCAGACATCTACACCATTTAAGGTGGATGGGAAATAAAAGTGGACTTCAGCTTTGTTGAAAGTCATTTGCCTAATATGTGCATCACACATACTCGTGCCTCCAACTGTCAGGTGCTGCTGAGGTTAGGAAAAAACGAGTCAGTCATACTGTCAGTACCAGCTGGTCTGCGGCTCGTTGCAGTTCATCAAGCCAGGGAGCTCCTCGGTAAGGGCTGGTGTGTGTATCAGGGAAAGAGCGGTGCTTGCCAGCAGGCAAATGCAAGTTTGTTTTTATTACGTTTACGTATTTATGTTTTGAAAATCATAGTAATGTGACCTTTTGAAATCAAAATGTTTACATATTGCATTTTGTAGGTGTCAGATCACTTAGTATAGTAATATCATTTTAATGGTGATGCGCTCTGGTGATAGAGGGGTCTGCTGTGAAGTGTGCCCTAGGGTCGCGAAAGATTCTGAAATCGCCGCTGGTGTTAGGATATGGCGCACTCTAAGAACGCTGCCACACAGACAAGTAGACCAAATGCACTGAACCTGACTAGCAGGAGGTGATAGAGGGTTGCACCCAGAGAGAAGTGTCAGATTTCATTGCTATTTTGAAGGAAGATAAAGGTCACCAGGAACAATAACTGATGATGATTTTAGACTGATATCAGCCATACAGAAGGAATGTCTCTGTATGGTGTCGGGCTAACACAACATGCCAGACGTCTCAGCATGTTATAGAGGCTCCTAATGGTATTCTGTGAGAATGGATCCCTTGCAGCTTGAACATTCTCACACAGTGTCTGCAGATTTGCAGTAGGGGTGGAGGTGGAGTGACACCAGGCCTTTTTGATGTGTGACACGCAACAACACAGCACTCATCTTGGCGTTGACTCAGGTCGTCTCTACCAAAATATAGATAGATAGAGATATAGATGACCCCCTGGCATTCTGAGTCACTCCATAACAGTCTTAACACGACACCACTGCAGTCTTTAACAATGCTGATGTGGTGTTAACGGTAATCATCATAACGGATCTGCCAATGGTCCACGTCGAACTCTTCTATGAGGCATTTTTCACTTGCAAAGGGTGCTACCAACACAACAGCAAGAGTCAGAATGGCATGCACTCACAACTGGGTATAGTCCTTTTATAGAGCTCAGATAATCAGTCAGGCACAGCAAAGAGGCCATGCTTACATCACATGCACGGTCAAGTGTCAAACTTAAATCATTTGCATGTCTCACAAAGTCAAACCTACCCACCAATTTTCCAAGCGTTAGCTCGATTGGCACTTGCTGTATCTGGGCATCTTTGTGGCTTACCTGTGTTATAGTTCTAGTATGCTGGATTAACTGGGACGCTACTGCCGCCTACTCTTACGTAATGTAATTGCGTAGCTCGTTATATAACTGCACTTGTAAATATGCGTAGCAAGTTAAAACTTTCTTTTTGACTTCCAAGGCTTAATTCAGTCTTTTTTTCCAAAGTGTGTTGTTGCAGATGCATGCAGTACTGGCAGTACACTCACGAGTCTTTTCCCGTGTTTGTTTTTGGTGTAGTGTTCTTTCTCAGTGACCCCAGAGAATGACATTTTGAAATTATGGAAAAAACGTGCTTCTTACTCTGCCAACTTTGTGTCTGTTTCCAGCAAAATACAGGGAGGAGTTCAAGCTCATCATCGACAGGATAGCTGTGTGTAAATCCGAGAATGTGAGTGAGACATTTCCTTTTCCATACTTCATCATTTCACCATATAAAAGCCATTAGTGCAGTCAGCACCATTAGCAGAGTGTTGTTCTTGGATTATATTGCTTCCCTTTGCTAGCCATTGTGAACCAAATCTATTTTCCCAGAGGAGCTCATTACAGTGTCTGTGACTGGGACCTGCTGTGTGCTGTTTAACCATTTGATAAACTGTTGTTACTCTGTCTTGCATAATGAACAAATCATTCCCAACCAAAGCCGTTTCTCAAAGCCTTACTCCTCCCAAATGTTGCCCAATAGCGATTTATTTAACCCCGTACACCCAAAGTGTCCATATGTGGGTCCAAAATTACCTTGTTCTCCTAACTACATAACCTGATGCACATTTATCAGGATATATGTGGGTATCGTTAGTACTACTAGAATAGCTACATGTTTCATTATTATTTAGGTCTGTTACAGATAAGCTGTGCACAGTACCAACACATGTATACCAGCTGCAACAAACAATACATATGGAAAAGTCTAAACTGAAGTTTATTTTCTAAACTGAAGCTAAAAATGTACCAGCTGTTCAAGACCTGGTAGACCACCAAAACTGTCGCCATCAAATAAACAGTATTTGAAGCTTTCGTCTTTGGAGAAAATCAAGGATGTACAGCTGTCAAGGAAAGAAAATGGACAACAGACCTTCTGTTTGATACATAGCCCAGTTGGGTTTCTGATGTTGAGAAACATCACTCTATGTTTGGTACTTCAAGGCTGTTTTGAAATTACATAATAAATAAAATGGCGTACAGCATTGTAGCCGAAGGAACGTAATCCCATAATGCCATTATTCTTTATAGATTTTTATACCTATATATGTTTCCTTCTGTTCCTTCTGCCTCATATTTGAGTTTTCTAAATTTGATCAGCCTCTTGTTGATGATCTCATCTGAAAACCAGAAAGGCAGTATTGACCGTATTGATAGCATGTGAAACAGAAATGAAATCAGAATGCACTCTCTTTAGACTATATTTAAAATGAAACAGTACAAAGAAAAGATAATTATCTGATCTGATACATTGTTTGTATAATTATATGGCCTTTCTAAAATTGATGTCTGCAGTGCAAACCTTCTTTTCTGCATTCACAAATGCAAGACTATAGACTACTCAGCGGAAGTCCAATTTTAAAACATCTGGAAACACTGCTGACTTATCTAGGTATTCGCTCATCTAAAATGGACATATGCACAGTAGATAATAAATGGTAATGATAATGAATCAGCCTTTCAGGTTGTTTATTGCAATTATAGATAGTTAGCGGTGTAAATCTTAAAGGCCAGGTTCTGTCATAATATACAAATCTCTTCTGTTCCTATTAGCATTTCACATACTGTCCCAAATTTTTCAAAATTGTATTTGCGATTATTTTTGGCTGATGTTCTGGTTTCCATGCTTTTACTGACTTTTCCTTCTCGGTTTACCTCTCAGGGAGAGAAGTATCTCATCCTGAAGAAGAAGTACAGGAATATGATGCAGGAACGTGAATCTAAAGCTGGAGCTCAAGCAGACACAGCGGAGAAGTCTAACAGCAGCTCACACACAAAACTCCGGAGTCCAGCTGTAGAACATCAGCCAATTCCCATTCTAATGGAGGTGGTGGAGGTGAAGAAGCCAGCACAGGTCTCATGGTGTGGGCCAACCATTACAGTCACTGAAGCCCAAGAACAAGTGCATACTGAAGATGTGAGTATTTCAAATGATAGCAACTTCCACTCAGATATTCACACTCTCGTGATCCTAACCCTTAGCTTTCTCAATAAAACAACATCAATATCTTTTCATCAAATGAAATATCACAAATATTTGTGATATTGAGTGATATTAAGGTTTAGAATTCACACTTTTAACATCATTCCTGATACTATAGTGATTTAACTCACTTAAATCTTCAGTTAGAGGACTTAACATAAACACATATGTGGAATATGATCAATGGTGCATATCAAACATACTGATAACTGTCAGGAAAAAGACTCCGGATCGACTTTTGCAGAGTTTTAAAAAAAAAGCAGATTTATTATAAAAACACAGGCTAAACAACAATGGCAAACCAGACCAAGAGAAAGAAGAAAGCGTAGTCAGGGACAGGCACAGGTCGGAGACAGGAGAAAGCAGTCCGCGAAGGCAACCAAGTTTAAAGGGAAAAAGCTTAAGAGAGGTAGATAAAGCCGAGCAGAGTTCAGAGACCAGACAAGACATAAACGGATAAAGGGGAGTAGCAAAAGGGGTAGTCAAAAACCAGAAGAGAGTCAGAACCAGAATAACATTCAGGAAAGAAGTACGCTCAGAATTGCTACAATGTAGGCAAAGCTTCGCGAAGAGCATCTGGGAACCCGGACTATAAATACAAACAGATTTGGGTCAGCTGACTAAAACTCAGGTGATCGCGAACGAATGGGCACGTCCGCGCGCGAGCACATGGAGCTGGCGTCATCAGGCAATGTCCTCTGGGAAGTGGAGTTCGGTAGAGCGGGAGGGGCAGGAAAGCCCGGAAGCGTGACAATAACTACCCAAGTAAAAAGAAACAGGTTTTTTATTTTAAGTTGGCTTTATGGTTTTTATAATCTGATGAATTCTCTGTAGTATTACTGATTTTTTTCAGATTGATATATTTAGCGTTTAGCATTTAGCATTTTGAGTTATCCTATTTAAATATCCTGCATTATTCTTGTTGTTTATTTTTTCTCAGTGACCACATATACTGTTTTGTGCAGTTGAGCAGTGATAATGAATTTTTACATGGCCATTTGTTAACTTTTCTTAATCCATTAGAATAAATATGTTGTGGTGTATATAATACATACAGGGGTTGGACAATGAAACTGAAACACCTGTCATTTTAGTGTGGGAGGTCTCATGGCTAAATTGGACCAGCCTGGTGGCCAATCTTCATTAATTGCACATTGCACCAGTAAGAGCAGAGTGTGAAGGTTCAGTTAGCAGGTAAGAGCACAGTTCTGCTCAAAATACTGCAATGCACACAGCATTATGGGTGACATACCAGAGTTCAAAAGAGGACAAACTGTTGGTGCACGTCTTGCTGGCGCATCTGTGACCAAGACAGCAAGTCTTTGTGATGTATCAGGAACCACGGTATCCAGGGTAATGTCAGCATACCACCAAGAAGGACGAACCTCCACCAGCATCACGTAGTGACCTGGCCACTATCCTGCAAGAAGAATGGCTTAAAATCCCTCTGACCACTGTGCAGGACGCAGTATATGTCATTCCCAAGAAGAACTGACGCTGTATTGGCCGCAAAAGGAGGCCCTACACCATACTAATAAATGATTGTGGTCTAAAACCAGGTGTTTCAGTTTCATTGTCCAACCCCTGTATATACACATGTATAACTTTATTAGTGCATCTACTTATTAATTTTTACTTACACATTTCAATTTTTACTTGCGTTAATGCATTATTTGAACACAGCAGTTGCCGTGTACATTGTGTGAGAATTGATTGGTAACAATATTGAATATATGTTTGTCTATATATATATGTGAGTTATTGAAAAGAATATACTGCAATATTCCATTATAGCACTATATATGCACTGTATAATGGAAAGGGATTTTATTTCTCTAATTAAGATCGTATTAATCATAAATCAGCAGATATGATACTCTTCAACAAGGTCTGCTTCTAAATGTGTTTTGTTTGTATGTAAATGTGTTAGCTTTTGGGCCGGCACAAAAACAAAAGAGGCTCTGTATGCAGATTTTTTTTAGATGAGAGTTTTAATAGATGGGCTGTAAAATGTAAGATTGTTTATATACCACATTAATGCTACTTTTTTTAAAAATGTAACTTAGTCTTTGCATGATGTGGACCTTTCAAGTGAGGAATTCAGCAGAGCATTCACCCCTTCTACGTTACAGGAGATGACTTGTGTTACACACGCACATGTGACTTCACAAAAGCACTTCTCTGTTTTCTTCTCACCGGATGATTCAGCGTTATTCATTCTCTGTTGCTCATTTTCTTTTTCTGGAGTATGTTCTCAAGTATAATCATCTTTCAGATCAGGAATTTTAACACATTCGTGGTTGCAGGCAGTGAGCAAAGCAGAATGTGCTCACGACTTATGCAATAGTCCATGCTCTTGAAAAAATTCCAGAGCTGAGCATATCCTGTTTGGCCCGAGCAACGTCATCTGGAGTGGAGGAACAGGCAGTGATAAGAGAGCTTCTGTCTCTCAGATAGGCCTATTGCAGTTATTTTATCTGTTTTGTGGAGTGCAGCTGGGCAGAGCTGTGGTCAGACTTCAGCTCCAGGCGGAATGAAACACTGCTTATTTATCTTCATAAATAGCTCAAGCCAGCCTTCTTTGCCCCTGGTCCTCCGGGACACGGTTAAGTGTTCCTCTTATCCAGCGTTGATTCCCAGCCCAGCAGCTGAATTTCAGTGCTGGAGCAGAGGGCCGCTCTAAACTGTGTGGTGATGTGGCCATCTAGAAGGATAAAACACAGTCCAAGAATTAACTATCCAGTACCCCCTGAGCATGTATGCCTTAAAGGGGAAAATGGTTAAGATGTAAACAGCGTATTTCAGAGTGGTTTGATTATGAATGCTTCATTCTTAAGAAAATTACATAATCAGAATCAGTCGCAGTTCGGGGGATTGGAACCATAAGTCTGAAATGCTTCATGCTTCTAAAAACTCCCTTACAGACTGTCATTGCTGTGCAAATGGTTACGAATGCACTGTGCTGCAGAAGTTCCAGTTTAAAACCATTTGTCCTAAACTTTAATTTAGGTTAATTTAATGTGAGGTACTTACTGGGTGTTGTATGCCAAATGTTCCACACTATTTTCAGATTTGCTGCTATTTTATCATCATTAACGTTACATATAAGTCAGAAGTAAATAAAACGCCTATATACAGTTTCTGTCAGCACCATTTTAAATAGTCAGCAAGCTGATGAACAATTTCACCTCTAAACCTTTTAAGTATCTTAACATCTTAGCCACTGAGTAATTCAGCAATTGAATTAGCTGTACAGTTTCATTTTATCATTAGCAGGTATTCAAGCCTTTTGTCCAATTCAGTGTAATTGCTGTAACATTTTCTTTTTTTTCCTGATCTTGGGAATGTCTTTGCACTTGTAAAAATGAGCAATTCCACTGGCAAATATTGACTAGTAAAACTTTTTTTTAGTTTTAACTTTTTACTCATAAAATGTGACCCTTGTGAAATTTATTGTAAAGTGAAACATAGATGCTCACAGAGCTAAAAGTCAAGGGGGGGGGGGTTATTGTACACAACAAAACACAACAGCAGAGAACAAGCACGCAAAAAAACAGGGCAATGCCAGGTCGTAGATCGGTAGACAAGCAGAGGTCAAAAAAACGGAACTCAAACAAACCAGCAGAGTGAGAATACAAGAGAATAGTCAGGAGGATGAAAGCAGGGTTGGAAACAGCGTGCCTGAGAATCAGGTAACCAAGACAAAGGGGCGAAAACGAAGAGAGAGTGAAGTTGAAGGAAAGTCAAAACCAGTATACCCAAAGAGAAAGGCAGAGAGAAACGTTCGGTACTGCAACCAGGGTCTGCAAAACTTCGCAATGAGTGTGTGTTTATGTGGGGTTTATAAACAGACTGGGTGATTGGAGACAGGTGGAAACAGTACTCCAGCGAACTAACCCGGGAGTGATTGGTTGACTGGGGACATGTGGGTGTGTCATCATTGGGTGATGCACTCTGGGAAGTGAAGTTTGAGAGAGAGGTGGAGTTGGGGAGACCAGGAAGCGTGACATATAAAATTTAATTATATGTTATATATTATATTAAATCAATTTGAACATGTAATTAAATCCCAGGATTATTAAGATTATAAGCTAAACTTAATTTCTAGACACAGGAGGGGATTTTACACAAGGACTAAACAATTAAACAATGAGTTTGCTGCAGGATAAAGAGGCTTTTTTATAAAGTATATATACATGAGGTGAAGCAGAAGTCCTTAGTCATTCCACAACATGGGAAAGACAACTGAGCACACATGTCAAACAAGTAAAAAGTGTGTTGACTATTCTGTGTCAAAGGACGGCTGTAAAGAAATAACTACTTGTCTGAAAATGCCTAAATCTGCAGTTTGGCCGGTAATTAAAAATTCTAGTCAGCTGTGACAAACTTGCATGAACAAGGACCCCGCTTAATTTAGCCCCCACGCACAGTGAGGGAATGATAAGAAAGGCTAAAATTCCCAGGGATCACTCAAAACTCATAATCAGACGAGTGAAAAGGAGGATGATTACACTGAAATCTAAGGCCCTGACCTTTGATCTCCAACCTTGAAGGATGTTATAGGAGAACACCATGTCATGTTTTTTTTCTCTGAATAAATTACCTTCAGGTAAAGGTTGGATATTATTCATATCCAAAAAGGTATGTATTAATTATATACGCTTCTCAGAAATACCAGGGGTGTCAGTAATTACTGTTGTGTATCCAAATAGGTTAGTAATGTAGTACATGGCTTTCAAATAATTAGCAGGTACATGTGATTCTAATGTTGAATGAAGCTGTAAAAGATTATAAAATAACTGTATCAGTTATATAGCAGCAATAATTCCATTATAATGAAAGTCATCATACACTTATCATCAAAAATAGCTTAGGAAGTGTCAGATTGCAGTGCTATTTGGAAAAAAAGATAAACGTTACCATGAGCAATAAATGATGATAAATCTAGACTGATAAGAGTAACTACACATACAGAAGTAAAGTCTCTCAGTATGATGTTCACCCGCTATGTTTCCCAATGCAACATGCATATTTCTCGTCATGGAGTTGTAGAGGTTCCTAATGGTGTCTTGTGATGATCCATCCCATGCATCTTGAATATTCTCACACAGTTTACAGCGGACTTTGAGGTACGGGTGGAGGTGAAGTGACACCAAGTCTTCTGAACATGTGACACTTGACAATAAACTGCTCATCTTGGTGCTGAGCACAGTGCCTCCACAGACAGATTCGTTGGTCATCTTCATCAGTACAAAAGCTCCATGACAGACTGGAACAACACCATTGCAGTCTTTGGTGACGCTGTCATGGTGATAAGGGCAGTCGTCCTACCAGTCTGTGTGCATACAGTCCTGTGTTGTGCAGCCATCAGTATGGCTCATGGGGGGCATCAGTGCTCACTGAAGGTCTGCAGTCATGGTTGTTGGGTCAATCAGGTGCTAGTCATATGTAAATATTCGCATAAGTTGATACTGTTTTTAAAAAATAAAAATAAATTCTAACAGTGGTTCTAAACTTTTGAATGCTGGACTGTATTGACTTGACTAAGCTCTTCTATATTTTTGGTCTTGGCCAAAGCAGTGACCGTCTTTAACCGCGGAACAGACAGTTACGCCGCATGCCTCGGTGTCAGTTTCCTTTCGCAACACTGTGTAGAAGTGCTATGGTCACAGCCTTGGTGTGAATGTGAGTTGCTGAGCATGACCTGATGTGTAACTCTGGCAGTATGAGGTCTGACCTTGTTTTAGTTTTAGTTCAATGAGGTTTGGAGATGCATGCAACTATGAGCATATTTAAATAATGAAATGCAGAAGTGAATGAAGCTTCTGTCCAGCTGAAGTTTGTACACAGTTTCATTCCGCTTGACTTCACTTGTGGTGAAGGTATGTTTGGGGTCTAAAGTTTGCTTCTTCAAGATCGCACATAAGCTAACAGGCTATTGATGTGATCAAGTAATGGCGGCCAACATCCTGCTTGGATGATGGTGATGTTAATTTAGATGAGTTATTATTGTCCGCAGAATAATAAATTATATCATTAAGATCCAAATTCATTGACAAAGTACCACACGTTTAGTGTTAGAGTCCAAACCCTGTAGCTTACATTTCACTAATGGCTATAGAATTACTGTATAATTACTAGCTGAGCTTGCTTTTAATCTTACTTCCGAAATTAAAATGAGGACTATATTCCACACAAACGGCGTGTAACACTGCAAACAGACAGTGGTTCTCTGCGTTCCTCTGTACAGACTCACCCATTTAACTGTCTACTGTAAATCTTATGCACCTTCTTCTTTGTTTCAACATTGAAGTGGTGATAAAACGACGTAAATTATGCAAATAGCTGAGTGAAATAGCTGCTGTAGAGTCTATAATTTAGTGCAGTCTTTTCTATTAGCTTTATTTTTTAAACTAACCATTGAGTTCAGCTATTGGGCAAAGGGAATTACATACATACAGGCAACGTAATCATGTGGCATGTGAAAAACTACTAGAGATCAATAACTTGCAATAAATCAGCCTTTATATATCAGCCTATTTATATCATCATTGGGTTAGTTACTGTTCTGGCCAAAGGGTGTGCCCTGTCATTGACATTGTACAAACCACACGCTAAATCATTAAATCGCATCTTGCCTCAAACCATATTAAGTAATCTCGAAGGCTTGCTAAGACTTGCCTATGTGATTTCTGATAGGCCTGAGTAATGGGGTGATGTAATCGATTAATGATTCATTGATGATTGAGTAGTAACTTAACGATGCTTATAAGGCAGTAATTGCTGTGTTGGAAAACTAGCAGGGAATTTGAGAGGACGTCTGGTAACAGCTTACTAAACGTGTTGGTTAATTGGGGTTTCTTTTAAGAAGTGTGCGGGCGTGTGCTCAAAGAGTTAAAGGACAGAGAGAGCAGTTTGTTGGTGCTAGCTTTATCTACCCCACAAGCCTCTCAGCCTCTACTTATTTTACTTCATGCTGAGTTTAACTGTGCAGTAAAACCACCAAGATCACCCTTTAGCATCTATGTTAGCTCTAGCCCTGGGACTTTTGAAGCTGAAGAAAGTTCTTCTGATCTGTCTGTGGCAAGAAAACAAGAAATAGTAACAGAACAAAATTGCATTTTCCAGCCAGCTTGTGTCCCGTTTCTATATAAAACTATTTTTCCAAAGGCGTCTATAGCTCAGGAGGGACAGTGGATATACATCAGGTTTATTACAGAAAGCATGTGAACAAACAGAATACAAACAGTACTAGTGGGCATCTTGTTTCTTGAATTGCGTGTATAACAGTGTCCATGTATATAAAGTCATTAGCTTCAGATTATATTTGGGAAAAGAAGTAACATTGTACATGGAGGCTGCACAATATATCGTTTCGCCGTCATCATCGCAATGTGAGGGATGTGCAAGGTTAAGTAAGACAAATGAAATGAAACACGTCACTACAACTTTTTTACTGCTTACTGCATCCATCCTGGATGCTGGATTCTGATTTAAAGTTTCTCAGTTGAACAAGGAGGAGTAGCCAAGGTGCTCACATGCTTTCATGCTTCCAGTTCAAGAAACATGGTTACAATTCACAATTTCTTAGGTTTATTATTATTATTTTCACTCCGATCATTTTATAATGAATTGTAATTGTAAAAAATGTTTTCTAAATATGGATGTTCAGGTCATCTGCTGAAAATTCCATTGCAGGGAAGCAATGTCAGTTAATTCTCCAGTATTGTGCAGACCTGTTGTACACGTGATTTTTCACTGATATAGCCTGTAGAAGTGGTGTTATAATTCTGTTTGATGATCCAGTTTTAGAAAACTTTTGTCGTGTCCTGGGTTTCAAAGCTGTGTGTGCATTTGCTTTCAGAATGTTGGCTAAATCAATGAATGTGAAATACATTTATTCCTACACGCAAACTGATGTGCACTGAATTAACAATAGAGGCCTTACAACCTCACCAAACAGCCCTCACAACCAGTAAGGCTTTTCAAGTGTGGCAGTTTCAGCTTCCACATGTTTAACAAGACCCTGGATCTTCACTAAGAGTTGTTAGTTTCCACTCTGGACAGTTTCAACACCTTGGACAATATTGAGCTTTTTAACACTGAAGAGTCTAAAGTGAGCAGCAGTTCCACCAGTATTAGCATCACAACCCCAACAGCAACCTGTAAGTAGCAGCCAAGCTGTTGTATGATATCTACTTTTTGCCAGTTGAAGCAGATCATCTTAAACTTCGCCTTGATGCCAAGATGCCAAAAGCAAGTCCCTTTCAAGTAGCCAGCCAAATTATAGGGGTGCTAATGGATTTGTAAAACCATATCTAGGCACTGAATACAGGCATTCTGTGGCAAGTTGAATAGAAAACGTACTTTCATGTGAGCTCATTTTAGTGGAGCGTTAGCTTGCTTGTACTTTGTGTGTAGGATGGTTCTTTTGTTGTGGTCTGCTAATTGACCTGGTAATTCAGAGGAACCTAATTCTGTGAAAAAGGTATGGTCACCATTAATTTCTCCCACAGGTAAAGCTGCCTATGCTGACTGTAGAATGACCACATGGCCTCAGAGGTTGGTAGGTCTTTGGATTGTTTTTACTAATAGATCCTCTCTAACATTAGGAGCAAGGGACAGACAGCTGCCCCTCACTCTCGGTCCCTGTGGAGTCCCCAGCAGAGGAGCCTCCTGAGCCCACAGATGGAGAAGATGAGTTGGACAAGGATTCTGGGTCAAAGGTTAGATTAGCAGCATTTTTCTACTGTTTATTTGAGCTGTTTCTGATTTGTACATGCAGAGCTTTGGTGAAGTAGTTTTTGCTACTCTGCTTTTAACAGCCACGATTAAACTCAGCTTTCCTACTTTAACAGCAAACTGAGCATCATCCCTGGCCGACAGGGTGAAGTCATTAATAGTTCCAGCACTGAAGCTGCGTTACTGTTCATAACCACAAGATGGCGACAGTTTAATTAGATGGATTTGAGGGGAAAAGGATTGAGGCGGAGTGCCAGCGAGAGAAGGGCTCATATTTCCATGTGAAAGGATCTCTCCATTCTTGTGTAAAACAGCAACATGCTTGACCTCATTAGAGAGAAAATGATCACCTGTGTCCTCAGAGCATTCGCATGAATCTGCGTTTTGATGTAGATAGCCTGGTTTCAGATGTTTCGTTTTGGAGAAAAGCCAATCAGACTTTGTTTTTACATTGTCTACTGTACTGCGATACTGTACCATATAGTACCACACAGAGTGGATGACATCATAGAAATTAAGTAATTTCATTTTTAATTTCTTTTAGAAATAATGAAAATGGAAAAAACGTACATGACAGAAATGGTCTAACTTTTGGGCAGATGTTTAAAAGTTCAAATACATAAGCATGTTTCAAAGTCTCTAAGACAAATACATAGAGAGAAGCTAAGGCAAATATATTTTTATATATTTAAGGTAAATATATATTTTAAAAATCCTAATAAAAAATACTTTTTTTATCCTTTAACGCCCTTCAAAATGTTGTACACATACATTACACTGTAAAAAAAACATTTAATAGTAGTTTCATTTATAAAAAGTTCCTAAAATGTGGAGCAAAGTGATTTTCAAATTTAACATTTCAAAAAAAAAAGGTTAACAGAACAAGAATCTGTTTTATGCTCAGTAATATATTATTTCAAGTTCAAATAAGTCAAAATATTAAGGCAGCCTAACACTTACACCTCAACACTAAAAAAAATGTTAAAAGCGCGATGTTTTTTTCACAGTAAGTCGTAGTGAAAATGTGTAATGTTTAGCCACAATTATATTATCAAACTACAAACTACAAAACAAATGATGTCTTATTTAAGGTTAAACAGGTAATTAATCAGTAGTCTTCTGGGAAAGAAGGGGTTCGGATAGCTCCATTTGATAAAAGTCATGTATTTCTGATGTTAGTACGGCTTCACTAATATTGTGAAATGTGGAATTGGCTTTCACAATTAAAGAGGAATGCTACCATTGGCAGGTCCAATTTTATATGTATACAGTGCTGTGTAAAAGTTAGAGACCACCCTCTCAGGTACACTGTCACCTGGCAAAATTGTTCCCAGTGACGGGTAATAGCAGGAAACATATACAGTATTTTAAGGGGGTCTTACTCAAAATGCTGCAGTGTTGGGTCTGAGATCAGCCTTACCTTTCTGCACCCAGCTGCCACTTTAACTCTTCCAATCTTAAAGCCAGTGAGTCACAGCTGTGTTCTCTCAGCAAAAGCTGTTCCCAAGGATCTCACTGACATTATTTTCCCCTAAAAGAGACACCGTCATGCACATGTCTAAAAATAACTTTCTGGGTAAATTTGATAAAAGCGAATAGATGATCCGTCTATTTTTCCACTGTGAGAAGACAACACAGTGCTGTGGATCCGAAAGGATGTGTAGCTATCAAAAAGCCCTTTTTCAAGATTATTAAATTACTTAACTGTCAGTGCAATGAAAGCAATAATTAATAGACTCTAAACAATGGCTATATACTGTATATAAGATTTTAACAAGAGATTTGATTCAAGGATATGGGCACACTAAATAACAAAATTAAATAGTGTGATTGTTAATAATTAGCAAATATCTAGATTAAAATATTAGTTTCACAAGAATTTGTGATGTTTAAAAATAATTTTAAATATCCTGACAGGATCTTGGGGGTATTTGCGTGGTCAAAGGACGCTTTGTTCTGAGCATACTTCCTCAGAAATTAAACATCCCTCTTGTTCCAGCTGAATTATGCAGAAGTATTGCGTAGTTTTGAAATGATTCTTAACAAGAAAGAATTTTTAAGGAGCATCATCACACGAACAAGACATGTGCACCATTACAGTCATTACATTTCCTTCTTTTTACACACGACTGCCCTTTCCTAGAACCGAAACTGAGTTGACTAATTTTTCATCAGAATACAGCCCATGGATTGCCGAGCATAATTTCTTCATTTAAAGGATTTTCCTGGAGAATGATCGTGTTGTACCGGGTTTCCAGGGCAGCACTTGCATTCTGTTGGATCAGCAAGGAAGTGATCAAAACTTGACATTATAATTGATGCATTTACCGTCCACCGTCTTTTTTCCATTTTCTTCTTTCTGATTCTCCTTTCCAGTGAAAAAGGTCTGTGGCCCTTTGCCTGCTTAAGAGTGGTTAAATGCAGCAGCGTTCACCACGTGAAGGGGGGCGTTTTGGACAGTTAGCACAGCCTACATGAAAGCGAGCGCATGTTTGCCCGCCGTCTGTCTGGCTGCAGCTCACCCTGCCCTGAGAACAATTAGCAATCAAGTGCTTGGCTAAAATCAGCAAACCGCTCCATTTTCTTCTCTCACCTATCCCACTGACTGACACTTTGGTAGGCCTACATACAGCGAAATTGCCTCTCATAGTGTTGGCCTCTTGTAAAACTGAGTTTGAGAAAACAACAGAACATACAACTAGAGCAATTTGGCTTTCAGCAGAGCAAATTGTTCTTTGCTGATGGGGTTCAGACTGCCCAGCTGAACTTTTCTCCTGTGAAGAGCCCTCGTCTTTCCTCTATACTCTCTCTTCTGGTTGAGAGCAGCTCCCAGGTCTAACTGAAACCAAATGTACACAATTGTCTCCTTAACCCAACCGTTTGCTTCTCTAGTGTGGCTTTGGAGGCTAATGTAGCTAAAAATAATGGAAGTTTTTAGACATACAGTCAACTCCATCAATAAACTTGCCAATAACACTCATAATGTCAGTGTTAGAATGAAAGCTCTTATTCCCTAAAAGGGAATAACTGGTCCCTAACTGGTCATTTTAAAGAGAAGCGATTAATTCCAAGTAATTTGGATGCGTAAGTTGGTCCGTTCATCTTGAATTTTGGCAAAAAGGGAGATATATACAGCAACAGTACAGCATAAACAATAATTATTATGATTTAAACAGCGGTGGACTGTAACTATTAGCGCTAGGCCTTTAATGTGGGCTATAAATGTCAAAACTATGCCAAGTCATGTGGAAAAAACAAGCATGATTCCAAGGGTAGAAAATGAACTACAGATACGTATTTTTGATTCCAGGGGTCTCCGATGTTCTAGAAGTTCTCCTTTGGATTCAAATGTTCCTCGAACATGCATGGAAAAGTTGCCTCAATCATTCCTACAAGGATATGTATTGTGTTCCTTAAGAAAGGATCCCCAAGAGCTCAGTTTCAAATCCATACAGTTGAAATTGGCACAATGTTATTAACACTGCAAGTGTTAGAATCGAGTCATGCAGTCAAAATGAGACAATGGTGGAACTTATCGGCAGGCACAGTCAGATTTCGGGGTGCTACGTAAAGGAATTAATTATGCCATTTATTTTCACAAGAGCGTCTAGACTACTAGCAGAAAACAGACCCCAAAATATGATCCACCACCATATTTTAAAAGGCACATCATATGCTTTCCATTGTAGGAAGTTCCTTGTTTTGCCAAGCTGAAAACTGGCAGTGGCTGGACCCTTCAATGAGATAATAACCCCACATTTAAAGTCCGTATAGAAATGGTTGTGGGAACACCAAAGTTCTGCAATAGCCCTCTTAGTCTGCAGATTTCAACCCAAGTGAAATCCTGTGGTGTGTATTGAGGAGGGCAATTCACAGGAGAAGGCCAAGAATATCAAGGCACTGGAAATGTTCTACATGGAGCAGTGGTCCAAGGTGCCTCAACAAGTGTTCTCCGACCTGGTTAAGCATTACAGAAGGCAGCTTGTTATTCTCTAAAGGCAGGCGTCACCACATATTAATATTGGGGGGTGCCTATACAAACTTAAGTTTTTACAGCAAAAACTTCAAATGGCCAGCTTACTCGTTTGTTTAAGGTCACTAATTGCACGTGTGATTTATTTGATATTCTTTTTACCTGATTTTACAGCGCCAGTAATTCTGGGGCTTTATGTGATTTTTGGTACCATGTATGACTGTAGGTGGGTCCCTATTTTATGTGGTTTATGGGGGGAGCACATGGCCCAGGACAATGCAAGTGTTTTACTTAAATGAATTGGTTACAGTTGCTTTTGCACTATCAACTGTAATTATTTACAACAACTGGGTAGATACTTCAAGAGCTGAACAACATGCTTGTTTGGTATTTGGAACATTATAATGGACCTTTTATAATGTTCTGTCAGCAAAATATGTATAAACAAAAGACCCACATAATGATGGCCATTTAGGCTTTATTCTACATGTTGTTAGCTACAATATTCCTGATACTCCAGTGCAAAACACAGCTTAACTAATTAGCTATATTTGGGTTAATGTTAAACACGTTCTGGTTAATTGGATGGATTAGATTTTTTTTTTTGCTTTTTCTTCAGTAATAATAATACTAATTATAAGGATAAGAGTAATAATTGTAGGTATACCATTCTATTGAACACAACACTGCCCAGATTTGTACAATAGGCATGTTTGATTTGACCCACCTGAATGTTATGCTTACTGTACTCCTTCGCTTATGATAAAATGAATGGTTTATTTACTTATTTTATTAGTATTATTATATTGGTGTATTTTATTAGATAATTGTCACTTAGTAAACACAATTGTATAACTACAGTGTTTTTAGTTAACAAAATTTAAAACTTCTTTCCAAAAGTGCATCCTTGATTATTTTTGAATTTAGTTGATATTCAAAGAGAAAGTAGCTCTGCCCTTTTCAAAGCACAATTACTGATTAATTAATCAATTGAACATACTGGGGAAAAAATAAAAAATTTGTGTGACCCAACATGTGTGCACCACCTGGCTGTACTGTATGATTGTTTGAAAAAGTATATGAATGAAATCGCACCGCAGTGCAACAGATGAGAGAAAGTTAAGTAAAACAACAAATAGCAGTAAACCGGGGGACTGCCTTTTTGTCTGTTTACTGTAATAGGTGTTCTTGTTTTGTTTGCTCTTCCTTGTCTGTGTATTGATGTCTGCGGTCTGTTTGCTGTGCTTACAACAAAAGGTGTCTGTCATTTTGTCTGCTTGATTAAGCACTGTGACAGTGTTGGAATTTCCTCCAGTCAGACAGCTACTACAGAGAAAGAAGAGGCTTATACACATGTGAATTTGTATAATAGAGAGTTTTAAGTTTCACATTTAAGTTAATGGAAGTTCTAGTAGATAAGGACAGCTGTTGTTGTCTGAGATTAACAGGAATTTACTATTTCTCTCTTTCTCTCTCTCTCTGCTCATTTTCACAGTCAGAATCGGAGCAGGAAGAAGAATGTACGGGTAGCGTAGGCTCTGCTGCTGTGGCTGTAAGTGGTGATCATCCTAAAGAAATATTTCGGTTCCTTTTCAGTAGCACTTTACGAACAGCAGTTTCTTTGAGCCTGTGGAAGATGGAGACTACACAATATGGACAAAGTGCAAAACTGCGATTACACTGCTGCATTTGCTATATGCAACTGTGATTTTTCTCGTAAAACATTAAAAACACACAAACAAATGGTTAAATAATTAAAATAGTGACTTTTTTTAGAGGCTATTTATATATTACAGTATTCTGCAGTATCAAGTCAAATACAAAGTCCAGTATATAGTGGACATAAAATTATATGCAAAGTTCATACAATGAAATTACACCCCTGGTCAAATTACATGTCATATTATCCATCCATCCAAAATATGTTAAACACCTCCAAATGTAAGGTATTTTTCTGGTCATATATCAATTATTATGTATTGGAAATTACAAAAGATAGATATATGCTTATATGCAGTACCAGTCAAAAGTTGAGACATGGCCTTTAATTTTTTTCCAACGATTTACATCAGAATAAAAGTGAACACATCAGATCATGGCATTATACACTCGATCACTTGTGAAAATTCACAGAATTAAAATGGTAACTAGAGCTTTTAAACTGCGCAATAAAAAAGATATATGGTTTATGAACCAAAAATATATATTAGAGGTGGCAACACAGCAAAAATCTAATACTGTGGTACATTAAGAGTATATGTGGTGTATCAGGATATTTATTGGTTCAGACATCTCATCAGCTGGAACTGTTAAGTGTAAGCCTGTAGTCTGAGTCTTTAGGAGACTAAATGGTACTATATATGAAATGTGTACATAATATTTATTAAAATAAAATGTGTCTTTACGTGTACACAGGCCGCATTTTATCTCAGCATATTAACTTATTAACTACCGTAAACAAACAGGCATTACATTTTGTTAAACCTTTTTTTTTTACATTGACCTGTGGTTTGTCCAAACTACTTTGCATACATTTTACTTTACTGGCACAAAAGTGTTCAAAAAGCCAGCAACTATATTTCTAGAGGTTCTAGAGTCATGCATACTGTATGAAATCATCAAATGATGAATAATGAATGAAATGAAATGAATAAGTCCCAGTAGTCTGGATAGTATAAAGCTTTTGAAGCTGACCACTTCATCTGTGCTCCCTAGAGGATTTAGTAGAGCTAGATTTATGCTCTGAACTTGCTGTTACTTAAATTTTTTTTTAAAAAGCCGAGCTTTAAATGATTCTAAAACATGACAGCAAGAATGAAATGATAAAATGGACATTTGGAATCTAGAAATTGCTGATCAAATCTGCATACAGGACAAAATTACTATCTATGCTATAAAATATTACTATAATAACCACTTGGGATTTTTACAAAATACTTGAAATGTCGAGTAAACAACCTAAAAGACCTTCCAGTTCCTAGTTTATCATATTTTAGTCTACACTGTATGTTAAAGATTATAAACTTTGGAATAAGTATAATGTTTGTACATATCCCTGCTGTTGGAACATAACCTTGTATCTAATTTTTCAGTTTTTAACATAATTTGATAGTACTTCATGTTTTTGGGCTGTGTGTAAATTCCATAACAAATGACCTGAAAGAAATGGCCAAGATTACTTATAAGAAAAGTCTTACATGAAGAGTTACTTACATTACAAATGAAGTATGTTTAGATATGAGGTTTTGTTCCAAAAGCATTATATGTATATCTGTATCTATTGGTACAGTGGCATCTATTTGAATGCCCCTGGTGTGTTTTGCTGGGGGAACCTATTTTCATAACTTGACCAAGATTATATATACCCATATGGATATATATACCCATATGTACCCATATGTACATATATACCCATATGTTCAGGTTAATAGATCTAAATACCTGATTATGTTCCTTCACTCTTCCTCCTGTAGCTGGATCCTATAGAGAAGGAGTGGATCTATTCTGCAGCCTGCGGTAGACTGGCCCACCTCATCCAGCTGCTCAAGCAGGATGCCTCTTTGGCCAACAAAAAAGTAACCCAACTAATGAAACTGCTAATAAAACAACATTCATTTAAGCTGAATACCTTATTAAATTATGATGCACTGACAGCACTACTAACCTGTTTCTCTGAATTTGTTTTCATGTTCACACCAAACTAGGATTTTACCTCAGTAAGTACCAGCACTTCTCATCTTGCAGTTTAACAAAATCTCCACTGTTATAACAAAACCTTGTGTCTCAGAAATAATAACTTTGTAGTAGATAGTAAATAACACTTAAAAAATTCACTGTTTCATGCAAAGGTTTGCACTTCCCTGGTTAACTTACATGGGTTTACATCGTGTACAGAGAGCACACATCTATAGAGTTTAACATGTAAGTTTCTTAGCTGAATGTTTCAAATAAAAATAATAAAACAAATATGTGGATACTGAAAAGAACTGGCATATTGTATATACATTTATTTTCCAAATGATATATAGAAATTGTGCATTCATTTTAGCAGAAAATGAAAAGCTGCACTGTGTGTGTTTCGGAGACCCAAACGTTTTCTAAGGTTGGTTGTGTTTCAAAGGCCTTCCTGTAAAAGATGAATCTGATGGTTGGGAGTATTGATAGAAAACCCAGTCAGGACATGTGAACGACATGTCTTCAGGGATGTAGATGAATTATTAAAACGCCTTACTGTCTAGTTGGAGTTCCATTTGGAGTTTCAGGTTAAACAGGGAGGCTCACAGCGGTGGCACAGTAATTTCTGATTCACTAATGCTGCCCACTAATGCCGCTTCTTTCAATTCGCACATAGTGAAACTTTCAGTATGTTTCAGAAGAGGAGCTCATAATCAAAACCCAAGCGTGTCATCTGACCAGGGATATACACACTTTTGCATATAACTGTTTGAACTGTACATGTGTTTGTAACTTTTGACTAACGATATGCTTTTCCATTGTACCTTACATCTTGCTGCCGTGTGCGACCATGACCTTTAACTTGAAGGGGGTGAGTAAGCATAACTTTGCTTTTTCTCTTACTTGCTGAATGGCAGATGAATTGGTTCATGAACAGATTATTTCCTTCGAGCACAGACTTCTATTCTCTTCAAAAAGGATATTGGAATTCAATGCCGGGGAATAATTCGATGCTTTCAAAAGTCCCCTCTAAATAGCAATTTGATTACTCATCTCCGGTGATGTCTTTTCTCACGAGGTCCCTCGCGTCGCGCAGTTCCCTGTCCTGTCCCCCAGGTGCGGTGCAAACGAAAGGAGGAATGATCTGTCCTGGGCTTGCATTTCAAAGGCCTACTATCAAAAGGATTATGAAAGATAGCTTTTTAGCTCCTGCACCCCTCAAACAAGCTCAAATCCTTTTATTCGTGACCCCCCCACACCCGCTTAAGAGCTTTAGCCTGGTGTTTGTTGTCCCTCCCTGGCCCAGAGAGTTCTCACACCGTTCTTGCTTGGACCACCTTCTAAGAGCCACTAAGCTTCTCCCCCTTCCCCACCCGGACAAGATACAACAGTGACCATTGAAGTACAGGGGAGATTAGGTGTGACCTCAAAGACTTCAACCACTTAAAGATAATCTGAAAGTAATAGAGCAGGCCGGGATTAATTGGGGAACAATTGCGAGCATGTCCCCGGGAAGGTGGCGAGTCTGACCCCGGGTGGCTTTGATGCCCCTCCTTTTCCCTGCCTGCCAGGCCATGGTTGCATGCCAAGCTGGTGAAATCACACAGGGCGAGGCGACTTCCACTGAGTTGGCGCAGAGCTGCACCATGAGGAAAGGCAATTGTAAGAAATACTTTAGCCTGGTCATGTGACCATAACATAGTATCCTACATTTTTCTTGTATTTATGATGAACTCCATTCATGATACTAAGACCAACCTTGATTAATTTTCCACTTGACCAACTTAACACCTCTGCGTACCCCTTTAGAATTAAAACAGGCTGTCTTCAGACCCGGTATGTAAATGAACCACTTTCTAATTTGATGCATTGCGAGTCAAACAAAAACCAGTCTAAGCTTGAAACACTAGACGGAGCAGTAGACGCATAGACATGCAGCTCTTGTCTATGTAGAGGGTGTATATATGGCTAGAGCAATGGGGGAAGTTGTACAGTCCAAAACCCAGGGGGAAACAAAAAACGTTTGGACCAGAAAGAAATACAGACCTTCTGTGGAACATTTTTGGTGATGGCCATATATAGAGCCAAGCAGCCAGGACAGCATGGAAGTCTCGTCCGCTACTTATTAGCCTATCTTGCACTTTGGATTTGGATTTAGTGCCTGCCCATCCGCGTTTTATAGACTGACGTACCTCCATGTCAGAATCCGTTGCAGCAAAGCTGAACTGGTTTTAACTTCTGTGCTCATACATGGTCCTAATTGAAATATGTTAGGGGACCATGTTTCTAGTGGTGGATCAGCCTGTAGTTTAATTTTATTAAAGGTCCATTCCAGCTAAATCATTCAGAAGGGTTTAGTGTGAAGTACTCTAGTTCTAGAGAAGCTTACTGAGTTAGGATCATTTACAGTGGTGATGGAAACCAGATGCCTCTGAAAGTTCCCTCACAAAAATGTATTGCATTGTGTCTCTTATTATATTCTTCAGTATTTCATATAAGAATACCCATATAGGTTAATTGGTCAAACCTCTCTGAAGGATCTTGTTTGCGCCACCACCACTGAATTGTGTCAAAGGTTTGATTCCCCTTAAAATGCCCATCTCTAAGTTGGCACATGTCCCATACTCGGCCTGCCAAAGCCAATTTGAGAGTGCTGAGATGTCAGAGGAATTGGCCGGCAAGGGTCTGTAGTTTCTTGAGGGGTTGTCTGAGTGTTTGTCAGCCTTTCCAAGTGAAGAGGGATGCTCATTTTTTTGGCCGGGGGCTTCTTGGCTGACTCTGGCCTTCTTCCTCTTCGGCTTTGGCTTAAGTCCTTGATGCACTTTAAGCAGTTAAGCATCGCTTTGAGCCTCTTGGTAAAGAAAGTACCATCGCAGCAGAGGCTAGTAACCTGACACGAGTGCTATCTCTGTTTTCCTTTCACACGTTTGAACCTCCTGAGGGGGCTGAGGGGGATTCCAGCTGCGCCTCTTGTGGGGCGACCTGAAAATAAACAGCTGTGATCCCAGATGCAGCGTAAACATTCTTCGCCTTTGAGCATCGTGAGCTGGACAGCTTCGGACCTGTCCGTCAGCAAGTGGAAGACAGATCGTGTGTGAATGAAAAGCCACCTGTATCTTCCCTTTACTCCGGCATTACAGCTGCACAATAAATCGTCAGTTAAACCTTTACATGGAAGTGGCTTTTACAATACTGATAGTGGAGTAGATGGCAATATGCAAATATATAACAGTGTTTCTCTTGGTTATGTGGGTGCTGTGAGCATCTTGACCCATTACAGTTCCAGATTAACGTTTCTGCAGGTGTTTTATTCAATCAAGAGATTCATGTGATCCAACAAAAGCAAATTATTTTAGACAAAATAACAGCCTAGTGTTTAATTATGCCTCATTATAGTTCTTTGGGAATGTGTTATCATGTTATCATTTTGTAGTTCATTATTAGCTTTTTCATGCTGTTCTATGCAAGTTGCCCCCATGATTTTTAAACAGGTTTATTATATTTTTTTAAATATAGCAGGTACGGTTCTTACGACTCTTCAAAACTGTCTACAGGTCATTTGTTTTCATGTGGGGGTTTTGCTTTACCTTTATGGCCATCATATATGAGAGTTTTCTTGGTCTTCCAGATTCTGACTTTCATAGTTCTTTTTAACTGCCATTTTTTAATTTCGGACCGTAGAAACAAGGAACTGAATGCGGTTTGATATGTGTTGTAGTTAAATCAGCTAATTTTTCTTATTCCTATAAAGCTTCTACTCCAAGCTCCTAAGCTTTGCCATGTGTGGTAGTTACATGCTAGTTATGATGCGTTTGCTTACTTTCAGTATGTAGTTATATATTGACTAATTAATTATGTTCTAAATTGTGTGGTGCGTTTATAGAAATGTACGGAACTCAGATATACCTCAGTATAGCGCATATCCCAATTATATTATGTATATAGAGTATAATCACAGTCCTAGTATTTTATCCATATTGTGGAGACCTATTCTGCTCTTACACTTCTTTGTGTCTTTCCTCCATGCACTGTCTACCTCTGTCCTCCCTGTTGTTCTGGACCACTCTTCCTTCCTCCAGTTTGTGAGTATATCATTTCCTCATCTCCTTCCCTTTAAAAGATGTCGTGAATATGTGTGGCACCACATGCCTTTGTGTCCCTTGTTAAGAGTCCCCTGGAACAGGACATGGAGGTGGTATTTTACTTAGTGTGGCTAGGGGGCACCCTGCAGGGGAAGGACAGGAACTTGAGCAACGAGGACAGGAGACGCCACATCCTGTTAGCCATCGTCCATCACAGCCGCCCTCGTGAGACCTGTCAGCCTGCCACTCAGGCACTGCACCGGCCAATCCGTCTCGAGGGTGCGACAACGAGGACAATAGGCCTGTAGACAGAAGAGCCAGACTCCATCTATCACAATCTGTCTAAAGGGCTGGGCCCTGGACACACCTAGAAGAGGGCTGCGGGGGAAAGCACAGCTGCAGGACACATACAGTGGAGCATAGCTAAGAAGATGCAGTAACTCCAGATGTTTTAGCAATGTTGCTCAGCTCCTAATATGCAGTAGTACATGCATGCAGAAAGCAAACTGGAAAGAGTAAATGCTTAATAAAGAAGCAAATCAAATAGAACATTCTGTATATAAAAATAATACATAATATTATAAATAATTATATATAAATTACAAAAACAATTATGTATAAAATGCTAAATTTGAAACTGTGTAAATAATTAATGTAAACAAATTCAAGATTCAGATTCTAGTTTTATATCTAGTATCTAAATCTATTTTGAGCATCAGTTATATATATCAATTGTATATTTTAGAAGCTCACTTAGAATGAAGAGAACTACAGGGCTCAATGACGGAAGTTTTTTATGAAAGAAAATTTTTGTGCAGATTAAATATAAAAAATTGTATCTAGTATGTTAAATCTAGCCAGTAAACAGTTACTGTGTGTTCCCTGTAGAGCATAACTTATTTTCACCAGGAGCACTTAAACTTTTGCCTACAACTTTCTGTATTTGTATACAGTTCCTTAAGTATGTTCCAAAGGCATTAAATAACACTTGATGGATTTTCTTTTTTTGGTAGGCCTTGATTTTTGGTGCATAGAATAATACAGTAGTAATATACTAATAGAAAAATATAGATGACAAAGTGTGTTGTATTTTAGCTGTGGTAAGCATGTAGCTGATAAACATGAATTGTTGGCATTTTGACAAAACCTTGCATCTCCAAAAATAGTAATTTTACAGAAGAGGGGACATGTCCTTAACTTTAGGTGGAATTTATTGGAACTATTTTTCCAAGTAATTTTGGATTTCTATTGATTCTGTTATATATTTATTTTTAACAAATCATAAGGGGTCACTGACAATTTCACATCTGTAAATAAAACACCAAATGGAGCTGAGAGATTTTGTTACAGTAATAGAGAGTAATACATATACAGGTGATAGGGAGCGAGCTTGTGTGCACTTGCCTGCTTTCTAAATATTTTTTGTTGACCTTGTTAACTCACAAGTTTGCTGTTGTAGCTTGAGGCACATGTTTTCTGAGCATCAGGTTTGTGCGAGGTTTGTACGTACAGCTCATCTCCTCTGTTCTCCTTCCTTGTGAACGATGTCCATTATTGAAGCTTCGGCTTGTATTTGTGTATGTGTGTGTGGTGGCCCTGTGTCCTCCTGACGGACTTGTCAGTGGGCTGATGCCTGGGTGGGTCCTCCATCACAGGGTCATACCAACATCATCAATCTTCCACTGGGTGACAGGCCCCAGCTTCCCCCGCAGTGGGCACACTGGTTTGTTGTTTTGTAATTAGGCCGCCATTAGATGGCAGGAAACCGTCCCCTCTACAGGCACAGCTGGGCCCCTCCACTGACAGCCAATAGGAGTGCATGGACTCCTTCACTTTCTGCCATTGTGAAAGCTAGGAGGGACATTTCTAGCGCAGCGAATAGAAACAGCATGATTTGTATGACTCCAGTATTACAGCTTGTGTCATGTGGCTGAGGCGATACACAGGAAGTCTTGCTAGGGATGAGTCAGTCTGCCCTTTTACAGTCTTGGCTTTTATTGCAGTCCGTCGAACTGATCAGGTAACACACCTGGTTCAGCTTGGCTGGTGGTGAACACTGCTACAACGATACTGTTGTATGTAATAACATCTGAAAGCATGTTTCTCTGTGGATAAACTTGGTGTCCAAGGGATTAGACAGATGGCTTTACTAGACAGCTCAAACAACTACTTGACCTTGCAGGGTACATCATGTGCCAAGGCTTTCGGCATCTTAAAAAAAATAGATTAAATAGTTTTATAAAGCAATTTATTTGGCTGGTATACATTTATTTGCCCAGACAAGCAATAATATAATAAATACAAACAATGTGAATACAATAAGCAGTCATTTTGTGTATGTCGTTTCCATCTGACAGTACGGTATTATTGGTCATCCAACACCGGGTTTGGCAGATCAGTCCATTTTTCAATGCAGGACCATTAGGAAGAAATCTGAAACCAAATTCTACTGCTAGTCAGCTCACAATCATTTTTGTTTTTTATTTTTACTGTTTTAATGTATTTGTGTATTTTTTCTAGTGTTATTTAGTGTTTTACCAGCACAGACACACTGGTTTTAACTGATTTGCTTAGACTGTTGCATGGTATTCGAATTATAACATGTTCCACGGCTCTATCCCTGTCTGAGTAAAGACTTTCTGTTTTAAATACCAATTTATAAAAAAGCTTCAGATTTACCAGTTTCCCCTTTGGGGGGCAAAAAAATCTACCTTTGGAACACTTTTTGTCCTGACAGTGTATGTAGTGTAGTGTACAAGTAATACAAGTGTTTCAGGTACAGCAGTGGGCATTACATTTACCAGATTTACCTAAGAAATTACAATTAATTAAAAGGTACTAATCTAAAGTTAAATGATTAGAAGAAAAAAATATAACATGTAACTCTAAATTCTAAAGCATGCTAAAGAAAAAGTGCACATAGGGTCTAAAACTGAATTTACACTCGGATAGTTAAATTAGAAAATGCTGTAACAGTTTTGAATAAAAGGAGTGTTTGAATCCACCAGCAAATGGCATATAATGGAAAACACATTTCTCCAGTGTTAATTATTTAGTAGCATTAATATATGCATATCTAAAACACACTCCCAGCAGCATATATCATGAAAACATTATTAAAAATGATCTGTAATGTGTTTTGGAACAACTACCATTTTTTCCAACCTTAACATATACGTGAATGTATTTTACAGAGCTTTTTCAGTGTAAAGGGAATGCTTAGGTCATGTTTCACTCGATTTAGGCAAACAAACACTGTTAATGCAGAATTGTTTTAGACAAATAAATATTCACTCTGATTTAACCAGCTTCATATTTTATATAATATTTTTATAATTAATATTTTTTGAAAGTAAACAGAATATATGATCGGATATTTGCATATGATGTATGTTTTGCAGCAACTCGACTTTATTTTTCTGTAAAGATTTTCATGCCATGAAGAGCTGAATAGTATGACTTTCCCTTTCAGACGGCTTTACATTGGGCTGCTAAGCATGGCAAAGAGGACATGGCCGTTGCCATAGCTGACGCTGGAGCTGATGTCAACATCAAAGCTGTAAGTCACATTGCTTTATCTCAGGGAGTGGCATTGTGACAGCGAGTACAGTATGTAGTTTGTACAATGTAGAGTGTACAACATGCTGTTGTATCACCCCTGGTCAGTTTCCAGGTGCATCCAAATGTTTGGGTACCATTCTGCAGTTTTTAATGCACATATACTGTCTGTTTGCTGAATTTAACAAACTGTAAAGACATGGAACATTTTATGTGGGGCCTATTTGAAATGTGTTCACTAAGATTTCAGAATAATCCCATTCTGATCATTTATTTTTTCTAAGAAAATCAACAAAATATTTGATTGGATATTTGCATACGATGTTTTGCTGATTTTCTACATAAGAAATTGAGTTTACTTCCACTGAGCTGAACACTTTCCAACAACGTAAAATATAAAACATACAGACCGTATTTTATGTTTTATGTTTTTCCAATATGTTAAATTTACCAAATACCGAGCAGTTTTACATTAAAATCTCCAGAAGCGTGTTCTGTGTAAACATGTATAAACATATTTGCCCATTGAAAACCAGCCAAAGTTTTTTTTTCAGGGGCAACCAAACATACAAACATAGCATTTACCCAAACACAAGACTTTTATATCAGTTTATAAATTTTGTAGCATATAACATCAAATATAAAAGTTATAGAATGATGGTTTGTTTATTAATTAGGCGCCTAACTTTGTGTTTTTATGGTTTTTCTTACAGCATGTAAGTACCTGCCCTTGATTCACCCTCTATTCAAATGGAAAACGGTGCAAAACTCTAGATGACGTGTTTTGGTCACATGACTGCCAGGCTGCCAAGGTGTTGGAAATTTGAAGTCAGTTCTTCTGATATAACTCCTCTGAAGGGGACTGCGCAAAATCCAGCTGTGCAAATGAACGCGGGCGCTGTTTCAGAGTGCATGTTCATAAATCAAACCATGTCATGTTAACCGCTTCCCTTAAACAATGTCCTCATGTATTCCAATGGCAGTGCTCTGAGAGGAGCAATTGCTCTGAATTACTAAGCAATTACCATCCTGTCGTTAAGGTTTGTTGCTGTAACCTCAGTTAATTTGTGTCCTCTCAATATGGCCTTCTCTTCCCCCTCCCATCTCTGTCCATCGCTTCTTTTCCTGACTCTGTTTGGGTGTTTGGATGGACCTGTGGCGTGCCTCACCTCAGGGAGTAAGTGCTAATATTTCTTTTTTCAGTTTCCAAATACCGGGAAGCCAGTACAGCTCTGATTTTGAGTAACTTGCCAAAGAGTATGGAATTACTTGTATAATTATAATTTTATATAGAAAGGACAATTCAAAATAAACAAGGAAGAAATTAAACTATAAAATGGCACTGGAATTATGTAGTCCACCTTAAACAGCCTCTAAAATCTCTATAGAATCTCTTCAAAGGAGGATAAAACAGCTTTCTTAACTTACAATGGAGGCTGTTTGGTTTGTCCATCATGAATATTCAATAAATTAAAAGGATGACTAGGGCTTTTTAACTTAACACCACAGCACAGTATATATTAGAAGTGGCGTTAAGGCAAAAATATAATACTATGATACATTAAGAGTACATGTGGTGTATCAGGATATTTATATCTCATCAGTTGGAACTGTTAAGCGTAAGTCTGTGAGTTTTAAAGGTAATGGAAACATACATTTAGTTTGTCTAAACATTTGACGGATATTGTATATACCACTACTGTCAGGCAAAAACTTTGCATCTTCATTTTTGATTAAGTTATACAGTTTTGTTAGTCCTATGCATACTTTGAAAGCTTCTGTTATTTTTGGAGACTCATACACAGTTTTTGTTTTTCTGTAATAAAATTGCTTTTATGTTTTTAAACATAATTAAATTGTTTTTTGTTTTAATTGGTGGAAACTGTGAAAGATTGGTGTATATTTATTCAAAGCTGTATTATATGATTATAAATGATTATATGATGTACTTTGAAAGCATTGGATCCAGTCGTTCTCCTGCTGTTAACCGACAAACTGTTAACGCTATCTTGCTGTTTTGTTCACAGGGATATACACCTTTACACATTGCTGCGCTGCATGGCCATCGTCATATAATTGATTTATTAATTACAACATATGGTAAGCATCTAGTAATAGCATTGTACTGCAGAAAATTCTGTGCTGGAAAGTGACAACTTCATATATCTGTTTTTAATTATGACATTGTTTTAGTAATATTATAAGATAATTTAACAGTTTTATTATAATAATAATAAAGTTCATATAGCATATTTCATAAATTACAAGTGCAATGATGATTGAGGTTCTGGGAAACAGAAGGCAAAACATTGAGAAAGGAAACGAATATGATATTAAATTGTAACACATAATAAAAAATTAGAAAATAAAATAACAATACCATAAATATATAGTCTTAAAAAGTCAAATAATGCCACAGATAAAATAATGGAATAGTAAATTATGTTTTAAAATGCTCGCTGATAGTGTTTGCAATATGTTCCAAATTGTGGGAGTGTACACTCAAAATTGTCTTGATTAATTTTGTGCTTTTCTTGGAACAAAAAGCTGTCTTATATTTGATAATCCTAAACGTTGTGGATCATATTCAGGTTGACAGTCTGATCTACAAAAAGCTAGTCCTGAATTTCTCTTTTGCCTGTTTATTGCTGTTTAAATATATTTTTCTTGTTTCAAGAAAAAAAATATGAGAATAAGATGATTTTACTTGATAAAATTGTGCAAACATGTTTTAGAAATCTAAAAAAATCCTGGTCTTATAATATTTTTTGTCTCAAAATGAGAAATAAATATTCTAACTAGACTCAGAATGATTTCAGTTGCCATGATATAATTTTTTCTGCTGTATGGTTGTGGCAAAGTAGTTGGGGCTCCTAAAGGTATTTGTGGTGGTAATAGTAACAGTAAGGGTCATTTAAGGGTCTTTTAAGTTTCTTGACTGTTCTGGATAATCGCTGTAGCATTGTGCTTGGAAATAAGAATTCTCTGGTTTGCCTCACAGGAGCGAAGGAAAACCTTCGAGACTACAGCGGTCACTTAGCATCCCATTACCTGAACAAGATAGCAGAGGAGAGCAGTGAGCTAAGTGAGTAGTTTTCGAATTTGAACATTTCTCATGTGTTGATAAAGCTGTTATACTAATACTAGGAGATATTAGAAGTGGGGTGCCTCAAGGCTCGGTTTGAGAGTCAATTCAGTTTTCTGTTTGACTCTTTTCATGAATGATTCGTTCTATATAAATCCCGGTATGGCCTGTATGGCAAGAGCAAGGGCTCAAACACAGTTGAAAGTAATGATCGAAGATAGAATTAATAAACTGTTGCTAGGTGAAATAATTTGGACCTAAAAAATAGCCTGACTGCTTTTAGAATTCCTTATTAAGCTGTCAGATGAGTTGCTCCTATGCAGCTTGTACTGAGATGCTTATTGTGTGACTTGCCTGAAGTTCCAGAATATCACAGCCCGGCTCAGGTGAACGAGCGGCGCAACAGGAAGCTAACTTCACTCTTTCAGTCCCGGAAGAAGTGGGGTTCCGCAGAGGATCTGGCACCCGTCCCGGAGGAGAGGACAGCGCCCCATCAACTCATGATCCCCGCCTTCAGACCACGAAAGTTCTCCCGCTAAACCGTCATCACTGGTACACTTTAATTCAGAACAGTGTTGAAAACGGGGTTGAAGTTCAGTGTTTTGTTGTTTTTGGTTCGTGGTATTTGCTGTGCCTTATGTCGTTATTTTGTGATTTATTATATTGCTGTTTATATGTATTTTTCATTTTTATTAGCGGTATCAGAGGTATTTCTTATTCTATGCGCTTCTTGTTTTTTCTCTCTGTGTATCTTGTCTACACACTTCAAATGAGAAACTCAAGGTTCAACATCATATGTACTATGGTGTGACTGATATTAATTAGAGGAATGTTTACTTTCTAATTCTTTCACGACGACCCTGAGAAACGTTATACAGGAAAGGATTGACTGAAAGTCATGCTGCTACGTACAGTTCTACTTTTCTCAGGCCTAAAAAAACACATTCAGAATTGGTTGTGTTTTATAGAAGGTGCCAATTATTTTGAAACTTTACGGTTATATCTTATGTACTCATTTTTTAAGTTTTATTATATAGTTTTATGTTGTTTCTTTGCTTTCAGATGGAAATGAAGTATTGCATCTGATATTTTTTTATTTCAGTGTTGCATTTTGATGATAAAAAAGGATTGTTCATGTGTACCTTGTGCTGGAAAATCATTTCAAATTATTATTAATATTTTTTTCTGCTTCTGTATTTCCTGTAATAGGAGCTAACAAAGCTTCTTGCGCTTATTTTGCAGATTATAATTGTTTTTGTGTGGAAAAGAATAAATACTTTTTTAATACTTATGATATTTGTATGCCTTATTACCATCTCTGTCTGCTGACATTGTGGCTGTAAGCAAATTCTCCTCAAATAGCCATGTCAAGGCAATGTTCTTCAGAAACTGCTTATCATTGCTGCCAACTAAACTTTGTATATTGTAGCTTTGTCCTCCTTCTTTTTTACATGACCACTTTATTTTGAAATACATACCAGAAATGCTTGCTTCAGTTATCATTTATGCCATATTGAATGCAACTGACGCTTGGAACAATCTGCAGCCGAGTGAAGGTGAAAGAACAGGATGTTCTATAAACCTCTCAAGAATGTGCAGTGCTTCAAGGCTGTATCAATGTGCCATCTACATAAAAACCCATTTGTTACTGAAATCAATGCATATTAAACATAGCTATATAATGCCATTTATGTATGGTTTATGTTAATACCAATGTATAGGAAATAGATTAATTAGTGCAGGATGAAAATAGAATCCTCTGACTAAGGCATTTCCAGACTTGGGCAAAATACTTCTAAAAATGGAATGTACGGTCCTAAATGTATTTAGTAATGTATCTCTTACAGTACATACAAATGTACCATATTCAGAACACATTTAGAATGCATACTGATATTATATATTTTCATATTCACATTGCTCTTTTTGCTACTTGTCAGCAGTTGTCTTTGTGCAGTTGTTCTAGAAATACATGGATTTAATTCCAAAATAACAAAGCTCAGTAACGCCGAAATTAATAACTGATCATCACACTGACTTATCAGTCTACTCAGACTTTAGCAGAGCTCAGTAACGCCGAAATTAATAACTGATCATCACACTGACTTATCAGTCTACTCAGACTTTAGCAGAGCTCAGTAACGCCGAAATTAATAACTGATCATCACACTGACTTATCAGTCTACTCAGACTTTAGCAGAGCTCAGTAACGCTGAGATTAATAACTGATCATCACACTGACTTATCAGTCACCTCAGACTTTAGCAGAGCTCACTAACGCTGAGATTAATAACTGATCATCACACTGATTTATCAGTCTACTCAGACTTTAGCAGAGCTCAGTAACACTGAGATTAATAACTGACCATCACACAGATTTATCAGTCTACTCAGACTTTAGCAGAGCTCAGTAACACTGAGATTAATAACTGATCATCACACTGATTTATCAGTCTACTCAGACTTCAGCAGAGCTCAGTAACACTGAGATTAATAACTGATCATCACACTGATTTATCAGTCTACTCAGACTTCAGCAGAGCTCAGTAACGCTGATATTAATAACTGATCATCACACTGATTTATCAGTCTACTCAGACTTTAGCAGAGCTCAGTAACACTGAGATTAATAACTGATCATATTTGTATTTTATTTTTTCCCACATTTCTATAATATTAGTATGTCATTAGCATTTAACACTGTAAGAAATTTTTATGTTTTAACTTGTACTAACCTGGTTGCCTTAAGTTCAATTAATTTCTCATAATAATTTACCAGAACAAAAATATGTTTTACATGCTGTTAACTCATTACTTTATCTCAAAATGTTGAATTCCAACCTTTTTTTTTATTTAAACTTTTTTAATGAACAAAACATGTTTTAGGTGTTCATAAATTGCACAAAGTGGGACGGAGTAGGAATAAAATTGATATGTCCCTTCGTTCAGTGTGAGATGTTCACACAGTGTATGAACAGCAGTTGTTTTGAATGGTGTAAATAAATTTTATTACAAAGTCTTGATTTGACAGAAATGTCCCACTGATGAGACGTTTGGTCCTAAAACTTTTACTCTGGACACTCCTTATAATCTGCTGCGGTCTCCTTTTCATCCCACTCGCGGATGAGTCTAACAAGATTACACCCTATCAGATCCGTCACTTCGGCCCTCTGCGTCCAGCGGTTTTCCCACCTTCCCTCTACCTTGGAAAGGCGACAGAGAAAAGACCAGCTTCTTCTATTCTTTCCTGCTTCTTTTCACCCTGCCTTTGATTCCCATCAACCCTCTTGGCTTTGAGCTTACCCAGATGGAGTAAATATGGGCCCTGTTGGCCTTCCATAAGGCTTGAGCCCTTAATTCCAGCTTAGCTGCCGAAAGGGCAGCAGCACTTGCTTTCGGGTATCAGAGGAGTGAGAGGGGAAGACATGCGAGTGGTTTTGTGCCTTGTTTTTTGAAGGGCATGGTGGTTGAGGGGGGGTGTTGGAAGATAAGAAGGAGTTGCTGTAATAGATACTTATCTGACTGCCCTCCAGCCCTCAAACAAAGTCCCCTCTCTGAAGAGATTAGAACCCAGGGAGGGCACATTAGCTCTAATCCTGTGCTTTGAGGGGCCTAGCCCCCCCTGCGCCCCACTTATTCCAACCCCTTCTGTTGTCGTGATGCAGGGGGGCTACCTTGTATCTGGCCCATGTGTAAGGGGATCCTGCGGCTACACGTGAAGGGGGGGTCAGGGTGTGTGTGTGTGTGCTCGCAGGAATGGTGGTTGGTGGGGGCCAGTGTTTTCAATGGTAAGCCGGTCCGCACTGCTGTGTAACTGATTCCCAGTCCTCTGAAGAGATTAGGCGCTACATTGTTGGTTTGGTTGCTCATTTCCATCTGAGGGCGACTCCCCCCGCTGCAGTCCAGGGCTCGCTATTGTGCCGCAGAGGAGGGGGGGCTGAAACCTTGCAGCCCAAGGCCTCCAGCTTCCTTGTAGCCTTTGTTTTACAAATGGCCCGAAATGTAGATGTCACGTCACAGATGCTTTACAAGCACCCCAGGTACTGATTGTAAGGCTTGGCTGGGAGAAAATGGCTGCATAAAAGTACATTTGTAAATGACAAACACAAGCACTTGCCCTCTGCTCTCCAATGTCAGTGCAGCAGACACTTTGCTCCATGTTTTAGATCTGTAAAGTTGAAGTTATAACCGGTATTAACATTTTTTCATTGAAACATATAATAAATGCTAGGCTAATGCTAGCATTTATGCTAGGATACACTAGTGACAGTTCAATTACAATGAAAAAGTGAAGAGGAGAAAAGCGTGATTTGAATATATACACTCATCATCAGTAGATGATTGCAGACGGAGGGAATCAACAGACAGTAATGAAACTTGGTGGGTAGGCTTGACATTGTGAGAAGTACAAATGATTCACGCTCGGCCGCACATGTGACTTAGCAAGGATGGACCATATCACTGTACCTCACTCCAGCCCTACCTCAAAATCTGCTGGAACTGTGCAAGAATGTTCCAGCCACATGGGATGGATTACTGCAGGACTCCATTATTGGTTATAGCATAACAAACTTCCAATGCCATACAGAGAGACACTACTTCTGCATGTGTAGCTCAATAAATATTGCCCATATCAGTCTAAATGTATCATCATTTATTTTGTCTGGAACCTTTATCCTCCTTCCTAATAGCACTGCAGCTATTATTTTGATAATGAGTGTATTTAGAATATACTTATGATTTAGATACTCTGGAACATGAGTATCATAGCTGTGCCGCATGACCTCTGTGGCTGGTGACACAGTCAGCTAGGATGTTATATGGTGTGAATAAGTATGAATTTATTGTATTTATATTATTAAATTACCTCATTTAAACCTGAGATTATGGTGTTAAAACCAAAGAAATGTGGTGTTTAGATCTCGGTTCCAGTCCCAGCTGTGCTGTGTGACGCTTGTGGTTGATGACACAGTTAGCCAGGATGCTATGCTAGCCAGGAATCAGCATGATCACAAAGTCTTTTCCTCCAAGTGAGTCACGTGTTCAGCAACGATATGTGGCTAGTTAGGAATGATGCTATAGAGCCTTCATGTTTCATGGACGAGGTCCATGCTAATCTTTGCTTTGTCATGTTGATAGGAGTAACCTAGAGCATATGCTACTGTCAAAAGCTACATATAGTAGGTAACTGTTTAGAAACTAGCCCTATGGTTTCAGTATTAACCCCTTAAAATTCCTATAAGTAGTTGGAGCAAGTATTGGAAGCCGGTGTGCATTAATGTGTAATGTGTATAATTCATAATTCATAAATTTAAACTGGTGTATAATGTGGAGTTATAAGAGTAAGGAATTGGGTTGTGGACCCACAATTCAAGTTAAAAGTTCTTAAGCACAGTTAGTAAGCTGTTTACATGGACAGAGTCCAGTTCTGAAGAGTTATAGGTGGAGATGTTGCATATTTCTACACTGAAATAAAAAGTCAAATATATTACATCAACATTAAGCATGATAACAGCTACATAAGCCTTTCATTAGAACTGGTATAAGCCTAGGGTGCGCACCAACAGGAGTAGTTTCTATTGGTTTATGACATTTTCAAGGTGTTACTTTTGGCTATAATTGTGATTACATAATACGTTATGTCCATGTGGAGATTCTGCATACTTTGGAATTGAGTATATTTACAGTCTACAGTATATTGTTCTTTTACACTATAGGTGTACCCGTACCCAGCAGTAAGCAGGGACTGGATCAGCTGAGCCAAGCTGTTGAAACCAGCGTCCCACGTTAAACACCACTGTTGTAGTCTTCAGGTGACCAGGCTTCAGGACACTACAGCCCTCCCCAAGCACACGCACATGCCACCAGGGACTTCACTCATGAGCCACGCCTCATCTCTGGCCCAGTGTTTGTCGCAGGCTAACGAACGCCACCTGTCACTCACCCCACGCAGGGGCCGTCAATCAAATCCCACCCGGGAGAGAGAGCGGGGGGCTGGACCCGCTCGGCCCCCCAACAAAGACATCCTCCCATTGGCGGTCGCTTGCAGTGCCACTTCTCTGTTAGAGGGAGTGATGGAGTGGGGCTGATAAGGAAAAACGACAAAAGATGGGACGGAGGTGGAGGGGGGGAGTTGATAGCGAAGGGGTGGGACAGCTTGATAACATTCACGCTATGCTAACAGCCCTCCATTTGGGACTGGGGGCCCTTGGCAAATCCCATTAGTGCTTTTTAGAGGAGGTTCGGGGGCCCGAGCACAACAATGGTTTTCAGTATGCAAGGTTTTTTATCAGTTTGATTAGTTTCTTAATCTGACATTTTCTTTTCTTCAGATAGATTTTGTAGATTAGCACGCTAGTGTGATTAGCTGAGTTCTGGCTTGGTGAAGTTTTATGTAACAGTTCATGGTGTAGTAAAGCAGTTGGCACAAAAAGGCAAGTTTAGTTTGGGCCTTCTTATTATCATGTAGCTGTGATTGGGGCATACAGTAAAGAAGAGCCACATCTATTCAGTCAAAGACAGCAGTGCACCACATATACATTAAAGTGGAGGAGGATTTCACAGGTTTTGCTATATTTCCTTTTCTGACCCAAAGCGATAAAAGGGCGCTATCGGCTTCCTAACCTTGAGAGGGGGAAAAGGGGGCATTTACTCAGAAAGAAAAACTAACATGAAGAAGGTGTTAAATGCTTTCTGTGGATTCCCTTCAAGCTTTTGTTAACAGATCTGATTCAGCCCCTGACTACAGTCTATTCTAATGACGTGCTCAGGCCTTTTGTTAGCTCGGTGGTATGCAGGGCCCACTAAATGAAGTCACACCTTTTGGCCATTGTCATTATCAGCTCATTAGGCCATACATACTGAGGCCTTGCCCCTCAGCTTGACCTGGCAGGTTTCCAATAGAGCTACATATTGCAGGAATACTGTTTGGGGTACGTTTGCATATCTTCTCAGTTAGAATTAGAATGAGCTCAATGGCTTTGTTGTACTTGGGGGTTTGATTTTCCTTCTTTCTTTGGGAAAATAACTGATTGCGGATGGAAATTATGCATTTGGCTGAATCTGACGCATTTACTGCATAAAAAGACAACATAAAACAATTTGCTACATAAAGTATGTTCGATTATGAAACTATGATAATCACTTCTATTTGTCATTTTATGACACCTTAACTGAAACATGAGAACACTGTTTGTCAGAAGTCTCAGTAGATGGATTGTGTAGTTAATGAAGACAATCATCTCTGTATCTCTTTATCTGCTGTGTTTCTGATACAGGCCATTGTGGAATGCCGTGTGCCTTCTTGAGCCGCTCTCTTTGCAAACGACTGACATCCTATGAGCAAACGGTGTTAACTGGACCTGCCAGAGCATGTGCAACACCTGCATTGTGTGCGATCTGGGCCAGTAGGAAGGAAAGAAAACAGACTGTGTGTGTGATGGACACAATGGCCATTGCCCAGAGCTGTTTATCTGCAGGAGCGTAAGCCCTGAGCTTTGCTGTCCGTTCAGGCCATTGTACGAGTCGAGTAAATTTGTTCTTGGCCCAAGGGGCCCGAACCCTACCCAGAAAATTCCATTTCTCACATAGCTCTCAGTAATTCTCTCTCTAGTCTTCTTAGCCTCACAGCTTTAGCTGAGCTTTACGCTGAGCAGTCTATAACGTCTTAAGCACTGGTTCCGTATTAACCCTACAAAATCCATGTGCACTTATGCGTATTACTTACATATTAGTTTCATAGTAGTTGCCAACCAATACTGGCTAGTAACTCACACCACTTCTAGAATAACGTAGAATGCTAAACCTTAGCTAAACCTAACGTTCAATGAGATAACCTTAACATACATTTATTTAAATATCACATAATTTACAGCTTATTTCTTGCAAGTATGCAAAGCATGTAGAAGAACAAGATGGACTTCAGCTTCAGAATCCATCTTCAGACATTTTGCAGCAAAAGGTCTATTGGTCCATTGTGAATCAGTATATTTGGCCTGTTTGCTGTGCTCTTGTCCCCCGGGCTAGGAGAGTAAAGGTATTCGTATGTATGTTGAGGAATTCTGCTGCAGCCATTAGCATGTGTTATAGTGCATTATCATATCCATTAGTCCCCACCTGCCTCCCTCAGACTCATTTCATTACAGCAACTCAAACACGACCAGCCCCTTAAAAAACTTTAGAGCTTTGATTTATGCAGTGATACATGTATGACAATCTACATGGACTCACTTGTGTCTTAGTTTATAAAGTTTAATTTAAGTTTAGTTTAGTTTTATACAGTGTATTATGTTTAATGTGTGGGTAATTTGTACTGTAATTTCATTTTCACTGTAAGTAATTCATGAATAATATGTTCATTAACAGGAAAAGATTATTTTGATTATAATTTTGATTATTTTGAGATACTTTACCTGAAGAAAATTATAATAGATAATAGATACTAGCACTGCTGCTGTACTATTGCTACTACACTACTGCAAACATGACTACTAACAGTAATAAACAGCAATAGTAGGTATATATATATATTTATATTAATATATATAATATTATTTAATATCAATAGAATGAAACCACAGTAGTGCCATGACATTTTACTGTTCGATACAAACTCACATAGTTCTTATTTTCCATGACTAACCCCAGTTTAAGGGTTCTTAGATACTTGAAGAAGAGCACACACACACACACACACACACGTATATATATATTCTTTTTTTTTTTTTTTTGACTGAATAACAATAACAGTGCTTAAGACATTATATATAATATATAGCTATATATTCTAATTTCATCGTGTCCAATGAGATCCGACTGTGTTTAACATACTCAGGTAAGCTTTTACCAAAACATGCAGTAACACTGTCATATTCAGGAGTTTGAATAAGTTTTGTTAAATGTGTCCTCCAGAGCTTGCAGTCTGGAGCTGGTTTATCTGGACACCCAGCTTGCTCAAACTCTCTGGCCAATATACCAGCATCAAAAGAAAACATTCAAACAAAACACTGAACCATGAAATAAAACTTTACAGGAGAATGGCAAGCATACTTTACTTTTACTGTAAGTCAACAGGGTCATTTCATTTTATCAGTACATCATGAAATTTACACACAGTGCAGCGGAAAACCAGCATATGGCTGTTGTCAGAACAAAGTATTGCATATAATTTTTGTTGACATAATTAGAAAATGCTGGCATATTCAGGCCACGAAATGCTTCCACAAATCAACAAGACATGAAGTCTGAGAATTCCAAACTTTTACAGAAGCCTGCACCACAAAGGCTGGCTTGGCCTGCATGCAGCAGAGCTGTAACGTGTGATAAACGACTGAGGTTTAAAACTATAGAAGGGAGAAGTGAATAAACGAATAGCTGCGTTTCCCCCGTGCTGTCTAAAGCGGGTGAGTTTATTCTGCGGAGAGAGTAGATGTGTTGTGCTTTCCTGTGTAAATGGCGGTTTCAGATGAAACTGGGCTGTGTGTGAAGTGGAGGAGGTGTTAATTCCTGCAGATGGACAGACTGCAGTAAAAGTGGGAGACAGACCTGACACAGTGCTGCTAATGAAATCCAGCTAATCGCTTGTAATGATGATCGTCCCGTTTACACACACACATGAAACACACTCAGCATGGCCGAAAAAAAGTTTATTCTGACCTGTTAATGTGCGCCATTACTGGGGGTCACCGTACGAGTCAGCACCTTTATACAGCAGCACAGTTTTATATATTTTTATTCTATTTAATTACTGATTAATTTTAAAAATATATATTTATGTATTTTTATTTACATTATTATTAATTATATCACGTTTAGAATTATATTTATTCATTTTTGTACTTTATTTACAGCGGAAACGTCGTTAATATGGAATTAGTCAATAAAAGTCCTCCCAGTCCGGCTGTGGAAAGCTGTATTAAGCGCTGTAATGTGTTAGAAAGTTTATTTATTTATTTATTTACTCCGATTTTTTTTTAACCACCTTTAAAGCTACCACGATTTAGATCTGTGGCCTCATTAATCACCATCCTCCTCCTTCAAAAACCACAGCACCTTCCTCATCTGCACATCAGCCTTATTACTCGTCCTTTCACGCCTGCTAAAAGCAGCTCGCCTCTCCTTTGAAGGGATTTAGACGGGCTGTTTGAGCTCTCCTGTCAATCAGAAGCGTCTGGCCACGCCCACCAAACACTCGCTCCACCTATAAAGCCCGGAGCTCAGCCGGAGCTGCTTCACTCGTACTGTGACCATGCCTGCCTCCGCAACAGGATTCGGGAACTTCTTCCTTGACAGGACTTTGCCTTTGGCTGCGGGCTACCAGCCCCTGCTGCCCGGCCATTTCTCCCCCGTGGGCGGCTACAGCTTCATCCCGCTGCCTCACCCTGGACACATGGCGCACATGGTAGGTTTCCAAACTGCTGTCACTTATACACCTTACAGCACGTTTAAACGGAAAGGAGCATAAATCTGATGTAGTGATGTTGTAACTTGGCTTTTAAACTTTTTTGTAACTTCCTAGTTTAAAATATTCTGTTTTTTTTTCTGTTTTTTTTATTTAAAATGTTAAAAGACAAAACCACAAGTGCAGGCCACTGCTGTGTCCTTAAATAGCTTGTTTTCTGCTTAACATTGACTCTGACATTCTTTCCTTCATTGTTTCAGGCTGGTTCCTATGACCTAAAGGCTGCTGCTCCATACCCCCAGGCTCTCCTGGCACGGGCTGCGCCATACTACCCCCAGTACCGTCCTGCGGTGGCCCCCCATGACCCCAGCCGGGTGGCCAAGGCAGCAAGCAGAGAGAGCACTGGAGCTCTGAAGGCCTGGCTGAGCGAGCATCTAAAAAACCCTTATCCCACTAAGGGCGAGAAGATCATGCTGGCCATCGTCACCAAAATGAGCCTGACCCAGGTCTCCACATGGTTCGCTAATGCCAGGAGGAGACTCAAGAAGGAGAACAGGGTGAGCTGGGCGTGCAAGGGCAAGAGCGATGAGGAGGAGGAGGAGGAGGGTGAGAGTGAGGAGGAAGGCTCTTCTTCACAGAAAGAGCCATGCTCAGAAGATGAAGGCGAAGTTGAGCCTCATGTTGTGGATGTGGAGGGCGATGGTGTCGGAGATGAAGAAGGTTCCAAGGCAGAGGAACCGAGCCAGGGAGACACTTCCAGCATTGTGGCTGAGAAGAAGAGCGAGGAAGAGTGTGTGTCGCCCAGTGAGCAATGCAAGGACAGTGCTGAGGTCCAGAAACCCAAAATCTGGTCTTTGGCAGAGACGGCAACTTCAGAACCAGTGGTGAAGTCCACTGACGTCAAAGTGTATCCCAACCATGGGCCAGACTTTGGCCAGTGGTGGGCAAGCTGGGCATCCAGGAGTGGCTATTTACCTGCTGGTTATACTGCACAGGACTTTCTTCAACAGAGTCAATTGCACTGCTAATCCAAGGCATGCAGGACTGCTTTTCTTTTCCTTTTGCACTTTGAGCCCTCAATTCCGGCGAACGGACATGAACTGTGCTGGTGGTGAAGTTTACAGTGACGCTTCCATCCAAATGCCTGGTTTACAAACCAAAGGACTGGAAGATTGTGGTGTTGTAAATAGCTGTAAATTCTATTTTGTTGTACACAGTGTAAATTATAAATGCTTTTACATGACTATGCTGAATTATTTTTTACTAAAATAAACCACTTGAAAATTGAAAACAAAACACTGACTACTGGTCATGCTGAAGGACGAGTGAAATAATCATAGCATATAGAACTATGAATAGTATCATTCGGCTTTGTAGAGAATTCCATGGTCTATTATTGAAACTTTTTACATTATACTGTAGTTCAATAGTGGAGGCTCATCATTCCTGGCAGCTTATTAAAGAATGCCTTCTAGATAAATGGAGCAGTTTGTGTCTTTAAAGAGGAACATTCATAGGGTTTTTTTTTAACATTGAGCACACTGCCTTTTTGAAGTACTCCATCCCCTTTGAGGATTCAGCTGCTGCGCTATCAGGGAAGCCCCTGCCATTAAGGGATTTGCATATCTAGCACAGATCTGTTAAAACAATGCAGACCAGCTCGGATTAAAGAGCACAAACTGCTCCGTCTTGCGGGGTGATAATTAACACCATTATTTTGGCTAAGTCCACTGTGACAATGTGACAGACCACTAAAGGCCTGTGGGTTCCAATTTTTCCCTCAAAGACATTTTCTAAATTTGATATCAAAGGGATGCTAGGAGAAAAATCAGTTTGAGATGAATTCATTCTCAGCATCTCTCATTTTTAAAAGAGAACTCTTGAGCAGCTTATGTGTTGTCTCAAATAAGATTGGTTGGCCTCAATTCTGTTATTAACTTGCGTAGGACTATATGCACTCATTGGCCATGGCGTTTCACAACTGATTTCTAGGCCTCTGATTACTGGATCACTTTATGTAACGGTTGCTAAAAGACAAAAGCGTCCTCTAGCACATACACATATGCACATCAACAGGATTAAGCCCCAGGAGGACAGAATTGTGTTTTCTTATCTCCCTTTACCAGGGTAAAGGGGGACTTTAAAGGGAGGGGGTGATGGTGAAAGGAGACCCATCCCATGCTAGTTATTCAGGTCTCTCCATGTAAATTCAAAGGCCTGTGGCCTGTTAATCCAGGGATAATGAGAAAACTCCTGGGTGCTAAAAAAGTGCGTCTGAAATGCACGGACCCCCTCGGCGCTCATCCACTACAAACACACTGGGACCAGTAATCCTCCTCTGGAGTCCGCTTCTTACAGGTGGCCCAAATGAGGTGTAATCCCAGTCTAAACATGACCGGCAGAGGGCCGGGGGGCCTTTTGTGGGCCACACCAAGGTGTCACACAATGGTGGGAAATTCTGGGGCGCAATCTGTCGCAAGTGTGTCATATTAAAGCCTGGCTGGTCCCAACATATGTTCATACGCTTCAGAGTGGCTACTCTAATTATTCGGTCAGGCAGCTGCTCTCCTGTTGTTTGTATACAGTCATATGCAAAAGTTTAAACACGTCTGGTCAAATGACATGCTTGATGTATTATTCAAAGAGGATATTTATGGAAATGGTAACTAATCATTCAGCGTGGAATGTTTCTGCAAATTTGGCACACAATTAATCGCTAAGTTATTATTATAATTATGATTATTATAATTATTTATTTATTTATTTGTTTGTTATTTATTATTATATATTTTTTCAACTATTTAAATTCAGAATATTATTTTTGCATTTATATGTGCAAGTGTGTTTTCTGTACAGCGTGTACATTTTCACTGTAAATGTAATTTTGATTAGAGCACCAAAGTTTTGCTTAAGACAACAACTGTACCCTGCAATACACAGTTAAATAGACTCCATTCTCTATTTCTTAAAAAGATGTTTCACTGTGCTGGCACCACAATTTTCCATGTATTTGTATATATACTGTATATGTGTTTATCTGAATATATCAGGGTTGTTTTCAGTATAAACGGTTAATTTTTGTAATATAATATAATATAATATAATATAATATAATAATGTTATTAGAACAAAAGTCTCCAAAAATGATTACTTACAAGAGAAGTAAAAAACCTACTTTATTTTTAATGTAAGTCAAAGTAACCAGACATTGGTTCTAGTGAGATTGGCTCATTTCTTTCGTTGCTTTCATGACAAAAACTAAAAAATAGACAAAATGTTTTTCTCTAACAGCAGTGAGAATATTACTATAATATGTAAACATTATTTTGATAATGCTTCATCATTATTATGATTTTCACTGATGGGCTTAGCATGTTTAAAACCAACACCTGTTTAGTCAACAGCGATCAATAACATAAAAACAAGCTGTTGATAAAACGGGAATAAAATATGTATATAATGATGCTATGACTGTACTGTTATGATAAACAGTAATTTACTGGTAATAGATAATTACAGAACGTTATTTATAATTTAATAACCAATAAATGAAACATCCAAAAACACGGCATGATGTCTAGTTAATAGTTTATGTCTAGTTTTATACACTGTGTAAAATATCAGTGAAACGAATGACAGCAGTTTTTATATGAAAGGTGATTCAGCTCCAGCTCAACATCCCAGAGGGCGGCCAGGAGTCCCCAGCAGCCTGATTTTTATCTAGCAACAGCGCCCTCTAATGGACTAACGTCAAACTGCAGGCCCCCAATACACATTACAGTCAGTCACTTCATGCTAAACAAAGTTTCACACTATCAACTGTTTGTCAGTAGTCTCAGTGTGGCAGAGGACAATACACATCATAGCAAGAGGAAACAGACTATGTTGCACTTCTAAAACGCACTCCACTGTTGCAGCAGCTCCACTGTTGTTTTAATGGTTTAATGGAGTTTCATTAACCTCAATCAAAGAAAGTGTTTGGAAATCGTAACAGTTTCTTCAGAATCTTTATTTAACATATATATATCACAGATATCTGACACACGTAATACAGAGAAAATATTTACAACTGAATAGGTCATATTTGAAACAACAGGTTATATTTGAAAAACAACTCATTCTTACTCTTTACTGTAGTTGTTTTTGCACAACACTGTATCTATGAGATATCCAGGCCTAACACTCACCACAAAGCTTGACAAAGTAGTGCAACACCTCTTATAAGCCACAACACAAAACTATTTACACAATACAAATCAGCTGAAAACAAGAGCATGATAAAATAACCCACTGGACCATAAGCAGCCTGGATCTAGAACCTACACAGATTACATTTTAGGCTCCGACTGGACTATGCCACCAAACAAATGGTGGCATGTTGTCAAACACTGCAAACAAGTGAAAGTACTAAGTTACACTAGAGTTACACACTATTCACAACTTCTAAGCATTTAGTATTTAATCTGTAAACAAAGTTACGGGTGATGTGGGTAATCTGATGTGAAATCAGTTCGAGTTCGATTGTGGAGAATACCTTTACAGTGATGGGAAACAGCGATCACGAGGTCTACAATGTAAATATATACAAGTAGACTTCATTCACCATCCGAAGCCACCAGTCCGCATGCACCTACACGTGTCCTAATGTTGACAATGTTACAATCAAAGGGGAAACCTGAGGGCCTACTATTTTCTGGGGACTTCAAAACACTTGTTAACCACTTTTTTCAGTCATAGCTTGTATTTAGACTCTGTGAGTGCTACAGAGCTAGTCTTGTCCCATTGTTAACTCTGGTAAAATATTGAAATGGGTGAAATATTAACCCTTACCAGGAATTGCGTTCATTTGTGGTGTCTGGACAGAAACAGCTAAGTGAGCTCTCCTATTGGATATGGCTTTAAGTGTGACATAGGAATCAACCAATCAGGAATGGTTTTCCTAAGGGCGGGACCAGTTCTGTGAAATAACGCCAGCCTGAGCCTTGTGAAAATGAGCGCTAGGCTAATCAGGGAGTCGGAGGAACAGAAACGAAAGGAGCAGCTGCTTCTGACAGTCACTGTTAAACTGCTGCAAGCTTAATGTCTGTCAAGTCTGAAGTAAGACACGGAATGCCTGTGTTTAATCTAGAATGGCCAAAAGTGTTCATGCTAATCCCTGTTAGCCTGGTGCTAGCTAACAAACTCCTCCAATGTGGACCCCAACAGAAATGAGCATTATGGTAGTGGTGGGATTGTTCCTCATGGTTCGACAAAGTTTTCACAATTATTGCCCAAACTGAAAGCTACCATCACTACTCACTTCTAATAACTTTTCTCAGACAATATTCTGCCTTACAACACCGAGCAAGTAACATACTCCTGCAACGTTAATGTATTTAAAAATATAATTAATGCTAACTTCTGATCCCAAAACTCGAGGCATCACAGTCACTTCATGTAGTAATATTTTAGAGGCATTAAGCCACTGTGAAAACTTCTGACTCGAGACGCTCCATTTCTGACAGACTTTGTCTTAACTGGATTATTATCCAGACATGCAGAAAAATCAGAGGAATTAAATGAATACTCTAGCGTATTCCGGCTAATCTTTAACAGATGCTAATTTCCCAAAATTTCCACAAAAGTAAATGAGCGGCAGAAAACCTGTTCACTTAAGACCTACATACAGCAAAAGCCAATGTGCAGGTGCTTCTTAGGTATCTGTGTTTTGAGTCATCAGGTTCCCATTATCTGCTCAGTATGGTGAAATCATTTTCCTTGGAAATAATTTGTTCCTTTTAGATGTTTCAGCTACTGCCAAGAGCTGTATTTCTATTAGACTATGCCACCTGCTCCCCTTGCCCAATACAAGCAGCATACACTTGACAAAGTAATGCACTCAAAATCCCGTACAACCTCGTGCACATTTTTACAATCTATCCATCAAGCTTTCTGCTGAGGTTGGAGCCTGAGAAATGAAGGACATTTTGCTGTGGTCCTGATCGACGGGCATTCCGTTGGCAGACAGGCCTTTCTTGAAGTGGTCATCCTGTTTGTCCTCATTGTCCTCCTGGGGTTCGTTGTGAGGTTGAGAGGCGTTGATAGGCTGCAGCAGTTCATTTTCTGTAGTTGCTTTATCCTCTACAGGTTGATGCTGGTTGTTGTTCTTGCCATGTAAGAAAGCAGAACAGTGTTGCTGAAACTAGAGGAGCAAAAGGGAAGCATTAAAAACAGACATGAGCAAATACTGGCCTACGTCACATGCGGCAAGAAAGGAGGGGAAAAAGTTAGTTACCTTTTCCTCTAGACAGGCAGATCCTGTTTTTCCTGGAAGTTAAAAATAAAATCTAATTAAATAGAGTAGCACAGATTATCATGGCTTTCATGATTATATAACTTCTTCTGCAGAAGTTTAAAACACAACACCTAGACATTAAATCTAATCAAATTAACATAGGGCTGTAAAAGTTAGAGCACCCCCCAGCCAGGTGACATGGTTTGGTGATGTTCTTACTTAAGTTCAGTAAGTTAATTTATCATTTCCACAATTTTTACTTATTTGCAGAGCTTAAAAAAAAGAATCCCTAAAATGTAAATGTGTAAAGTGTAGTGCTTTATTTTGAATTTTCTCCCCAATGTATTTCATTTAGCAATAAGTAAACGAGTTCACTTGTTTGCAAACATGCCCAGTGCTAGTCTATTACATATGACTGTATAATAATGACACAGCAGTTTATAGCTCTAGTGAAATTCATAATGACTTAAATACATAATAAAAACACACATAATTCTGTATGTCCATTACCTTTTCTGTAACAGTAATACGCTCCTAGAATCATCAACACAACGACCACAAGCAGGATAACGATTCCAACACCCAGTCTTATGTTAGAATGAAGCTCTGAAAGATAAGAACAGTAGACACTGTCATTTCTTGATTGGTTTGATGCCATTCACCAACAGATACTCACGTAATACATTAGAGAGCGACACATGACTCAAACCCATGCAAGGTAAATCAAGGGTAAACTTTCAGAGGAGCTCATTTGGGTAGAAAAGGGATGACAAGCTCATTTCCAGTGGATAGCCTGACTCAGTTATTAACAACAGATTTTTTCCCTATAGCAAAATCCTATGCACATGAGCTATATATAATACAGTCACTGAGTTTTGCTGCTTTGTTATACTAGGTGGCGATGTTCTCCTTCTACTCAGAAATTCTAGCCATTTAACTGAATCCTTCTCATGGTTTTGGAAGACTTGACATCATATTACTTTTGGTATTTAAATATTATTACATAATATATTATATTTGCAATTAGAGCAAACTTGAGAGTAAAAAAGTGCAGACGTAACACAAAGCAAGCACAAAAAACTTTTGGTTATCTACAGTTTTTAAAATACTGGTATTCTATGCAAAAATATATTACAATATTTGGATATATAGGCCTGGTGGACAGCCTGACTATAACCGCTTGGCTATTTCTGAGCACTGATAATCAGACTGCTTCAGGAAGTGATACTAAATGAGTGACTTGACAGCCATGTGCGTTGTTCCACGCACTCTCAGGTTTCACTTCTTATTAAGGTCACTGTACTCCCGCCTCTGAGTCATATGTGAAATAAAAATTCACATTCAGAATTCCTTAGAACTGTAAAATTCTGTACTTACCACAGGACCTGTCAGATGTCTGAGTGCCTGGCACACTTTCAAAGTGTCCTGAGGGACAGCTACAGTATGGGAAAGACCATAGAAGAATATTGACTATAATTTGATGTTATATTGATGTTATATTGACTTGAATTGTGATATTACCATTTCTGAATAGCAGACATGGAAGCTGAGCACAGTTTGTTCACAAGGGCATCACATTACTGTCAGAAATCATCTATGAATTTGAACTTATGAACTTTGAACTTTATGAACTTAAACAGCACACGTTAAGTGTGTGCATACATCCAAACATTACATATTGTTAATCTTCTAAATGACAATAAGCACACATTCACTACACCAGTGTTTCTCAGATCAGTCTTAAGGAACCCACACACGCTCTGTCTCTATGCATTTTAAGTTGGGTTGGAGCAACAATATTAAGTGTCTGGGTGATCCTGAGGGCTTATTGTATTTACCTTTTGTACATGTTTAGACCGTTTTCCAGATAGTTTACATTTCTTTGATATTAAATTTAAACTGTGGACATACCTTGTCCATGGCTGGCACTTCATGGTGTGTGTAATGGAAAATGTCCCATTAGGACAGGGCTCACACACTGTGTCTGATTTCAAAGTGCCTGTAGGAACAGATCACATTTGCATTAGCAGACGACATGCTTGTTTTTCAAGCTTCACAGGTCCAACAATGTTCTGCTTGCATCAGACCTGGCTAAACCGATTAATGTGTGCATCAGCAGTATGAGACAGTGGGGAATGAATTATCAGAACACTTAATAACAATGTCTTTCACTATTCACAAGACAAACCATTCTGTTCTGCTGAAGATCATGGAATTTCATTTGATTTTGTTATAGGCAACGCTTAAGTTTGAAAGGCTGACTGCAGGCAAAAAAAAAAAAAAGGCATCGGGGTGTCTAAATAGGCTTTGTGCACTTTGCTCCAATGGCAGCAGTCCATCTCAAGCTAACAAGCAGTCAGTTTGGCCTGTATGATTCACTTGTGATATTTTTTTATTTATTTATTTATTTCAAAATGTTCTTAGAGCCAAATAAAGGCCACTAGAAAAAACATTGAGACCCTACACACTATTAGTGACAATTAATGTTAACAACAATAATAGCCTTTAGGTATTCAGTATTATTTTTAGTATTTTGGTATTGGGTATTTGAATTTTAGTTAATGGTTTAAATTGGCATTCCTTGCTAACGCCATTACCACCTTTTGCTGTAATTGCTTTTGGATGGGTTTTGATAGTGACAGCTTAGTATCACTGAAACACTAAACTCTGTCCTGAGGCTACTTACGGTTAATCGAGTTACTGCAGCCCCAAGTGATGATAATAGTTCATTAACTGCCAGTTTGAGGGGTCGAAAACGTTGTTCATTTGTTATTTAGTGCAAACACTATGGAAAGACAGCAGTATTTCTACATGTAAACACAACTAAACACTTAAACAGTGCATTTGTAAGTTAAACACTCAGTGTGTTGCAGGGACACGCAATGCCTGTGAAAATCCCCGCCTCTATCCTCCTGAGACCCGGACTTGCTTGGTGTGCAATTGTAATTTCTCCTAGCTATTTGTGATTAGTAGGCTCTTACAAGTATAAAAACTAAATGTTGTCTTTGTGCAGGAAGTTGGTTTGGCAAAAAACATATGAGGCCAAAGGGTCAACGTTTTAAAAAGTATCATGGGGCAGAGAAGTAGAAATGTAATGTCCTCATATGAGGATGCTGGAGTCTCAGGAGGCTATGGTACTGTAGACAACCTTACATTTTAGGACAACCTTACACCATAGCATCATGTCTCAGAGTGAAATGCAGCTTTGGTCTTAGGAAAACCACAAATACAGCTTTCGAATGGCCTCAAGCTGCTTTTACACTGATCAGGGCCAAATAAAATTGGAATGTTTTAGCTTTTATGTGACACACATCAGCCAACTCTCAGAACAGGGAATAGAAGAGCAGTAAGGTGTGGCTAGGTTTATCACAGAGTGTCATCCGTTTTTGCATCCACCTGCCTAGTGCTGCACATACTGCTAGCGATGCGAAGGCTTGATACAACTTTATGGGAAAGCAACTTCAGGCAAAATGGCTTTACAGAGAAGGCCAAGGGCTGTGGTAAATGGCCACAAACTCCTGAAAGATAAATATTTGAAATTCTGCTTTTTCTTATCAGATTATAGGCAGCCAGTGGCCAAATTGAAGATGTGATCATTTCAAGAGTTTCATTTCGAAAATACAAGGAGGTTATTCAAAATGCTTGAATTGTACCATAGGTCTGTAGACTCTTTTTAGCCACACCCCCGCAGTTTTGAACAGGAACTGAGACTGCAACTTCAAGGCTTTAGCAGTTAGATCCTATTATTATTTAATCTGAACAAAGGCCCCTTTAAATGGTTTGGTAAATGATACAGTAAGACTAAATAATATCCCTCAATTGAGTCAAATTATTTAAAACTCTAAAAAAAAAGTCCTACAATGCCCACCACTACCCTCTGCATGTATCCTGCATTATTATTCACTGATTTCAATATGTATTGTACTTACCTAGTGTTTTCACCTGTTGCCCCGGTTTGCACACTGTGTTTTTCACACATGAAATGCATTCTTGACTGGAGCAGTGATGGTCTGGGATACACTCACATGAAATGAGTTGTGTCGTGCTTGGATTCGTTTGAATCTTAAAATTAAGATCTGTTCAAGGAAGAAAAAGACCAGGGTCAGAGATGGAATGAAAATGTGCAAAACACCTCAGGTCACTAAGTACAGTACCATTTGAAAGTGTGAGCAAATTCAGTCAACACTAAAACAAACAACCTGTGGCCATTACAGAAACAAGCCCATATTAATGTTGCTAGCAATGACCAATTACCATTATGCAAAGGTCATCATGCTAACTAGCGTCTACAAGCTTTCAATCATTATCAGCCATGCTGGAATGTTTAGTCAGGCTATCCGTTTTTCAAACCAAAACTTTTTGCTAGAACACAAGATGACAGAATTGGTACACATAATACATTAGTGAACGCTCATGGGCTCCTAGACCTTTAGAGATGGGTGCTAATGATTTCTGTTAAATAGAAGAATACATGTCTGTAACTGATTATTTTTATTGAAGATAGCCATCATGACTGCTGCGTCTATCTATATAGATACAGCCAAGCTGACTCATTTCAGTGAGAAGGGCTATAGTAAAGCAGAAGGCCTAATATGTCTGACTGTTCAGTATGCATAATTAAATGGTCAAGATGTAAACAAAGGCTTTTTACATTTTTATTATAGATTTTTTCTGCTTTAGCAAAATGCACAGTCAGAATTGTTCAAAATAGTGGTGATAGGAACTGGGCTGCAATAAGTGTTTAATGCCTACCTCCCAGTAAGGTATGAATGCCATTAGGTACACTGCCAGATATTGTTTCAAATTTTATTTTACCATTCACAAATATCATTAGAAATAAAAAGTTAGAACACGTGTGTTGGCTCACTAAACGCTTTTGGATAGGAAATAAAATGGCTATATTTGCAGTGTAGATATTAATGCCTTGGGTTCCTATTTCTACAGCTGTCTAGAAACCTAACTCAACACGTTTCTTTACAGTGCAACGTTTCACCTCAACCCACTGTCAATGACTGATTGAAATTCCCCTATAACCACCAACTAGGAAGTGATAGGTTTGATTTGCAGTGGGTGGGGCCACTTCTATGTGGAAAACGTGTTACTCTTGGTCTTCTGAAAGTCCTAGGTATGTCAATACGAGTATGAGCAGCAGTCTAAACTGGTTTCAGTCAACTGTTAGAAATGGAAAACGGGTCAAATGTTTGTTAATGTATATTATAAGTTTAAAGAAAGTTTGCGTATTGCTCTTTACTTCGCGCTAGAATTCACTAGTAGAAACTGGTATGTTTGTACAGGGATTTTGACTTTGATGGACCAAACTAAAAGCCTTACACAAGTAGACCTGGTTAATGTATACCAAAAATATTGGTTTACGTTATACATCGTGTGAAAAGACGCCCCGGTAGACACATGTTTCTGAGTGCTAGTGTTTAAAGACAGGGCATTTACTTTTGCACTTGGAATGAATAAGCTGAATCTGTTCGTGAACAGGAACTCACTAGGGTCACAGAAAGGTTGCTGTTGGCATTTGAACTCCTTAGTGTAGCTAGCTTGGTATTCTCCAGTCCCACACATCTCACAGTTGGGATCAGTACAGTCTGTCCTCTGTTTCATCCTCGTACCTGCAACACAGTCATTAAGGTAGTTTATAATATAGGCACATCCAAAATCCACTGCAGCATAAAAAAGGTAATCTACCACATCACTAACAATATAATAATCATGTTCAGGTATAAAATTCCACCAGGTTTATTTAAATGTCTTCTAAATTCTATTCTTGAAACTTATATAGACTCCTTCAGAATGGCTTGAAGTGAAGTGGTTCACTGTAGAGATACACTCCTAACACTCTTCTCAGGTGTCCTAGAAGCTTGTTTCTATTCAGGGAACCAGCCTGTGTTGGCACCACTTGGTACCAAAGAATGTCAAGGGATGTGTCATCAATGTCAACAAAGGGTGCTTCACATTGATAGTAACTAGTAGTAACAAGATGGCGGCATGTACAGATTACTTATGAGTGTTGGTGCTGTTGTTACAGAGCTTTGTTTTTATCCAAGGAGCGAGCATGGATCAACTACTGGAGGTAAAGAAGATCTCCAGTAGACCACTGCATGCTCTTTGAGGGTGTCGCCACTGTAACCTTCTTTTTCCTCAACAAACAAACAAACGGCCATGGATGTCATCATGCATCTTGCTGAAGCACCTACTATTCTTTAGTTCCACCTGGGAATGAACTTTCAAACCTGTTCATTTTTGGTGGAAATGTGCTGTACGGTGCAAAACTAGGTGGGCAAACTGGAGCAAAGCCCTTTCCATGTTTGTAGAAATGGGCTGCCAGATTCCATTCACCACCTGCCAGGTGGTGAATGGAACAAAAGGTTAAGATATCTATGATGCAAATAAAGCCATTTTATTTACTATCTAGAACCACCAGTGAACCTACACCTGTCTTTTGTCTATTTTTATATGGATTGTTTTCATTGGTGGCTCTTTTGCCCTGCATGTATCCTTTCACAGTGATCTGATAAAACAAATTTTAGGCCAAAAACTTTTTAGGCCAAAACTGTGCTATCACAAAACCATCATAAAACAATGTTGTAGACATCAGGCAGTAGTATCACCATGTCATGTCATAACATGTTGTGACTGTGTGTGTGTGTGCATTGAGACGAATGCAAATACAATTCTTCGCTCATTCTGTTGTATAAAGCATATATATCATTTAGGATCGAAAATTCCAGGAATTCCAGGAAGTAGGGGTTATTGGAAGTGCACAGTGAGATGATATCATACCTGGGCCACACATTTTGCAGCACTTGTCATTTTCCACATAGTGCGTGGACGGATCACAGCAGTAAACCACGGCAGGTAGGACCTAGCAGGAGGGGTGAATACAAAGAGTCGGTTAGCAGAGACATCAGCCAACAGGGCACAGAAAGCGGACGTCAGGCTCACAGCACGCATGTCAAAGGAAAGTCCCCAAAACTCTCAGCTTCTGTTTACATCAGACTCAAATGCACCCTCTTCAAACCGACCAATTAACACCGTGCCTGAGGTACTAACCGATCATTCTGAGATATACGCATAACTAGAATAATGGCTACGCAACAGTGGCCTGCGTTCGGACAAAACCGAAACCGAAAGTAACGCGAGCCAGTTGGCTACTAAAAATTGCAAATAGCGAGTAATATCCACGAAAATAACACGAATATACATGCTGGAAACACATTTGAAACCGTACTGCGGTTATGGCATATGCGATTGTATCAGTGACATACAGCGCTCTCAGTGTGCCGCAGTAAGCTACGTTCCCACCGTGCGCTGAGACAGCAGTCCGACACACTGAACACTACTCACCAGAAGAAGACTGAACACTGTCCTCATGTCTGCTCCTTTTAGGCTGAAAATAGGCAAAGAAGTACAGGCGAAGAAACACCACACGCTCTGTAAGCCCAGTCTGCGTCTGTGAAGCAGAATGTTTTCTGAGTTTTGTATGTGGTTTACTTGAACACGCCCTCTGCTGCGCCCCTCTCACTGCGGCTGGCAGGGGAATTCCTCTTCCTTCTCAAAAAGCACGCTGGACAACGTGACCATTTCCCAGAAACTCTCCTTTTTATCCCGCAGGTTTTTCGCTCTGGTGTTCGTTGAGCACTGACGTAGCTCAGACTCTCACTCATGCACAATTGAGGCTGAAAACTGTGGGAGCTGGCCTCCCACCTCAGACCAGTTTTGCTCAGCGCGGCCCACAGTGTTGTGCCCTTCATGTCATGTGCCGCTTTAGCTCACTGTCTGTTTACTATGGATATGGTCTGTGGGTGGGGAGGGCTTCATCTATGGCATGTCACATTGTACAGCTTTAAGAAAGAAAAAACACTGAATGACAAAGGAAGAGAGAAGGTGATAGACAGACCCGTGGTTTGGACCATATTGCTGGTAATAGTCTGGTTGGGTCTTCTTTAGCCCAGAAGACAAATTGTTAACCCAACAGACCATGATACATGTGTACATGATACATCAGTACACTTAAGGTGAGCTGTAGTCCAGAGAAGCTGGCACTGTTTCTAGATGTTCTAGATGGTTTGGACATATGGTCCTAGCTTGCATTTGCGGATGCTGTGATGGATGGAGTACACAGACAGTTCTCTGTCAAAGTGTTCCTAAGCCAACATGGTGGTGGTATCTATGGAAAAGTTATGCCAGTTTGAGGCAATAAAGGTCCAGGGCACTCAGTTGTGTCAGCCTTGCCGTTTATGCACACGGATTATGGAAGGTTGTTGTTTTTGTCTGTGCTGGGGGGACGACCTGTGGATGGGTATGGCACCCAGTGCAAAGACGTGCAGGCTTAGAAACATCACATGCTCTGAAACCCTAGTCTGCGTCTGTGGAGTAGAATGAGTTGTTTTGAGAGTTTGAGAGTTTTGTATGTGGTTTTCTTGGACACGCCCTCTTCTGAGCCCCTCTCACTGCAGCTGGAAGGGGAATTCCTCTTCCTTCTCAAAAAGACCATGATATATGTTTCTACTGAGCATCAGTACGCTTTAGGTGAGCTGTAGCCCAAAGAAACTGGCAACATCTGGTGTTTCTAGATGTTGTAGATGTTTTGGACATATGGCCCTAGCGGATGCAGCGATGGACAGAGTGCACAGACAGTTCTCTTTCAAAGTGTTTCTACGCCACCGTGGTGGTGGTATCTATGATAATTTGCTGTGTGCACAAGATGGCGCCTCTTAATTTCCGGTTTATGGTTGGTATGCATCACTGTTTCCAGTTGTAGTAGTTGTGAGGAGAATTGAGCGATTCTGTGGAAAGCAATAGCAATAGCAATAGCAATCATGTTTTTAAGATAAAGGAGAAACGACTGACGTATCAACGTCAAGAGAAGAAGCCGTCTCTACATTGCTGTGTGCCTCTGTGTGCTAATTCTTCAAGGTACAACTCTGAGATTAGCTTTCATAGGTTTCCAGTGGATCCTGAGGTGCGGGCTCGGTGGCTTACACAGATACGTAGGGACAACTTCAGCCCCCTTCAAAGTACTCACGTCTGTAGTAGTGACGGCCGTGGGAAAGAGAAAACTCAACAAAGGAGCGGTGCCCTGTCTTTTTGCCTGGAACGATTACAGCATGCCCGCACCAAGGCTTAATGTTTGGCATCGTCGGCCGAGATGCCCTTCCCCTGTGTTGGCAGCGTCTGACACCGACCAAGAGATGGAAGTGCAGATAGTGCCTGATCATGATTACAGAGTGCTTCGTTCTCGTTTGCCAAAGCATCTGCCATTGCTGAGGTCGTCAGATGCTTTGGCAAACGAGAACGAAGCACTGAAGAGAAAAAGACAAGAGCTACAACACCAGCTTGAAGCTTCACAACTGCAGTCCCGTTTTGGGCTGCAACGGCTTCCAGGATCAGACGAAGACATTCGTTTTTACACAAGGTTGGTCCATGTTTTTTTGTGTCAGTCTCAGCAATGTACAGTTATCGATGTAACTGGAGACGTACATCTTGAAGCCCTTCTCACGCTTACTCCTGGGTGCTGTCGACGAAGCCTGAATGATGTGCTGAACATCATTGATGGTTACTTTTGGCAAGTCTTGAAGACATCGCATGTAAAATGCCATTTTGCGTGTGGACCGGTGGAAAGCGGAAATGCTTGTGCTTACCAAACGTAGAACCGGAAACGTCACCTTACACAACTAGCCAATAAAGGTGCTATGCTTTCTATGCACAGTAGGGGTGCTAGAAAATATTGCTAATATTGAATATTGTGACGCTATGTGTGTTTATATTGTATCGATTCTCAAAAACACAGCATTGATTTTCAGTCAGTAGTTTAAAGTCAAAGTGGCAGATGGTGGTTTACTTTTAAACCCCCAACTGCTAGATAGCAGTGTTCTTTACCATTAGACTCTTCCACTCCAACTTAAACAAGTAACGTAAGGGTGCACTGCTAACATTAGCATTAGCAAACATGTCCACCTGGCATCATGTTATGTTGTAATATGACAGATTTCCTAGTTATATTGTAAAAACCATGTTATATTCTGCCTTGCCTACAGCATGGCAATATATCACAATATTGCAGGATATTGAATCATAACTTCTGTATCATGGTACGTATTGTATAGCCAGGTTTATACACAATACACAACCTCAGCATCATTACATGTGGCATATCTCGTTGTACACTCCTGGTATTTTACCAGAAGTTTATATTGGTGAAGGTTAAAAAAAACATTCACACCAGGTGGAGGAGGAAAAACCACCTATGTTTTATTTATGGTTCTAGAAGCATTATATCAGGGTTTTGCCAGCATCTATCAAAATAATTATTATATTAAAATAATAACATACTTTCTTTTACAAACTCTCTTTAGATAATGGCTTAGTAAATGTTGACTTAAGTGTGAATACTTATTTATTATCCCAAAATAATTTCTGGGACCATTAAAAGGACTACTTTTGAAGAAAGTCTTTGTTATGAGCAAATAAGCCAACACTGGTGCCGGCAATAATCAGGTTTTTAATCTGTAATAAATATAAACTTACATTTAAATCAAATGTGTGCAGTATGTCGGTGTTGGATGAACTATATCTAAAATACCTATAAAATATGCCTGTATTCTATACCTACCTCAGAATCCAGTGTCCACTGTGTACTTGTTTACTCTGGCTTGTGTTCTATGTGGATGTAAACATAACGTAAGATAACGTAATTTTTTTTCGTTTCAGTAAAACAGATATAATACAGGTACCATAACCACAGTAGGTGAAATAGTAACAGTTAATATGCTGATTAAGCTGACTTTTTATTTTAGACAACACAAATAGGCTTGGGGTGGTCAAGTTCTCAGAGAAACGTTGCTTATCATTTTCCTAAGACCTGACTGGCATGATTTCAGTCAACAGCAGGTGAATCCCATCTTTTCATTGTTTTCAGAAGGCTGCTCTACAAATGCCACAATAATTTGCTTTGAGTTTCAAGAAGCAGAAGGAAATCCCCCGGTCTGATGAGGAAGTTTAAACAGGCTCTATGCTTCAGTACTTTTAGGGCCATACCTGAGTGTTCATGAAGCGCTCTCTAACGCAAACAACCCTAAGCTTACACTTCTTAATGGCCTAGTTCAGTCAGATGATCAGGCAAATGGGCATTACTGGGACGAATTACACGAAATATAAAAAGGACAGAGAACAAAGAAAATGGAACACATGCCAGACATCACCCAACTTCCCGAATGCAACAGGAATTTACAGACAGTAATGTCATCAGCAAGTAACACAGTTTCACTTCCAAATGGAAATAAAACGTCTGTTCATATAATTGTTTCAAAGGAAAGCTACCTCAGTCCAGTACTTGAAGAGGATTTCCCTGGTAAGGTTTTACTGGAGTTTTATTACTTTAGAATCTGGGAATAACCCTAACCTAGCAGCCTTTGTCATTAAGGTCCTAATGGCCCTGGATTAACTTATATGGACAAGAATCAGACTAAAGTGGCCCACTTGTTACCTGCAAGAGTCACTCGTTGTCCTTCAGCCCTGATGTTTTTGATGGCACACATTTTAAAGAGTATAACAAATTTCTGAACTGTATTTTTAGATCTTCCTGATCCAGATAGCCAGACTAGTATCGGGAACACAAGTTATAGGCTGTAGTGGGATATTTTGGGTCTTTAGCATTTTTGAGGCATTGCTCCAGGCACAAGTGCCACATCTAGACTATTGTAGGCTCTCTTGTGCTTTAACAATGCATTGAGTCCTGGCTAAAACACAGCTCAGTTGTTTCTGGCCCCTTAAGATGGGTTAACTATGTGTAAAGGGCTGTGGTCACTACAAACTTCAACTCCTTAAACTGGGAGAGTGTGTGAAGTGCAACTTTACAGGAGAGGGCAAAAATCAAATTGAATTAAAAAGTCAGTGGAACCGGATTTTTCAAAGTCAATTTGGTCATTCCTGTGGGACTATTCATTATGAAGTTGTCATACAATATAAACGAGAGCTGCTGTGTTCAAATGATGCATAAAAATAAGAATGCTTTGAACGGTGACAATGTTCTAAATAATATAAATATATCAAATTTACTGCATTTATTTTAGTATGTATTTTTTTTACTTACCTTATATACAGCATTAAAGTATACAAAAGAAAAGTTTTATAAGAGTTGTGTAAAAGAATACTGTCCAGAATCCAAATACAACATATCAAATGGTGAAACTAAGACATTTTATTCTTATATGAAAAATATATGTTCATTTTGAATTTAATGCCAGCAACAAAAAAGTTGGGACAGGTCAAAACCATACAGTGATTTCCAGTACAGAATAGTATCTGATTGCAATGAAACAGATAATGAAATACCCAAGTTATTTAATGTTCTACATTAAGAAACATTATTCTTTCATTTTTACACTATTGGCCTGCACAGTCTTTCATAGAGAACCATTCCTCATCTTTACTGAGAGCATGCTCTGTTTATATCAGCCTCACTCTCCATTTACACAGCTAAAGTTATCCATGCCATGAGCATCGATACACATCAATACCATGACAGACTTCGAACCTTATGCTGGCAACAACTTCTACGGTCTCTTTCTACTTTGGCGGTATGTGGCGGTATCACTCACAGAGACATGGTGGTTTTGAATACAGGGCCGTTTGCACAGAGATTCGTGAGAAATCCAAGCATGATTGCATCACCTGTTCCATCAAGGTGTTCTTTAAACATTTGCAACATCCTGTACACCTACTACATTACTAGTCTTAAACTGCCCCTCTCCCACCTGAGGTGTTGCAGGCATTGATGCCAGAATAAGAGAATATATACAAAGAAGTTTGATAAGGCTTAACATTAACACCTTGTCTTAGAGTATAGAGAATACTATCAACATATACTACAATCAATGTATTTCATGTAAAAAAACAAAACAAAAACATTTGAGATTTGAAAAAGGGTTCACCAGTGTAGATTTAAACGCCCTGAAATGAAAACAGACATTCTGCACTCTATAGTCACAGTTCTATTCTTAAAAACAGCAATCAGTACTGTATTATTTGTTTTTTTATGTAGTTTTATTTGAATAACTAAGCTATGATGACTAAATCTAATGAACTAAATCTAATTTGTGTCTAGACTGTTCTTAAAAAATGTTAACCTGCAATTAGATTGTTAAAAATGTTAATGAAGTAGGATTGAGCTGTGTGTGGCACAGGTCCTCTTTATAACATGGTTTTACTAAGTGCACAACAGCACCTTCTTATGGATAAAACTGAACTTGCAAGCCTATCATGATCTCATGTATTTACTTCTGTATATAAACTTACAAACAAATATACACACCCAGGCCTGATATAAAATAGTAAATGTTGCTAAAACTAAAAATGACTTACTAAATGAATTTATGAAGATGAAGTACTGTGAATGTAAAACAAGCAATGAAAAGTGGTATTTTGTCTAAGATTCTACTAACCATTACTAACCATTGCCCCCCAAAACATGCTCAGGAAAACACTAGTGGACTCCCAGCTTTGATATATGTGGGCCAACGGCGCTAGGGTTGCTACCCATCCCGTACAATACCCCCTCATAGTGCAGCAAGGCACTGTATTCCCTTGCTGTACACTGTGTTTTGAGTTGTATGTAAGGCTATGGAGCAGATCTTGAACTTGTCCTAGCTCCGAGGAGAAAACTTTAAGGTAAAATATTAACCAAAGGTAAAACACATTTTACCTCTTCCTTCCACCTCCTATCATCAAGTGAAAATTCTCAGTTAGCTCAGAGAGCCTCCATATTTCACTCAGAATCCAGCAGAGGATATAATAACATTGCCCTCCTCGAAAGGCCTCTCAAGAGCCACCAGGAACTGTAGGCTTACACAGCAGCTGAAAAAGATGCCCAAATGTTTCTGTGGTTTGCAGGTTTTATTCCACAGCTCGAGGAAATAAAAACATTCTGCTGCCTTTCTTCTAAACTGCTGGTAAAAAGTTGTAGCTGTGTTAAAAAGCTCTTGCCCTTAGTGCTCTGCCCTTAGTTTGGACCGTCTTAATGCTACAGAAATGTTACAGGAAGAGAGTGTCAGTCTACCACTGGAAGCTAAGCAAGTTCAAGGTACTGAGGGCTCAAGCAAAGCCCTTTCCCTGCTCCCAGCACACGATATCAGCTCATTAAGAAGCTCTTTCATTTACATTACTTTTACATTTACAGCATTTAGCTGACGCTCTTATCCAGAGTGACTTGCAACCCTGCTTGGTGTTCAGTCAGAGAATGTTTCCTAGCTAGTACAGGAAGGTTAGAGTGTAAAACTCACCTTGAGTTTAGACAAGGGCGAGTGCTAATATCTAGAAAGAAGAATACAGAGTCATAGTGGTTGGTGTAGCTCAGCGGATAGCACCCCTATCTGCCAGGGAGTTGAGACTGGGGGACTGGGCTTTGAATTCCGGTTGGGTTGCCAATGATGTGATATAAGTCATTGGGCAAGACTGCTAACACTACACTGGCCCACCTGTAACATGATTAGCCTTGTAAGTCGTTCTGGATAAGAGCGTCAGCTAAATACCACCAATGTAAATGTATATAGAGCATAACTGCACTACCGAGCAATCCAAAGCCAGCATTCATACCCAGAGGGAAGACAAGTTAGACTCAGCGCAAGTGTACACATTCATTTTTGCTAACTCAAGTGCTTTACAAACAGATGGGTCTCTAGTCTGTGTTTGAAGGCCGTGAGGTGGTCTGCTGTTTTTACAGCCAGTGAAAGTTCATTCCACCAAGACCCAGGACTTGTATTCCATGCGGGTTGGCGGGTCAAGCTGAGCTGTACTTCAAGAGCTCAAGGTACAGACTGACTCTTGACCATTACCATAAGGTAATGAAGGGCTGGTTCACTCCTGGCTTTCTAGGCAAGCAGGAGAGGTTAAAATCTGATGAGAGCAGCTACTAGAAACCAGTGAAGGAAGCGCCGAGTCACAGTCGGTGTGTTAAAGCAGGGAGTCCACTAAAACTTGTAGGCCAGGGTGCCTCCAGGACCAGGGTTGAGAAACACTGTTCTATAGAATGGTCTGGTCATGTCATTGTAGGCTAATGACAGGTCAGCTTGTAGGGTTTGTCTAAGCAAAGGACGCAGAGCAGAGAGATCTATCTGGGGTGGAGGGTGGGGAGGATGGGGCAGAATAAATGCTCTGTATCACCCATGCTGATGCACTGCCATTCAGGTGGCTTCACAAGGCTAAAAATAAAGTGGGTGGTATTCCTTTAGTGAATATCAATAGCAGTAAACATGACCAAATGAAATGACATGTGGGATTCAGGGGAAATCCTTCATAGAGAATGAAGGACTGAAACAGATGTCTGATTTTTTTTCTAAAACCATGTTAGGCAGTCAGGATCAGGGGATGGATTCACAAATCCTCCCCTCCGATAGTGGTACCTAGTGCTTAAGTACTGATGCAGACACTAACTCTGTGTAACAGAACTAGTTTAAGTCCTGGTATTTTTACAATTCCACTGTCCAATTTTAAATCCACTGTCCTTCAATGATCTGGACCCCCATGGGACCACCACAGAGTAGATATTATTTATAGGATCATTCTCAGTACTGCACTGGGTGTGGGTGGATCAAACACAGCAGCGCTGCTTGAGTCTGTAAACACTTCAATGTCAGTGCTGGACTGGGAATAGTCACCAAGGACACTGTGATCATAACTGCAGCGACACAGCTAATGCCTTTGACTTTACATCATCAAGAAGGACCACCAAGGTAGGAGTGTCTAGTAGAGTGGACAGTGGGTGGAATCAAAATCCTACTGTTTTTTTTCTTTGCATTCAAGTTTAAACAGGTATAGTCTTTGTACTACTCAAAGGTAGGCAGCTTCCTAGGGCCCCCATTAGCCAGGGCCCCCATTAGCCAGGGGCAATATACTCTATGGGTTAAATGATGAAATGATGTTAAATGTTACATATACATATACATGTTAAATCATATTTTCCAATATATTAGAAATAGCTGTCAAATGCAAGAGGGCGCTCATGGGAGAGTACTAAATGAATAGATTCCCATAAAGGAATTTAATACTTTTTATAGAAGCATGCAAATTCTAGTTATACAACCTTATAACCATGTGTTCATGACATCATGGTTCAGCTCACTAACCAGTCAACACATAGACTCAATAACTCCAACTCAGTAGCAGTAATGCTGTTCCAATAATGAATGTAATTAGTCTGTTTGGAGGGGAAAGTCTTTTCACCAGGCAGTGGAGTCATTCCTGGGGGGTTGTTTCTGAAGCTGGTGAAGCAGGTTGGTTATCCAGCAGTATTCTTTATAATGGCACTGTGCATTACTGCACGTATTGTACACCTGCTGGACTTTAATTTTGTGCTCATTACTTTTAATGGACCGTAAGTTAAAACAGGCCCAGTTTATAACTGGTTTAGCCATAACTAAGTGGGCATATAGAGTTGTTCCTTTTTGTGTTGTATTAATTTTACTAATAGTTTGTTTTTACCTGTTTGTTTACATCATTTACATTTAAGGCATTTAGCAGACGCTCTTATCCAGAGCGACTTACAACCATGCTTAGTGTTCCGTTGGATAATATTCCAGCTAGTACAGCAAGGTTAGAGGCTAAAACTCACCACGAGCTCAGACACTGCCCGAACAAGGGCCAGTGCGGGTACCTAGAGATTAATACACAGACATAAAGTAAGTAAACCATTACCTGGCAACCCCAGCCCAGTGCTCATTCCTATAGAGGAGAAAACGTCGTTATAAGTGCAACACAATACATTTAAAGCTGCATTTTAAATGTGTGAAAGGTGCTGCATAAATAAAGCCTACTATTGTTATTATTATTATTAGTCATGTGTTAGGAGAGAGATCAGTGTTGAGTAGAGAGAAATTAATACCTTATAGAAGATTATAAGAATACTGTACACTCCCGAATCTTACATCTCCAGTAATGCACTGAGTCATATTACATGCAGGAGGGTGCACAGAGGGAAAAACTCGTCTTTCTCCCTCTGGTGACGTCTACCCTGCGAGCTTTAAACCCGACAGCAGTGTGCACACCTTGCTTCCTTTTCCACTGCTCATATTGAGGAAGTTTGCTGAAGCACACTCCGTGTTGCTGCACTCTTGCTTGGACACCTTTTCTCTGATGCCCACAGGGCTCCAGAAGCATGGACAGCAGAAAAAAGATGGACCTGCCTCAGGTAAGCCCTACTGCACTACAGCATGGCTTTCATGTCTCAGTTCAACCAGAGCATGTTAGATCCTGGACTGGAGGTCCATCTACCAATGCATCATCATCAGTAGGTTGGTTGTAGTACGTAGGGTTTAGCAGTAGACTACTCTGTGCTCTGTTTTACTTTCCTGCTTGGACAGTTTACGTTACTGCAAACATTAAAAGGCTGCACATGCGGTCAGTTATTGTGATGTAACATGATCCCAGCTTTGTGTTTCAGCTCGTAGTCGTAGCGCCGCTGTGATTTAAGTTTTGAGTATGAAGGTAATTTATTGCTACATCTGAAGTCATGCCATAAATGCTGGCAGCCTGTTATAATTTACTGAGAAGTCTAAAGTCATGATGGTACAGCTAATCTGATGGGTCAGTCTGAATTTTATCATGGCTTCTTTTTAGTGAAACAGGAACCAGCAAAGTGTTATAACTCAAAACTGAATGGCATTACTCTATAAACGCACTGTGTACTCTGACTGCTTGATTGTACAGATATGCATACCAGCTTACTGTGGTTTCCCTCTTCTTCTTTAAGCCTTCATTTTGCCAATAAACTACTTCCTTGTATTCATGTTCACCTTTGCAGTCCTTAGCACAACTTTCAGTGCAGTACCTAGAACCATCTCTGTTTTATATTTGAACTAGAGAGAACATTGATCCAATATCGTGTGAGTAGTCTGATAGCTTGCTTATCTTGGGTGAGCTTGTTTCACCTTTAAGAACTCATTTTAAAGCTATTTAGTTTTTAAAGAAAACAAGATTAGAATTGTACCAGCTGATTCTGAAGATTTTGGTATGTGCCATTTACTGCACAGCAGCCCTTATTTATCAAAGTTGCACAGTCAAATCTGAGCACATACTAATTTTATCCCCAGGTTTTTTATCCATAACTTTCTTCTCTGGTATATCTAGACTATTAAACTCATTTCTGAAATTAATGTGTGCACATTTCAGTATAACAGTTGGATCTACGTAACATAAAAATAAATTTTCAATTTGTATCAATAATACAAACGACCAATAACTATAATACAAGTAAACAATAATATTAATAATAATAATTTAAAAAAAGAACATGATTAATAAGATGTACATAACAATCTATTACACAAGTGTATATACGTATGTGTATAAACGAATGCTGCCATGTTCTTTATAAAGAGGCCTATTTGGCTTTCCCATTTTTCCCCTTTAGAGTGCTATAGCTTTTTATGGATGCATAAACGGTCTGCAATTTTATTAAGTCCAAAGTACATGCCAGAGGCAGTAACTCTCTCCCACAGAGACCACTTCTTCCCATAGACATCATCCCATAGCACAATCCTTACTACCTGCCCACTGGCAAGCTTGGCACGCCCATACAGAACACACAGAGATCCTATTGCAGAAATGCTGTTGTTTCATTGGCTCCCCACTGGATCATCTGCATGAATTAGGTGTTGCTGGTAGGTTGATGTTTGATTTCAAGCAGCTCAGATCTCCCTATCACGTTTCCTTGTCATATAAAAGTTCCATGAGTTAGATATGGAGCAGTTTGGTATGATTATATTGGCATGTCTGTGTTGTGTATATAAACGGCTGTTGCAGTCCTTATAATCCCTCACTGTTCATTTTGTAGCTGAGCAATGAGATGCAGCTGAATATTATGCACAAGGTGAAGATTGGACAACTGAGCATCGATGACGCCCTGGACATGGCCAGGAGGGACCAGCTCCAGCTGCTGCAGAAAAATTTAGATTTCGAGGTGATGTGGGAGAGCCTGGCTATTTCTAAAAATATTTTTACATTGTTTAACTCAATAGTCAGCTGCTAAGCTGTATCAGATGTTACGGTGCAGAGAAAACACAAAACCTAATTCACCTGCTGCTGAAGAAAGGGTTTAAAGCCTCCACTGTAAGGAAAATTCTACCAAACTGGTTAACAGAATTCCAAATACATTTCAGACTTTTTCCCCAGATTTTGTACATGACTAGCAATCATGTTTCCAAGAGATGCAGTCTCTTTTTCCTTAGGTTTAAATAGGTCATAACACAGCTCCTTTAAATATCTAAGGTCTGAATAATTCATGTATTTCCTTAATGCTTTACTGTCCGACTGCAGTTTGAACCACATGCAGTAGTGTTGATGACTGTCAGTTTTACACAGTCACAGATTTAATCTTTTACAATAAATCAGAGTGCAATTTTCAGTCATGTGAGGTGTGAGTTCTTGGACATCTGCCAGTTACTCACTCTCCTCTTTGCGTGATGAATTGTATAAGCAGACTGAAAGGCCTGGTTAGTGTTTGATATACCGACCAGTATGCCATTGTCTGTCCTATAATTGGAACTGTAGGCATAGTTCCTATAAGGAAGTGACCAAACTTGCTTGTCAACATTTCAAGAGACTTGTTCAGCCAATTACAGGAGAAGTGTGCTTGTCGCTAAGTATCATTGTTTTGACTGACATTTGTTCTTCTCTTCCAGGAGAAGCAAGCCTCGCTGTACAACTTCAGTGTTCACAAATTCAGCTCCTATAGATGGCAAAAACGAGTGATCCAGGTACAAGAAGATAAAAACTGTGTAACAGCTTAATTTGCATAGTTCTGAGGTGTAATGGTTTTATCTTAATAGGAATAGTGTTAGTGTTAGCAACACAAAGTGTCACAGTACACAAGACATTCCAAGAGCCCATATCCTACGTTTTTCGTGCATCTTGCACCCCTGAGGTCCATGCATAATAATGTCATACAGTCATAATTAATTTTTGCATTACGCTTCCAACCTCTCGTTAGAATTAAACAAGTTATTTTTGCTACTTTGCCCCCCATTCTGTTGTAGATGGTCTCTGTTCTGATTTGGGTGCCCTCTATTGTGCCTGACTCAAAATACACCCCTTACATTCAAAGCAGGCAGCTTAGTTTTCAAATATAGACTGCAAATCATTGATGTCCAAAGAAAAACATGGATCTCCATTTTTGTCAATTTTTATTTTTATGCATTGTTTGAAACAACAGCTGCTATATTGTGTGAAAACTTCATGATGAAAGGACAGACAAAAATGGCCCAAAATTGCTTGGCAATAAGTCAATAGAACCAGACTTTTTTCTTTTTCTTTGTCTTTGGACAGAGATGATTTTTTTAACACTTGAGCAATGTCTCTATACTACTTCAAAAATCATTTTCCATGATATGAGCTTATTAAACCCATTCTTTTTAAAGTAACCATGATTTGAGAAAGCATCTTCTAATAAACCAAAGATAAATAATAATAATGCTAAATCCAGATGGACAGTGGACAGATGCTGATTTAACTAGGGTGAATTTTGTAGCTGAGTTACTGTGTTTGCTAAAGAACTTGATCCTGGTCTCTCCTCAGATTGATTTCAGCTCAAAGACGATGTGCAGCATTGATAAAGGCATTGTGAAGAGGCAGTTTTCTTTTATGGATGTGAAAAACTGCCATGACGCCACAGGAACCAGGTTCACAGTGTCATTCAAAGGCCACCATGACTACGAGCTGGAGGCCATGTCTCCACAGGACAAGCAGAAAGTGAGACAAAATTCTCTGACACTTTTGGTAGCTGCTAAAACCACTAGAACATGGTTGGCCTACGTATGCTATAGCCCCAGTAGATCTGACCCAGCTCATGAAGGGCTTGATAATGACTTGAGGCTATATTAGGAAACAGTATGGGGTTCCCACTGATCTCGTATAGGTGTGACATCATTTTCTATTTCTTTCTTTCACTCTTTACACCTTTAATAATAGCATTAGTAGAAAACAGCAGGTCAGTAAGCGCTAGTAATTGTGCCAGGTTTTGTACTATCCTCCTCTTTCTGCTGGAAATGCTTTGTGCCTGAGTGTGTACACATTCCTCAAACGAGTTCCCCATGCGTCACATTCACTGTCCGATGTATCTCGTTCTAGATTCTGGAGCTGATAAATCAAATCATCTACAGGAACATTCATCCTGTGGACACGCATGACGAGAAGGGCATGCCGCCTGCATCCCCAACAAAGCTTCATGAAGGCCCATTGCTTCTTCAGAGGGGAGGACTGGCGTCATGCAAGTGGAAAAAGTATGGACATATTTTGGCATGATTATAGTAGTAGTTTGGCTAAAGGCATACTTCACACATTTACCCTTTAAACCAGATGTTGCTGATCAGCATACAGGGGTTGGACAATGAAACTGAAACACCTGGTTTTAGACCACAGTCATTTATTAGTATGGTGTAGGGCCTCCTTTTGCGGCCAATACAGCGTCAGTTCGTCTTGGGAATGACATATACTGCGTCCTGCACAGTGGTCAGAGGGATTTTTAGCCATTCTTCTTGCAGGACAGTGGCCAGGTCACTACGTGATGCTGGTGGAGGTTTGTCCATCTTGGTCATATGCCTACATTACCCTGGATACCGTGGCTCTTGATACATCACAAAGACTTGCTGTCTTGGTCACAGATGCGCCAGCAAGACGTGCACCAACAATCTGTCCTCTTTTGAACTCTGGTATGTCACCCATAATGCTGTGTGCATTGCAGTATTTTGAGCAGAACTGTGCTCTTACCTGCTAACTGAACCTTCACACTCTGCTCTTACTGGTGCAATGTGCAATTAATGAAGATTGGCCACCAGGCTGGTCCAATTTAACCATGAGACCTCCCACACTACAATGACAGGTGTTTCAGTTTCATTGTCCAACCCCTGTATATGACATATAGCTGAGCTATGAAGTGTTTCAGCCCACACTACTTTTTAAATCAGGCACAATACAAGTTAGCCAATCAGAACAGAGGTAATTTGCATATATCAGTCTTAAAGACACAGAAACAAAATTCCTAATTAACCAGTTGTTTGCAGTCCGAGTCCGATGATGCGCAAAATCCAGATGGAGAGCAGGAATGAAAATCACAATATAGACTTGATCAATATGAGGAAAATTATTTTTATTGATGCAGTAGTTACCCCACCAGTCAAAAGTTTAGAGATGGCTGTTGAAAGACAGTGTCTGTATATTTAGCTCAATGCTTTGCTCTAAAATACAAGCGAAGACATCAAATTATAAAATAGCACTGATGAAATTATACAGTCCATCTTAAACAAGCTCCAAAATAGAACTGTATAGGAGGATAGAACAGTTCTCAACCTGCAGTGGAGGTTGATATAATAAAATTCTTTTCTAAGCAATTCTAGGTTAATTCTGCTGGCTTGTCCATATTGAATATTCACAAAAGTGAAAGAGTAACTAGAAAAAAGAGATACAATGTTTTTGCACAAGAAGATATATTAGATATTGGCAATATTGCGAAAAAAAAATCTATGTGTGGCAAATGAGGACGTGTAGTTTCAGACATTTCATCAGTTGGAACTGTTGAGTGTAAGCCTGTAGAGTATTTAAAGTATTTTAGAGTTTTTTAACCAAAAACATCCATTTAGCTGGGTGTGCCCAAACTTTTGACTTGGTGCAACATCCTGGTAGATGTCCTTCTACTTAAGGAACCAAATGAAAGCGTACACAAGCATGAAGGCATCCAGTTATTTTGTTAGTGGTTGGATCAACATCAGTACCAATGTGCTCCCCAATGTCATTTGGTTGTCCTTTACTGCGCTGTGGATTAAAGTAGCCACAAACAGTAAACTCCACAGCACCTCTCCACAATAATGTCACTGTTGTTTACTTAGCACAGCTTAATCCCTCTCAAAGGTCCGGTGAAACGCCACTGAGGACAAGCATCGTTATGAAATAGAAAGGCATTGCAGCTCATTGCAGTCGCACGGCAGGTTAAGTTATTTAAGTGAGTGGTGTTGCTTGTAGCTAATGGTTTAAATCTGACACCTGTGCACACCCACAGATGAACTGTGCATAATTCAGTACTCCAGTTGCACAAAGCTGAAGTCAGCTGTTTAATCCCCAGGTTTCCTGTTCCACCTAAATGATGCAGCAATTACATTATGGCACCTGAGGCCTTATTTATAACATCTGAACAAGAAGCTGGTGAAGTAGCTGCCTGCATCCTCGTCCTGGCTGCAGATAAAGAGTTGCAAGACATTTTCCCTCATGGGTTTTTAGCTTTTTCTCCCCAGTATGAACAGCAACTTTAGGCACTTGGTAGTTGTTAATCAGTTTCTTTATTAGACTGATTTTAAGCAAACACAAATGACACAAGACCCAGTCATTTTACTCTGCAGGTAACAGAGATACACATGATTGTATTGTGAGTGAGAAGCCCATCATGCTGTGATGTCATTCCAAGTTACTGTTGTTCCTTTGACCAGGTACGAGGCTAATCTCTGCACAGGTCAGCTGACCCTGGTCCCGTCAGGCTGTCGACCAGTCTCGGGCGATGCGGATGTGCCAGTTGTTCCCAGTCTGCCGGTTATTATTCACTTATCAGATGGCAATGCAAGCACAGAGACACCTCGCACCTGTGACACCTTTATAATCCTCACCAACCAGAATGAATTTCAGTGAGTTTGTGTTTTTGGTTATACTTTTTGTGGATGTCTTTACATCTTGCAAACAATTACTTCTTTCTTTCTTTCTTTCTTTCTTTCTTCTTTGTTTTTGATTACTTTTCTCCCCAATTTATTTGTTGGAAAGTCCACTGACTTACTAGGTCTTCCTTAGCACCAATGATCCTACCAAACCGGGCTAGTGAAGGCTAACATTAGCTTCTTCCATGTTCCGTGAAATCAGTCACAGGTGCTCGCATAAAATCATTAGACAGCTGAAGGTACTTGGAGAACTCTAACTCCACTCTATTACAACCGCTAATAGATGCCCATGATGGCTAGCATTGCACTAGCTAAAAGGGGAAGGTGGGAACCACACAAGGAGGCAGTAAGATGGTTGCTCCACTTAACTAGCAAATACTTGGATTTTACATCTTCATTTCTCATCAAAAAAGCGTTGCACCCAGAAGGAAGTGTCAAAGGTTATCAGGAACAATAAATGATGATCAATTAAATCTGATATGGCCAAATTATTATTGAGCTACACATACAGAAGTAGTGTCACACAGTATGGAGATGGGCCACCATGTTGGCTAATACAACATGCCAGACGAGTTGAATAGGTTTCCAATGGTTTCCATCCCATGAAGCTTGAATATTCTTACACAGCTCCTGCAGATTTTGTGGTAGGGGTGGAGGTGTAGTGACAGCAGGCCTTATATACGTCCAATAAGTAATAGGGCCCACCCTTGCTTATATTACATGCATGGCTGAGCTTGAAACTTGAATTATTTGTATGTCCCACAATGTCAAACCTACCCACCAAGTTTCATTCCTGTCGGTTCCTTCTGTTCAACTATTCTTTGATGGTGAGTGTAAATTGAAACCAGCAGGTGGAGCCAAATGGTTTTGTAAAATACTATGTAATAGAAGAACCTTCTAATGGAAAGTTTTTTGAAGAACTGTTTTTAGGAGGGTGCCCTAATAAACTGTCGAACCATTATTTTTAAGAACACAATAGAAACACAATAGGTTGTACTTGAACTTAATTGGTTATACTTTACTGCCTATACTCTGTTGTCTTTGCTAGTTTCCGGGTTCCAATGAATGAGCAAACAAGCACAGAGGAGATCCGAATTGAAAGGGACTCCTGGGTCAAAGCCATCAACAAGCAGTGCATGGACTGGAAACGCAAGTCCCAGTATGAACACATGTATGAAGACTTCAAAGAATCCCAAAAACTTTCCGACATCAGGAAGGTCAGTGAAGAATACGAGTCTACAGATGAGAAAGAACACAAGACAGACAAGGTGCAAAACAACCCTCCCTTAGTGCGGCCGCTTCCGCTCCCTCGGATTCTGTCCAAACCTCCAACCGTTCCTGTTCTTATTCCAGTGCCAGCAGTACTGCTAGAGCCACCAGTGCATAAACCTGCTACGGAGCCAAGGCAGGTGCCTGAGTTAAAGCCACTGCCTGTGCCAGAGAAAACTCCAGCACTATTAGCAGAGAGCAGGCAAGCACAAGTACCACAGCTTGAGCCCAACCAATCACCAACGTTGCCTGCTGCCATGATCCCTCCACCTCCTATGCCACCTCCACTGCCCAAAAAGACGAGGGCAAAATGCCAAATAAGGACTAAGGCCTTTCACTGGGACCTTGTTGCTCAAGATAAGGTACTATTATAGTATTATACTATCATATACAGGGGTTGGCCAATGAAACTGAAACACCTGGTTTTAGACCACAATCATTTATTTGGCCTCCTTTTGCGGCCAATACAGCGTCATTTGGGCAGCCGTGGTTTTATGTTTTTTGGATACAATCCGGGTTAGCACCCGAACATCCCTTTTAGACAGCTTCCTCTTGCGTCCACAGTTAATCCTGTTGGATGTGGTTCGTCCTTCTTGGTGGTATGCTGACATTACCCTGGATACCGTGGCTCTTGATACATCACAAAGACTTGCTGTCTTGGTCACAGATGCGCCAGCAAGACGCGCACCAACAATGTGTCCTCTTTTGAGCTCTGGTATGTCACCCATAATGTTGTGTGCATTGCAATATTTTGAGCAGAACTGTGCTCTTACCTGCTACCTGAACCTTCACACTCTGCTCTTACTGGTGCAATGTGCAATTAATGAAGATTGGCCACCAGGCTGGTCCAATTTAGCCATGAGACCTCCCACACTAAAATGACAGGTGTTTCAGTTTCATTGTCCAACCCCTGTATGTATATATATTTGTGTGTGTGTGTGTGTGTATGTGTGTGTGTGTGTGACATTTAGTGACTGGGCTCCAATGAAAAGTTAGTAAAATTCATTATAAAATTATGATGAAAAAATAATTGCTCTATTATCTAAGTCCTCTTATTTGCAAGATCTGAATGAGATCATGTCTAGTATATTCGAACTATTCATAGTCCCTGTCTGAGGTTCATTTACGTTAAAATAAACACTGCATTTATTATTTTTCTCACTTAGACTCTCACCAGATGTTCCTTTAGCGTGCTCCCTGAGCTCATATATTCAAGGCAGAGAGTGTGAACTGTGATTAGATCATTCATGCCCATGGTAATATTAGAGAGGTTTATTTATTGCAGGTTCCTGCGAGGAAAATGATGATATTGACTCTTTCTGCCGCTCTTACAGATTGCAAAGTCAGTCTGGGCACGGGGAAGCCGTAGAGAAATTGAAATCGACACCTCGCGTTTGTATGAGCAATTCGGAGTCAAAGACTTGGGCCACATTTCTAACTTGGAGTCAAGCAATCACGCCGGAATCATGCTGAGTGCAAAAATTGCACACAACTTCAGTGAGTATTGGACTTAGCTTTGAGTTACAACCACGTAGGCCTGTCCGTAGAGCTGTAGTAAACTAACCTGTGTTGGAGGTATTAGAGATATACAGTTTCCATCCACTTGATTAGGCCTCTACTTTGTTCATCAACTTGCTGGTCACTTAATGAGATTCCCACATCAGCGTTTCTCAAAGCTGGTCCTGGAGACACTCTGCCCTACACATTTCAGTGGCTTCCCAGCTTTAACACACCCTCTACAACTGAAAGGGTTTGGTAATGAGCAGACAAATTGAATTAGGTGTGAGAGCAGGCAAAGCACTAAAATGTGCAAGGGGAGAGGTGGGCGGTAATTGTTGCCTTTAGCATGAATTTGTATTTAACCAGCTAACCAGATTTGTTGTTTGTCTAAAGCTTTCTGTAAAATCTTTAAAAGATTTTTAAAAGAGGGAAAGAAAAAAATCAGCTTGCGTTACATGTACAGTATCTGGCAGACAGCCTTATCCAGAATGACGTACAGCCTTTTCATGCAAAGTTAAGCTAATGTAGCGTAAACTGTTTCCCAGGGAGGCTTATTGATACTACATAATGCACTGGCCCTGGCAGAGAATCAAACCCCAGACTACTCTTCTGGTCATTACATTACAGAGGGTGTGGTGTAGTGGGTAACACTGCTGCTGGCTGCCTAGCAGACTGATCGCACCAAGACAATTCAATACACACATATCATCAAAAAGAATAGTTGCACCCTGAAGGAAGTGTTGGATTGGACAGTATGGAGTTGGGCCGGTATGTTTGCTCTCGATATGGAGTTGTAGAGATTCCTAATGGTGTCCTGTGGTAATCTGGATGTGGCGTAACATCAGATCTTCTGGACATATAACGTGTGACAACAAACCAGTCATCTTGGTGCTGACCACGAAGCCTCCACACACTGATTCGTTGGTCGTTTCCAACACGACAAAAGCGGGATTCGTCACTGAAGATGACCCAGTGCCAATCTGAGTCAGTCCATGACAGTCTGGCGACGATGACGTGGTGTTAGGAGCAGTCGCTGTAACAGTCTGTGTGCATGTAGTCCTGTGTTGTGCCGTCTGCCAATAGTGCTGGAACTAACAGGATGACTCATGGAGGGCATCACTCTCTACTGAATGTCCACAACCTGGCTGTTGGGTCAGTCATGTACAGCAATAAAGGCGGTCCTTGCTTACACCACACATTGAGCGTGAAACTTGAATCTTTTGCTATCTCTTAATGACAAACCTACCCACCAAGTTCCATTCCTGTCCATAAACATCAAATTAGAATTAGTTAAATAAAATAACCTTAGTAAGGAAGGAAGGAATATTTTAAGTTCTCCTAATTACACTGTCAGCCGAAGTCTACCCATTAATTTAGCAGGTCGTTTGCTGGATATTTGCCACAGGGTTGCTGTCACGTAGATAATAACTGGCTGGTTGTCCTTTCTCAGCATAGCAGTGACACTGATATGGTAGTTGAATGGTGATGTTTACAGTGCTGGTGTGAGTGTATCAGGTACAGCAAGTTTCAGGCAGTATCATGTAAAATAGCTTAGACTTACCGACCTGAGCACTGAAATGAGACTTTGGTGCGAATGTGCAGGGAAACTGGGTGATGGCCACTGATGATGGCCGAGCAGGTACTGGGGGAAAGTGTATATATATATATATATATATATATATATATATATATATATATATATATATATATATATACGCCTGGGGTTAGTTGCTGCTCAGTTTGTCATCCTTAAGTGTAGTATTTTTAATGCTCGTAATACCGCACCTGCCAGCGCACTGCATTGCACAGATCCACTACTCCATGCCCCAGCCTGTCTGACCAGCTCACAAAGTGTTGCATTATTAGTTCAGGGACTGGATCAGCTGAGTGTTGAATCAAGGAATACATAAAACCACTGCAGTGTTGTGGGTCACCAAGGACAGGGTTAAGGGGGTCTTCACACTTGAAAGGGTTGTTTTGATTAAAATGAACAAAAGAGAATGCTGCCAGGCGGACTGCGATCCCCTGGGAAGGCTGATCTCAGGCTGCCCTCAGATGAACTCTGGGTTTGCCTACAATTAGTTTGAGTGATGTCTTAAATAATGTCCAAACGGGCCAAACAGAATGAACCATCCATATGTTTAAAATTCAATTACGTTTAATGAGAACAATTCATTATTTATGATAATTACATCACTGATAATGAAAAATGGGCTTTCAGCTGTTAGACCACCCGCCCAGTATAATAGGATTCACAACCCAAGGCCACAGAATGCCGGTGATGGGATATATGTGGTCGCCAGACTATTCTCAGCCCAGCAGTTGTGTAAAAATGGAAATGTATTCGCCGGTGCTTATTAGTCTGGTTCCAAAGCTATTTCTGACTGGAGTTTGGAGACTGATCTACTGTCAGGCGGGCAGTGTACAAATTGAGGCAATTTAGCACCCTTGTTACCCCTTCCTGGATTGGTCAGGAAATATAAAACGACTTTATGACTAGGATGTAAAATATTCTTGGAAATCATAAAGAAGCCCTGGGTAATATTGAAGGATCTGCAGGCCTCTTTAGCACTGGCTAATGCCAGTTCTCAACAATCAGCCCACCACTGCACACAAATAGTACTTATGGCATGATATCATAGGGAAAGCCATTACTCTCCAGGAAGACCACCTGGTGGTGGAAGTAAGATGGTTAGGGCTTGGCACTTAATTATAAGAGAGGTGAGTCTATTTTGCAGAAACAACCGCAGCGGATTATTCTGCTATTGATCTCTATAGGGGGATTAGGGTAAAAGCAACAACACAGCAGAGCAGGCCCCTGAAAACCTGCAGCGAATGACCTGTGAATAAAATCATTAAAAAACTTTTCATCCGATCTCTGAGATAGGCTAAGCACAGCAGGACAGGAGACAGAAAGAGTTTGAGATCTGAATGATTGCCTTTGTTCCTTATTACAGTGTCTGCAGTTGCAGATGTGAACTGCTCATTCCATTTCTCTTACCAGGCTGTACTTTCTTTAGTTTAGAGCTGGTTTGTAATCAGCATAAAATTGAGTGCTGTGAGCTTTGCACAACCTATGTGAGCGATTATTGCACACGCTGCTTTGACTAGACAATTTCAGACAGGAATGATTATATACATGTACTGTTATTATTATAACTCTAGGACCTCTCGGTAATATTGGTGGCTTTTCTGATTATCTGAGTAGATGCTTATGCTGCTTGCATAGGAAGGCGTCTAGAAGCTGGACAATTAATAGCCTGGTGTATGGCCTGTCTCTGAAACTGTTTCCTAATCACAGTGTTTAAAAGTTCAATGTTTCCCAGCTCAGCTTATTAAATCAAACCGCAGCTCCTACATGTGCCACCAGATGGCAGCATCTTATCACTTGCTTTTAAATTACTGTTTGTTATGAATCAATAGAAAACACACACACACACACACACACACACACACACACACACATTATAACAAACAATACTGCAGCATTAAAAAGGTTGCCTCTAATTTTTCCCCAAGTGATTAGATAGATAGATAGATAGATAGATAGATAGATAGATAGATAGATAGATAGATAGATAGATAGATAGATAGATAGATAGACAGATAGATAGATAGATAGATAGATAGATAGATAGATAGATAGATAGATACTTTATTGATCCCGAAGGAAATTTAGCAATATGGCCGGAATGCATATGGAATACTTGCTAATAATGCAGCATGAAAGGAGCTGATATCTGGTTGGAAGGTGGAAGGTTTTTTCCCCCCTTTGTGAATTTGTGAATGCGTCACTACCTTTGATCACTCATGAATGATGGATTGAGTGTATCATTGTATGTGACACCACACAGCCATTGTGCTTCTGGTAATATTTTGGAGAGCCCAAGAAAATAAAACTTACTGCAGCACAATATTGTTATTGAACTAAGACAACATGGATTTCCTGCTATCGAGCATCTCGCCGACTGGAGTAAAAAGCATAGTCTGCTCGTTTGTTAGATCCTCATCTTGAGCTGTGCTCTGAATTCTGAGATTTGTTTTGGGGTCTGGGGACAGCCTTGCCCAACCCGCTGTCTTGGCTTTCAGCAAGAATATACATCAGTTCACAAGTCAAGAGTCATACTGTGCTGAGCAGTTTGATGACCTGTGGACACATTGTGATTGAGCATTGTTATATATCGTTGCATTTTGATGGACTGAACACCAGCGATGGGGGATATATAAATACAGCACATATATTTTGTGTGGCAACATAGTTATTATTTATTTATTTGTTTATTTATTTATTTTGGCTGGCTTTGTAGCGCCTGGTTCAAAGGTCTAGTGCACCTTGCAGGCTGGTAAGCCTCCTTGCACTTTAAAGGCAAATTCAACAATTTTTCATCACTTCTGAATGGCTAAGATGTAAACAGTGTCATTCCGAGTGGCTTGATCTGAAATGTGCCAATCTCTTAGAATGCTGTTGATAGGAACCAGACACCCAGTAGTGTTTATTGCCTATGAAAGCCACTGTATGCAAAGTCATTACATCTAAAGGTATCGTGCCTGATAAGTTGCCTGATAACTGGTGGTTGGTGTAGCTCAGCGGATAACACCACTACCCACCAAGTAGCCACCACCCCACGTGGGAGACTGGGGTTCGAATCCCAGTATGGGTGATTATGCTGTGCTACACCAATAAGAGTCCTTGGGCAAGACTCCTAACACCACACTGGCCTACCTGTAATGTGGTTAACCTTGTAAGTTGCTCTGGATAAGAGCGTCAGCTAAATGCCATAAATGTAAACGTAACTGAGAATAACTTGCAAGGTATAGTAAGGCGAAACAGTAGCTAAAGAATGTTCTAGAAATGTGATACACTCATAATCGGAAAAAAGTGCAGCCAGAAGGACTCAGCCAAAAGGAATAGAATTTGGTGAGTAGGTTTGACGTTGAGAGCAAATGATCCAAGTTTCATGCTTGACCGACTTGGGTCGGCTGCATGAGTCATCCTGTTGCAGACGGGCGTACAACGCAGGACTACGTGCACACAGGCCTCAGCAATAGCTGCCCTTAACAACGCATCAACGTCACCAAGACTGCCATGGAGCGACTTAGAATGGCAACAGGTCATCTTCAGTGACGAGTCCTGCTTTGTCTTGGTGGGGACGACCATCGAATCCGTGTGTGGCGGTACCATGGTAAGCCTGGTGTCACTCCACCTACACACGTACCCCCAAAATCTGCAGCAGCTACGTGAGGATATTGAGGCTGCATGGTATGCTTCATCATAGAAGACCATTAGGAACCTCTACACCTCCAGGCCACGACGTCCGGCATGTTGTAAGACACTACTTCTGTATATGTAGCTCAATAAATATCACCAATATCAGTCTAAATCTATTATCATTTATTACCCATCAGCCTTCTTCCCAATGGGATTGCAATCTGACACTTCCTTCTGGGTGCAACTACTTTTGTGTGATGAGTGTATATATATATAAATAAGGACATATGGGTTCAGTGTTTTGTTATGGATGGTGAATAAAAGGCCTGTTCCCTACCACCATTTTAAAGACAATATGAGTTATTAAATTTCTCTACCATGCACCGTTTCACAACAAATCACTTTCAATGACTTTGCTCACATCTCATCTGCTGCATTATTCCGAATTTTTGAAAAAGTGGGTGGAATTCCCCTTAAAGGCCTTTGACGGCACAGGAAGTTGGAGTGTGTTAACCTCAGCCCATGTTTCCGCAGTGTGACAGTGAGAGTGTGAGTCTCAACGCCTTGGCGTTAGTGTTGCGAAGAAAAAAAAAATGCGGCGGCACAGGCAGCACAATTACGGGAGCGGCATGAAAAATGCATGGTGCCCTCGCTGGTCTGTTTGTCAGCCATGGAATCCGTCCCAGGCGTGCTCTCGCTGGCCTCTGACAAGGCTCAGGAGCAGGCAAGCAGGGCCCAGGGCAACCCCCGGGCAATCCATCTCCCAGCCCGAGCCGACGCAAGGAGAGAAGGAGGAGGGCTCCTGAGCTCCGCAACATTGATAATTATCCTCGGATGAACCTCGCATGTTTATCAGTAATCCCTTCCCTGGTGTTGCCCGACCATGTGGAAAGCACAAGAGGGACTGAGAAGGAGCGTGAGAGACTCGTGAGAGATCGTGATAGGGCTTTTTAGGGGACATATCAGACTGAGGGAATAAACGAAGCCAATCACATCCATCAGCTTTTAAAGGGGAATTAAATTACTGAATTACCAGCCAATAAGATGAACACCAGTCAGTTGTGTGGTTAGCACTGGTCTGCTATGGGCATTAATATCATTCCCAAAGGTTGGAGCAGATGTTTGGAGCACAGCCTACTGCTTGTTGGACTACCTTCTTTCTAACTTAGATACATTGTGCTGATTTCATTCTAGCAGCAAGACAGAAGCTGACAAATTGGAAAACCTAGGGTATGGAACATTATTATACTGGGGTGGCCAGATGTCCCTGTGTTTGAGGGCCGGGAGCTGGCCCTGGAAATGTGTCATTTTTGTAACAGTGAATTAAAAACACACGGCCAAATCCACAGAAAGTCCTAGATGTGCGCTGCAAGAGGGGGCTACTGCTATCTACTAACCACTTGTACTACCGCTTACCTAGCTTTAGAGAATACTACTGTGTGAAACCCAACTAGTAAAACTCAACATCACCACAAACATCTTTTTTTAAGGAATGGGTGTTGGGTCTGAGGGTTTATGGGACATCATCCCATCATACTAGCAGGTTGTAGGCTTTCTGGTTTGTACAGACATACAGGGGTTGGACAATAAAAACTGAAACACCTGGTTTTAGACCACAATCATTTATTAGTATGGTGTAGGGCCTCCTTTTGCGGCCAATACAGCGTCAGTTGGTCTTGGGAATGACATATACTGCATCCTGCACAGTGGTCAGAGGGATTTTAAGCCATTCTTCTTGCAGGATAGTGGCCAGGTCACTACGTGATGCTGGTGGAGGTTCGTCCTTCTTGGTGGTATGCTGACATTACCCTGGATACCGTGGCTCTTGATACATCACAAAGACTTGCTGTCTTGGTCACAGATGCGCCAGCAAGACGTGCACCAACAGTTTGTCCTCTTTTGAACTCTGGTATGTCACCCATAATGCTGTGTGCATTGAACAGAACTGTGCTCTTACCTGCTAACTGAACCTTCACACTCTGCTCTTACTGGTGCAATGTGCAGTTAATGAAGATTGGCCACCAGGCTGGTCCAATTTAGCCATGAAACCTCCCACACTAAAGGTGACAGGTGTTTCAGTTTCATTGTCCAACCCCTGTATAATCTACTTAGCTCCCATACCATCTACAAATAGTGCACCTCTTTTTAAACTTTTAAAGTTTTCTGTCATCCATATATGACATGTCTTTAGAACTGGAGCTAGCCCAGGGGTTTGAGTAGGGACTGATTTTTTTTCAGGCTACAGCCATGGGTTTTTTCTGTAGACATGGGTCATTTTTTCTGCCAAATTCTTTAATTTGAATGTAATTCATGAGCTATTCCAGATCCTTCATGTCACTGGTGTGCACCACATTTCTAACCCCTGCTGCCAACAGCGTGCTATTGTAGTATATTCACAACCGGTATACCACACAATAGGTCGATAAGACTATCGCACATCCTGGAGCCCTGCAATGCTACCCCTCTTCCAACTGCTTAAACTGCTCTTCTCTGAGACATACATCAATCACAAAGGATGATTAGGACCACCTTTTATAGTCAGTCAGGTGTATACGAGCTTGCTTTTGTCCTCATTCACCTGTCTCATGATGTCAAACCTACCCACCAAGTTTCGTTCCTGTCGGTTGATTCCTTCTGGGTGAATTTTCTTTTTTAATGATGAGTAACCCCCAGCCCTGCTAATCAATGCTAGCATGTTTGTCCTTGTATCTACAGAGTGCTAGCTAGCACCAGCATCAAATCACCCATCACCTGTCACCTGTCTGTAATACAAAATAAGGACTAATTAAAACGATTTGATACCTAATTGACAGTGGACTCAGGTGATTAATGTGCAGCTTTGGTCCCAGAGGCTTACTATACGCAATACATGCTTAATGTTTCAAACTGACACATATGGTCAAGTGAAGAATATGCAGATGGCAGGATTAGCAGATTTTAGGCACTCTATTTCTTTTGGATTGTTTTTCAACTCTCTGGACAGCGATGGCTTCAGGCAAGTTAACTTTCTCTCCTCAGCCCTGTTGTGCTGGCTAGAGACCTGTTTAAGGTGAAATAAGCTCTCACTGAAGCCAGTCGACCATTTTATATCCTGCTACATCTCCAGCATGTATTAGCTCGCTTTGGAATTTAGCAGTTGTAGGTCCTACAAATCTCTCTAATAAGCGCTGTAGCAGCATGCATGTGAGTTTATAAGCTTCTCAGCTTAAAAGGCTTAAACTTGCGAGCACTAAAGAACTGTTTTCTTCCTGGAATGCCTCTTTAAGGGGACGTAGCACTTGTCAAACTGTACTTGATTTGATATATAGTAATAAGCAAGATTGTTTGAAGGCATTGCCTGCACGATGAACCAGGATGCACTGCGTTTACTAAACCAGGTCAATCCGAAACCTGAAAACCCTGCGGTTTTGTAGCGCTGCTGCTGTGGTTGTAAAAGTTTGAGGTAGGTCCAAGTTCAGGTGGCACTGCAGCAGTTGAGTCATGAGCAGAAACATGAACAGCTCTCAGCAGTGCTGAAGTGCAATCACACGCTAAGGAAATAAGGTGAGCGAAGTATAATTTCCCTCTGAACAAAAGTGTCACATAAAAGGCCGAGATCAACCCCCCAGGGAGGGAATTACATGCTAGTGCTTCAGTAAAGGGTTTCGAGATGCTCAAGCTAAAGAGCCGCTCCTTCAGCATGCCTAAATAAAACACTTTCTTGTACTCTGACAATAGCTGAGGCATTTTTCCATCTGCGGGCTTAAGATCCATTTTGAGAATTCCACGTGGTTGCTCTCTGTTCTTAATTGGCATAATGACACTGGAGCAAGGTGGAACAGGTCTCTAATACAGACGTATTTCTAGTGGAAATTGATGAATAGATAAAGCTGGAAAAAGGAACGCTTCGTTTTGAACATGTGTTCGATTTAAGCAGCACCAGCCCTAGTACTCGGTTATCCTGTGTGCCTTCCAATTTGAGGACTTCCTTGATTTTGTCCCTATCAAAAACATCCGCTCGTGTGCTATGTTCTTTTGTTGAAAGGGAAAGTGCTAGCATTGCATTAAGGTTACTTTGCATGAGTGGATTCCGATGTTTTACTGCAAGCAGTGTCTCTTTTTCTGCTCTAATGGTGCATTTTTTTTAAAACCCACACTAATGGCACTAGCCAAACAAATACAGGTTGTGAAAGAGAGTTCTTCAGAATTTGTCTCAAATTGTTACTGGCTATGCTTCCTTTGGGGGCATTATATTTCCAAACCTCAGCTTCTGATAGAGATGGGTTTTTTGCAGAGGTCAGTGTAGTGTTTCTTTTTTTGTCTCAATTTTAGTGCGAGTCTGAGGATTGCGCTCTCCGCTTGCTCTCTGATTGGCCTGGCTTGGCTCTCGCTTGGCCCAGTGCACACATACAAAGACGTTGCATGCAGAGGGAAGCCATGATGGGTCCTCCAGCTCATGGTGGATTTAAAGCTAATTTGTTTCGTGTTTGGCAACCTCTCCATTAAAAGCGGTGGGAGAATAGAGGCCTGCGCCGTCTTTCTCCAGCGTACCCTTGAACCTGATGCCGCTTGGGCGAAAGCATGAATGTGTTGCCGTAATGAGCGCTTTACTTCATTCACTCGAATGGCACCGGAGCTCAGAATATTCACAGCCCGTCTCCGTGTCTGGTTTACAGCGCACTGAGGTTATTAGGTAAAACAAAATTCTCATCAATTCAGATTTTGTACAATGCAAATCAGTGTGCAGGTAAGGCCCCTAAGGCTTGTGCAGAGTGGTAATTAAGCGTAGGGCTTTTATTGTCTTCAGAATGCATTGGAGATTTATTTTTTTTTTTGCATTGGCAGGAAGATTTCCTGTCAGGAGAGATGCTTTCATGTGCTGCTGAATGTGTGAGCGTGTACGTGAGCTCTCTGTGTGTGTGTGAGTGAGGGAAAGTGTGTGAAAAACTAATGCTTTTTTTCGTTTGCCCTTTTCACAGATATTTTCCTCAAAAGTTTCCCTGCGCAGCCAAAGGAGCTCAAGGACAAACTGTTCATTGTTAATGAGGGAGATGGGGGCCTCTCTGATGAACACATTACCTCTCTCAGAAGGTACAAAAAGTCAACCACTTCTCACACACAGTACATATATTTACATATCGTCGTTGTCCAGTGAAAAACCTGAACCTCCATTTTCATGCCTTTATGCATCATTTGAACACAGCAGCTGCTGTTTACTCTGTGTGCATAAATGCACCAACAGAAATGGTTCAAACTGCTCAGGAAAGACGTCTGGTTCCATTGACTTACATTAAAGTTAGGTGTTTTGCCCTTTCTTGTAAAGTTGCTATTTTGGAGATACTTGTTTTTTATTTAGAATGATGATATGTCTAATAATATCTGCAGATAGAACCAAATCTGCACAAATTTCAGCTAAACCTGGCTCTTGAAAAGTATCTGTTGTGATGTGGCACAAAATGGATACTAGTTTAAACAAAATAGATGTGGGCTGAGCAATATCGAAAACTAATCAGGACATTTGTTAAACATCTCTGCACATGCCAATCACTGAGGTGTAAATAAAGTCATTCAAAGTAGTTTGATGTAAAATTTGAGTTAAGCAGTTATTTTACAATCTTTACATGGTAGTGATGGGAATCAATTTTTCAGCAGCGCATACAATGGGAAATTGCTCCATTATAGCTGTTTAACTTATACAGTGCATTGTTTTAACAACCCCTGGCCACTAACAATACAAGAGGATGAAACAGTATGTGTATATATTATTTATAGATATGATTTGGCAGCCTGCTTAAAATACTAAAAAGGGCCAGCACTGGTTTACTGATCAGTCAAGCCAACATTTATTTATATAGCGCTTTTTACAACACATGTTGTCACAAAGCAGCTTTAAACAGAATCTGGTGTCCGAGCCCCTAATGAGCAAGCCAAGGGTCACAGTGGCAAGGAAAGGTCAACACCAGATACAAGACAGCACAAGAAAGGAGCGTATAATGTTTGTAGAGTAGAATAATAAATATCTGATTAATCTGTAATCAGTCATTACTGATATCTGATTACCCTACATGACCCTATTATACAGACCTATGGGCAACAGAATTCATGAAGCACAATGTAGTGATATCTATATTATAGTTGAGCATTGGAAACCTAGTTTAGTCATAGAGTCCTAAAAGCTTCCACCTTTAGATCTTAAAACCAAACAAGCTGCTGGTGTTCTCAGAACACTGGACTGAGTCCAGACCGCAACATCACTGAATGGGGTATCTTGGATTGTGATAAGCAGAAAATGGAGCCGACTTCAAAGACTCAAGTAGTATCTGAGGAAAAACAAACTTAAAAGGAAGTGAAGAGAAAAAAACAGTGGAGTTGTTGTGGACATACAGTGGAATAATGGACAGGCCGTGAAACTATGTTTGGCTGTTTAGTCATCTGTGGTACTAAGTGTGTTTTCTTAATATTTTAATGTTTACAGTTTTAAGGTCAGGACAGTGATGCTTTGAAGCGTTATGTTCAGTAGTGCACAGAGCAGTATGAATCCAGTTTACTACGTCTGTGGCCTATTTAGACAAGGGTGAAAAAGTACTCTGCGAAAAAATCGGCTAAGATGTGTGAGGCCTACGAAGCATTCTTCAGCATGCATTTCAGGGGTCAAGATGAACGTATTTCATGTGCAGGCACTGCAAGAAAACTCTTGAAGGTAGTGCAGATGATTGCTGCTCACTTAGATGAAAGAAATTTGTTAGTTTTGGATGTTCTAGCTGAATATATATTACATTAGAATATATATTTTAGGCACTTTGTTTATATCTTACAGATTGCTAAGTAAGCTGTAATAAGTCAGACTTTTCTTTTCGTTGACCTGCTCTCAGTGTTTCCTGTATTTATTACATTTTGTATATTATGTCATGTATATTAAATATAATTTTTTTGGTTTTTGTTCTTTTTGATGCTTAAAAATCACTTCCTTGATGATACTTAATGTCAGTTCGCCTGGAACACCACCTAAATAAACTGTGCTCTGGGACTCACACAGTACTGCATATGAACTTTTCACTGAGAGATGTGAAGTCTCTCATAAGTGTCTATAAGAGGCGTAATCTAATATATACGTTGAGCATCATTACCGGGACAGCTGTAAATGGCTGAGCTTGTTGTGAAATTGTTTAGCTATGTTCCTCTGTAGGGATGCTGTTAGCCTAAGGGGAAAGTGTGATTCACGTTTACTGGATTGGTTTAAACAGCTTGTGGGTGGTGTGTACTGCACCCTGACATATTTATGAGTGGGTCTATTGACATGCCTGCTTCACATACTAAAACTGTAATGACTCTGATTGAATTTGTCTCATTACAGATTGTCCAACATATTAAAGGAATAGGTCATATGGTCATAAGGACATATGGTTGCTGTCCAGACAAAAAACAAGTATCAAAAACAAGTAATGGCAACTTTACAGGAAAGGGGCAAAAACCTACTTTGATGTGAATATAAGTCAATGGAACCAGACTTCCTACTTTTCCCAGCGGTTTTAGGCCATTTCTATTGGTCCATTCCTCATGAAATTTTCACACAGCAGCTGCTGTGTTCACATGTTGCATAAAAGTGAAAAATTTCTTTGGAGAGCAACGATATGCTTTTGTTGCTAACAATGGTGATGCTAATCACAGGACATTGGCTTTTGTTCAGTGCTAGCAACATTAGTGTTGTTGAATGAACCTTTCATTCGCATAGTCCATGTTGATATTGCTGTTTTGGACATTGCCCATAGTTTCATAATACACAAGAGGACATAATTGGGCATGGTGTATGATGTATGACTGTAAGTAACAGCACCAGCATTTTTAAGGGAATGTTGTTTGAACATTAATACGGTCCCAGACTAGCGAGTGATCTTAAAAGAGCCCACGGAGACTGAACCAAGTCACTGACGGTTCATATCGGGGACAAGGTAAAACAAGCAGCTGCCTTTCTTTAATGCTAATGATAAAGAGCATATGCCAGAGCCTTTTACCAAAGTGGCTTGGACATAAAACTTTTATTAGCTGGTGTTTGAGGAGATGGACACTATTGAGTTGCCCTGGGGGATGCTGGCCTGAAAGCTGGAATAAACGTCTCTCTCCACTTTGCGGCTGGTTGTCTTTGCGAAGCATCCTCAAAGAGGTTCTAGGAGGATTACCTGCTGAAAGGAAACGACAATCTAATGTACAGGCTGCTGGGCTGCTACCTGTTGGAATGAACGTGATGCATATTTTAATGTTGCTTTGCGTGGGCCTCAGGAACACAATCCTGCTAGATGTGCACGCAGTACAGAGCTGCAATATTAATGGCTGGCGACTATAGTCTTTCCAAGACTATCCAAAGGTGCGTCCCATGCCTCATGAAATAATTAGCATCTTTGCTTTGGCTTTGAAACACACTAAAACGGCTGCGAGATGCAGTCCACTTTGCTAGAAGGCTGAGTTCACACTGGGTGCAATAGCAAGGAGCAGGCTGAAGCATCAACAACCCCGACGCTTTATTCAAGCTGACTCGGGCCATCAGCGCTACTTGGCTTTTAATCATTCCTCCATTCCTCGGGCCACTGGAAATCACTGTAGCATGAGAGGGGGAGAAAGAGAGAGGGGAGATATGTCAGAAGAGAGACGAGAAAAAAGGGCCTTGCTGAATGAAAGCGGGTTCTACCAGCAAAGACCATCTCTAACAAGGGCTGACGACATCCTCTAGACACCTTTTTGGCATCTGCACAGTCCACTTGCACGTTCGGAACATATCAGTTCACTTTCTATTGCCAAAGCACTCGATTAGACGCTGCTGGAACCCTGATCGCAGTTTTCAAAGGAAAGGGGCTCTCTCTTCATTTACATAGAATGGAAAGCTGTCTTTGGCAGTGTCATATAAAAATCTACACGATGTAGCCGACAGAAACATTTCAACATTTGAATTACTGAATAAGAAACGAAAAATGAACTAATGAGCTATTAAATTAACATTTTCATTTCATTCACTGAAGGAGAAATGTTATCCACACCAGATGGCCCCATGTGAAAAAAAGTAATTGACCTTTTAGCTACTCAGTCAACCAGTTAATCAAATTCAGTCGATAATTGGGACCAATTAAACTACATACACTCAGGCATGAGTATTACAAGCCCACAAAAAAGTGCCATGCTGGATTTATGCGTCGCTTAAACATGAAGTTTTCTATAAGGTCTCAATAAACAGCCTAATATGCCTATAATACACAAAAAAATCCATAAGAGACGAGGAAGAAAATGATTACACAGTACAGATCAAAGGTTTAGACATGCCTACTGGAAGGTTTATTTTTATATTTAGCTTAATGCTTTACTTTAGAATAAAAGAGAGGACACCAAAATAGAAAGACTAGCCCTTATGGAATTATACTATCCACCTTAAAAATACATAAATATATTTATGTATTTACTTTTCAGAAAGGAACAGGAACTGCTAAGCATAAGCCTGTAGATTGGTCTATAAGATAACAACAAACATCCATTTAGTTGGGTGCGTCTAAACTGGTGCTAGTAGACTACTAGACTGATCCTGTTGTTCAGTCTAGAAAGAGCTATGTAGCCATTTCTAAGGGTCTGGGACCCCAACCCTCAACATCTCCAAGTGGAGAAAGCTTGCAAAAGTGATGAATCCTGTCAGAAGTGGCCAGTCTAGTAAAATTCCTACCAAAAGAGCACAGCAATGACCTGGAAATCACAAAAGACCCTTAGATTAACATCAAAGGAACTGCAGACCTCTCTTGCTTCCACCAAAAAATGGTCTCCATGGGAGAACTGCAAGGCTGTTGCTGACCAAGGCAAATCTCACAGTTGCCAAGAAACACCTTCAGTTATCATTATTGACAGAACCATGAATTCCTCTCTCTACCAGAAAACCCTGCAGGAGAATGTCAGGCTGGCGGTCAGCCAAGCTCAATTGAGTTACAATGATCTGAAGCACAATTTCACCTCAAAATGGCTCAATAGACCAAATTAGGTTTGGTTTGACATGAAACCCGCTGAGATGCTACAGCAGGTTCTAAAATAGTTCAGCCTTCCAGTGTGGCTGAATGGAGAAGTCCTTCAAAAAAGAGAGTAGACCAAAATTCATCCACAGCCATGTAAACGAGTGACCTTCTGTTATAGGAAGTGTTGGTTGCAGTCGTACCAGTTAGTACATTTAGGGGTCAATGGAACTGTGTTTTGTGTTTTCGGTTGTTTGCTTTCTTGTATATTTTGTATGCAGATCTGAAACAGAGGCACTAGTGGAGAGTTCAAGTATCCATTTGGCCACCACCAATAATGACTTTGTTGTAAGGGCACTGTTCTAGAGCAGTGGTGCCTAAAATATCCACACGTTAAACAGCAATGTATGTAAAGTTAACTAGTAAAGAAAATAACATGGATCAGCATTAATATCAGTTACACCATACACACCTTACTAACACCAGCAACAATAGAACTAGTGTAATGGGGAGGTTGAGGCAGGTTGCAAACGCATAGTGGCTTTATTCAGGTTTGTCCGGGAGACAAGCGTCAAAACACAGGTAGGTATCAACAGAGACATATCCATAAAGGGAGTGAAGACAGTCAGAAACATTTACATTTCAGGCATTTAGCTGACGCTCTTATCCAGAGCGACTTACAAGGTTAACCACATTACAGGTAGGCCAGTGTGGTGTTAGGAGTCTTGCCCAAGGACTCTTATAGGTATAGCTTAGCATAGTCACCCAGACTGGGATTCGAACCCCAGTCTCCCACGTGGGGTGGTGGCTACTTGGTGGGTAGTGGTGTTATCCGCTGAGCTACACCAACACCAAACAAGAAACAAAACAAGGGTCAAAGACTAAGGAATAAACACAAACGCTACAAAACACAGGAAACAAGAACAGGAGGGAAAACAGAGACTTCACGACAAGCAGGGCAATCAAAGGGCTCTTAATGGAAGTCCAAATGAGTTCCAGATTAGCTTCAGGTGTGGGAGAGGGTGGAGCCAGGGTGGAGCAGGAAAAGCAGAGCAATAACATATAGTAACCAGAGGGGGCGTTGTGTGACATATGGACATGACCAGACAGACAGACAGGGATTTGACAACTAGCTAGTTAGTCAGTTCTCTAGGAAGCACAACACGTAGATGAACCACCCTTTTCTTCAATGAAGTCATGACATTAACTGAAGAGTAAATTAGCTATTACAGTGTATTTGTCATGTGCTGGATAATTTAAATATCCCATTCATCAAAACATCTTATATACGTCAGAAACCTGGAATTGACTATAGATTAAAATGAGGTTTGGTAAGCTGTTCAGCAGTTGCTAAGGGGGCAAAGCTGTTGGTATCATCTGTACAGGGGAAATATCTGTGTAATTGCATGACTGGCTAATGAAATGAAGAATCTGTTGTATTCATGAACCCCCATGTCATTTGGAAAAAATCAGAATTTTTGAGTCACTTCTAATATGCACATCTCTGAGCTGCAATTCTATGACCCTTAAGATTTCACAAAGCAAGGCGACTTCCTGTATGCCTTTATGCCAATTTTAGGCTCTATTAATGATGAACTTACATGACCTACAATCCACTTTCAAAGAATGTGCAGCACCATCCAAACAATTCCTCTCAGCCGTTTACGTGTACTGTGTAAAAACTATCTGAGTGCTCGCAGAGCAGCCAAACAAGGACTAGATTACCACACATCTATTTATTTCACGACCTCAAGTAGTTCAGGCTGTGTGAATGCTCGGAGGTGGGAAACAGGATGTTCCAGGTAGGAGAATTCTGAGTTCCTAGTTGTAATGAACACAGTAAAAGCACATAACAGTGAGGGTGGATTGAATGAAGGACTTTTCATTGAGTAGTCATCAGTTTTTTTATAACTGCATGCACTGAAATGGGCTGTTATGAGTGGCTTACATCCCATGCTTTTATGTATGTGTTTTTTTTATTGGTTGTTTTGATTAATTTGTGTAACAGGTACGTGCCGACTGCTGATGACATAGAAATGTATAAGTCATACAAAGGAGACGTGAATGAACTGCACTTGGTTGATCAGTACATGCTGGAGGTAAGACTTAATGGTTAAACAATTAGGAGTATGATTTACGTGAGATGATTGAGGAGTGTGCATATGGCCTAAAAATAATATAGACACAATATTAAATTTTTTTGTATTTTTTTGTTGTTGAAATATATATATATATATACACTTTTTTTTTCAACATTTACAGGCACATTATCACACGCCAGATGCCCATTAACTCTGTGTCTTATTCCCCCACACACTGAGAGGACAGACTGGGCAGCAGCTGGGGCTGCTTTAGGCCAAGTCCAGCACCTTGTCTTTACACCCCCTCTGTGCTCAAGGAAACCCAGTGACACTTTTTTCAGTTGGATGCCAGGGCTCTGTGTGCTACTTGCTCATGTGTGGCCTGATATGATCTTAGGAATTCAGCTTAACTGTAGCCAAATAGTACCTGGATGAAGACTTTATACAGTACCTGTCAAATGTTTAGCATCACCTAATTAAAGGTGGTTGACATGGCAGACCTACACGATATTGCCAAAAGCATTCACTTACCCATCCAAATTATTGAATTGGTGTAAAGCACACCATCACTGGACTCTAGGGCAGTGGAGACGTGCTCTCTGAAATGACAAATCACGCTCTTCTGTCTGGCAATTAAATGAATGAGTCTGGGTTTTTGCAGTTGCCAGGAGAACGGTTCTTGTCTGACTGCATTGTGCTAGGTATAAAGTTTGGTGGAGGGAGGATAATAGTGTGAGGTTGTTGTTCAGGAGTTGGGTTTGGCCCCTTAATGCTTTAGCAGACCAAGAGAAGTTCATGCTTCAAACTTTGTGGGAACAGTCTAGGGCTTGCACAAAGCAAGGTCCATAAAGACATGGATGAGCGAGTTTGGTGTGGAAGAAACTGACTGGCCTGACCTCAACAAGACAGAACACCTTTGGGATAAATTTGAGTGAAGACTGCGAGCCAGGCCTTCTCGTCCAAAACTATATTGCCAATGGTCACACAAATGCTGAAGTTTTCAGCACCTTCATAAACCTTGGGAAAAGCCTTCCCAGAAGAGCTGAAGCTGTTATAGCTGCAAAGGGTGGCCAACCCTATTAAACTCTTTGGATTAAGACTGGGATGTCACTCAAGGTCATGTGTGTGGCAGCAGTACATGGTTTAGCACTGTCTTGCGTCTGGATAGAAGCATATGTTGTTTTACTGTTCAGTAATTGGTAATGCCTTTCCAGATATGTAAGCTGTTGCCATAGTCACTGAAGCAAACCCATACAATCAGAGATGCAGACTTTTGAACTTTGCGCTGATACCAAGCTTGATGGTCCCTCTCCTCTTGAATCCACAGGAAGCAGCATTCATAGTTCCAAAAAATAATTTCACATTTTGATTGAGCTGACCACACATCAGTTTTTCATTTTATATGGGCTTTGGCCCAGAGAAGACGGCGGTGTTTCTGGATCGCATTGACATATGGCTTCTTCTTTACATGATACAGAAGATCACCTGCATCCAATATTGACCGCTGACCTTGTTCCTTGCGCCCAGGGGTTTCTCCAGTCCAAGTCTTTACAATATTACATTGAGGAACGTTTTTCTGAAATTGTTCCAACATTTGTAGACATATTTTTTGCAGATTGGTGAAGATCTTTGCTGCTGAGAGACTCTGCCTCTCCATAATTCTCTTTCTATACCCAGCCATGTGTCTTAGATGCAGAATGCTCCTCTAGCTGTCTTTTAATAGTACCACTTACTTTTCCAGCCTTTTGTTTCCTCTGTCCCAACTTTTGTGGAATGCATTGCTGCCATCAAGTCCTAAATGACTTAATACTTTTCATGAAATGGTAACTTTCCACTTTCTTTTACTTTTAACTTTCTCAATTTCCACATCTCATATTTGTTCTATGTTCTATAATAGGTTTATAAGTTTTGCACATCTTTGCATTCTGTTTTTATTTACATTTATCTACATGTTACACAACGTCCCCACTTTTTTCTGGAATTGGTGTTGTTGCATCATGTGAATTTTTTGATTAAACACAGCATCCACAGAGACATCTGAGGTTGGTCAGGTTGCCACATCCCTGAGAAAGACAAGAACGAGTGAGAGTTTGATTGAAAGTCAATGGAAGATGTGTTTGACAGTTTTTAATCACTATGTGTCACTTCTTCCTCAGCTGTGTAATATCCCATACCTGAGCACTCAGCTGGACCTGCTGCTGACCCTCAGAGAACTGCCCATCAGCATGGATGACCTGAAACCGGTCAGTCAGTCTCCCTCTGTCTCGCTCCTGCTCCTGCTCTCCTTTTCTCTAGACTTGTCCCAGAATTATGGGCTGCTATTCATTCAGCTGTTGGCTAGCAATGGAGCTGAATACATTATTTGGAATGAACAGATAATGTGTGCTAAACAGACATGAATTAGAATAGGCTGTGAATATTGAGTAGATGGGATTGTTTTTATATCTGTGCAGGTACCTAACAGATATTCCAGCTTTAGGAAAAACTTACAACGTTTGGATCTACAGCATCACATACATAACCCTATAAGATAGACCACAAACTCTTGTTCACTTGCATGTATGGCTTAAAGCCCAGCCGTGTTTAATAGAAAACCTACAGATTTTTAACCAGGTCATTCGAAAGTGGTTTAACATAAAATGGTTCATTGTAGAGAAACTTAGCGACTCAAACTTCTATGCAGGGGTGGTGCTAGGAACCACAGGGTCCTATAATTGGATACTCTTTTTCATTCTAATGCCCTACATGTGCCTCTCCAACAAATAGGGTTTAGGGCAAAACTTTCTCAGAACTATTGTAATACAAAGTCTCATACATCTGGTGGTGTATTTATAACCTGTGTTAAAAGCTAGGTGACTGGGTTTCTCTGGGACCACTCACTGTTATTCGTATGAGCTTGCTCATTAATTTTCACCATGTAAGAATGAAAACTTAACAAGGTCTGCTACCACTGTTACCAGTGCCTGGGTAGCAAAGAGAGACGTCACCCTTATTTCAGATTAATTTCAAATGTTAGGGTTGTGGGACATTTCACTGGACAGTTTTGCTGTGTTTGCAATTATTTAGTACTTAACCTCACATTCACATATAAACAACTCTAAGCAGATATCACACTCTCTGGTGGCCGATCAATTAACCTGAACCAGCAAAGTTGGAATTGACTCTACAGATCCCCCAGTACTTTCTATAGCTATTTCATATAATCACTTTCTGTGATGAAGCTTTAGAGTTAATTAAGGTTTAGTTCACATCAAACCACCCAAAGAGCCAACATACTACATTTTCCTTCGATTTAATTTGATTCCCATGTTCTCCATATCATAACATTTGTCTGGTTTTATGTATCAAAGATAAGGTCTGTCACGGTTTTTGTAACATTCCTTGTGGAGTTCCACAAGGTTCAGTTTTAAGGCTTTTGCTTTTCTTGATTGAGAATGTTATTGAGAAACATGATGCCATATAAAATTTATGTGTGGTATTAGATTCTGAGCTCTGTTTTACCCCGAACTTAAACACAGTCACTAAACGGGGCATTTGTGTGCTGGAGGTTAGGGAACCAGCCTTGTGACCGGAGGGTCGCCGGTTCGATTCCTTCAACTGACAGTAACGACTGAGGTGCCTTTGAGCAAGGCACCTAACCCCCAACTGCTCCCCGGGCGCCGTGGATAGGGCTGCCCACTGCTCCGGGCAAGTGTGCTCACTGCCCCCTAGTGTGTGTGTTCATTAATGAGTGTGTTTGTGGGTGTTTCACTTCACGGATGGGTTAAATGCAGAGACTAAATTTCCCCACTGTGGGATCAACAAGGGGTTAAAATCTTTAAAAAAAATTTAGCTTGTCATCATTTGAATGCCCCAAATAATCCAATTAAAACTGATTATGTGCTCATGTAAACAGCATATTCTGAATTCATAGATCAGTGTGAGTTCTAGGAATCAGTAGTTCAGTAATCGGGCTTCTCAGGGCATGTATACTCTTGCTCCCACTTTTTTCAGATTTCTCAGGTCAGACTGAATTACCATAAATTAATATTTAACATTGCAAATGTGAAATGACAACAAAACAAAACCAAGCACGATGAAAAGAAGGATTTAAATTCTCTCCATTCTCTAAATCTTCTGAAGTGACCTGTTTGTGCTGTCATTAATTCTGAGTTTTACACTACATTGGAGGTCACATATTATTCTGTGAGGTTTTTGGCCTGTTGCAAAGAAGAAATCAGTTTACTACCACACCCATATAAACCCATTAGAGTTTTCCCTGATATCTGATTAGTCAAGTGCATGTAAACATACTTGTTGCAAAGAAACTTGTTCATATAATAGTCTACTGTAATGTTCCTACTCTAATGTTATCTCTAAAAACAACAGTGCTTGGTAACTGTCATTTTCTAAGAAGACGTAAAGTAAATAAAAGTAAGACATACACAAATGTGCAGTATCTTTATAACACTGAGCAAAAATATGAACTATGAGTCTACCTCTCTATATTACATAAACAGAGCATTGTAAGTCTATTTGGAGTAAAATATTGTGTTGCTATATAAAGTGTGACTTTTACCTTCTGACTGAAAACAGTGAGAGAGGGCATTGTCTCAGTCGAGAGAGGTTGACCAAAGAAGAAACGAGAGATGGACTGTCCATCATTATTTTATCCATTTGCATTTTATAGCATGAAATCTAATGGTATTCAATCCACACTGTATAACCACTCGCGACCCCAGTAAGGGAAAAGAATTATATTGACATGCGCATCGTGACACCCCTACTAAATATAAACAGATGCAGATTGTGGCTTTGTACTGATAGTAGGGTAGTGCCAGACCCTTTTATTTAGACTGGACTTGTTTTTGTCCAGAGGATTGTGTTCTATAGGAGAAAAGCTCCAAGTATGCAATCATTATTCCTTCTAAGTTATGGAAAAGTAGCAGAGAGAGAGAGAGAGTGAATATATGCAAGTGAATGCCAATTGATGTGTGAGCGTGCGCGCACCAGCGTTTGTTTTGTAGTTAACAGTGCATTGCAGAGGTGATTATGATTGACAGCAGACTCATAACTAGAAATTGAAAAGTTTGTTCTTGGAAAAACAATCTCATGCAAAGTTGGGCCTCTTGTTTGCTCTGAGTGGAAACCAGCATTGCATTGCAAAAGCCTCGTGAAGGTGCTTCCTGGCAACCTGTGTGCAAAAAAAAAGGAAGAAAGGAGGGGGAAAAAATCCCAACGAGAAAGAATAAAAAGCTCATTCACTAATGCAAAAGATAATTCTGGGAGACAGCAGACTCCTGGAGAAATAAATGAAATGGACTTGTGGGGGAAAAAAAAGAGTCATGCATTAATACGTAGTGGCTTTACTCCTAAAGAATCTGCACTTAGAGCTGGTTGAGGGTTTTTTTTCTAATGGCCAACCTCTTTGGAGTCCTTCAGATCTTTTATTACACAGAGAAAGGTAAGGCGGGGCCAGAGGGAAAAATGGCACCATAAGCAGTTTGATAGCCTTCCTTGGCTGAATGGAGACAAAGAGAAAAGTTTCAGCGCCCAATTCCTCTTCAATTTCCCCAGTTGTTTGGGAAGTTAGCCTTTGTTTGAGTCTCTTTTTGCGATCATTGGCCTTTTGCTTTCTCATTACGTACCCTGTTTTCTGAAACCGGATGCGCTCGCTTATCCGAAAAACACCCTTCATTGAACCAAAGTGCAGCATTATGGGTAGGCAGCATATGGCATTAGTCCTCAGAGAACCGGGTAAGCTAGGAGTTGATGAAAGCCTGAAATCGGGTGTCAGAACCGGCACGTGTGGTGGGGATTTGTCTGAGGTTATGGGGAATATACAGTGGAGGAATAGTACTTGACTCAGCAGTTGCGTGCCATTCAAGGGCTTACGTTCTAGCCTTGGGGATTGACAGTTATTTCAGCAGCAGCAGAGTGTGCCCTTCTGTCTCCCTGTTCCCCTCTCTGTGTCCTCACTGTGTCACTTATTGACGTCAGGCCGGGAACATTGGCATTAATAGTGGAGATGTTATGCGGATGAGCTAGCGACAGCTGCGAGTCTTTTTTGTCCACAGTTATAAGTCAGTAACAGCTATGGCTGCATTACTGTAACTCTAGCAATAAAGCTACAGACATGTTCCTCTTCCAACAGCCATGCCATTGATAAAAAGACAAAGCTCAAAACGAGAAGCATCCAGGGCTCAGAAGCTGTTAACATACCACCACTCGCAGCTCTTGTTGGCATCTAGGGCTCAGGTGCCTCCTGGGAACCCTGCCTTCCAGACTACCAGACCATCTCACTGCCACCCATAGTTTGTATGCTGTGCCTTGTACTGTTTACTCTAGTCAGCTCTCATCAGCACTATGTTGGCTGATTGAGCTTGGAATTGGAGGTCAGCCTTGAGAAGCTACACTTTCCTGAGGACACAGACAGAGTACACAGATTCTTCTAATCTTAAATAGCAATGATACATCACTAGGAATGTGCAATTAAACCAGCTGGGATTTTTTTTTAACTTTTTAAATAGGAACATTTCATGGTGTTAGGAATAAACACATTACGCAAAGTAAGACTGCTGGATGTTTAATGTTAGCTTATCTCTACTTCAGCTTCAGCTTCAAATTCCCAAGTTACTTGTCTCATACATGTGCCATACAAGCAACCTGTCCACTCTGACTTTCAGACATTGCTATAGGTACCAGCTAGTCCATAGCTTGTGGGTGATGAAAAGGCCCAGGGACCACAGCACGGAATGATGGAGCCGACTTAATCAGGCTAAGGTTAGGCTAAAGCTAACCTCACAAGACCCCCATTCCTTTATGTCCACTGCCTCAAAAATAATGTGGACTACTAAAATGGATGCAGAGGCAGCACACTGCAACGTTCCACGTTTCAGTCACTGCTGAAGTTAAAACACGGCCATTGAGCTAAAGCATTAGCATGGTAACGTTTTTCTGATGTATATTATCTGCACATTTCAGTCATACCAGTATAACACACTTTAGTGAAAATTTCAAATGGTATATCAGATGTTAGATGTTAGTTTGAGTACAGATTGTTACTGGAGATCTTGTGGATTTACAGCCAGCAGTGGAAGTAGAAGCCTCAGCTCCGTCATGTTTATGGCATGGTACATAGTTGGCCAAATAGTTGCACCCAGAAAGAACCAACCGACAAGAACTAAACTTGGTAGGTAGGTTTGGCATGGTAAGACATGCAAATGATTCAAGTTTCATGCTCAGCCATGTGACGTAGGCAAGGATGGGTCTTGTCACTGTACCTGACTGTCCCAACAGCCACCACTGCAGAAGTTCAGTGAGCACTGATGCCCTCCATCATCCACCATTGGCAGATGGCTGCATGTTGCAGGACTACATGCACACATACCTTTTAACAGGCTGTCATGAAGATGACCAATGAATCGGTATGTGGAGGCACAGTGGTCGGCAGCAAGATGAATGGTTTGTTGTCATGCATCACATGAAATTGGATACAGTTGGGTCTTGTCATGACATCTTTATCAGTGTGAGGTTGATTTCATCGGACCTGTGGTTTCTATATTATTAAAACCTGTATGCTAGTACTTCTTTCTCTAATGACAAACGGCATGATGCTAAACCCACAGTCTAAAAGCTTTATAACTTCACACCAAGGTGTGTTCATGTGTGATGTGGAGAACAGGTTCGGTAGTCGTAGGCGGAACACAATCTGGACCCCCAGCAAAAAAGTGCCGTGCCGTAAACAAGATGGAGCTGAGGCTTCTATTTCCACCGCTAACTCTAAATCCGCAGGATTGTCTGACACGCTAGACTTTTTAAGCCCACAACATTAAGGCGGATTTGCCCGCCATCTGACGGGCAGGGCGCTAGGCTGGAAAATAGGGCCGGCTCAGCTGGGGGAACGTGGAGAGCTCTCCAGGTGTGACCTGCTGTGTCTCTGTGGCGGGAGAGGAATCAGCGAGCCCAGTGGTGCCGAAGTTTGGAAGTGCTGTGTGCTGCTGTGGTTGAGAGCTGATGAGTGGGATAAAATGAAATGCAAGACGAAAGAGAGTGTGAATACGAAACTGAAGAAGCAGCATGTGTCGAGGAACCATGCAGTGCATTTAACAGAGTCTTTATGTACGAATGTGTTCTCAGAGATTCCATACTAGTAATAACAATAATACAATAAATAGAAATAATTATGATAATATAATATCATTAACGGCAAAAATGGAACTATAATATCGATGATACCAGTACTAATGTAATTATTCACTACTACTTCATCATTTTGATCGATACAATTTAATAACAAAACGCCTAAAATTTGGAATGTCCCCATTTTAACTGTAGATTATAAAAGCATTAGAAAAGTTGGCTAATATGATAATGCTAATGCTAATCTGCTCCGCTCCACTCCGGATTATTAGTTAAAGAGCAAGTACTATACAGTATATGTTACCAATATTTACATATCATCACTGTCCAATTAAAAACAAGTATCTCCAAAATGGCAATTTTACAGGAGAGGGCAAAAACCTCATGTAAGTTTAATGCAAGTCAATGGAACCAGACCTCCCAAATAATTTTGGGGCATTTCTGTTGGTCCCTTCACCATGAAATCTTCACACATGTTAAAATGGTGCATTAAAATAAAATGAAACAAATATTGTGTATATAAATATATATGTATATATTTATATATATATATATATATATATATATATATATATATATATATATATATATATATATATATATATATATATATATATATATATATATATATTGGTATATAAACTGGCATATAAAGGCATATATATAACTAAAACTAAACCTATAATTAAATAATCAATTGTAGAATGATCCGTAATAGATCAGTAAAGTATCTATCTGCATTTTTTATTTGAAGTATTTGATCTGTTGTATGTATGTAAAACTTTGGAAACTGAGTGTTTAAGTAGCCATTATGGTTAAAGTTTTAAAGCATAACATTTGTCAATGTACACATCAGTTTCCCCTACTGTAATCATTTTTTATCCTTTGAATTCCGGATGATTCTGAGCTTTGCGAAATATTAGGAGGCAACAAAAAAGAAGAAAATGAATCTAGCTATGTGCATCATGAAAATATGCACAGCATTAAATGGCTAGTTAAACCAGCGGTTACATACTGGAAACTTGACAAAATGAAAAACTACTAACCTTGAGTCAGCTGGGGAGGGTCTCCTTTTTATCCCCCAATAATTAATCTTCTGTTTTATTCACAGAAGCTTCTTTATGTTCGAAACTTCAAAGTTACTGTCGTTTTAATGAGCTGTTTAATTAAAGTTTTTTGACAAAGCTGTGGCACTGGCACTGAGTTTGAGATTGAAGAGTCATAAATGAGTTGCAGAACATTTTACATTTGGTTGCACTTTAGTTTAATTTTGGTTTTAAGCAATTAATTTTGCATGGGTATGGAAAACCAACCTTTAATCTGTAGTCAAACACTTCTCTAATCTAGAGTAAAAAAAAAAAAACAGTTCTGGGTCTTTATCTGGGAGCCCAAGGCCTATTAGATTCAGTCTCAGTATACGGTAGTATCACTGTAGCATCATGGCTCAGCTGCTAGGGTAAAGTTCTGAAAAAGTTCCAGATGGAGTGAAGGCCTCCTGGGTGAGGCAGGTGCCGAGCACAAGGCCGAAGGACACACGCCGATCTAGTGGCCAGATGCCACGTCTCTGGGAGATTGTGGTTCACGCTGGGCTGAGTGTGTGTGTGCGGAGGCTTCATCACAGGCTAGCCCTCCCCTTTTCTCTCTACCACATAGAGGGCACGAGACCCACTGCTAAGCATCAACGCAAACAGCATTGCCAATGAACGGCAGCAGCTCTGAGCACCAGTGCAGGTTTAGAGCCGCCCGACCTGTTTGCGGGAAAACGTCCTCAGAGGGAAATCAGCTTGTTACTTGTGGAATTAATATGAATGTTAATCAGGCTGCCTGAACGAATGCAGTGTATCTAATTTGGTGTAATTAATTAGAGGTAATGGATATTACAGGTGTAGTTGGAAGCTGGTCCCAGTCTGCAAGTTTTGTTAGAATTTGCTTTGGCTGTTACTGAGGGGACCAAGACGGAAACACGTTTTCGAAGACAACAGCCGTCCCACCTTTTACATTTCCAAACTTTTAATTTAATTCATTCGCCGTGATTGCTGCTCAAGGCCTCCATCGCTTCATGTCTCGCTACAGCATTTACACTGTCCCCCCCCCCCCAATTGTGAAAACCATCCGATTGTTCATTAGCTGTGCTCGTGCTCCGGCGCGAGAGCCATCATTAACAGCGACACTCGTGAGAAATCACATGCTGGCACCTACATTCAAGGGATATGACACGCTCTGGCCTCTCTGTTTGTCTTGCAGCTGATTAACCAGAAGATCTGCATGTGCCAGCAGCTGTGGGGCTGCGAAGCATTCGTCTGCGTGCTGGAGTACCTACTGACCATAGGCAATTACCTCAACCAGAACGCGGGCAAGGAAAAGGCCAAGGGATTCTGCCTCTCATCTCTAACTAAGGTAAGACCTTATGCTGCCTGCCAACGACCTCTGGAGGGAGCCGAGAGGACCAAAGGCTAATAAGACTGCTCATTGGCATACAGGGAAAATGCCGTCTATCTCCATCCCTCTTCACAGCCTCTCCTTTTCTGTCTCTGTCTGGGTCATACATGCTCTCTCATTTCTCCCGAGTTACTGATGCTTGCTTACTGTAAAACAGGATGTCTTGCCGACAAGCTGAGTGTGACTTTTTATTGTTCCCCAAGCAGATTTTTCAAACTACACAACCGTGCGGCCGGTGCCTTTGCAGTTTGCACTTCATAATGCACTGCGCATTTTTAATGGGAGACAGGAAAGCCTGTCTAGTACCTGAACTCATGCTGTTCTAAAATGTGAAGAATGTGGCATTGGGCAATGACTGGTTACAATAGGCTTGGCAGCATTAGTTGCTCTGTAACAAATATACAGTATATCTATTAGTGTTAATAGTGCCTTTGCAGACACAGGTATATTTTTAAACGTAGCTGTTTCTGTGTATTTTGGCCTTTTGTGCACACACAAACTGAATCTTAGGTCACTGAAAATGGAAACTCTGTGTTCAATGTTTTCAAGTTACAATAAGCTTGGGCATGCAAGCGTGGCAGCATAAGTTGCTCCATAACAAATATACGGTACATCTATTACTGTTGATAGTGCCTCTGCAGATGTGCAAGTTGAACCCTCATACCAGGACAGACCCTGGATTTTCAGCTTTACACTGGTACCAATCTGGGTGCTCCTTTTCTTATTTGGCATGAGGGGCACTACATCCATGTTTTCCATAAACACTCAGAAGCACTCTTGTCAGACCACACGTAAGTAGGTGCGGTTCCTGGATGTCGTTGGTTGTTGTATGGTTTCCACTGTGTCTTAACGTGAATTTGTGAATGCAGAGACACAGAATCACATCACAGATGCATCCAGGATGTAGTTCCAACAGAGCTTTCTTTAGAATCGATAGATATGCATTATGTAGTGGGTGAAATGGCAACAAAAAAATTGCAATAGCTTTTGTTTTCCTAGGCCTTGTCCACATGTACACAAGCACATAGCTTTTCCTGTGTTATGTGTTCTGGCTTTTCGCGCACATGCAAACTGAGTCTTAAAAATGGACTAAAAACTGGTCACTAAAATTAGAGTTTTGATATTCAGAAACTCATAGATGGAGGAGAACAGAGTTTTTGGTTACATGTACCCAGTGTAACTGGTTATGGTGCTTAAGTGTATCTGTACTTTACTGTAGTATTTCCATTCTGGGGGACTTTTTACTTTAACTCCACTACATTTTAAAATCTAATATCTTATTTTTTCCTCCACTACATTATTCCAAATCTGTCTTTTCGTTTTGGCTTATGTGTGCATACAAATGTAACATGAGCCCACCAATCAGAACACAGTGGTCACTTTGTTATGAATGTGTTTTGACCTTTTGGACAGAGCTTGGCTCTAGCTAAGGAAACTGTTCTCCTTCAGTGTTTTGTATTTTTGATCATTTAAATAGACGTCAGTGTCAGACTAATTAATGCTCTTCTATTAAAGACTGGTAAACTGAGAGTGACACTAAAGTCTCTTCACATAAAACGAGTTCCAGAAGTTCCAGAAATGATAATAGGACGTTAGAGCCATAACAAATCATGCTACTTTACTCTCCATATTTAGGCGATGGAAGGACTAATACTTTGTAGTTTTTCTCAATTACATTGGTTATGATTATGGTTATGGTTACATCGCTGCCTGCTGGTTTGGCATGGAAACCAGTATAAACTGGTGATGAGAAATATATATACGTTGCATACATTAAAGATGCTGTGAGGGGCACATCCCCTGCCCTATCCCCAAAACCATACATCTTTGCTTGTACCTCATTCCTTCCCTGTAAACGGAGCTTGTAAGTTAAGGGCTCGCCAACAGCTCACTGCTCACAGATCAGTTGTTTCACCTTCATAAACTCTTTGTTTCTTCTTTCCTTCTCTTTGGAGTAAAAGGATAAGGGAGCTTGTTATCCGCCAGCATCGCCTACCCCCTCTCCACCTTCATTAGCTTCACCCTAGCCCTACCGCGTGCATTTGTTTTGGAATTATTTCAGGCTTGGCTGAGTCGTTAGCGCCATGGTGGTAATTTGTATTGATTTCTATTGGCCGGCACTGTGGAAATCTAACTCCCTCAGCGGCAAGATTTAAAGGCACTTGCCCCAGATGTGAGAAGACTTCCTCCCGGCTAATGAGCCCGCTCCGTCTGCTCTGTCATTAGCCTGCCTGGTGCTAGGGGTTGCAGGACTATTCGTTTTTACTATTTAACTAGAGAGCATGTTCCAAAAAGTAGTCGACTAGTTAAAAGTTAAAATTATAGGTTGGGGAAGATTGAAGCAAGGGACTTTAAGCAATAATAGCAGCAGGTGGTCAGCAAAACACTTGTTTTACTGCTTCATCACTTCTCGAACAGCACTTCTATTACAGCGAAAATATCAGTTTGATGAAGTTGCTAGAATATGAGCTGTTACAGGAGGGGTGCATTGTTGTTGTACTGTATTAAAAATTTATTTTTATGGTTTTATTATAACATTAGAAAACAAGAACGTTCCTTCGGTGCATTCAGAGAATCCAGAGCCTAGTTAATTTAGCTAGATATGCTATCTGAGTTAGTATATACTGTCAAAATGGTATTTCTGAATGCTGTAGTTATCAGCAACTCATGTCCCTACTATTACACATTGGCTACATGACATTCCTGACTAGAAGTAATACTTTATGGCTATAATACAGGAACAAAACCACTTCCATTATGTTATGTACACTTCATCATCAAAAGAATAGTTGCACCCAGAATGAAATGTCAGATTGCAATGCTATTCAGAAGGAAGATAAAGGTTACCAGGAACAACAAATGATGAGTCTCTCTGTCTTAGATTGGGCTACTATGCTTGCTAACACAACATATCTATGTCTCGGCATTGAGATGTTGGGGTTCTCCCATACATAGTTGGTTGTCTCCACCAAGACAAAACCGGGACTCGTCACTGGAGATGACCCTCTGCCATTCTCAGTCACTTCATGACAGTCTGACATGACACCTCTTAGCAGTCCTGCATTATGCAGCTGTCTGCCAGTGGTGCTGGCACTAACAGGATAACTTATGTAGGGCATCACTGCTTGCTGAATGTCTGCAGTCGTGGCTGTTGGGTCAGTCTGCACATATTGGATAATCCATCGGCTTTCCAGGGTTCCTGTAGGCCTCCCAGATCCTTCATGTCGCTGAGGTGTGCCGCCTTCTTCAGAACATTATATAGTCAGTGAGGTACAGCGATAAGGACCATCCTGGCCCTATCATGTCACATGCATAGCGAAGCGTGAACCTTTCATGTATCATTTGTCTCATGATATCAAACCTCCGCACCAACTTTCATTCCTGGCAGGTGATTCCTTCAGAGTGCAACTATATATATATATGTATATAAAGTTTGTTTGGTTATGTTTATAACAAGTGTTCTCCTGAATTTAGTCATCACCAGCTCCGCATAGGCTACGTCTCCCTCTATCACACCATGCTACCAAGCTGGACAGGTGAGAAATGTGTCCTCCAAGAAGTCCTCCAAGTCATATGAGGCCAGCCTCTGCATTTTTCTGACGTGCTGGTAATGCAGTGTCATTACACCAGCTATAGCTAACAAATGCCCGGGTAGGCTAGCATTCCGATGAGTGATGGGGGTAAAGTGAGGGCCATCTGAGGCCTAGCAAGGCCAGTTGTAGCATTCAGATGGCTATGGCATTGTGGTCGTCCAAACTTCACAAGACTGTTTTGTACAATCTGGGTCATTTATGAGATGAGATTTATAGTAATATCTATTTTCCAAAATAACAGCCTGCATTGTTTTTTAGTTTGACACCCATCCAATGACACCTGAAATGATCTCCCATGAACCCCAGGTTAAGAAAGACTAGGCTATTTTGTGAAACCCCAAACTGTTGCTATTGCTTCTGCTCTTGGGAAGTGAGTTAAACAGAGCAAAGTGCCAGCCGTTGTGAAAGCGGATTGGCCTGCTCCTTCGGGAGCGACTTTGGGCTTTAAATTGGTACACAACATAACCTAGAAACAGCCCAGGATTAGCTGAGCCTCCGTTCTGCTGCAATTAAGAGCCTCTTGTGAGAAGACAGCAGTAGGTACAGTAAGTGTTGAGTAAGTACAGTATACAAAATCACTAAACTTTGACTCTGAGGCACACATTATTGACAGTCTGTTGACATTTCGGTGGCATATTTAAAAGGTGATATGCTGCCAACTTTCATGCAGATGGACCTTTGTGAGTAGCATATTAGATTAGAGAAAACATTTTAATTTAAGAGATTTGCCTTTAGTAGGTCGATGTTAGGACTTAAAATGTGTCATTACTCCTCAGCATGATCATATTTCCTGCATAATACTAATCAATGGTAGTTATTTTGAGAAAATAAGACATCATTTCAACAATTCAATTAGTAGTGGGTGGAATGGCTCAAAATTTCTATACTCTACAAAGATGAAGCTGGATTTTCATTTGGCAGCTTTTTGTTTAGGGTTTTAGTAAAGCAGGGGTTGTCTGGTTTTAACAAGACTCAAATCATTATTACACTCAAGACACTTAGTGCGGTTGGTGTAGCTCAGCGGATAACACCACTGCCTGCCAGGGAGCCACCAACACATGTGGGAGACTGGGGTTCGAATCCTGGTCTGGGTGACTACGCTGTGCTACACCAATAAGAGTCCTTGGGCCAGACACTACACTGACCTACCTGTAATATGATATACCTTGTAAGTCGCTCTGGATAAGAGCGTCAGCTAAACGCTGTAAATGTAGTGCTGTAAAATATATGATTTTAGACTGTTTACTGGCTTCACAAAATTACAATAATAAATTCAGAAAAGTTATTTCCTTCAAAAGGCATTACACAGAGTCCAGATTTGGTCAACTGAGTTAGGTGCTTCTCCTCTGAGTATTTAATGCATTGTGAGAAGGAAACTCCTATAAATGTGCAATGAGGCAAATGTATTAGAGATCACTGAGTACTCCTTTGGTCTTATTAAAGGTGGTAAAGATCCACAGAGCCTGTTCTGTAAGTGGAAACAGCAACTTTTTAAGGCCAAAATAAGAGTTAAGTTAGAGGAGGGTCAATTAAGAGATGGACTACATGTTCCTAATCTAGATCCCAGATAGATCCCAATCTGTGTGTCAGTACCTTTGCATTTTTAAGTAGATATTTTATTAGAGGTATATATTATTAGTATATTTTATTATGTGTATAGAGGTTCGTTTTCCAGACCACAGATGTTTGTCATTTCTATAATCTGATTATCAGCTAATGTGATCAGTCACCTTGTGCAGATGGCATTACACGGGGATCGGGCTATAAGTATGTGTGGGGTATGTGACAGGATTCATAGATTAAGAAGAGGTAGTACAGTGCAGTGAATGTCTTGTTCAGTGTGTGGAAGATGGGTTGCAGAGCAGATGTTATTGATTGGCTAAAAGGAGTGACTGTTTTTGAGCGTGCAAAAATAAGGGTAAAGGAGGTAGCTGCATCTGCAGGTATATGGAAGCATGTGGTGATACGGGTCTATCAGCAGTGGCTAAAATCCCAGTCTACAGGAAATTCTTCTAAGAATTGTGCCAGGGAAGGCTTCCACCAGATCTGGCCCAGCTGCACAATTCTTTGATGCAAGAGTGGCATTGATGTGGCCTACATCCAGAAAGGTATCCAGTCCATGCCCAGTTAAGTCACAGGTGACTTTTTGCATTCATTTTTCTTTGAAAAATTATGTCATTATTTACATGGACTGACAAAATAGCTCTAGCTTTTTAAATGTTAAATGAAAGAACATCCTTTTGTGGTGTCAAATGGTACATGAGAAGTATAGTGAGTTTAGATGAAAAGTGAATTAAGAGATCTGTTGCTTTAGAAGTCCTGGTGCTTGAGTCATTCATATTGCTCACTTTATTAATCGATATCTGGATGTAATGGATCATCAGTGAATGCAACCCAGCAAATTAGACTGGTGGCTGTTATGCACATTCAAGTGCGGTGACTCAAAGCAAGTGGAACCTGCCACACCATACTCCACTGGCAACCTTGAGCTGTCATTTTAAAAGCACATCCACCCAAACCCAAGGCCCACTTCACTATAGCCTTTGGTGTGCTGTTGCCTTACAGTACAGAGCAGGAACCGCAGGAAGTCAAGGAGATCCTTGTGGACAGTGCTTCCCTGCCTACACAAAAGAAGCGTGCTTCAGTATGACTACAAGGACACTGAAAGGTTCCATTTTTAGTTGTACTGTAGGTAAATAGCATGTGGGTGCTGCTGAAGTCTCTTCCCAGCTGTGGCCTTGAGTATTCATGTGCTCTTTCTGTCTCTCTCTCTCTCTCTCTCTCTCTCTCTCTCTCTCTCACAAAAAAATTGAGTTTACTTAAATATGCACACACACTGAAATACAATGTTTTTTTTTTTTTTTACATTCGTGCTCGTGTGAAATCTGCTATGTCTTGCAGTGTCATAACACCAGAGTGTTCCCTGTTGCTGACAGCAATGCAGTCTTCGCAATACCTATTTTATTACTTCCGCCCTACAACACAAGAGCGAAACTGTGTACACATGGACCAGAATGCTCAATTCATATAAACACACTTAATACTGCATCAGCATTCACCCACCACAAACAAAATGGCCACATACAAGTTAGACCACATTACCTAAAGACAGCAAATCAAATGTTGTTATCTTTAAAAAATGTACTTCAGAATTCCTGCTGTGCTTTGTCTTATTGAACTGATTGCTAAAAGGTGATCGTTTCTCAGACATAGACCGTTACACGCTGGGATTCCAGTGGAAAAGCCAAGAATGGAGTGATTTCTGTACTTTCACTGGTATAGGTAAAACTAGGCCACATAGGTTCAGTAAAATGACTGTTTCACTGGTTTACAGCTTGTTCGGGACTTACATGCGTTGGACAGTGAAACTGAAACACCTGTCATTTTAGTGTGGGAGGTCTCATGGCTAAATTGGACCAGCCTGGTGGCCAATCTTCATTAATTGCACATTGCACCAGTAAGAGCAGAGTGTGAAGGTTCAGTTAGCAGGTAAGAGCACAGTTCTGCTCAAAATATTGCAATGCACACAACATTATGGGTGACATACCAGAGTTCAAAAGAGGACAAACTGTTGGTGCACTTCTTGCTAGCGCATCTGTGACCAAGACAGCAAGTCTTTGTGATGTATCAAGAGCCACGGTATCCAGGGTAATGTCAGCATACCACCAAGAAGGACGAACCACATCCAACAGGATTAACTGCGGATGCAAGAGGAAGCTGTCTGAAAGGGATGTTCGGGTGCTAACCCGGATTGTTTCCAAAACACATAAAACCACGGCTGCCCAAATGACGCTGCACTGGCCGCAAAAGGAGGCCCTACACCATACTAATAAATGTTTGTGGTCTAAAACCAGGTGTTTCAGTTTTATTGTCCAACCCCTGTACATACACATGAAATATTTCACTTCAGTTCATCAGTATTTTATTTCACTTCAGTGGGGCTTTGCCACCACATGGGACAGCTTGACTGGACTCTACTTGCTTTTAGTAACGGCTACTGGTTGGCCATCATTGCGACGTCTTGTGTAACTGACATGTTGAAACTAAGGGATGGTCTGAAGGGGCTGATGGCAATATGACAAAAAGCTGTTTAAGAATAGGGGAGTTTGGATAAAACTATATCAGACAATTGTGGCTGCGCACAGGTGATGCAGGAGGGTATGCTAACCTTGGAGCTAGAGTTAGCATATCGGTTTAGGGTGATGGTGACCGTTTTCACTGACCAGTCAGTAGTTGGCTGCTTTTTTATGTCACCTTTTGATATCAGCTCAGCTGACATGGAATCTCGATGAAGGTGATACCAAAAACAGTAGCCGGTACCAAAAAAGGCAAGTACCATGCAGTGGAAAACAGCTTGTGCCTGTCCATACATTTACGTTGTCATGGGTATATATATATATATATATATATATATATATATATATATATATATATATATATATGTATGTTTTTTTTGCAATTAAATAGATACATTCAACATTAAAACTATTGTTACAGAAATAGTTGCATCCAGAAGGAATCAACTGACAGGAATGAAATTGGTGGATAGGTTTACATTGTGCAAAAAGTTTCTTGCTCGACCCACATGTGACATAAGCAAGGATGGGCCTCAGCACTGTACCTGAATGACCCAACAGCCAGACATTCAGTGAGCAGTGATGCCCTCCATAAGTCATGCTGATGGTGCCAGCACAATGCAGGACAACTGCCCTTGACACCACATCAGCGTCGCCAAAGTGGAGTCATGGAGTGAATCAGAATGGCAGCAACGATTCTGTGTTGAGGCTCCATGGTCAGCACCAAGATGAAGGGTTTGCCACAGCCGACACTTCTTCCTGGTTGCAACTATTCTTTTGATGACGAGTGTATGGTTTAAGGAGTGTGTTTTACTGCATCCCAAATATATGTAAATGATCCCTACATCTAGTTTAGATCCTGCAGATACCACAGATATACAACGCATACTGCAGTCAGAAGCAGATTCGCTATTAGTTTGATTATAATGGTGGCAGTCTACATACAGGAATGTGTTGGGCTCTTAGTGTTAATAAACGTGCTTTTGTAATTTGATTGCATAGGCCGATGATCAAACTAAGTAGGCCCAGTCCCCTCCATGCCTACCTGCATCTCTGCCCCCGGAGTGCTGGGTAAGGAATGTTAGGGTAAGGTTTGTATGTGTGCTTTCTTCTCCAGCTGGATGTGCAGGTGCATGAAAGTCTTTCTCATCACTCATGGCCTCTTGTCCTTCTCTTCTCCTCTGGATAGATCGCGCAACTGCGTGGGAACGAGAGAAAGTTCACCTTGATGCATGCCCTTGTGGAGCAGATCATGTTGCACGAGCCCCGTTTGGCCACATTTTTCCGGGAGCTGGCGGAATTCGAGACGGTCCCTGGGGGTAGGCTAATCAAAAACTGCATCAAAAAGTGAAGATTGGACGATGGCTTTTGAAGCTGCTGTGAATGCCTTTTGATTGTGTGTTTTGTGGTTTCTCCATCAGCTTCAGTTAAAGGCCTAACAGCTGAGGTGGACGGTAAGTAATACAAGGATTTTAAGTATTTACTAATGATGCAGCAGCACGGAACATCCATATAAACACCAGGGGTAAAAGTGCTCGATTAAGTGTTTCTGGTTATGGAATATCGGGCTATTAGATGTCACTCAGCCTATTCAAAAAAGGTGCACGGTGAAGCCGTTTGCAGAAAGCAGCGGCAAATGCTTCCCTAAGTGCGGATATGCATATGGCACACACAAGTTGCCCCATTTTGGCTGCGAACTTGTTGCTGTTTGTTTGAATGTCACTGAATAAGTGGATGAAGGCACAGAAGTATTGCGCTGGCTGATGATTGATGTGCTGCTGTCAGGTTTAACCATGAGCAATAGTAACTTTCACTGTGGTGATGGGCTCAGATGGCTTGGTTTATGAGCTCAAATAGTTGACACCAGTGTAAGATCTCCATTGTGGCTGTGTGGGGCCTGCAGAAAGAGGCCATTTAAAAGAAGGATCTGCCTCAGTGAGCACAGAAGATAGATGATCACTACCTTATGTCACCTTCTAGTTGTGAAGAATGAGCTACAGAAGGTCATTCAGTACAGGAAAACATACAAGGGGAAAAACCTGGGCAGCCGGCACTCCAAATTCACCAAGGATTTGAAGGTAACGCTACATTTTAAAAATTGGATTTGGTTTGATTAATATTCTGGGAAGACCTGAGGGAACGTGTTGATGCAATTGTTAGATCTCCTTCGGGTACGATATGGTAAATGTTGTCTGAAGAAACATATTGATGTAATTGTCAGGGATCGTTTGTGTAACTTAAGGGAAGGAAAATGTATATGAAATGAAAGCTTTATAATGTGGTGCAATGAGACCAAAGTGGAAGCTCGAAGAAAAGTATCACCATCAGGGTAAATAAAATAACCACACAGCTGAATCAATCACTTCCCCTCTAACGCTATTGTCTAAATAATGAGCACAGTACATTATCACCCTTTAGCTGGGCCCCACACCCTTAAAAATAAATGTTCCCAAATGTCTTTACTTCTTATACCACTACATTATGTGGAGGCTCTCTAAACTTTCAAACGATTCTTCATCTTATTCACACAAACTCTAAAGAGCCACCCATTAAAAATTACAGCCAAAACGTGCGGACAAAGTTGGGACAGTATGGAAAACAAACACACGTTTCCTACATTTACTCTGACTTCTATTGTCAAATATTTCATATTTGTCTGGTCAACCTTATTCATTCCTGGTATTTCAGGCCTGCAACATTTTCCAAAAAAGAGTTTACCACTTTGTAATATCGCCATTCCTTTTCACATCACATTTACCGTTACCGTGGATATCCTTATGTCTTAAGGTGTTCACCGGTTCTGGGTGGCCACTGTCACATTTTTTGTTTAAAAACTCCCCATACATTCTCTACTGGGGACTGGTCAGGACTACTGACAGGCTAGCCTAGTACCCATGTCCTCTTCGCATGCCTCTGTACTGTGTGCAGCATGTAATATTTCATTTTCTGCTTGAAGGAAGGTTTTGTATCTTCAGGTCCTAGTATGCTTTTCTGCTTTATCGCTGCATCACAGAAGTGTCAATGATCTTTATCAGGGGTACTAACACAACCATATCGTGACCGACCCGGCTTTTGGACTTGATAATAAAAGTCTGGATGGTCCTTTTCATCTTTGGTCCAGAGTACACAGCATCCATTTCTTCAAAAAAAAATTCTTCCACAATCTGGACTACTGATTCATCTGACCACAAGACACAGTTCCACTGGGTGATGTTGCATCCTGGATGCTCCCGTGCCCAGAGAAGTTGACGCCGCTTTCTGAACCTGGTTAACATAAGGCTTTAAAAAGTCTTAAGTGGCTTTTGTAAATGGAACTCTGTATTGCAGTTCTTGACAAAGCTGAACCGCTATTGCTGAATAATGGTTCTTGATGCAGTCTGAAGGAGCTGAGATTATGAGACTTTGGTGTAGGCTTGCGTCCTTTATGCACTAAAATTCCTATTCTTTCCTTTAATCGCTTTATGATATTATACACTTATAGTCTTATGCATCTTTCTTTAAAGAACATTTCAATAACTTTCTCACACATTTGTTGTTGAACTGGAGATCCTCTGCACATCCTTGCTCCTCATAGACTCAGTCGTGGATACTGCACACCATCACTTTGTACACCATCACTAGCCCTAAATTGCCCCTGTCCCAGTATTTTTTGAAAAGTGATGGAGGCCTGAAATGCAGAATCAAATATGTTAACAAATGAAATGAAGTTTATCAGACAAAGCATGAAATATCTTAGCTTCATACTGTCTGTAATAATAAGGTCAAAGTGAACATAACACTGAGTTTTTCTATTTGATTGTATTAGGGTTATAATGAAGGGGACGGAAAGTGGTTGGAATCTCTCCAAAACATACAGTTTTTTGGCATCTCTATTTTTAAAAGTGCAGGCAGCTCAGGCAACAAGTTGGAACAGTCAAATGGCCACACTGCTTAAATCTGCCTGGTAATGTTCCCTATCCAGCTGTATTCTCAACATGTTCTCCAGACAAAGCGAAAGATCCTCTAGATTGTGTCGCCAGAATTCATTCACCCACTGTAAAAGCTTCCTTTGATACCAGACAGCAGGAAACAAGTGGCAGTAATAACAGCCTTAGAGGTCAATAGCACTCAGCATGCCAGCATTGGTTTCTTGTGGAATGAGAACGGCAGAATGAGAAAGCTTACTTCTAACTCCTGCTCTGCTTTTATCTCCGGCTCTAGTTGGCCATTGAGAAGTACGAGGCCGATCTGAACCAGCTGACGAAGAGGTGTGAAGAGATGAGGAAACTCTACACTGACATATTGGTAATCCCTGAGTTATTATTCCAATATCTTCTGTTGTGTTGCCCAGGGAGAGACGGATGGGGCCAGAAGCCCCTTGTTTTGCCGAGATGGGCCTTCTCGATTGTTTCTCTGCTTATCTCTACAAGGTGGAAAGGGAGATGGAGGGAGGGGTATAATTCAGCCAGCCGATTCCTCAAGGTTACTACACTTTATTTTTCGGCTCCATGCTGTCAGACAAGAGCCGAGCTCAGTTGTGATGTACGTCCTGAGATGCACTGTCTATAAAGTTGATGGTTTACTAATACTTTCTGAAACCGACATGACAGCTTGGAGACCCGCAATGTGCTCATAAAACTATAAAACAAAATCCACTGTCTTAGCATGGGCTCTGTTGCATGTTTCCGGATGACCTCGCCATTGCAAAATATTTACAAGAATTTGGACACATCTGTCACTTACATATTTATCATGATTGCATCATCACAAGTGCTCCTTTCCACCCAGTCGAAGTAGTATACTGGTTTAATGCTTAAGTCTTCAGGTTTGAGTCTCATTTACCTGTGATTCTAAGTGTAGTTGAATAAATATGGAAGCTTATACTCCACCTATTAATGTAATGTAAACTAAAAGGAAACCGGCCTTCACTTGTCTCAAACTGTGACATATGACATACTGTTAAAAATGTAAATTGACAAAAACCAGCACATAATATTGTCAGAAACTATATAACAAAGTCCTTCTGGTAGAAACATGTACCTGCATGCAAATGTGTGAACATGTTGGAATGTGGATTGTACTTTGGAACCCTTCCCCAAGTAGATGAATCTCATCAGTTTGTGTGTGTTCATATAGAGAACATGCCTTCTAAGAATGTAAATGAATTGTCTGCTATTTTCATCATATTCTGACTGATTGAGCCATGCTCTAAGCAATTGTAAAACATAGACTTGATTAGGGTTGCCACCCGTCTTGAAAATACAGAATCGACCTTTATTTGGCCATTAAATGTTGCGTCCCGTATTAAACCAATACGGGACACGATTTGTTCCGTATTTCCGTAAATGTCTGATACACACTTCTGTCAAATATACATAAATGATCACAATGACTACTTGCATGGAGCATTAAGTCTAATGATAAAGTATACACCCATTTTGGTGTAATCTGAGGGGCTGACTTACTGACCGAACTTGAATTGATCTGGGCGGCTAGCTAACACTGTAAAAGATAGCGAACATGCTACACAACCCAGTCATTGATATCACAGGTCTAAATTACAGTATGATATGATTAAAACAACAATATGAAAATCTAAAGAATGTCAAATAAATGGCTAATACACCAGTGAAAAGTTTAGACGCAGCTACTCATAGAAGGGCCTTCTTTGTAGCTTAGTGTTTTCCTTTGAATAAAAGTGAAAAGGTTAAACTCTAAAATACTACTCATGGAATTATACAGGCAACTTAATGGCAAGTTTACCCGAATGATATGACAGATTTCTTAACCTGCAGTGGATGCTAAAATATCAAGATTTTTTCTAAGCAGTTTTGGACTGATTCTGTTAGTCTGTCCATCAAGTATATCCTGTACTAGCTGGAATATTATCCAATGGGACACTAAGCACGGTTGTAAGTCGCTCTGGATAAAAGCGTCTGCTAAATACCTTAAATGTAAATGTAAGTATATTTACTAAATTGAAAGGGTGAATAGTTTTTGGTTTCTGTGCTATGTAAACTTTGAAATTTTGGCTTCTACAAACAAACAAACAGTGCTTTAATTGTATGAATGGAGTACAGATGTGAAAACCCAAATGACTAAAACCCAAATGATAATTTACCTAATTTTATTTACATAATAGGGAGGTTAGAGTCTTAAACTTGCCATGAGCTCGGGCACTGGCCAGTGCTGATACCTAGAGAGATCGATACACAGACATATACAGTATATGTATAAGTGCAAAGTTGGCAACCTAACCCAGGGCTCATACCTAGCAAAATTATACAGTCCATGGTTGCCACGATATTGCAGTCTAAATGAACAAAGTAGTTCCAATCTCTTTGTCCCACACTCATTTATGCTGATTATGATTATAATTAATAATAACTTTTTATATTTTTTACACTTTTATTACTTTTATAACATTTATATTTTTAAAATGTGTGTATTTTATCATATTTTATGTTCAAGCCCATGTATTATTATGCCTTGGGGTGCCTGCCCTGTAGTAAAATTGCAGTACTGCATAGCTTTAAGTGGCTTATTGCTTTATTTTACACTTTCCTTTTGAGCTTGTGCATGTAATGTTAATTGATATGCATGTGTGACATGGTCCAAAAAACACTTCTGACTTTTAAATCAGTATTTCAGACGTTTTTCAGAGCAGAACGTTTTGTCTCAGTAATGCTCCATATTTGTTGCATACTGCAGCTTTTACTAAGCCTACATTTGAGGAGTCAAGAAGACTTTAAAACCCCAATCAGAACTAAACAACACCAAACCTACATCCTGGCTGCTTTATCAATAGCTGTGAGTTGGATAACCAAGACCACAGAAATAAATACGCATATTATGTACAGTATTGTAGCAGAGCAGACATTATTCTTATTCCTTTGTTGATGCGGTACTTAAAGCGGTCCTGCTTGGTACAGCGAGTCCAGCTTTGGGCTTTGAGTGCTGCATCATGCTTTTTTTCATATTCGCACAAAGAAAAAGGGCCGACATGGAGAGAACAGGTCCTTTTTTCTCCGCCTGTAATGTGCATTTCCCCAACCGTCCCAATTTCCTCCAGGACTATCCATCATCTCTAAAAGTGTTATTGGTCTTCGGTGAGAGTTTGGGCTGGTGAGAGTCTGACAGTGGTGAGAGGTAAGCCAGTAGCCAGGGAAAGGGAATTGCTTTAGTTCCACAATTACAGCCCAAACTTTGGGCCCACAGCACCAATAAAAAGAAGCAACTCAGGTCAACCGCAGCAGAAGACACAGAGAGACAGAGAGCGAGAGAAAGTGAGACAGACAGAGAATTGAGCAGCAGGAGTGAGCAAAGTCTGGGAATTGGAAGAGAGAAAAAGAGAGAGAGGAGAGGAGGGTGGACATTACACTGGTTATGACTCCTCCTTTATCAGGGGTAGAATGTCCTTTCCCATGTTCCTAAGGGGCTTTGAATGTTCCACCATGTTGTGATTATACAGGACCAAGTCAGTGGTCAGAAAAGAGGTCTGGGTTGCAGAAGGTATCGTCTGGATTAGTGGAACAAAGATCAGTGATCACCTACAAATACTACCAGTACAGTTACAGAATGCTAATTGCCTCTGACTTCTGGTGAACATGCAGAATAGCAAGTTACAGAAGTGTGTTTTGCCCTGCGGCAGGTGATCGAATTTGCAACGCAAGAAAGGAATTACAATCGTTAGAAAAACACATCCTTCACCAAGTTTGGACTGAATACCCTTTTAATATGCTCACAATCTTTGGATTCGTTAGTTCAGGAAAGGCACCTGAAGTACGACCAATCTTGCAAAATGTTCTTGAATACATCTGCAATGACACGTTTCCTCCTAATCCCAAACACACTCATCATCAAAGGAATAGTTAAACAAATAGTTGCACCCGGAAGGAATCAACGGACTGGAATAAAATTTGATTGGTAGGTTTATATTGTGAGACATGCAAATGATTCAAGTTTCACACTCAGCCAAGCATGTGACATAAGCAAGAATGGGACTTATCACTGTACCTGACTGACCCAACAGTCACGCTCGCAGACATTCAGAAAGCACTGAGTCTTTCTGTTAGTGCCAGCATCATAGGCAGATGGCTGCACGACATAGGATTAAACACAAGCAGGCCGTTATGGCGGCTGCCCTTAACACCACATCAGGGTCACCAAAGACTGCAGTGGTGTCATGCCAGACTATTGTGACGTCTGTCTTTGTGGAGATGACTAAAGAATCTGTGTGTGGAGGCACAGTGGACGGGTTGTTGTCACAAGTCACAATGCCAGAAGGTCTAATGTCACTCCACCTCTACCCCTACTGCAAAATCTGCAGGGTCTGTGTGAGATTGTTTAGGCTGCATGGGATGGACTTTTGAGGGACACTATTAGGAACCTCTACAACTCCATACCAAGATCTTTAGCATGTTGCATTAGCAAACATGGTGGCCTGACACCATACTGAGAGCCAATACTTCTGTATGTGTAGCTCAATAAATATTGCCCATATCAGTCTAGATTTATCATCATTTATTGTTCCTGGTAACTTTTAATCTTCCTTCTAGCATTTGAGTTATGAAATGGCACAAAGCTATCACAGATGAACAGATGTTTAAACAATAACGTAAATTCCAGAGTATATTTCTACAGATATTGATTGGATCTAATAGTCTAGCAGACTCACCACCCCAGTAGAAGCAGAAGTAACGTTTCTGAGAATCAGCAGCTTGGCTCACAAGACAACACCCTAACATTGGTTGAAGTAAGCAAGTCTCAGTTCTAACTGTGAAGAAAAGCCTTTGAGCTGCAGATCTGACAAGTCGAGTAGCAGTAAGGAAGTCTTAAAGGAGGCTTTCCTGGGCCCTGCAGCAGTGCCAGTGGTTGCTGTAGACTGGAAGGAAGTCTTCCGAATCAAAATCTGAAATCTCACTCACGGTTTTGTGTTCTGTGCCAAGTCGGTTAGAAGATCCTCACCAATTGTGAAACATGTCGGGGCAAGTACGATGGTCTGAGGCTCTTTGGCTGCAGTCAGAGCTGGCAGTCCTCAACCAAATGTGCCACCACATGATTTTGCAGCAAAATTCAGTACAAAAGTGGAAACCTGAATCGGTCATGTTGCAAAACCTGGATCAGTCATTTTACAAAATCTGAATCAGTCATTTTACAAAACCTGAATCAGTCAATTTACAAAACCTGAGTCAGTAATTTTACAAAGCCTGAATCAGTTATTTTATGAAACCCGAATCAGTCATTTTACAAAACCTGAATCAGTCAATTTACAAAACCTGAATCAGTCATTTTACAAAACCTGAATCAGTCATTTTACAAAACCTGAATCAGTCATTTTACAAAACCTGAATCAGTCATTTTACAAAACCTGAATCAGTCATTTTACAAAACCTAAATCAGTCATGTTACAAAACCTGAATCAGTCATTTTACAAAACCTGAATCAGTCATTTTACAAAACCTGAATCAGTCATTTTACAAAACCTGAATCAGTCATTTTACAAAACCTGGATCAGTCATTTTACAAAACCTGAATCAGTCATTTTACAAAACCTGAATCAGTCATTTTACAAAACCTGAATCAGTCATTTTACAAAACCTGGATCAGTCATTTTACAAAACCTGGATCAGTCATTTTACAAAACCTGAACACTGAACTGCGTGTAGAAATGGGGGTGTTCAGTAGTAACAGCAGAGAGAGCATAGTGAGTCTGTGTTATGCTGTAAACATGCACAAGGTCCACCTGTATTCTCAGAATTTCCTGTCTGTTTTCTTTTCTCCTCAGGTGAAGTTCGGCGAGCCTTTGGATCAGGATTCTAAAGAACTCTTCGGCTGGGTTTGCCAATTTATCAACGAATTCAAAGGGATACATTCACAGCTGACCCACTGAGCTATTTCATCACATGTGTGTGTCCGTTTTTGTGTTTGTGTTTGTGTGTGTGTCTGTGTGATTCTCAGCTGGCTGTTGTGTGTGTTGTGTGATGTATGGCTCTGAAGCAAGACCTGCCTTCTCAAGCATATCATAGAAGGCGTGTCGGGTCCAAAGGCCATTTGAATGTCAGTCTAAACCGACGAGCAAGGTGTTTTGTGAGCAGCCTAATCCAAAAGGGTTTTAGGGAAGGATTTGCCGGCTCTATCGTTGAAATGGTGTTTACTTTGATTAAAAGTCTCGAGCAGATTTACGGAAAGGCCGCGCTTGGACTCCAGTCCATAACAAAGGGGTCCTGCTGGATGCACTGCCAACTCAGGAGAAAATGCTCGGGTAGAGGCTTATATAGATCGGTTGTTTCTTTTCGGAGAGCTCTTTCAATGGAAGTTAGTGGGCTGGATAAGACAAACGGGGGCTGCCAAGCTGCCAGCGGCTCCACAGCTGGCCCGCATAGAGGGAGCGCTCCAGCGGCCAGAGCCAGCTGAACCCCGTCCACATACATTTCTCCAGACACTCCAGCCCCCACCCTCTTAGGCCCGACGGACGGGCATGAGGGCTTTTCTGGCCCATTCAGGAGCGGCTCCAGTTGACAGCTATGGAGCGGGGTGACATCTGTGGCAGCTGTGCGTTTAAAGACCGCTTCTTTTTGTTGTTCTCCCCCTTTCACGCAGGCCACGTTGCTGGATCGTGGCGCTAAGCCGCGCTTTAGAAGGTCTCCGATTGATTTTGTCTGCGACTTGAGGGAGCACTCAGGTCCATGCATCTTACATTTTAAACAGAAGTGAAGAGCAGGGAGAGGACACACGCGCACTTGCTTTAAAGGAACACTCCAGTGATTTTCAATCTGGTCTATCAGCTGCATCTGTATCAATCACTAAGTTACCACAGACGGCAGGTCCCGTATTTTCTATGTGTGTAGGTAACCTTTGACCTGTGGGTTAAGGCAAATACCCCTTGACTTCTATTAGAAGCATGTTTTGAGTCTACATCAGGGTTTCTTTTATGGAGTTATAAAATTTAGTAGATCATAGAGTTATTAAATTTGCACTCTGTTTACTCCTCTACATCACAGAGATGCCATAAACGCAGGTACTGCCCATGTGTCCTATTCCTGGAGTAAAGCTGAGGTTAGCAGAGAACGCCTTTAAAGGTGAGGGAAAGGAGCAGGTCGCTGTGGCAGGTTAGAGCAATATGAAATTAATGCTGTCAGGACCTTATAAGGTGGTTATTTCACAAAACTAGTCCAGTATAATACTATACACATCACAACCGGAGAGATAATACTGCAGAATGTTAAAGTGACTGATCAGATTATGTCATAATCTAATATTAAACATTTTGAAAAAGTAGGCTAAAGCGCACAATGCTCATCAGTCTAGAATCAAACATGAGCACACCCAGATTTCACTGCTGTGCTATTTAACAGGGCAACACAATCTTACTCAAACCATACACTTACGAGGGCTGCACCATATTAGAAAGATCTGAGATTGGACTTTTTCTCCCCTGTGAAAAAAGTCCAATGCACTGCTATATTAAAACATACTCAGGAATTTTCACCTGATGATATGAACAGCATAATTTATATATGATTGGGGGGGGGTAAAAATAAAAAGTTTAAAAGGCAGAGATATTATGTTTTCATCACTTTTGCATGTTTTCTGTAGCTTTAATGCTCTGCATATGGTTTCAGTGCAAAAAAAACGAAAGCAGGTGAGCGCTGAGACTACTTTTCCCTGTGTACGGAGGAGCCTTAAATCAGAACCCAGGAACCGTTTTTTTACTTTAATAGCAAGCAGCAAAAAAGTTGCGCTGCATGTTGTGTGATGTGAGTATTGTGCCTGTGCACATTGCGATGACGATGCAGAAACGATATATTGTGCTGCCTTAGCACCGATATTATCAGACTTGATCAGTTGATACTCAATATTAAAGGATCATGGGGCTATGAAACAAATCAGAAGATCCTAAATTAAATTCTGAAATGATGCCTAAATGAATCCAGAATAGTCCAGCAACCAAAAACATCCAGCCCACATTTACTGTTGGGTCAAAACTGAACACTGACGAAGGACCTGTGTAAGAATAGTGCAACCTCAAAACATTATTTCAACCAGCAGGTTAATACATATCATATTAGGTTGGAAATTGTATTATTTCAGTCAAGCAGAGCTCCTTTAATAAGATATTAAAGGAGTAATAAAGGAGTTACATGTTAAAAATAAATAAATCACCACATATGGTATTAAAAAAATTAAAATAAATTTATCAACCAAATATGAAGAAATAACAGCTTTGATGGTACATTAACATCTGACATGGTACATAAACATCTAAATATTGTGTTGCAGAGACATCTGCTAAAGGCCAGTTAGCCTGACTGTAATACTCTGTAATAAGACTTTGTACAGGAAGTGGTGATAGTGAGTTACTTTATTGTTGAGCCTACCTCACATGAGTTGAGTCTACCTCACATGAGCGAATGAAGAAGCGCTGCACACTCTCAGCAATAAAACATATTAAAAAAAAAGGAAAACAAACAGCAGAATATCAGCAAAACAAGAGTTAGCATTGATGTTGCTTTCCACAACTGCTTTTGGCAAATAAAGGGATGATGACTGAACTTCTGCAGTTCTTTAGGCGAAACTGGGGGAGTTTGAATTTTTTGTCATATTACATTTGGCTCCTTTAAAAATCATTGAATTTGCAGTAAAACGTGAACTTGCTGTCTGTCCTATCGCACTGTGCGCTACAGATGCAACAGAGGTTACCTTGTATAAAAGCTGAATATGTGGGAAAATGAAGTGTAGTTGAACCCTAACATGTTGTAATTTTTTCATGAAAAGTGTAACAGTTTAATAATATGAAAATAATATTGTAATGTAAATGTAATTATTTGCAGCAGCTATTAACAGAGTGCACTTTCTGACACAGCACACAGTACACTTGTAGTGGTTCACATACTGTAGTGAAATAAAAACCAAAAAGAAATAAAAGAAATAGAACTGAAATAATTAAATTACCATGTTGTTATTTCATATGTGGCTTCTCTTTGGGCCCAGTGGGAGTTTTATAATGCTCAAATCTCCATCTCAGGCTGGCAGACAAAATCCTCCTTTTCCACAGAGTAGATTCGCAATCTGTGATTCTGGGGAATGTCACAACAATGTGCGAAAACAAGATGAAATAAAACTTGATATGGCAATATGCCGTGGTATTTTGAGGTATTTTGCAAAGGCCTATCATATTTCCCACTGAGCACAGAATGGATCTTTTACAGCATGACTCGTTTATCGCCTCTGTGAAACTGATAACTCTTTTGCATTAATAAATGTCCCTTCAATCAAATCAAAAGTGCCTGCCTGTACTGTTACAACTCCGTTTGATGGGGTCCAAAGGGAAAATGGAACAACCAACCTAATGCCCAGTGCTTCAAGATTCGGGAATTCTGATGTCATCCAGTAATGTTAATGGGATTGCTGTGCCTGGCATTTTTTGGCAGGACTGAATTAATGAAGGCATATTTGAATGGAGAAAATGTCCGTTTGAATGTTCTCTCTCTGCTCTGGCCAGCAGTTGTATCAGGTGATCACACACTATAAAACATATCACTGATGACCATAAACACCAATAAACAACCCGACAAGAGTTTTTAAAGGTAAGGGGATATTCAGTCATACAAGTTACATGAAATCAACTACCCAAACCGAAGGTCGATTTATTATGAATTTATTTACACCATATAAACAGCAACTACTGTGTCTAAATGATGCATAACAGCCAACACTGACATAAATGTTTTCTTTGGACAGCAACAGTTTATTACATCCATTATATTAAAAATATAAAGTTTTTTGGCCATTGTTGAGTATATGCAATTAATTTTTTTCATAAGCAACCGTATGACCATACTTCATTCCTGTCAATTCAAAGCACCATCTTCTTTTCAGTGTAGTGTAGAAAGCTCATAATCACATACCATGTGTGGTTTTTCATTCTAAAAGGTCAGCTTCAGATGGCAGACTATCTGATGAGCCGCACAACTAGCACAGAGTCTAGGTGAAAGCGTTGTGGTGTAGTAAATAACTATAAATGACTGTGAAGTAAGTATCTAGTTTTGTCGCTCTTCAAACCGATGCTACACAGTTACTGCGCTTACTCTGTGGCACTTACACAGCCATGCCTTAGCTTCGAATGACAATGAAACATCATCCGAATGTGGGACATTATAGGAAAGGAGTTCTATATAAAACCCTCTATATAACCCTCCAAAACTGTATTTGTGTTTTAATCAAGAGAATAGTTGCACCTAGGAGGAAGTGTCCAAGAAGGTTACCAGGAACAGTAGATGATGAAACATGTAGACTGATACAGGCAATATTTATTGAGCCACACACACAGAAATAGTGTCTCTCAGTATGGCATCGGACTGCCATGTTTTGCTAATGCAGCATGCCATATGTCTCTGCATGGAGTTGTAGAGGTTCCTAATGGTGTCCTGTAATAATCCATCCCATGCAGCTTGACTATTCTCACACAGTTCCTGCAGATTTTGGGGTAGGGGTGGAGGTGGAGTGACACCAGGCACCATTCATCTTGGTGCTGACCATGGTGCCTACACACACAGATTTGTTAGTCTTCTTTACCAGGATTAAAGATGGCCCGCTGCCATTCTGAGTCAAACTGTTTGGCACCACACCATTGCAGTCTTTAGCGACGCTGACGTGGTATTAAGGGCAGTTGTCGCAATGGTCTGCGGGCATGTAGTCCTGCATTGTGCAACTGTCTGTCAATAGTGCTAAAGGGCATCACTGTTCGCTGAATATCCAGAATCATGACTGTCGGGTCAGTCAGGTACAGCGATAAGGCCCATCCTTGCTTACAACAAGTGCATCTGAGCATGAGACTGGAACCTTTTGAATGTCTCACAATATGGTTATGTGACTGTGACTATAGTCAATTTAAGTCAAGGTCAATTTATATAGCGCATTTTACAACAGATCTTGTCAGAAAGCAGCTGTCCAGTAATGTTGGTCCAAGCTCCCAATGAGCAAGCCAAGGGCAACAGTGGCAGGAGCAAGAGGAGGCTTACAAGGAACCAAGGCTCAAAACGGGAACCTATCCTTTACTGGTCGACAAGACTAGGAGCCAGCTTACCATTTAGGGCATTTAGAGAGCAGTCCGTTCTTAGAGGTTGCCGCTACAGCTTGTTCATGCCTATGTTATCAGTGCCAACACCCCCCCCCCCACTGTCCTTAACTTTCGCCACTGTCCCAGTCTGGGTTCAGAGCCACCGCACATGACCAGCTTCTCATCAGGAGCACCACACTTTTAGTCTGAGAGGATTACAGGAAGAGAGATGTTATTTTCTGCTGCTTGAATCGTCCCACCTGCCGCACACGGCAGCTTTTGAGCCTTTCTAGTGATGGCCGGTTTCAATCACCTGCTCCTTATATCTGCTTGTTATCCCTAGAGTGCTCAGGCATCGCCTTGTTACAGTGCCTTTTATTTTATATAACAGGCTCGTGACTGACTTCTGTTCTCCTGACGTGTCAAGAGCGAGAAGTCAGTGCTTGTTGTGTTGTTGTTTTTATTATTATTTATGGCTGGGTACTTCAGGAGGAACAACACTGAAGGGTTTAACCTACATAGGCGGCTTTTGTGTAGAGTGACATCTGAACCGTGCAGGTAATCTTGGCCCTGAGGTGTTCACCTCGTAATTAATTCTGCACAGGTCGATAGGGGAAATAGCACAACCATGGATAAACAAGATCTCTGCTTGCACCGGAAAGCAAAGCCATGAATGTTAAAGCATGCTATGTCTAATATGGCCTTGCTTCTTATTGCAAGCTTCGAAAGTACTGTGGCCCCCGCAAATACTAGCACCCCGGGTAAAGATCTTTCAGCAGGACAATTATCCAAAACACACCTCAAAATTAACACAAATGTCCACCAACCTAAACAACATAGGACACTTTCTCAAGGAGCCAAAGAGGAGAGCCCACAAGCATGGACCCTGCATTCTGTACGGAGGAATGATCTCAGATCCCCTGCCAAGTGTTCTTCATTAGGCATCATAGTAGACTTAGAGTAGCTGGAACCAACAACTGTTACAAATATACAGGGGTTGGACAATGAAACTGAAACACCTGGTTTTAGACCACAATCATTTATTAGTATGGTGTAGGGCCTCCTTTTGCGGCCAATACAGCGTCAGTTCGTCTTGGGAATGACATATACTGCGTCCTGCACAGTGGTCAGAGGGATTTTAATTCTTCTTGCAGGATAGTGGCCAGGTCACTACGTGATGCTGGTGGAGGTTCGTCCTTCTTGGTGGTATGCTGACATTACCCTGGATACCGTGGCTCTTGATACATCACAAAGACTTGCTGTCTTGGTCACAGATGCGCCAGCAAGACGCGCACCAACAGTTTGTCCTCTTTTGAACTCTGGTATGTCACCCATAATGTTGTGTGCATTGCAGTATTTTGAGCAGAACTGTGCTCTTACCTGCTAACTGAACCTTCACACTCTGCTCTTACTGGTGCAATGTGCAATTAATGAAGATTGGCCACCAGGCTGGTCCAATTTAGCCATGCAACCTCCCACACTAAAATGACAGGTGTTTTAGTTTCATTGTCCAAGCCCTGTATTTGATAAAAAATAAAGATTAGATATTCCTAGACATCTACATCTGTAGCAAACATTTGATTACCACAAACAATAATTCCAACTTGCCTCTCAGTGTTAACTTATTTCCATTAGCTCCTAAAACAACACTATGTCTTAGTCTTTTCTAAGCATGGCCAAATGATTCCCTATGGTCATTAATCATAACGTACATGTGTATCAGATATTAAGTTAAACAACACCAAAGGAGGTTTTTCTTAAATACAGGGTACGAGGCTGCTTGCTTGTTCTGCACTGCAGGCTCCAGAAATCTCCTTAAAGTAGTGTTTGCAGGCTCTTCATGTTGCTGATATTCAATACATATTCATGCGGCATGGGAAGTAGAGCTGATGAACTCCTGTCAGTCTGAAACCTTATCTTCCTTAAGAGGAGCTCTCAGGCACTGGCAATGACCCATTTTCGCATTTGATTCATCTTGGTAAAGCCTTTACTTGGTCGGTCTAAGCAGTTGATAAATTCTAAGTGTTTAGGCTTCGCTCCATTCAGTAATTGGCTATATAACTCTCACAGTGGAACGTATATATGGCTTTTTGGCCTTGAAAGTCAAGCAATGATTACAAAATCAGCATTCAATAACAGAAACTATGCACTCTTTGTTCAGAGGGTTGTGGAATCAATACACAACCCTAGACATGCTACCAGGTTTTGAATTTCATTTGATTGCTATTTCCCATTAGAAAAATATGAAAACTGAAATCCGTCTAAACCTATGCATGGGTGAGCAGTGCTCTTAACCAACCTAGAATGGAAGTGTTTAGGCTGTTCAGAGAAGGAAAAGATTCCCATGTGAAAAGCGGCGTGCTGAGACCCTGTTATATGCCCTCCAGATTAAACAATTTTTCTGGGTCTCCCTGGAGGAGTGAGGGGCTGCCTGGGGTGACTGTAGCAGGCTGCCAATCTCCTGTCAGCTTGGGCCACCGGGCAAGTAAGGTCCTCCAAAGCTGCAGCTCTATTTCACTCACCCCATCAGCTTTGGGTTAACCACCAGCTCCACCTCCACATGGTTTGACATTGAAGTCACTAATAATGGGACCACAACAATTATTAGCGACTGCCACCGCTGTCAGAGGAGGTGTCGGTACATTGTGCTATTCATGAAGGCTTCAAGTTTGGCTTCTGAAAAGCATTGAATGTTCAGTGCTATTGAATTGGAACTGCTGGCAAGGTTTCTTGTCTGGGCTTGGCTGGTTTTGTATTCCACAGTGCTGTTTTAATATTTCACCCTTTAACTTTGGATAGTAATAGAGATGTTCTGTTGAATGAATTAGCTCGGACCACTTTGCCTTCCCTTGTTTACCTTGGACAAGTCATTTTGAGCAGAGATTAAAGGAATATCCTATTTCCCTGCCTTGTCTCCGACCTGATAGACTGGTTACATACCCCCAAAAGCAGGTGGTTGCTGGAAATGAATTAGGTGCTGAAGGCTGTTGGGTGAATTTTAATGTCACTGGCTCTCCAACTCAAAGGCAGCTTGAGAGTCGAGCCCAGGGAGAGGCCTCTTCACCCGCTTTACACGGCGACATGTTCTGCACAAAGGCAAGCGCACGCACACACACAAGCGAAGACATCAATAGACATGTGATGTCTCTGCGCTAAATGGCCAATCCATTGACTCACCACACCACGCAGCTGCTGAAGTGGCTTCGTGTTGCCCATGGCCTGCAGTCGTGTTGAGCTCTCCATATCCCACTGAATTATAAACACGCTCACAATTGGACCCAAGAGGCTTTTCCCACCACAAACAGTGTCAATAGGGTCATATGACTAGGCCTCTTTTCCCATGCTCCCAGCCATGCTTACCAAGCCGAACTGAAAACATGCAGGTCACTAGAGGTTGATTCATTTGCAGCACTCAAAGTCCCGCTCATCTATCTCATAGTCGACCAGGAATAGACTTTTGGCCCAGATTCTCCTGTGGGCTTTGTCCTGAAGCCAGCGCTGGCGAAAATTCAATACCCCTCCCTCTATCAAATCTTAATTCTTCATTTTGCGCGCTCGTGCCGGGTGTTGTTTTTGAGCTTTGCTCATTACGGCATATCCAATAAAGAAAGAAAAACTCACAAGCAATTTACTATAGACCTAAATAACTTTGTGCATTGCATATTCGGGCCATCTTTCCACTTTTATGAGGGACAATGAACCGTTTGCTGTCTGAAAAAGGGAATGAGCAATGTTAGCCTCAATGGTGACTGTACTGAAATGCTCCTATCGCTCGCCTATTTTGCTATGGATCTAAACAGCAGCCAGAGAGATGCAGGCTACATTATAGTCACACCTTCACTACAAGCAATTAGGCCATGAACCGCCTGTTTTCACCGTTTGCAGGGTTTAATTAATGAAATTTCCAGTGTGAATAGACACTTCACATGCAACGTTCGACGAGCCATACAGGAAGCACTTCCACCCACACTCATCTCATGCTGCCTTTACCTCTTCTGGGTTGCATTTTAATAGCATGGTGAAATTCACACATAACACAAGAATTAGCACTGCGTTTGCACGCTGTATTACTTTCCTTCAAAGGAAGACTGCCTAAAAGATAACAAAAGAGGGAGGGGGGATAGAGGAAGCTTTGGGTAAGAAAATATTACTTAGGTGTTCCTACGTTGGTAATGTGCAAGCCTCAGGTGGTTTCACTGTTTATTTGTGCTAATGAGAAGGATGGTCTAATTAGCTGATTTCACTCCAGTATGCTGAATTCGCTGCATTCTTTGTGACATGATCAGGAGTTATTTGAGGGTAGAGCTATTTGGAGTTGGAGCTATTTTGCTCAAGGGCATGACAGTAGTGGTCCGAGTGAGTACAGAGACATTGGATGCTCCTGCATCCCTTTACTCAGAACTCCTCTACCTGTAAAAATATTATGGTACTCTCCGACTGAAATACATGAAATGAGTTTTCCACATGTACTGAATGTAATTTAGGTGCATTAGTACACAAAATCCTGCATAAATCCACATCATATCCCACTCCATATACAATGATATTTAAAAACCGAAAAGGGCATTTTCTGAAGTGATTGTGCAACTTGTTATGGTTAAGGTATTGCTAAAAATGAATGAGTGGTTGGTGTGGCGCAGTGGATAACATCACTGCCCACCAGGAAGCTACCGTTTCGTGTAGTAGACTGGGGTTCAATTACTGGTCTGGGAGACTAGGCTGTGCTACAACAATAAGAGTCCTTGGGCAAGACTCCTAACACTACACTGGTCTACCTGTAATATGATTAACCTTGTAAGTCGCTCTGGATAAGGGCATCAGCTAAATGCCGTAAATGTAAATTTTATGGTAGAAGCGAGGGATGAATTAACAACACATTGAGGGTATGGGTTGGTAGTATGCGCAGTTTGGTGGCTGTAGGTTAAAGGAAACAATAGGGTTTGGGTGGGGCAAACAATAAATGGGACTCTATGGGAGGAAAGAGGGATGAAGAATAAAAGACAAAACAGACAAATGTGGGTCAGACCAATATAGAATGCATGTAGGTGTGCATGTATTTTTCCATCCTATTTATTTGTAATAGGATTTTTTTTTCCAGAGTTTTTTTAAAAACTGTAAGTCGGATCAAAAAACTGTATACAAGTTCACCTTTCCTGATTAGACCCAACATCTTGGAGTTGAAACAAAGGCTGCAGGATAAAGAAACAAAGAGTAATCAGACCACAATAATGTTGCGCATTGCGCAATCACTAATAATGCTTTACCAGTCACGTTTAACAGAAGCACAATTGTGAAAGGACTCTGTTTGCAGCTCTACCTTATAAGAGCGTTCTGTAAAAGGATGGGCTCATTTCTCATAGTCTCACAAAAACATGTGTATGGTTCCTGTATAGGGCTACAAGCTTGCGAGTTGTTATCTCCATGAACATGTTTTGGACTCCTGTATTAAACGACCTCTTTTCCCTCTTCTGTGGCTCCTCAAATGTAAACAAGCTAGCAGATGTGCTGTCTCGGATTCATGGTCCACATGGTGGGATTAGGTTAAATTCCTTTACTACCCTGCTAGAAACACAGCACCTGCAGAACCAGCGTGTCGTAATGTCCCTTTACTGGCTCGCTTGGGGGCCAGCACGGACCACCACAAGGTAAGTATGAGAGACATAAAGCATGTAAATACTGCAGTAAACAGGCTGATCGGATGGGGTTGTGCACATGAGATGCTTGTGTCTTTATTTGCCAGGCTGTGGGACTGGAGTAGTGGACCTCTGTCCTCTAAGTGTGTGGCTATCAATAAACTGCCAGCTATCCCGGCTGCAGTGCTGGGCGGAGGCCTCCACAGCTGCCGTGTTCAATGAAAGTACTTTCATCTAAAGCGCTATAGCCTTGTTCAGACTTTATGCCATATCCAAGTCGCATCCAGATTGATTTTTGATTGTCTGGCCTGCAAAAACACATGAAATCCAATTTTTGGCAAATCAGATCCAAACCACATTTGCAGGTGGTTTAAAATGCGATTATAATCAGATTTTTACACATGCGTCTCTGTATCCGGATTCTTGGCTGCTTAAATCGGATTACAAAGAGTCTTCTATGTCACTCGCAATGCAACAAACAACAATAACAATGTCAAATCCAGAGTGACGGAATGTAGTTACTGGTGCCCGCTTTGTTGTAATAGGAACCCATGAGGATAGGTTGGTGATGTTTGGACACATAAATCTGATCACCTGCAAAAAAGCAATGCAAATAGTCATCTCAAACGATCTGATCTGAAAAAACCAAATCCGATACGGCCGCAGCCTGAACACACAGTCCACGGCCTCTTATATGCCAATGCAACAATATGTTTTGTCCAGAATGCTGCTATATAGGTCAATCAGCATGACCATGCTTGATAACCAGGACCAGACCAGCACAGAATTCATATTAATCTGAGCTCCTTTCTTCAGCGCGGTGTGGTCTGTTTGTTAATAAGGTGCTAGGTATGGGTGAAACCACTTATTTTTCTTTCTATACCAAGTAATACCAAGGCTAATATCCTGATACCCATGTGGATACTATGAAACTTGTGATTTTCAACAACAACAAATGGTAAAGGTAAACATTAGTATAACAGAAAGTGAAAGTCTGAAATAGTAAATAAACCCTCAGAAATCAGAGTCTCTGTGTGTCTTTATTGATAAGGTAATTCAATTCAGTAATAATAAACATTAATTCAGTGTTTGATCATTTTCAAATCACATGTTCACCTGAACTAGTAGTGTCAATCGTAAATGTAGTCCCTGAATGTGTATTTATTAGACCAATATAGCAAAACTTACATTTAAAAGTTTATTATATAAAATGTTAAATGTGTTTGTTGATATCCAGGGTCGACCTGAAGAGGATGGGTTCCCATTTTGAGTCTTGGTTCCTCTTGAGGTTTCTTCCTCTTGCTCTGAGGGTGTTTTCCATGCCACTGTCTCCTTTGGCTTGCTCATAGGAGGCTTGGACTTGGATTTTCTGTAAACCTGCTTTGTGACAACACCTGCTGTAAAAATCTCAATATCAATATATAAATATAAATTTAAAACTATGGCAGATAAAAGTAAAGAATATCTAATACTCTGCTTGGTATTTTTTTAGCATATGTAGCATGTTATTTAGAAGAGCTGAGTTACACTTTTAGACCTTTACTTGTCTTTTGTCTACTAACTTTTGATCAGAGAAGTCTACCAATAACAAAAGCACTGTTCAGTCATTTGAAGGAGCTTCTTATTCATCAACATTTTTGTGAGAAAAGCAAAAAAAGTAGTTCCTATATAAAATCATCATTTACAGCAGCACGTTTTTATTATTGTCATTGAGACAGGATGCACATATATCTAAATTAATAAACTAATGATATTGATACTTTTGTGCCAGAATCAATTCTTAAAAAGTAAATGCCAGGATTGGAAGTATCGACATCTAGGTATCGATCCGCCTATTCCTATAAGGCACTGATACATTATAGGCCCAAGCATTTGGAGACACCTGCGTTTCTGTACGAGTTCTAGAGCTTGTGGTGGCTTTGCACTAGATGATGAAACACTACTGTGAGGATGTGAATAAATTCAGGTACAGGAGGTGGATGAGCAGGTCTGGATCATAAACCCAACTCTGACTGGATTCAGTGGTGCTCCATCAATCCAGAGAATGCAGCTTCCCAGCCCAGTGTTGGTGGTCCTCTAGCTGCTCCACCCCTGCTGAAAAACTTGTTTTGAGCACGTCAACCAGCATAAACCAGCCTGAATGCCATGTCGTTCTATTGGTAATACTTTTCTATAGAGATCATATAAACAGTTTGCAGCTAAACGCCCTTAAAGTAGCTATACTCCAATACGGGGGTCAGAATACTTTTGGCCTTAAGTTGTGAAGGGACTATCAGCTCAGAGTTGATAACACGTGGTCTTCAGGGACCCTAAAACGTCTCTGCTTCATTTCATGATCCTCGGCGTGCCCTACTTCATCGGGCTGCTCTCCTCCACAGCCTCAGTCTGTTCTCATAATTCATGTGGTAGATATCATGGCCGCGGTCTTCTGCTCCGCTCGACTTGGCACTTCCTTCGCTCCCTTCCTTCTCGTCCTCCCTCAACTTCGCCTGCGTTTGTCGTAGCTGCGTGAAGGGGATGGAACAGTAGAGCCGCGCCAGAGTAATACCTCACTCTTTCTTTTCTTTTTTCCCCCCTTTGTTTTCTCCTTCAGGTGGCTGGTGTAAATGAATTTGATTAGCTGGTGGTGAATTGTTCGCTCCTCGTTAAGTGCAGCTCACTTGAACAGTCCGAGTGAACTGGAGCTGAGTGGAGTGAGTGCGTGAGTGAGTGGCCTCCCAGCTTCGCCAGCCCACCGCCCCAGACACTTCAGGCGCCTGCTGGAGTTGGAGAGGCTCGACTTGCACCTGTCTGACCAACAAACAAACCATGACTACATCTATAAGCCCGGTGTTCTCGCCGACACCCCGCGCGAGTCTGTAACCCTCAGAGGATGCCCGCGCGGATGCTCCGCTGAATCACACCGAGACGCAGCGCGAGGAGGACAGGAAGGAGGGGGAGCAGCCCTACCTGAGGAGGGGGAACCAAGACTGTGGAAGTTGTTGCTACAGGCTGGAGGAGGCGGCGGCGGCAGAGCTTTGAACGATGCCGGGGAACAGGGTCACCCACGACTGCGTGGCGTTGCTCATAGGAGCCGTGGTGCTGGTGGCGGCGCAGAACGACACGGAGCCCATCGTGCTGGAGGGAAAGTGCCTGGTGGTGTGCGACTCCAACCCCGCCACCGAGCGGAGAGGCTCATCGTCCCCGCTCGGCATCTCGGTGCGCGCGGCTAACTCCAAGGTCGCCTTCTCGGCCGTGAGGAGCAACAACCACGAGCCGTCGGAAATGAGCAACAAAACCAGAATCATTTACTTCGACCAAGTAAGACTAATAAAGCTCTTTATTTCCACCTCTTTAATTTTAAAACCCATTCAGGAAAAAAGTGTAGATAATACTGTGGGTTAGCGCGCTCGAGCTCGAAGTTCAAAAGACTTTTTTTTTAAAATAAAAAATAACGGCCACAAAAACTGCTAAATTGCGCTAAAGCTTCTGTTTTTTTCCGGTGAAATTTGGGCTTGAGATTTTGTTCTTTGGTCGAGATGTCCGTGAACATCCAGACTTCACTCCCCCGGAAGGGACATGTTATTACAGGAATTTGACCGCCTACAAGTGCAGTTACACGGCTGGTGATCTACCAGTCCTCGCTGTTTAACCGGTTAATACCAACCGCATTTAAAGCTACACAGTATAACCCAGTTATAAGCCCAACATTTCTGAGTTCAGTGCGCTCCAGCGTATGAGCGATGACTCCGAGCCGTCACTCCGGATTAGTGTGACCAGCTAATCAGCCTTATTTCACATTCAGACCATTATAAAAGACGTTTCTGCCGTTACAGGATTGTTCTGTTCTGTGGTGAGCGCACTGTGATATGGTCAGTGGAAGCAAGCATTCACAACTACATGCTGATAACTGTATTAATAACTGTAACCGTATCAATCATTCTAAAATTGTCTGCATATATTTTACATGCGTGCTCCAAAAACACATATGCTGAAATCCAGAGAGTTGTTGACTACCTCAGGCTCGGTCCACTGCAAAGTCTGCAGTGTTGAATCAACTCTTGCAGTGTTCTGTGTTTAGGTGCAGATGGACTTTGAAATGAACGCTGTGGGTATTAATGAAACATTACAGGTGCTACATCCACACTGGGGCTTAGATCTTAGACGCCTGAGTATTGTAGCTGTGATGAATCCATTGTATTGCCGCAGTCTGAAGGGAACCATGTCCATTTATGTCTGTTTTTGCTTTTCTGCATCATCTGCAGCTGCCCTGTACATTGTCTGCACATTTCATGATGAATGGGCTGATAGAAACGGCCCGAAATTGCTTAGAGAAAACGCAACTCCTAGCACTGACAGATAGTCACGAAGATTTGCCCTCTCCTGCGGGAGGTGCATCTTTTTGTTTGGACAGCGATGATACTCAGCATTGTGCTCTAATGCCTGGCTTCTCACTTTCTGTGCACGGCTTGTATATAGTTTAAAACACTGACCTTACATCACTTTAAAACTGGCCCTGTTGCTCTGGCTTCTTGCTTAAGTGATTCTGTCATTTCTGGTTTCCTTAACTGTATATGTGCTGCATCGGCTTCTCCCACATAATGCTTTCCTTCATTCACTAGTCACTCAGATCTATCACACACCAGTAGGCGCATTCTGTCTGCGTGTCTGTGTTCTAACTTGGCATTTGAACTGACTGAACCATCTAGAGCTGTCAACATTTATAGATCACTTTAGGACGGTTTCCTTTTTTTCCCTGATATACGTGAGTGGTCTTTTTTTTGTCACGGCTGTAGCACTGCAGTTTCCTCCGGGATCGATCAAGTTTCTGTCTGTCTGTCTTGTATGCCTAGGACTACGCCGCAAGAAGTACACCTGTGGTAATTAGCTTGCTTAATCCAACACAAGGCCCAATTATTGCAGAAACTCTGAAGCATATAATCCAAGCAGGCAGGAGTTAAGGACAATGTTGAGATGGCGTGGAGCGGCAGTAGGGCTTAATATTAGAAACAGTAGCAGGTTCAGGTTGTTTTATTGAACTAATTTTAGATGTAAAGCAATTCCTACATGAGAATGACGTGCTCGGTCCTGTTATTCACTCAAGGTTCTGAATTTTGAAGGATTGGCGCAGGCCCTGAAGATTTCTCGAACATCTTAACTGAGCAGCCGAGCAGATGGACTGTAGCATATGTTAACTGTTAACGATGCAGTATGGTATATCGGATCCCGGTATACTGTACCTTTTTCCACTTCTTCCCCCTAACATACTCTCTCTTATCTCTTCTTCTGCAGAGACAGTGCTAATAGCTGTACATTTTGATGCACCACACAAGCTAAAACTCGGCTTCTTTTCTGCTGAGATGCGCTCTGTACAGGCTGCCCTTGAGGACCTATTATTCCCTACTCATTACTTTGGCTGTAGGGGCAGAGGGGGAAAAAGCTATAAAAGAAGGTAGCTTGACCAGCTGCTCTCAGCGCCCAGCTTCGGCAAATCTCAACGCACACACCACTGGCCAATAAACTGGCCATGCAGCCGGATGGTTTGCTCTCGCCCTATGTCCATCTTGTGGATTGAGGCCTCTAGAGGCCTTTATGTAACTCTCTGGCGGTGGAGCAGGCGATGCTGGCCTGCTGTGTATTGTTTGAGATTTCTGTCGATGCCAGCTAAGCTCCCAATGAGACTAGCTCTGGTGCCGACGCTGCTTAATCTTCTCCCACACTTGCTGGACTGAGCTGGCCAGGTTTGGAGAGAACTATAGTGTGTCCACTCGTGAGGTATCTGGAGCTCCTAGATATGCCCATGGCAGGCAAGCGTGTCTTATCTATGTCCAAGGATGACTATGAGAGAAAAGAGCTGATTCGGGGTCAGGCCTGGGTTCAAAACCAGGAATCTGTTGGGGTGTTTGTTCTGATAGGATATTTTTAAAGCTATTAGTTATTTTTTTTTATCTTTTGCATCATTCCAAATATTCCTAGTGCTTTTATTTGGGGGAAATGACAAGGAATTGCATTGTGAAAAACATGTTGCAGATACCTTGCACATTACAGAGTTGTCATGGACAAGGTTCAACAGTGTATTTACTGTGAAAAGAAGTATATGAAGGGAATCTTTAAAGAAATGGCCATCCAAAATCAAATTAATTGACACAATTTCCTTCTTACTTCAAGCGAGGCTGGACGTTCAAGACATGCTTGGTGTCCAGAGCTTGCCATTTTAATTTGTTTTAGAGCTACTGCAGCTAAAAGGAAATGGATGTCTATTAGATCCATTTTTTTGATGACTTCTGTTATATTAGCTCCACTGTCAGTGCTAGATTTGAGCAGGGATGGTAACAAAAAAGACATAAACAATTCCCCTTGTACCACCCCTTCTTTTCCACCCTCTTGGATTAATGTTACATCAAAATGCCTATTTTAATTCTGTCCATATGTGAGAAGAGTTCGCCTTGGATGTGTCATGTCATACGAAGTTTCTTCTAATAACCGACATCACTGTGCATGGCAACTAACCACTGATAGATGTGGATTATGGATTATTGATTATTTAAATTTTTAATTAAAGAAATGAATTAGAGAGATGAATCAATGGCTGAATTCTGCATCAGAGCATGCATTCTTCTCCCTCTAGCAGCAGATCAGCCCTACACAGTCTGCATATAATCTGCCTTAACATCTGACTTTCTCATTTGACTCGGCAGATGCTTGTGCTGTTCTTGCAGCATGAGCTGCTGCTAATAATGGGAAACGAGCAAGATACTGTTAGTAAAGCAATGCATCCTCAAAAGCAGCTCAAATACCCAAATGTCCGAGTTTCATCTGAAAGTTCTAATAAAGTTAAAGCTCCTGATTGAGGTGGTGAAACTCTCTGTGTTCCAGAATAGAAAACTCAATGTCAGATTGCCCATTTTTTGACCAGCAAAGTTGATTTTTGTTACATGAAAACAAAATGGACATTTCTTGGTTTTTATCACAGCCTCCCTACTCACTGAAGTTTTCTGTCTTTTGGTTTATACTGGGGTTTCTTGCTTTTCTTAGTCTGAGACACATTTCAATGATTCACTTGTCGATGGCCCAGCCTTGGGATTTTTCTTTTGAGAGAACCTGTTTTTTAACCATTTATCTGTGATGGATGAATTCCAGACAAACAGCTTGCACTTAAACATAGTTAGCATTTTGCCAGACTAATAAATGAGGTTGCTCTAAATTCCTCGGCAAAAAACTAGGCCAAGCACAAATTGCCAAAACTTTAAGCTGTTAATGGTCTTAACAACAAATCATTAAACAAACAGATAAGGTGACGTAGTATAGAAAGCTTTTCCCTTTAATTGCTTAACACGAGGAAGCTTTGTGGATTGCAGAGAGTCTCCACAGGAAGAAGAGTCAGTATTACTGATGATTGCAAACAGATGACGACATTGGCAAATTAGTTTGAGGTGTTTAAATTGGGACAAAATGTTCTCTATGGGGTTTGGACTCTGACCAGTCAAAATAGTCAGTAAAACTGACTGCACTCTGGGCATGGCACATTCTTTTGCCCAGTAATGTGCGATGTTCTATTTTTGAAAATAATTTGTCATTTTTAAAAATAACAGTTATCTACACAACTGCTAACTATAACATGTAATAAAGGCATAGTAATCATCATTAAACACCTGAACCCCCCTGACATAACTACTGCAGCCCACCTGTGCGGGGTTGCAGCATATATATTATTTATAGATGTGTGTGCTTGTGTAAATTTACTCATATGTATATACACTCATCATCAAACGAATAGTTTCGCCTTGCAGTGCTACTCGGAAGAAGGATAAAGGTTTCCAGGAACAATAAATAATGAAATAAATTAAATATATATTGACAATATTTATTGAGCAACACATACAGAAGTAATGTCACTCAGTATGGCATTGGGCCTCCATGATTGCCAACGCAACATGCCAGATGCCTCAGTATGGAGTTGTAGAGGATCCCTATGGTGTCCCGCAATAATCCATCCCATGTAGCTTAAATATTTTCACACAGGTCTTGCAGATTTTGCAGGTGGACGTGGAGTGACACAAGGACTTCTGGAAATGTGACGCGTGACAGCAAAATGTTTATCTTGGCACTGACCACAGGGCCTATGCACATGGATTTGTTGGTCATCTCCACAAAGAAAAAAGTGGAACTCATCACTGAAGATGACCCACTGCCATTCTGAATCACTCCATGACAGTCTGGCACAAAACTATTGCAACTTTTTGGCAACTCACGTGGTGTTAAGGGCAGTTGTTGTAACAGTCTGCGTGCATGCAGCCATCTGGCAGTGGCCTTGGCACTAACAAGATGACTCATGGAGGTCATTACTGTTAGCTGAATATCCACAATCTTGAGACAGCAGTCAGCAGACAGGCATTGCCGAGCTTGAAATCATTCGCATTTCTTACAAAGTCAAATGAACCCACCAAGTTTCATTCCTGTTGGTTGATTCCTTCTAGCTTTTTAGATGATGAGTTTATATATGAGTATATATATATATATATTCAGTGAGGAAAATAAGTATTTGAACACCCTGTGACTATAAGTTCTCGCATTTAGAAATCATGGAGCTGGGCTAAGAACACTGACGCCCTCTACAAGAAGGGCCAAAGTCGTCTCTATTTTCTGAGGCGTCTGAGGTCCTTCAACATCTGCAGGACTATGCTAAGGATCTTCTATGAGTCTGTGGTGGCGAGTACCATCCTGTAAGCTGTTGCATGCTGGGGAACTAATAAACTGATCCGCAAAGCCAGTGATGTTGTGGGTGTGGAGCTGGACTCGCTGATGGCAGTGTCTGAGAGGAGGACGCTGTCTAAGCTGCAGACCATCATGGATAACGGCTCCCATCCTCTCTATCACACAGTGATGAGACACAGGAGCACATTCAGTGCAAGACTCATTCAACCAAAATGCACTACAGAACGTCACAGGAGGTCATTCCTACCTGTGGCTATCAGACTTTATAACTCCTCCCTTAGAGCACGACACCATTCACATGTACAGTAATAACAGTAAAACAATAATTTAATTATGTGTGCGACAACTCAAAATGTGCAATAATTTTTCTGATTTCTGAAGATTTTATATATGTGTACATATTGCAAAATTTCTCTTTTGTTGTAAATTATTATTGTTTATTCTAAATGGTTGCTACTCTAAAAACAGCAATTTCCCCCTGGGATCAATAAAGTATTTCTGATCTGATCTGATCTGATCTGGAGGGGTCTGAAATTTTCATCTTAGGTGCATGTCCACTGTGAGAGACATAATCTAAAAAAAAAATCCAGAAATCACAACGTATGATTTTTTAATAATTTATTTGTGTGTTACTGCTGCAAATAAGTATTTGAACACCTGCCAATCAGCACAAATTCTGGCCCTCAAAGGGTTTTTTTAAGATTATGGCTCTCTCAGTGGACATGCACCTAAGATGAAAATTTCAGACCACTCCATGATTTCTAGGTGGGAGAACTTGCAAAGTCGCAGGGTGTTCAAATTCTTATTCCTCACTGTATATACATATATATATTTTTTTTAATCCATATTTATCTCCTTTAAATCCACATTGGGTGGTCTTAACCCTGGGTAAAAATTCAACCTATCTCTGCCAGTCATAAGCTGACGCCTCTTTGGCATTACCAAAAGACAGCAAACTACACCATCTCCCTGTAGCTGCCTCCCCTGTTCATTCGTTTAACCATAAATTAATATGCTTCACCCTTCATTTATGAGTTGCTTCATCCATCTGTCTGTCTGACATCTGTTTGTCCATTCCATCATTCGTGCATTACTTTGTCTGTCTGTTTTCTTTCTTCTCCTGCACATCTGTTCATCCATGCCTTTTTTAGTTCACTTACCGTCACATAAAAGCTGGGTAATTATTTTAGTTCTGTCTGAGTGACAGAGCAGGAGGAGTCTTGGACAGAGACCTGTCAATCAAGCTGCTCATTAGCTACGCCCACACAGTTCTCAGATAGGTCTAACCAGCATTTGTTTATAGCTGGATTTTATCATATTTATATTATATATGTTTCTGTCAAACTTTGATTGTTTTTGATGGTTCCCTAGGACAGCGGTCAAAAACTATGGGCATTATGGTAATTATGGTAGTTGGATAGTAGTCTTTAAAAACTGAAAATAAATGATCATCATATTGTCCACCTCTACCTAAGTCTATAAACAAACCAAATTAAAAAAGTATTGCCTAATAATCCCAGACTCTGGTGAACACTTAAGTAAACATGCTTTGTACTAGTATACAGTTTTGGCAATACAGAGCTACAAAAATCATAATAATACAATTGTGAAGCCCTTAAAACTTCACTTCTCAATTAGGGGAGGGAGGACTTTTTGGATTGTGTTGCAGTCTAAAAGTGGCACAGTCAAAACAATGAGGTAAAATCCCAAAGGGCCCGAGAGGCAATAGACAACAATAGACAAAAAGAGTCAGGACAATCAAAATACTTCCACTGCTCACTCACGTGATTCCAAGACCACAAGTAGCTCACAGAGGAAGGCAAGATGACACATCCAGGGCTAAGTATTAACACACACTGGACCATCCCAAAGACTTGTGTCCAAAGCCTTCAAGAATGCCACAGCAAAAACCCGTCATCTGTTCGCAAGGTTGAGATCCGATCATTTGAAGTGACTGCATGCATGCTTTTTGACCACGTATCCGTATCTCATATGATACGCCCAGTATAACATTTAACATGTGTGTGATATAATAAGCTAAAATTCATGAACTGTAGAATTTTCTTCACACTGTTGCTTTGTTGGAAGTAATTGGCCCCAAATTGCAAGACTGGTCCGGGCTGTACTCATCGTTAAAATAGCTTTGAGGATGACTCATTCAGATTGAGTGTAAGAAATCCTGATTATTCTTTGACTGCAGCGGAGCATGACAGCAAGGAAATCCTTTGCTATGCACGAGTGCATATATAAATCAAGTCTATTCCCATCACTTAGGTTCAAGGTTTTTAGCTTGAATCTGGAAAGAGCACAAAAGAGAAAACCATTGTGGCCAAGATATTTCTTCATAATAGCATTTGCTGTATTCTTAGTTAATTTCATGCTTTGATACTTCTAAACTGTTTCTCCTTCCCCACAGGTTCTTGTCAACATAGGAAACTATTTCACTTTGGAATCTGTATTTCTGTCCCCTCGGAAAGGCATCTACAGCTTTAACTTTCATGTTATTAAAGTATACCAGAGCCAGACCATACAGGTGAGAATGAAACCAACACAAATATATCAAAATCACAGTTTATCATTTTTTCATTAGCTGGATATACTTGAACGTGCCTGTGCATGAACATAATTTCAAGGCCATCATAAAAAGTAGAACAGGCGCTACTACTTTTAAGTGCCAGGTTATTTTATCACGAAGGGTACATCTTGTAGGACAAGCATTTGATAAATGAAGTTGCTAAGTGTCCCTTGTGCTTGATAAAGTCCAGCTGCACTTATCTGACCGTGATCTTCATGTGGATTTGCCCTCCGCTGTCTTTCAGGTGAACTTGATGCTAAATGGGAAGCCGGTCATCTCCGCCTTTGCGGGTGACAAAGATGTTACACGTGAGGCTGCTACCAACGGAGTTCTTCTCTACCTGGACAAGGAAGATAAGGTTTACCTGAAACTGGAGAAGGGAAATCTGGTTGGTGGGTGGCAGTACTCCACCTTTTCTGGCTTCCTCGTCTTTCCTCTGTGAAGAAGAGTGCCACCTCCACCGCAGGCCCACAACGTATTGTCATTTTGTAACCAGTCTGTCAGCATTAACTGGAAGTACCCAAACGGAGGCGTTCTTCCAGACGCTCATTAACTGTTGCCTAAAGGAGGAAAAGGGACCATTGAAGAACTGTGGTGGCAACTGGATGTCCAGAAAGTATGTGTCCCCCCTTTTCACAATGCGAAACCACATCTAGGGGACTGCTGCAAGTCATTGTTGCCTTCATATATTTAGCAAAGTCAGCCGAAGCATTTAACATGTTCAGAGAAGTGGATTTTTTTTAACCATGCGTGTTTCTTAGTTGCAGGTTGCAACTGATTTCATCAGTTACTTGTCTGTGGGGTTAGTGTGTGTCGTTAACGGTTGATCATGCATCAGATGTTTGATATGCCAGCCAAGCACTATGTTTCTTTGGAATGTTACAAGGGCACAGTGTCTCCAAGTAATGTTTGCACAGCAAATGGACCTCTGTTGATAAATATGAAGATTGAATTAATGTTACGACACAAAAGAAACACTTAAAACCTATGGGACACTTTACATTGTAGACCTAAGCTAACCCTAAGCTCTGCAGCATACAGTATCACTGGGGCACTTTTGGAGATATATTACTGAACGACCAGCAGATTTACCTTGTTCAGGAGCACCTGAATATAAGTGAATGGTGAAGTGAATAATGGTAACGTTCCTAGCAGTGAACGAAGCAATTAGTCACCAGCTAGCATAGCATTGTTCAAATTAGGGCTGTGCCTGCTGATGGTTACCAGTTAAGTTTAAGCAGGTAAAAGTTCAGAGTAATGGTATAAGCTCGTTGGTCTTACTGATTCATTAGTTCATGTTAACCATAACACAGTATTTCTACTTATGTGAACTGTAAACATGTTGGGTGATGTTGTATCCTACAACCATGCTAGGTTTACTGTTCGTAGCATAGATGAAATTGTTCTAGTAGAGCTTCTCTGGTCATGCTCAGGGGGCATTGTGTGCCAGTGCAGCTAATAGATATCATGTCTTTACAAAGAGTGTACATTTTAGGACATCCTAAGATCACAGCATCAGTTTGCAGGGATCACAAAAAGCCACTTCAAGTCTGGGGAGATACACTAAGTTGCCACAGACGTCAGAGCTAAAGCTCTAATGGTAAATTTCACTTTTTTGTTCTCATAACAAATTAATTGATGTAATCTGTATATTGTTGGTCAATTTAAAGACAGCAATATACATATGTCAGCTATAAAGTTTATGGTACGACAGTTTTTTTTATTTGACCAACATAAAGCTTTAGCTTGTGTTTTCTTCAGTGTTAGGGGCCCTTGCAAAAATACCAGAAGAAAAAGTATTGCGCTTATTAATTTATCATGATCGCTATGTGTTTAAACACATTGTGGGAATTTAAAAAAAGGTGATTAAAGGTAAAGCATAGAATGTAGTTTTCCACATGTTTACCTGCACAGACCTAATTAAAATGATATGCTAGTGGCAACTATCCTCTGCTCATTGTTAAATGCATTCGACTGTGCGCTTTAGCTATTCTGTGAAGATTGGACTATGGTGCTAGATTTCCAGGACCAGAGTTAAAAGCGAATGCTTTTATAGAAGTCTCTTGATTATAACGTTCTGTGCTGTCACTGTGCTTTGGGAGTCATTACTGCTCTTTAGGCTTTTTCATATATTATTTAGACCTCGAGATATGAAACAAAATAATATATATATATTATTTATTTATTTTTTTAATTATGGCATTTCACTGCCAGTAGATTCAGGTGCATTTAGTGTTTTAGTCACACATATTCACAATAGAAGATCTCTTTTAGCAAAATTGGTGTTTGCTGGTCAGAGAACAATTCTGGTTGTATGTAAACAAATTCAGAGAAAATTATAGGAGCATAGTGGCACTTAACTGTTCACTGCATAGGTCTGGGTGGTGTATCAACTTTTTAAGGTATCGATAGATTTTCAACAAGATATGTGATAAAACCGCTTAAACTGATTTGGTATGATGTAGTGCTAAAACGCTTTTCGTATGTTAACCTGTGCCAGTGCATTTCTCCGCTTTTATACTCTCTACGCTAAAGGTTAAACCCAACCTGAAGTGCGATAAACTGGAGATTAATGTCATGACAGTGCACCCTGCTGTACAGCATCACAGCACAGTCACAGCATCGCTGTTCCTTTTATTCATGATTTGTTCCAACGGTATTCCTTCTAATCAACAGCCACACATTTAACTTCATTACATTAATGTTATCATGCAAATGTAACAAGAAAGGATGGTGGAGTGGTGCTGGAGGGACATCCCTAGACATATAGGACCCTTTTGTACCTTCCTCTGAAAGGTACAAGAAAAAGACCATGACTAAGACTAGACTGTGACATGTATTCAAACTGTATATTTGTTTTGCACATTCGTGCTCTTAAATTCTGTTCTTATCTAAGAGCAAATGCTATATAAGAAAACATTGGTGAAGGTCAGAGTCTTTGTGAAAACTGCAGAGAGAAATTTCCTCCTAAAATCGGTTAGTGAATGAGGCCCATAGTCCTTGTTACAACAATAGAACGATAAGAAAGAAAAAAACATTAATCCAAAAAAGACCAGGTGCCTAGTTGCAACTACCTTTATAGCTTTTATCATTTACACGTTGAGGGAAAGCATGTCTTTGCATTTTATGTAATGACATTTCACATGTAGCTTTGACTTAAAACTGAACATTTAGCCCCGTTTGGAGACAGTACAGAGATATATTGTGTATCACCATTCAGCCTAAAATACTAAGATATGATTTTTGGATATCTGTATAGACTTTTAATAACAACAACAAAGAATCCAATTCACCTCCTGCCCGTTATAAGCATGTTTGGAGGCAGAACGTTTTGTGTTCGATTACTAAAGGCAGGGAAATAAATATTGTCCATAACTGATGATCTTACATTACACATACAGAAAACAAACATTAAGTTAAAAATGAAGGGATGATAAAACAGTTCAAGGAGAGAAAAATGCAGGCTGCTTTTAATCAATAAGCACTTAGTCGTTTGTCAATAATGATTAATCTGTATATTAGGATCAGCATCTTGTTTCAAAGACATAACGCCAGTCTTCATAGCCTAAATCTAGCTTTGATTTACAGACAGTGCTGTTGTTAATAGCTGAACTGGAATCAATGCTTCATTTTGACAAATTGCAGTGAATATTTCAGCTTTAGCAAACAGAAGTAATGGAGGATGATCGGATATGAAACTTCACTAAGCACTCCCAAAACATAAAGACGTTACAGAGCACCAGGAGACAAATTACACATTCACCGTTATTGGGATTGCAGTGACTTTGTGACAAGCAGTATTGGTGAGCTGTTAATGAACATATGAAAGCATATGTGGATATCAGCATTGCGTCATTCCTGGCCTCACTGTAACCTATCCCACAACACCATGACACAACAGATGGCCAGTTTGCCCAGTGCTTTTTTATAGCTGATGATCTTACACTGCTTAAAACAAAATGTCACATGGGTTCCCAAGCCCTCGCGGAAAAAGTCGGCTGTCACACCTTCACTGGTTCTCTCAGCTCAGTCGCACATTACACAAGATTGCTTTATTAGTTATGTATTGGCAGCAGCTGGCCCATCATGCTTATCTGCAACTGCTGCTCGATTGCTAGTCTGTGAGCATCGCTCTGCCCGTAGCTTTCTGTGGTTCTGGCATTCTGGAATACCTCTAAACGATTACTTTGTCCTCCGAACTTATTTAAAAACGGTGACTTGGGTTTGCTGCTGTGCAATATAGAAACGCAGAGCGTTCGATTTTCACTTTCGTCCCTTTACAGGCACCCTTTGTTTCGAAAGATGCTACAAGAATTTGCGATGTTAAAGTTCAGAGAGAAAGCGGATGCTCAGCGAAGCAAGGCGTTTCAAGCGAACAAAGGCTTTTTGGCTCGGTTCAGAGTTGCACATCTGTTGAAGTATAGGCTCTTTAGATGACGCAGCAAATTGAATAATGTGAGAAGACTGTAGTGGAGGGGAAAAACAGAAGAAGCACTCTCCTCCAAATTATTTCTCAACTTTTTGGTCCTAATTGCAGTGCGGGGCTCTCTAAGTAATTGGATCACAGTAGTTATTTTCTTACTATTTATATCGAGCGGCTCATCCTCCTGCATTAATTTGTGTAAATATGCTCTTTTATGAATAAGTCACTATTGCATTATGTTCCACTGTACTTGGACATTCGAAGTCTATAGATAATACTGTGCTTAGACTAATCTTCTCCAACGGGGAGACGGCAATTTATCTGCCAGGCATAATGAAGAACTGAAACTGAGTTGTTTAGTCGGGCTGATTGTAAATGCTGTGCCGAGTGGAGAGCTTCACTTCGCTTACTATGTATTGATTTGTGGTCAGTGCAAATGGATCATAGAAAGGAATGATATCGAATCCCCACTATCCGTTAGCAAGCTGACAGCTGGTACTGAATGTTAAAGATGAGGCAAAGGTTGACTTCACGTTGACATTAATAGAACACTCCAAAAAAAAACGATGATAAAGGTTCCTAAGGTTCCTAAAGAGTTCTTGGCTTGTGTGTAGGGATTTAGGAAGTAGCTTTGGTTTATAAAGAGTCTTTACATTATGAAGCAGCTTAAAGTTCTTCAGACTTATGCATCCCTTCATAGACTTCTCTAAAATGGTTCATCCCATGACAGGTGTGTTAGGGAACCAAGGGCGTTTTTCCACTGCACAGTCCTGGAACCGTTTGGCATCAGATAACTGGACCCAGCTTTGCAGCTTTATGGTTTTTGGTATCTGCTCTAGATTGGTACAACATGACCTAATGGTACTACTCTCAGGTGTTCTTACCTGCCTTTGGAAACACTTGTAGCTGTAGCAAACAACAGTTTAGCCTATTTGTTCCTTTACCGTGTGATACAGTCACCAAACACAATCACATGACCAGTACGTGCACTAGAAATATGGAATACTAGAATGCTACTTATAGAATGTTATTTACCTTTACAGCCTTCGCAGACTATTTTTATTTTAGAATTATTATTTTTGCAGAGGGGATGGAAAGTTGTGCAGCCTGTCAGCATTTATATTAGACTCCACGGTGTTTAATTGTCTATGTACATGACTTTGTGTGAAAGTAGAGCAGCAAAGTGCTTTTTGTTTTATGGCAGCTAACTAGCAATCAAGGTAGCTATGGCATCAGTTTAGTGATTTGAGAAAACACATTTGGAGCTTTCCTCCACTCTATACAAGTGTTTAAACGTGGATAGATATTTTGAGGGGGTGCGTAATTTCATATTCGTATATTGTTTCACGTCTGTCAGTAAGTTAAGCTAATTAGTAAGCAAGACAGCTTGTTAGTCAAATTAGATGTTTTAGGGTGATGAATTAAAGCTAGGCCTATTAAGTCGGTTCCAGCTATCTTAAAATGGACTAAAACTAGAACTGGAACTTGTCTTGGTTCCCCGTTTACGTCAGGTATCGGGTTTTTGGCTGTGCAGTGGAAAAACGACCCAGAAGTCAAAAGAACCTTTTTGGGGACCTTGGTTTTTAAAAGTGAATGTTGGTGAAATTTGAGTACTGCAGGAATCTAACCATCCTGATATAACATGGCCTTCCCCCTTTCCTCGAAATACAGTATGTCTTTGCCACCACACCTACTTACTATAAGTTCACTGTTCACTGTATTGGGGTGTGAACATAGCAAAATGCATGTATTGTGTCATTGAAAGGAAAATATCGGCATTCATATAGAAGTACCTGGCTTGTCAGCAGAGTTGGTACCTCAGTGGCCGAAAGGGACCGTGACTGTGATGGTTCCAGCATTTTCTGAAGAGGTGGATTTGGAGCCAGCGGAGCTGCTTGTGTAAACAGCATGGAGAAAGCAGAGGGACACATAACAGCAATCATCAGGGGCGGCCTCAATGATGCGGCAGATGGAAATGTATCTGCGCCGAACGCAGCCTGCCACTTTTTGTCCTTTGCCACGCCCCCTTTTCATCTTCTGGATTTTCTTCTTTCATTGCATTTACAACAGAGACCCAACGAGAGCCAGCAAATGACAGATATTTGATTGTGCCAGACTCTAAAAACGGTCGAAGACAAAATAAGGATGCGCTGGGGGAAAAAAACTGTCAGACATACTTGCTCTGCAATGCGCAAACATGATGCGCTACGGAACACTGCATTATTGCAAAGGGGACGGCATCTGGTCCATGTAATCGATTCTGCTGATCGTTAAAATATATCCCACTACATGGTTTGATTGGGACTGACTTTTTCAAAAAAGCCTTTAAAGAGTCATTCTGTGTTTCTGTCCAATTAAATCAAAGCATCTGTGATGAACTGTGGTCCCTGTTGATTTGCAAGCCGGATTGTGCACCCACCGAGTGGACGAGGTTCGTTTTTGTATATATGTCCAGCTGCTCTCATACTGTAAAGCCTGGAGGGGCAGAAAAGGAGGATCCATATACTGCAATTGTTGTGAGACCTCTTTAGGTTTCAGAGGGCAGCAGGCTAAAAATCATTCCATCTAAAGAGCTCAAAGAATGCCAGTCAGGGCTGCTAGTGGTGTCAATATCTGACCTTAAGGCAATTCTTGGTACCACTTTAGAAAAAGGCTACATTTATAAAGGATTTACAAATGGTTTTAATGGTTATAATTAGGTATCAGTTAGGTCATAAACACTTTACAAAGCATTAATAAGCAGTTATAACACATTTATAAAACGTAGGTTCATGCAGACTGATTAAAAAGATGAAGTAAGATCAGTAAACAACATAATTTAAGCTTTAACAGTATGTGTGCTCACTGTTACACCAACAACAAGACACTGTTGCCTGTCTTATTTACATGTTGTAACTGCTTATTAATGATTCTAAGGTGTTCTATATAAATATATATTTATTTAGGTCTAATTTATAACTATTAGTAAACTAATCAAATCAAATTAGTAAAATCAAATCAAATCAAGGTTTATTTGTCACATACATAGTCATACATGGTACAACTGGCAGTGAAATGCTTTTGTGACTGCCCAGCCACATATTATTAGATAAATGAAACACAGTAAAATATAAAAGAGTACAAAATGTAAAAATAAATAAAGGTATAAAGTAGAGTGAGAACAATGAAAAATGTCATGTAGCATATGAGGTATTAAGTTGTATATAAGGTGTCTGTAAAGTGTCTGTATGTGTCTGTAAAGTGACTACAGTTTAAAGTGACTGCAGTGTAGTTGTGCAAAGTGGAACATAGGTAGTGCAAAAGATTAGGCCTAGTTACTATTTTTGTTTAGAGTCCGAATAGCTTGTGGAAAGAAACTCTGTTTCATTCTCTCTGTTTCGGTTTTTTAAACAATTCATAAACTCTTTATAAAAGTAGCCTTGTTCTAATGTGGTACCCAATTCTTTAGGATTAAGGATTAGGAATTATTGCAATTTCCCAACATTTGAATACAATAAAATGATTTTGCTACATTGCTACTGTATTAGACAGATACACTAAATATGCAAATCTGACTGTATGAACTACGAATAGTAGTTTATTGTAATAATTGTAAACAATAATAACTATACATGCCTTCATGTGGTGCACTAATTTGTTAATACTGGCTCCATATACGTATTTCATTAGAAATTAATTATACGCTCCATGAAACAGTTTTAGATGATGTTAGACCATCAAACCTGCAAGAAATCACTAGGGATGCAATGATGTGGAATTGTATTATTGTGCATCCCTACAAACAGGGGTAGGGAGATTTGCACTGGACACAGAAGCCAATGAATCTTGTGGCCAATGTTTAGAATGTGTGGCTAGAATTATAAAGGCATGTTTATTGTGCATGAATTGTATTTATGCCTCATTCAGTCCTTCAACAATGAACAATTTTACGGTACACAGAACAGCACAGTGATTACAGTTGGCCATTCCTGCCTAAATTCGGTTTTAAAGCAGGCAGTGGATCTCAGGTTGGAGTGAATAGTTGTTGTTTTGTTATTAATAGTGGATATTTTTGAGTGTGTGAAATTCCAACTGGTCTGCTAGTTTGTAAAAAGAGAGACACACGCACAAACAAAAAAAAAAATATCCAAGGCAAGTAAACACTGACTGTATAATTTTGTGGCCAGCGACAATGAACAATAGGCAAAGTAATCCTCTGCCTAGTAAATGTAAGTTAGATACTTTCAATTTATATAATTCTAAAAGCCACATTTAGAACGCAGTTATTTCCATTTGTAGGGCAGCACGAGTACCGGAACGTTCAGCTTGATACTGCAATACTAATGACAAATAAAGGTAGATATCACTGATGAGTTACAGTTTACTAGATGCACCTACCTTGCGTCCATTAACTGTCCATTAAAGTGTTGCTGTGTCCACCATTAGAGTAAAAATACCATCCTAGGACCAAAACGTTATTTGAGTGGTGGACCATTTAGCTGCATGGCGGTGATTGGAGTGGCTTCTTTGCTTTTGTACATCATTAGCACTTCTGGATGGAGTAAAAGATATCCAAGGTCTTGTGATCAGAAACTGAACATGGATGAAGGACTTTAGCGGTGGTTCCTAATACTTGTCCTAGAGACCTCTTGCTCTGTATTTTTTCCTTTGTGCTGCTCTAATCAGGGCTGGTTGGTGGGCGGGGAGGAGGGTTAGGCTTCATTCATTAAATAATAATTAAAAGACTAATTTTAGATCCAGTGCCAAAGGCAACGCTTCTTGGATTCTGCCATCTCTCCAGTGGGCCTCTCTGTGTAAATGTTCAGTGATTTAGCCCAACTAGAAATTTAGTTTTTACTTTAAATGAACATGCAGCTAAAAGCCCTGCAGTAACTGCAGTTGTCAAATGGAAATGATGTCTAAATGAAGCCTCATGATCCACTACATTATCACATTTCTTGAAAGATCAGTAGGATTAAGAGTTTTCTGTGTTCAGATGTCCTGATTTCTTGACCACTGAAATATAGCACTTGGCCAACTTAAGCTTAAGTGTTACCAGTATATTGATATGCACTCATGTTGCTTCTATTCATGTTCATAACTGCCAGCAGTCTGAATTATGGAATCATAACATTATAAAAACCAGGGTCATGATCATAATGATATTCTGTTCTGCTTAGAGAAATGAGGTTAAGTTGCCATCCATGAAATCTTCAGGTGGCCCAAAAGTCCTCCTGGAGCCACTTGCGCAAACACACCCAGTTGGTCTTGTTGAAGAACTGAATAGTTTGATCAACCATAAACAATACTCTTTCCAGAGCAAGGGGCCTTCAGGTCCACGATGGAGAATAGGAGTTTAGAGGAGGGGTCATCAACCCTGCTCCTGGAAATGGATAGATTCCATAGACCTAATTCAGTTGCCTTCAGAAGTCATTGGTAAGATGTATGAGGGGTGTTGGATTTGAGTTGGAGCTCGAACCTGCAGGAACTTGGAGGGGACCTTTGGGCTAGAACATGATGACCAGTTGCACATGGCAAAGGTTTGGCTTTGGTATCTGACTGTGCACTTGCGTGTACCGAAAAGTAGGTGTGTGTTTTTATCTCGTTTTAAAGGCTGTAGAAAAAAGAGCTACAACACTATGCTATGAAAAACCATCTTTGACAAACAGCATTACATTCTAACCTGTAGATTTGGCACACTGCAGATTACTTAAGGTAGAATGGTTTAAAATGCCATGTGGGAGCACTGAGGATTTTCTAATTATTATTCGTCTCAGAACTGGCCTTTGGTTATAGCCATGGTTAAGATCTTTTCTAATCCCAAATAGATGAATTCACATATTCCATTGAGACTTTAGACTGTACTGTAACACCCACACTCACGAAGCTTCCTCATCCAAGAATCAAACAACCCCCTGCGTCCGTTTAAAAAGACAATGTGGGAAATCACGAATGAAAAATGGAGCTTCTCCTAGTTGAATTCTGCTCGAACGGGTTTGGGATATTGGGTATATTTATTTATTCGTCCTCTCTTAACACCACCCTGCTTGCATGAGGCTTTGTTTTTTTTGACTGTGAATTTAGGAAATGTGTTTTGTGGTGTTAGCGAGAGAGAGCAGGATATTTAATTGACTCACACATTTATTCAAAGCACCAATTCACATCCTCCTGCAAAACTGCCTCCAAATAATTCGCAATATAACAGGAGAGAGGGAAGTGTTTCTTATCCATTTTCTTTTCTTGATCTATCACTCAATCAGGAGTTTTAAGTTTCAAGCTTATTTGTCATTTGCACAGCATGTCGGGATATTCCTGCATGGAAGTTCTTGTGGTGAGTCTCAAGTAATCACTACAGCAGGGCAGCAGTAACATACATACATAAATAAAAATGACAAATAAATAGAAATGTATTAAATTCACAAAATATACACAAAGTATACAGAGACAGGAGAGTCCTATTTAGAAACATCCCAACATGCGCAAATATATTAGATAGAAAATGATAATTATGAGAAAATGATAATTAAGCACGTTTAATAGGTTGTTTTAGGGCTTAGGCCGAGGACTGACCCAGCCCTGGCATGCCGGTAGACGCAGCCCTGGCTGTCCTCTGTTTTCTGCATATATATCTGAGTGCTTGTGAAAGTTTCTTGCTCGGCAGCTGAACCTCACTACAGAGAGCAGCTCCAGTCCAATTACTCTAAATATTAAATCACCCCAGAGCAACAAAAGCATGCCAGGAAACCCCACTAAATGGATGCTCCATCCGACAACAGCCAGTTCTGCACATTTTGGAAGCTGACATTATGCAGAATCTGCACTTTCTATTTCTGAATAATTGGTCAATTTGGCCATTCCCCCCACATGGTCTGAGAATGATAAATCTGTTTTTCTCAAGGAGGAGCACATTAGAGCGCCCAGCAGCCCGCAAGACCCTTAACAGGTAGGATAAATTTGGCCGTGGGATTCCTTTCCTGTTTACCGGATTCTCCTCATTTAATATTAAACCCAGAAGTTATTACAGTGACCATTACTGAGGCTGGAAAACGAACTGAGAAAGCTATTCAGTAAAATACTAAAAGGACGTTTAGAGTTGAACCAGTATAGCGCTTTAGTTAATTCATTCATTTGTTCGTCTGAGGTCTCTCCAAATATCCATCATCCATCCATTCATTCCATCTATTCATCTATTATACATATATTTCTGTCTGTCCATCTGTCTTTCATGTTTCCGACTGTCCATGCTTCAATCCACCAATACATCCCTTCATATCCAGCCATCATTATATCCATATATTTCCATTTAACCATATATCCATTCATCCATCTGTCCCTCAAGTTTATCCATCCATCCATCCATCCATTCATTGCCCTTCTAACCATTTCGCCATTCATGTATCCATTTATGTATATATTCATCTATTTTTCCATTTGTCATTCATTCATTGACCCAGTCAACAGTTTCTTACTTTTATGAAGCAGGAATGCAAAACTGACTCAAGACATGAATAAGTGTAGGTACACAGTGCTATACTTTGAGTTAAATTAATAAACAACTCAATATCTGAACTATCAGTTTCCAGCTGTGGCCTAGCTTTGCTATAGAACAGAGTTTTGGGCACTGGTCCCGCTTGGTTTGCATGAGAGACAAGTCAAGGTCCTCAGTCATTATGGCCATGAAAGTAATTATTCACAGCTGGTGTAATTAGTGTGAAATATGCAATATCCATTATTCATATTGTGTTTGCTATTGTGAACACAGCCAAGGTACGTTTTTTTGGAAATAGTGTGTTGGAAAGGTCAGTGAATCCTAAGGATGAATCACACAACAAGTTCACATTAGTTATACTGGTGTTCAGTCCTATGCTACATTTGGACGCTAAGATTAATCTATGGTCATAACAAAATGGTATTCATTTTCTGGAATGGAATTTATAGGTGAATCACCCAATTATGTGGGCTGCTTTTGGTAAGTGATAAATAGTGAGAAGGCCGTGCAGTCCTAAGGGTCAGGGCTGCATATTCTGCCAGCATATTGGATTTGACTGGCACCGCTGACTGGTGTGGTGCAGATGGTCCTTGACGCAGCAGCTTTCTGCTGTTACTCGCTCCGCTCAAGGTTACAGCGCAGTAGAGTGATTTTTTTCTCTGTTGCTCCATATCATGCCAGCGCTTAATGCCATTGTGAAAACTGAACAGATTTCTGTGCTTGAATAGTAAAATTTATGCATATGGAATGACTGTATCTGATTAAATTTTGTTTGGCAGGGTGATCGGAATTTCACAGATGGAACTCAGACTCAGAAAATATGGCAGGTGAGGCAGACACATCAGCAATTCTACCAGCTTAAGTGTGGCCTAAACTGTAATGCTGGGTGTAAGTGTGGTACACAAAACAATAGGCTCCAGCATTCAAACATCCACAAGATTATTCCCAAATGGAATCAACCGACAGGAATGAAACTTGGTGGGTAGGTTGGACACTGGGAGACATGCAAAAGATTGAAGTTTCAAGCTTAGCTATGCATGTGACACCAGCAAGGACAGGCCATATTGCTGTGCCTGACTGACCCAATAGTCATGATCATGGACATTCAGCAAGCGGTGATGTCACCCTGTTAGTGCCAGCACCATTGGCAGACGCCTGCATGATGCAGGACCGTTACAATGACTGCATCTAGCACCACATCAATGTCACCAACACTGAAATGGTTTTGTGCCAGACTGTCATGGAATCCCATAAACAGGCAGTGGGTCATCTTCAGTGAATAGTCCCGCTTTTTTTGTCTTGGTGTAGATGACCAACTAATCCATGTGTGAAGGCACTGTGGTCAGCGCCAAGATGGAAGGTTTGTTGTTGTGCATCACATGTCCTGGTGTCACATGACCTCTTCTCCTGCTGCTAAATCTGCAGGAACTCTGTGAGAATATTTAAGATGCAAGAGATGGATTATCACAGGACTCCATTAGGAACAACTCCATGCTGAGGCATCTGGCAAAATATGATGGCCTGATGCCATACTGAAAGACGATACTTCTGCATGTGTGGCTCAAAAAATATTGCCATTATTAGTCTATATTTATCAGCATTTATTGTTCCTAGTAACCGGTTAATCCTGGTAATCTTCCCTCTGCATAGCACTGCAATCCAACACTCATTCTGGATGCAAATATTATTTTGATGATGAGTGTATTTCAAACCAAAACCATTGATAATGTGCTGTATCGTCTTTTTCCTAAACTGCAAAAACATTTGCATCAAACAAGCAATTTACCCAAACTGCTGGGTAGATTATGCGCTGATATCAACTGGAAATGGTGCCATTGGCTGGACTGACTAAAAAGCATGTGGATTAAAACATTGATAAATGATTAGCTGAGGTGAGAAGCCAGGCCTATTCAAACATTATTAAATAAAGCTGCTTATTAATATACTTTTTAAAACCTGACAAATTCATAACAATCCAGCCCATATTTGCCCACCTGCCAAATCAGCTTTTCCAACTAAATCCAACCAAAGCCACACACTTTGTCAGGAAACCGCCTGATCTGGCCACATTGTCTGTTTAAGTTAATGTTTCGAATTTTTTAGATTTCTGATTCTGTGCATCAGTTGATCCCATATTACTTTACACCCTACTAGCTATTAAGTATTTGTGTTAAGTCCCTGGGACACAATTTGAATATTGAAATTTGTATAACACTATGTTATGTTAATGATAGGTTGAACATTCAAGAAATTGAAATCTGATAAAAATCCTCAAGAATGACAAACTTCACTCATTCTTCCTCTTTCAGAAAAGACTTGGTGTTGCCCTAATATCCCAGTAAACATGTGTGATTGATGGCCCTCCATTACTAACTTGTATAAATGGACAGCTGTCCATCACAGTCTTGTATAGACTGACGGTTCTCCACTGACTCATATAGACTCACAGCTCTCAGTCACTGACTCATATAGACTCACAGCCTGCCATCACTGACTCGCATATATAGTTCACAGTCCTTCATCACTGATTTGTATATATTGACGGTTCACATCACTAACTCATATAGACTCACAGCCCTCCATCACTGACTCACAGACTCACAGCCCTCCATCACTGACTCATAAACTCACAGCCCTCCATCTCTGACTCGTATTGACTCACAGCCTTTATCACTGACTGGTATACTCTCACTGCCCTCCATTACTGGCCCTCCATTATATAGACTTACAGTCCTCCATCAATGATGCTTATAGACACACCGTCCTACATTAATACCTTATAAAAACTCACAGCCCTCCATTACTGACTCCTATAGACTCACAGTCCTCCATCATTGATGCTTATAGACACACTGTCCTCCATTGCAATCTCATAAAGACTCACAGCCCTCCATTACTGACATCCTCCATCATTGATGCTTATAGACACACTGTCCTCCATTGCAATCTCATAAAGACTCACAGCCCTCCATTACTGACTCCTATAGACTCACAGTCCTCCATCATTGATGCTTATAGACACACTGTCCTCCATTGCAATCTCATAAAGACTCACAGCCCTCCATTACTGACTCCTATAGACTCACAGTCCTCCATCACTGATGCTTATAGACACACTGTCCTACATCACTACCTTATAAAGACTCACAGCCTGCCATCACTGACTCATATAGACTCCCAGCCCTCCATCACTGGCTAAGAATAAACTGACAGCTGACAACTTTATTGGCTCATAGAGACTGGCAGCACTATATCACTGACTTGAATAGACTGAGCCTCAGTATAATGAACAATTTAATAAAGTTCAGAGGCATTACAACAAAGCAGGGGAATTTACCCTGATAACACAGATTTTGTGAACTGCTCAGATCCAACTAAATGTGTTGTGACGTTATGCTGTCTGGCATGATGATAGTCAATGTTGAGGTAATTAATTGTTCATATCTTTTACATGACTCAAAATGCATTTAAACCAAGTCCCACAAGTGCAAGCACACCCACTTAAAACATACATACCAAAAAAGAAACTTTCTGATAAGTATATATTTCAAGTTATTGCATAACCACACTGCCATGAGCCTCAGAAGGATTCTTCAGTCGATTTAGAGAAAGACACTACTGGTCCCAGAGGAACAGACTGATTTACAGTAAGTGCTTTGATGAAGGCCCTGCATCAGTAGGAATCACTCTGGCTCCATGTGGGCTCAGGATTCTGTCACACTCTTGGCGACAGCTGCGGTGATATAGAACAACATGAGAATACTGGAGTGGCCTCCCCGGCAAGGTGCAGATGCCAGTAGTACTGCTAATAGCCACGTTAGCTGCTTTGATCAAATTTCCTTGAGATAGCATGACTCGTTGAATTAGGGATTGCTATAATGTTGTACAACGACAGCAGTCAGCATCAAAACAGCAAAGAGCTTGATTCTGTCCAACATCATTGTAACAAAAAGCCCCCTCTTTTGATTTTGCTAATTATAAACCAACAAAATAACTCCCACTACAAATCCCCCTCTTTACAACAGGTCACTCAGTGTGACCTGAGACAACATAAGAGCCCCTCATCAAAATCCACGTGCAAACGCACTGAAGATGCATTCACGAGAGAGTCAAGCAAGATGGAGAAGAAGGAGAAGAAGTGAAAGAAGCTGAAGGAGACTGACAGGACTAAAGGAGCAGGTCTGATGGAGACGAATAAGAGGCAGAGAAAAAAGCTGAAGCAGACTGACAGGATTAAAGGAGCAGGTCGGATTGAGATTAGTGATGGAGAACAAGAGAAAGAAGCCGAAGGGGAATGACAGGACTGAAGATGCAGATTTGATGGAGGTTGGTGATGGAGATAAAAAAGAGGGAGAGAAAGAAGTTGGAAGGATCAGATTTGATGGAGGTCAGAGGTGGAGGAGAAAGAGAGGAGGAGAAAGAAGCTGTAGAGGCAGAGATGGTGGAGGCTGTAGGACCAAATATGATGGAGGTTATTGATGGATAAATAGTAATGGAGGTAAGTGATGGAGATAAAATAGCAGAAGAGAAAGAAGCTGCTCCAGCTATGATTGAGGTTAGTGATGGAGAAGAAAGGACAGAGGAGGCAGATCTGATGGAGGTTAGCAGAGTTGGGGAACTCGAGTCACATCACATGACTTAAGACTTGCTTGGTGTATAACAGGACTTGATTTGAGTTCAATTTTTCCACATTAACTTGGGACTGACTTAAGACTCTAAGGTTAAGACCTAAGACTTGTAACTTGCACGTGTGTGGCTTACTCCCACCTCTGGAGGTTAGTGATAAGAGTGAAAAAGAGAAAGAGGCTATAGGACCAGATATGATGGAGGTTAGTAATGATCTGATGGAGGTTAGTGATGGAGAAGAAAGAGAGGAAGAGAAAGAACCTGAAGGAGACTGATAGGGTTGAAGGAGCAGATCTGATGGAGGTTAGTGATGGAGAAGAAAGAGAGGAAGAGAAAGAACCTGAAGTAGACTGACAGGGCTGAAAGAGCAGATCTGATGGAGGTTAGTGATGGAGAAGAAAGAGAGGAAGAGAAAGAACCTAAAGGAGACTGACAGGGTTGAAGGAGCAGATCTGATTGAGGCTAGTGATGGAGAAGAATGTGAGGAAGAGACAAAAGCTGTAGGACCAGATATAAGACTAACAGAGCTAACTAACAGAATTTCCCTCTGGGATCAATAAAGTATCTATCTATCTATCTATCTATCTATCTATCTATCTATCTATCTATCTATCTATCTATCTATCTATCTATCTATCTATCTATCTATCTATCTAAAAGAACAGATCTGATGGAGGTTAGTGATGGAGAAGAAAGAGAGGAAGAGTTGTTTCAGCTGTCAATTAAAATGAATACTGAACTCAACTGAACGTGACAGAGAGAATGTATAACTGTTACACTGAGCTTATTACACATGTAGGCAGAGCAGAACCACCCTCTTTTTGATTGCAGCAACTGAGACTGAACTGATCTGTGACCTGTATATTTAAATCATATATTCAGTAGCTGCAGCTTATCTAAGAGAGAGAGCAGTAGCTGTGGCTGATCTGCGTCGGCTGTGAGTGGATGGATATGGTATTAAAGTTGTACTTTGCCTAATACAAACTACAAAGATACAAAAAACAGCCATTTTTTATCAGTGTCTCAATTATTGTTACTCAAAACATTCATGATGAACATTTTGAGGGTATTACATTTTCCTGTGGGACCATACCCCATATAGCCTGCCTAGTACCAGCCTAGCTGCTCTATCCAGGAGCCTATAATGATGCTGCTGGCTCTACCCCTAACCCCAAAGATAACTTTATACATTTTGATATTAATAGTGAACTTCTGACTTCTAATCTAAGTTGGTGTGTTGGTTTATAACATATGTCACTTATGTTACCTAGCATACCTAGCAAATAATCATATACAACGTTCATATTAAAATGCATTTAAATACTATAAAAAGAAGCTCTTGTTGAAATGTTGACTTGCTTGCTCACCTACAAAGAGCAAATCCACTTTGCTCCATGTTTTAATTATGCACAATTCCATCAAATTCTGTTCCATTAATAGCACTACAAAGAATAGTCTAACTGAGAGATGCCAAAACAGGTGGATATTATGTTTTATGTGTATGTATTTATGGTATGATATCCATGTATATGAAGAAGCAGTTTTGTTTTTTGAAATAAAACTGGTCATTAGGAATTGCTATATTATATACAGCTCCCTCCACAATTACTGACACTCCTTGTTAAGATGTGTTCTTAGGTTTCTAATAAATTCCTCTTCTCTTTTTCAATAATATAGGAAAAATCCAACCTCTAAAATTATAAATATTATTGTTTATTATAAAAATAATAAATAATATATAAAAATATAAAAAATATCCCACACTAAGTGTATATTATGTTTTGTGTGTATCTATTTATAGTATGATTTCTATGTATATCTTTGTGGGGCTCATAATTTCCCCATTAATGTCTATAGATTTCTGCCTCTATATGTTTCATACAGTTGCCATAGACATTACTGAATATAGTGGAAACAGCAGCCATGAAATACGGCTTTTGTGGGCGGAGCATGGATGGGTCAATTAAAAGCAGACTAACTATGTTTGCCCTGTGGAGATTTCATCTGATGGTAACTCATAATCTTCAACCACACAGATTCCACCAAGATACCAAGAGAGAATGACTGAAGAAGGACACATTAAAGCATACGGTGTGATAGGCACATTACAGTGCAGGTGATTTAATTGAAAAATACCAATGAGCAGTGGAGGTGGGGGGTCAGGGGGTTTGTCTGACATCACTATAATATTGCACATCCAGCAGATTTCTGTCCTTGACACTGCTGGTCCATTCGCCAGTCTCACCAGCACCAAGCAATGCTCTGCATTCCAGTTATCAAATATTAAATCATATTAAACTGGTATAAAAACACCTGCAGTACACATTAGGTGGAGCCTTCATATCTTTTAGCACCAGCTGCACATCACTAAACTAATATTATCTGAACTACAGCTACACTGGAATGAGTGATAGATGTCCTCTCTAAAGGAACGTATTGGAAGGATAAACACAAATGTACAATCCCTCAATCCCAAACTTTAATACTAAGGAAAGGTCTGGCTCGTGTCTCTAGCTGTGCTAAAGGAAATATTAGAGCTCTGACTGGATGGAAACTTCTCTGTGGATGATAAATTGCGCAATACTCCATATTGAAATATCACAATATTAAAGGTTTCTCATAATTTAGATCTTTCTCCCACCTGAAGCCATACTGTCTCGCTGCTAGTATGCAGCCGCATCTCTGCTCCAGATATGAATGTTTCAGGCCATCATTCAGTTATATAGCACTGTCCATTACCTCATTATGCTCTGAGTAGAACAATGCCTCGCCAGCTAATTCCTTTTAATGGGAAACTGGTCATTTCCTAAAGGAATTATTCATATTTATTAATATGATCGAATTTCTACAGTATATTTTCCCCAAATGTAGCCAATCAGACAATAGTTTTTTGGTTTCTGGTGTTTGCTAATTTCATTTGGCCTTAAGCTATCAGTGAACGTTCACAGAACTACAAGGGATGCCTAATAAAGTTTTAAAGAAAATGTTTTAGTCTCACGTTCAAAGAATGTTTAAAAGATGTTCTAGATCATTTCAGATAATGTTCCTGTAAGGTTAAATGTTGGATAAAACAAAACATTTTAACAGCTTATGTTACATGATAACAAACAAAGAATTTGTACATAGAACATTATTGTACTACCAGGGAGAGAAGGAAAGAGAGGTACAGGGAGGAGCAATCTTTTATACAAGCAAGATATATATATATATATATATGTATATGTATATGTATTATGGCAAGATATATATTAAAAGGCACTTTGATATATATACAATGAACTTTGAGATATATGGAACGAACTTTGAGATATGTGGAATGAAGATTGATGCAGGGGTTGGACAATGAAACTGAAACACCTGGTTTTAGACCACAATCATTTATTAGTATGGTGTAGGGCCTCCTTTTGCGGCCAATACAGCGTCATTTGGGCAGCCGTGGTTTTATGTTTTTTGTATACAATCCGGGTTAGCACCCGAACATCCCTTTCAGACAGCTTCCTCTTGTGTCCACAGTTAATCCTGTTGGATGTGGTTCGTCCTTCTTGGTGGTATGCTGACATTACCCTGGATACCGTGGCTCTTGATACATCACAAAGACTTGCTGTCTTGGTCACAGATGCGCCAGCAAGACGTGCACCAACACTCTGTCCTCTTTTGAACTCTGGTATGTCACCCATAATGTTGTGTGCATTGCAGTATTTGGAGCAGAACTGTGCTCTTACCTGCTAACTGAACCTTCACACTCTGCTCTTACTGGTGCAATGTGCAATTAATGAAGATTGGCCACCAGGCTGGTCCAATTTAGCCATGAGACCTCCCACACTAAAATGACCAATTTTTTAGGTTTATTGTCCAACCCCTGTATATATATATATATATATATATATAAAAATATATATATATATATATATATATATATATATATATATATATATATATATATATATATATATTATAGAAATTTCACACTCAGTTTGTTTCTTCCCACCATAAAAACTCTACAGTCCAACCCCCATTTATTTAGTCCAAAATGTTTTGGTTAGTAAGTGACTAGTAAAATGTAAGGTCGATGTCGTTCTTTCTTTTGATGATATAATTCAACTCTGTGATGCTATCAAAAACAACAATATAATTTAAATTCAAATATTACAACATGTTTTAAACATTAGGATCCTTTTCCAATAGAAGTCCCCATATTGTATTCACTGCTACTCTGCAGCAGCACCACCGCTCTAAATAAAGTATTTCAGCACACATTTCAGTCATGTTGCACTGCCCAACACCTCTGCTTTAACAGCTCACTTTCAGTGGGAAAATAGTCAGTTCTCAGGAATCACAAGGGATTTGAAATTTATCCTCAAGGACCTTTCTCTAGGTAGACAGACCTGAATTAATTCACAGGCAGATTGAACTATGTTTACCTTTAGAAGTTATTGATGTTGTTGATTTTTTGATCTACATATTTTTATGTGGCCACTGTATTTTATATTTATTGGTTATAGCTGAAATAACCAGTTGGGGAACAGAAGTTCATTATTGTTTTAGCCAAGTCAATTCAGAATGTGTGTTTGTTATTGTTACGAGACTGTGTATGTACAGGGGTTGGACAATGAAACTGAAACACCTGTCATTTTAGTGTGGGAGGTCTCATGGCTAAATTGGACCAGCCTGGTGGCCAATCTTCATTAACTGCACATTGCACCAGTAAGAGCAGAGTGTGAAGGTTCAGTTAGCAGGTAAGAGCACAGTTCTGCTCAAAATACTGCAATGCACACAACATTATGGGGGACATACCAGAGTTCAAAAGAGGACAAATTGTTGGTGCACGTCTTGCTGGCGCATCTGTGACCAAGACAGCAAGTCTTTGTGATGTATCAAGAGCCACGGTATCCAGGGTAATGTCAGCATACCACCAAGAAGGACGAACCTCCACAAGCATCACGTAGTGACCTGGCCACTATCCTGCAAGAAGAATGGCTTTAAATCCCTCTGACCACTGTGCAGGACGCAGTATATGTCATTCCCAAGACGAACTGACGCTGTATTGGCCGCAAAAGGAGGCCCTACACCATACTAATAAATGATTGTGGTCTAAAACCAGGTGTTTCAGTTTCATTGTCCAACCCCTGTATATATTATCACTGTGTCCAAAACTGTAGATATACAGGACAAGAAAAAACATTCCCAGCTTGTAAATTAAGTTTTCCAAGTAGTTATGAATCACTATATTGAACATTATGTAAAATGTAAGGGGAACTTTCAAATGATACAAAACATTAAAAAAGTGCAACTGCATTGATATATCTCTTAGGAAGACACAATGCTTCAGTGGACATATTAACATAGCTGCATAAGCAATGACAGAAGAAGCTGGTTTGTTATTGAAATAAAACCTATGGCCATTAAGCATGGCTGTGTTATGTAATTGCTTTCCAGTTTTATGGTTGAACATGAAGAAATGAAATGGACTTCATTGGCGTAAGTGTATGAAGGCCAGGATCCTTAGCCAAAAGCATTTCTCTGATGCAGGTTCAGGTTTCTAATAACAGATCCATTACAAACATCAGCAGGAAAGCATCCCAACAAAGGATGTAATGTGATGTACTGGCCTTTTTATTGATTTAGATTTCTGTCATGTTGGGACGTTGTTAGCATTTAATGTATTTACTCTTTGCCGGATGATCTTTCCACTTCATGAATAATGTGTATACTATGTAAATGTAATTATAAAACTACAACATTAATTACACAGTTGGTTGTGTAGTGAACAGTGCTGGGCATAACATGTTATGGCTAATGTAATTACTGTCTCCTGTAATGAAGTAATTATATAATCAGATTAAGGTTACAGTTCTCCTTACAGCTGGAGAAGAGCAATTTTAACTTTTGCACAATGCATTTAAGTTTTACCTATATATAATTCTGCACAGCTTAGAAGATATAGTATTAGGATTATTCGTCAACTTCTCAGTTAAATATTCTAGTAATGTGAAAAGAAAATCTCTAGTATCTCAAACAACATGAGCCCAAGCTTTGTTCAGAGCAATACCAGGGATAGTGATGCCTATTGAATGATGCTTGATTGGCTTTTTGTTTCTGAATAAGGTATTGAATGCACTATTGGCTGCTTTTCTCACGCTTTTACTATTAGAGCAGATTTGTCAGAGGTTTGTGAACAGTAACACTGAAGGAAAGCAATTTATAATTAAAACACTTTTATACAAATGTTTTGGGTTTTCACTCAAACCGCACTGGAACTTCAGGACTTATCAGTTTAGGAAACTCAAAGCCAAACTACGCCATCTTTGTTCTGGTCTACAATATTATGATAAAGCTCTTAAGTCAGCGGTGCGACCAATCACAAAGCAGTACACAACTAAATAAAACTAGATTCCTTTCCTTACTAATATACAAACCCAAAAAAGCAATGAAAAAAGCAGTACCTAATGCCAGCAACATGTTCCAAAAAAGGTGGGGCCGAGCATGCTTACCACTGTGTTACATCACCATCACCTTTAACAACATTTAATAAACATAGTGGGGCTGAAGACACAAACTGGGCCAGTTTTGAATGCTCACCGGTGCGTTCCCTTCACTGGCTTCCTGTAGCTGTAGCTATTTAAAACTCTGGTGGTTGCCCCACCCCCCTTTACCATCACCACCTTGTGGCAAAGGTTAAGAGTCAATCTGTACCTTGAGCACTCTGAGCTTCAAGTACAGCTCGGCTCAACCCACCATCCTCTAAAAGCATGGAAGACAAACGCCAGGCTCTTCTCCCTCCTGGCTTCTACTGGCTGTCCGAACAGCAGACTCTCTCACAGTCTTCCGATCTCTTTGTAAAACAGTTATGGAAATAATCACTAATAGATGTATATTGTAAAGCCTTGTCTTGGCACTTATACTGCAATTAACCTTTCTTCTTTCTAGGTATTAGCACTGGTCCTTGTTCAGGCAGTGTCTGAGCTCAGGCCGAGTTTTAGACTCTAAACTTCTTGTACTAGCTAGGAAACATCCTCAGATGGAACACTAAGCATGGTTGTAGGTTGCTCTGATTTTTTCACTGTGCACAGACGTCTACAGACATTAAAGACATGTGACATATGACGTTACAGCTGTTAGTGACATATGACTTGCGGTGTGCGTGGTCCAGGTTTAACTTGCATTTGTAACTGCAGTGACAAGTGGTGTATATTCACAATTTAGTTAAAGTATTCCAGAGCCCATGTGGTGATACACATCACAGAGTCATTCTGTTTTTTTATGCAGTGCTATCTGAGGAATTAAAGGTCTTGGTTTTTATCCTCGTCCTTTACATGTACTGAATACTATGGATTTCTTTGAATCTTTAGATTATATGAAACCCACAACAGAGCATGATATACCTAAAGTGCCCTGTAATCTGTGTTTGGTGAATGTGATTATTAACCTCCTGGCCTTTTTGTAGATGCATTGTTGCAAAGTGGGGAGCCTTGACCCATTCTAGGCCTTTCCTGGATGCTATTTTATATCTAGGCATGATTGCATCACGTTTAAGATGTTCTTTTTGTAACTTTCTGAGACGTATTGCAGGCATCATTTTCAAAATGAACATATACAGGGGTTGGACAATTAAACTGAAACACCGGTCATTTTAGTGTGGGAGGTTTCATGGCTAAATTGGACCAACCTGGTGGCCAATCTTCATTAATTGCACATTGCACCAGTAAGAGCAGAGTGTGAAGGTTCAGTTAGCAGGTAAGAGCACAGTTCTGCTCAAAATATTGCAATGCACACAGCATTATGGGTGACATACCAGAGTTCAAAAGAGGACAGATTGTTGGTGCACGTCTTACTGGCGCATCTGTGACCAAGACAGCAAGTCTTTGTGATGTATCAAGAGCCACGGTATCCAGGGTAATGTCAGCATACCACCAAGAAGGACGAACCTCCACCAGCATCACGTAGTGACCTGGCCACTATCCTGCAAGAAGAATGGCTTAACATCCCTCTGACCACTGTGCAGGACTTGTATATGTCATTCCCAAGATGAACTGACGCTGTATTGGCCGCAAAAGGAGGCCCTACACCATACTAATAAATGACTGTGGTCTAAAACCAGGTGTTTCAGTTTCATTGTCCAACCCCTGTACTTACAAAGAACAATGCTGGCTGAGTTCAATTTTATCTATTGTCACAATTCTTTGGAAATGAGAGCAGAAGTGATGATTAAAATTCTTGAAGAAGTACATATTTTACAAGTACAAGTACATATACAGTAAATATAAGTAAATATTGCCTCCTCTCATAATAAGAAATCATATTACAGTTTTAGAGACGTAATTAGTAATTATATGTATATAATGGATTGCTTTTTTTTGTGAAACTACCCCAACATACATTAAATTATATATGATTGACATTCTGTATCTGGTTTAAATCTGCAATTCAAGCAACTAAAGAATGGGAGACAGATGCTGAAATTATGGGAGTTTAGAATATTCACTTTTATTATGAACTTTTAGCAAAACTTTTGCCAGCTCATTTCCTGTTGGGTTAGAAATAATGAAGCATAAGATCTAAATTGCTATCGCTAATATCATTCTGACAGCTGTTGATACAATTGGATTCTGTGATGTCATCATGTATTGCATCATTCTCCACTGATGATAGAACTTTGTCCAAATCTAATATGTGGTTTGTTGTTACACACACTTAATAGGCCTGCGCACATGACTGTCATTTCACGAAAGCCTTCTAGGCGAACTGACTTGACATCTAATAATCTAGCGTTTCTCATCAAACCGCCAAGCCAATAAACACGTGAAGTGCGGAGTTCTCAATGCAGGCTATTACAGTCCAGCCTGCCAGACGATGTCCTCATGAATATTGGTGGGGATCTTTCATATAACGGCAAGAAGAGATGACTGACAATCCTGCTTTTTCCCCTCTAATGGCTTCGTTGCGAATTGTGCAGTGCTCTGAGGATGGCTTATAGCGTGAATGTGTCAAGGTGAGAAGGGATGTTTAAAGTGATTGTAATGGAATCGGCACAGCCTGTTGACTGGCTTTGCAAAGCAGGATGGAGAACTTAATGGGTACTGACAGCAGAGCCCTCTTACATTTTGCAGTGAACCACCAGTCTATCAGCTATGAATGCCCTGACGCGGTGACGAAGCAATGCGATATTTACCAACAATGTATGATATTCTTGGAGGCTCGCAAAATCACATTGTCAAGGTTTCAATTGAAAAGCACTCCGAAGTAGTTTCTATGGGGAATGGGACTACTGTGTATTAAAAATATAACAGTGCTTTATTCGGGAGTAAGTGCCGGTGACAAGCATTTCACACTATTAAGTCCTAAGCAGAAAGCAGACAAAAACTTACTTTAGGAGCGTCAGTTATTGCTAGCGACAACAAAAGCACACTGTGTAGAACTTAGCATTGCAATAATTTCCCAATTGTAAAATACCATTAAACGTAATTAATGTTTGCAATTCATTTAGTCAGAAATGTAATAATAATAAAACCCAAATTACTGAATTTCTTAATTAATAATTAATTCTTTTTCAGAAAATGTAATACATAGGAACAATTACGTTCTAGCCTGACCGTATGTTATGCTTTATTACTGTTATATTTGGGGAGTTAAGAGGCTGGACGTACTTTATTAAACAAAAACTACTAGAACACTACAAACAATGCAAAAGAACACACTGCGTAACTTTTAACCAAGGAACACAAAGAGCCACCCAATCCAGTGTAGATAGATGACTAGACAAAGAATACCGAAACAATGGGCTAGGTATACCTAAACACAATGGGAACATCTGGAGGAAGGCAGAGACAGGAACTAGAAACTAGGACCAAAACAAAAGCACATGGTTGGAAACCATATGGCCATGACAGAGGTGCAGAAACAGGAGCGCACAGAGAAACATTGGATCCTTGGATATCAAACAAAAAAAACAAACAAACAAACAACAGCTTGGCAGGAGAAGACAAGAACATGCATAACTTTGTTATGTAAGTAAACATAAAATACTTAAATGCTAAAACACTGAAACACTAAAACAAAGCATCAAGATATTCTTTGAATTTGTTACCAATTGCCACTTTTCGCTCTTTCATTGCATTTCTTAAATGTGTAGTCTTATCTGAAGGTTGCCAAAAATATTTGAGAAAAAAAAGCAATGTTTAATAAATATTAATTAATGATAAATATTTCTAATGGTGTCCTACAATAATTAATGGCATGCAGCTTGAATATCGTCGCTGTCCAAAGAAAAACAAGATGGCAATCCAAAATGGCAACTTTACAGGAGAGGCCAAAAACCTCATTTAATTTGAATGGAAGTCAATGGAACCAGACGTCTTTCCAAACACTTTTGGGCTGTTTCTGTGGGTCCATTTATCATGAGATTCTCACACAGTGTAAACGGCAGCAGCTGTGGTCAAATGATGCATAAAAGTAAAAATGGACAAAAATGGAGATACATGTTTTTCATTGGACAGCGACGATATCCTAATGTACCGTTCCTGCAGATTGTGCGGTAGGAGTGGAGGTGGAGTGACACCAGATCCTCTGGTCGTGTAACAAGTGACAACAAACCATTCATCTTGTTGCTGACCACGGTGCCTCCATACACAAATTTAATGGTCATCTCCACCAAGACAAAAGCGGGACTCGTCACTGAAGATGACCCGCTGTCATTCTGAGTCACTCCATGTCCATCTGGTGCAACACCATTGCAGTGTTTGTCTGTGCTGACATGGTGTTAAGTGCAGTCGCTGTAACGGCTTGTGTGCATGTAGTCCTGTGTCGTGCAGCCGTCTGCCAGTGGTGCTGACACTAACAGGAGGACTCATGAAGGGCAGCACTGCTCGTTGACTGTCCGTAATCGTGGCTGTTGGGTCAGTCAGATAAGGTACAGCGATAAGGCTCATCCTTGCTTGCATCACAGTCGCATGTCTCACGATGTCAAACCTACCCACCAAGTTCTGTCAGGTGATTCCGTCTTGCTGCAGCTGATTTTCTGATGATGCGTGTATTTAAACCTGGACTCTGATCAGCCAACTATCAGTAAAACCATTCGACGGTGTAAGCTTATAATGACAATGTGACGATGTTATTCCATGGCACTGAAATAAACAGAAAATAGTCTCATATATGAGACACAAAATCTAAATTGAATGTGAAGGTAAGTTATTAATTAAGTGTTCCATTTGAATATAATGCACTTGACAGATTAAATCTATTTAAGTATACGTTCTGAGATGAGCACAGTGAGCACAGTGCTTATATACTGTTTCCTTTTTATCTTTCACTATTATTTTTGGTCTCACATGAGGGAACAAAGCAGTTTTCACAAGCAGGTAAGAGGTCGAATGAACCGGGGAAGCCTTCTGCAATATGGTAGAATCTTTTTATAAGAGTACTGAAGTCTTCAGAGCATCTCAGACAGTAAGTAATCTCTGGGGAATATACTTGCTTGGTATTTTAATGATCTCCCTCTGATTTCCAAATTAGGTTTTTTTCTGGTTTGCCTTACAAAGCTAATAATAACAGACAGTGTTAGATCTTGAGAGATTAAATTAAATACCTGTGTCTGAGAAGACAGACTGCTCCATATTCACATCACCAGAGACTTTCACCCACAGTTTCAAAGAAATAAATACATGGGTAAGACTTTTATACAACACACGACATACGACACAACACCACCTCCAGTTTAAGAGAAATTACAGTCGAAGTGTGCCGTACATGTGTAATGTAAACAGTGCTTTGACAAATTACTGCAATGTTTTTGTTTCAGCCAGCATGGAAGAGCATAGGCAGTGTGAATACGACCAATACAAGTTGCGAATGCCACATTGAGTGTGACACAGAATCCCTACCAGCATCAACACTGACACACGCAACATGCCATGCCTTGTGATTGACTGAATGCACATGAAGGGAGACATGCTACTAGCATGTACTAGCATGTGTCTATCAGCAGCGCATAAGCAGATCCACTGATGGAGATGGTTCTTTCTTCTTGGCCAAGGCTCCATTGCAAATAGTGTTACTAGGTTAAATAGTACATCATCAAAGGAATAGTTGCACCCAGAGGGAATCAACCAACAGGTATGAAACTTGCTGGGTAGGTTTGACATAATGAGACATGCAAACGATTCAAGTTTCACGCTCGGCCTGTGACTTAAGCAAGGACGGGCCTTATCGCTGTACCTGACTGACCTAACAGCCACAAGTGCAGACACTGAGCAAGCAGTGATGCCCTCCATGAGTCACCCTGTTAGTGCCAGCACCACTGGCAGATGACTACACGACACAGGACTACACCACGGCAACATCACCAAAGACTTCAATGGTGTCAGACTCTCATGGAGTGACTCAGAATGGCAGCTGGTCATCTTCATTGGTTCTGCTTTTGTCTTGGTGGAGATGGCCAACAAATCACATGTCCAGAAGGCCTGGTGTCACTCCATCTCTACCCATACCACATCATCTGCAGGAACTGGGTGAGAATATTCAAGCAGCAAGGGATGGATTATCACAGGACACCATTAGGAACCTCTACAACTCCATGCCGAGATCTTTTGATGAGGAGTGTGATGTTTAAATATTCACTTTGCTTTATATTTTAAGGTGGGCTATCAAAGGATTGCCATATTCAATAATGACACTGAAGTGCTTTGAACAGTTAATCATGAAACACGTCAGGTCTTTCCTCCCCCCTTCCAACCTCCTCATTGAGTAGCAGATGACACAACTGCAGTGTGTCTCATCACCAACAATGATGAGACAGACTGCAGGAACGAGGTAGGCTGTCTGGCCTCATGATGCAAACACAACAGTCTCTTCCTGAACTCCAACAAGACCAAGCAGATTGCTGTGGATTTCAGGAGAACTCACACCCAGCATACTCACTCTGTCCATCAACAGTGCTGCTGTGGAGAGGGTGAGCGGCACCGAGTTCCTGAGTGTGCACCTCACGAAGACCTCCCCTGGATCAACAACACAGCATCACTGGCCAGAAAGGCTCATCAGTGGCTATACTTTCGCTGCAAGCTAAGAAGAGCTAGAGCCCCTACCTCTATCATGTGCACCTTCTACAGAGAGATCATCAAGAGCATCCTGACCAGCTGTATCACTGTGTGGTATGGGGCCTGCAAAGGAGAGCAGCTGAGAAGATCGTCAGCATCTTTCTCCCCTCCCTTCAGGACAACACCCGCCTCACATGTAAAGCCCTCCACTTGTCAGGAGATCCTACCCATCCAGCTTTATCAATCTGCTGCCATCAGGGAGGAGACTGCGGAATTCCAGGGCTAGGACCAGCAGACTGAGGGACAGCTCTGTCCACAAGGTCAGGATGCTCCTTGCTCTAGTCCCACTCCAACTTCTGCCCCCTGTACACATGAAGTCAGCACCCTGAACCCACCCCCCTGTCAATAACAAACTGGGATGCAGTGAGATTTATAAACATTAAAAATCTGAATTTTAACAGTATAGATGAGTATTGGTTGACTGTTAGGCCAACAAAAGCTGTTATATGTGTTTAGTAAACATTAATAAACTTATTCTTAACCACCAATAAACGCTTTATGAAGGTAGTTTTGTGTTATTTCAATGTGTTATTGAAAAATGTCAAAATGTATTTCTTTTACTGAAGTGCAACAATGGCCTATAAATACATAAAAACACTAAAAGTCCTACCAGTGCAAACGATCCAGGCATGTGGATTAATTGGACTGGATTCATTTTTAAGCAAGTTGAACACTTCATTTATTTTACAGTATGAAGCCAAGAACGCATCATTAAGCACAGCAGTGCTGACACATCCAGTGTATCTTTCAGGGAAGGAGCGCTCCCTCTTCGGGGTTTCCATTCGGCTCAGTCTCTCACAGCAAGAGCCCCACCACCCCGTCTTTAACCAGCCACCTGAGGAATTGGACCACAACAGTATGGCCCCAAGCTAGCAGCGTGAAGATGCACAATACACAATGTAACTATGAGATGAGACCTGTGGCTAAACCACAACGTGACAGCAGCACGTATTTCCATTTACATACTGCGTATGTACACCGTATATACATTATTACACTATACATATATAATATATTAGGTGACACTTTATATATTTTTGGTGGTTAATAATGCTCAACATACTCAACACTGTAGCAACAATAAAACATCTAAATACATTCCATAAATGATCAAGACTTTCAATTACTAAAAAGGATTTATTAATAATCTGCTAATTTCAGTTACTTTTGACCTTGTAGGGTCCAAGTTTATATCTGAACTCTAGGTTTGGGTTCAGGTTAGGTTTAGGGTTAAGATTAGGGTTGGTTTGAGGTTAAGGTTAGGATTAGGCTTTGGGTTTCAAAACCTAATCCCAATCCTGACCCTAATCCTAAACCTAATTTTAGGTTAGGGTTAGTATTAGGGCCAAGGTTAGGATCAGGTTTGGGGTTAGAATTAGGGAAAGGGTTAGTGTTAGGATTAGGTTTTGGGTTGAGGTTAGGATTAGGTTTTGGGTTGGGGCAAGGGTTGGGTTTGGGGCAAGGTTCTGCTTAATGGCGGTAACATATTAAGCCTGATTTACCTCAGTGTATTTAGATGTTTCACTACTGCTTCTTCACTGATGCACATTGTAGACGTGTTGCTGATTCTCCATCTAGAGGTTATTAGTCATCTAAGAAGGAACCACTAAAAATAAAATGTTATCTTGGATTATCAGAGTAATATTGTCTTAGCTGTCAACATGTGATGACCCCATCCAAAATTATCCAGACACCCTGTTCAATTCAGTGACTTTGACGTAACCATCATTTTTCTCAGGGGGCCACCCAGCTGCTTGTCCAGTCTCAGGTCATTTCAAGGCTAGGCTACAGCAACTCGTTCCTGGCTGATCTTCCTCTACAGGCCATTAGGTCCTTGCAAATGGTTCAGAATGCAGCACCTCGGCTTACCTTTAATCTTCCCAGGTTCAGCCACACTACTCCACCGCTGAGTTGCCTCCACTGGCTTCCTGTTGTTGCCCGTATCAGATTTAAAACTCTGCTGCTTTCTTACAAAGCCAAGAATGGACCAGCCCCCACCCCTATCCCCCCATATACCTTATGGCAATGGTTAAGAGTCGACCTGTTCCTAAAGCCCTTCTTGCTTCAAGTACAATTCGACCTGCCATCCCTGATGATACGTGGAACACAAGCGTCCAGACTCTTCTCTGTCCTGGCTCCTAAATGGTGGAAAGAACTTCCACTTGCTGTCTAACCAGATGAGTCTCTTGCTGTCTTCAAGCACAGACTAAATACTGATATCTTTATAAACCACTTAAATGAGTGATACTAATAGATGTACCTACTGAAATCATTTGTTTTGACACTTATACTAACCATCACCTTTTCTTCTCTATAGGATTAAGCACTGGGTGGGGATTGCTAGGTAGTGCACCTCTGCAGTATTTAACTCTGTATTCTTCTCTCCAGGTATTAGCACTGGCCCTTGTTCAGGCTGGGTCTAAGCTCATGGCGGGTTTTAGACTTTAACCTTCCTATACTAGATAGGAGACATTGTCCAACAGAACACTAAGCACCTTTTTAAGTCGCTCTGGATAAGAGCATCTGTTAAATGGCACAAATGTAAATGTAAAAGAATCAGAAATCAGAAAGACTTCGTCTTCCTTAATGTGGGTCCCTGGAAACCCTACTCTGGTTGGAAGTAGTTGTGGGTGGGACATGATTTGATTTCTTAGGATTAGATTAGGTTGAAAGGCAGGCGTTCTGGAGACTTGAATACTTGCAGAATCTATCTGTTTAGCATAAAGGCCAAAGAAAAAAAGGTTATGTCAAAAATGTACTAGAGTGTTTTTCTCACAGCCAGTTAGCTTCCCAGTGTGGCAGAAAACAGCTCCAACACGGGTTACAGTGTGATCAAACTGAAAGTGTGACAAAACTAATTATATTACAACCCGTCCAAACACCAAACACAGGGTCTAAAGAGAAAAGAACAAAGGAGGTCATCTTCAGACATACATGTACAGTCTGTGCAGCCCAGAGCAGAGGTGAATGTGATGACGGGTTATTTGCGTTAAGATTGGTCAGGTTGGTGGAGGGGGAGAGAGAGGGAGAACATGCTAGGATATTTTCTTTGCCAGAGAGCCATTTAGAGGCATTGCCTGAAATTGCTACACCTTGCTCAAAGATTACAGATGATAAGCCACAGTGAGTTGTGCTTAATGTGTCCAAAGACATAAACTAACAAAGTGACAAGGGTTCATTTTGATTTCAGGTTGACCTTAAGGTGCAGCCAGTGTGTTTGGTGTAGCTCAGCGGATAACACCACTACCTGCCAAATAGCCACCACCACGCGTGGGAGACTGGGGTTCGAATCCCAGTCTGGGTGACTATGCTGTGCTACACCAATAAGAGTCCTTGGGCAAGACTCCTAACACTACATTGGCCTACCTGTAATGTTATTAACCTTGTAAGTCGCTCTGGATAAGAGTGTCAGCTAAATGCCGTAAATGTAAATGACACAGTTGGTCACACAACTTGAACAGAAGAGCACTGCCAATAGAACAGGATGCTCTGGCTTAGCCATGCATGAGCCCAAGGTCACCATGCCCAGTGGTATAACCCAGGGGGTATAGATTCACCCTAGCACTGGACTGTGGAGCAGTGAAACTGTGTTCTTAGGAGTGATGGAGCACCACCTTTGAGATGAGTTGTCATCATGCCTTTTGAGAACCATTGCTCAGCATCAGCACCTTGCCTTTTTAATGCTCTTGTGACTTTAAATACAATCAAATCATCACAGCAAACCCGCCTCTACCTTTACCCCTTTAGTGGTATTAGGCAGCCAAGTGAGAACAGGATGTTACAGACTCCTTAAACGAAGAGTGTGGCTGAAACTCAGTAGTCAGGAGGTGTCCACAAAGTATTGGCCATATAGTGTAGAATGCAAAAGTGTCTGTGCATAGAGGAAAAAAAGTTGGACTCCACATCTAATCCAAAAACCAAAAACTGAAAAACCAAGCCTCTCTGCCGTGAGTGACTTAATTGCTGGTGTGTGTTTGATTTGCCAAAAGCTGCCAGCTTTGCGCCTCTCCTGCATTCCCTCCTTCAAACCTCATGCTGCAGCGCTTCCTGTTCTGTTATTTCCTTCTCAACACCTTCATGACTATGCAAAAAGCTGCCGAGAACAAGAAAATCATGTGCGTGAAGCACCATCCATCAAGCGACCTGTCCTCCGAGACACACACGCAGGAAACAAGCAGATGAAAAAGAAAGAAAATGCTGGACGAGAGGAGTCTCATCTGTGTCTGCCGGAATCTTTGCTTTAGAGAGGAGGGAAAGATTTAGCAGGTACAACTGGTGTGTGTGCTTGCGTACGTAAAGAGTTGGGTAGCAGCTTTCATGCACTCCTTCAACTGGAAAAGCCAAATTTACTTGCGGCCCATGTGTGGAAATTAAAATGCAAATCAGTACATCCATTGTTTTTCTGATTTCGGAGAGCAGCTCATTTGCATACACTCACCAAGCACTTTATTAGGAACAGCTCTTTGTATCTACACGCATTGTCTGTTTCATCAGCTTCATTCACCATGTAGAAGCTCTTTGTAGTTCCCTCTGTTCCTCTGTGCATTTTGTTAACCCCCTTTCACCTTTTTAGGACCCCCAAAGAACAGGTATTTTTTTGGTTGGTGGATCATTCTCAGCACTGCATAGACACTGACGTGGTGGTGGTGTGTTAGTGTGTGGTGTGCCGGTCCATGTGGTTCAGACACAGCAGTGCTGCTGGAGGTTTTACTCACTGTCCTCTCTACTAGACACTCCATCCTTGCTGGTCCACCTCAAAGATTTGAAGTCAGAGACGATAGCTCATCTGCTGCTGCACAGTGCAGTGTTGGTCATCCTCTAGTTGTTCATCAGTGCTTACAGGACACTGCCCACTCAGCGCCGATGGCTGGATATGTTATATATGTATTCTTAGTTCAGCAGTGACACTGAGGTGTAGCGACGCATCACACACAAACACACCACCATGTCAGTGTCACTGCAGTGCTGAGAATCCACCACCCTAATAATAACTGCACTGTGTGGAGCCTTAAAGGAACTGAGAGGTCACCCCCAATGCCCTGATGCATGGTGCCTATAAGTGAATGTGGAATATAAAACTTTTGTATCAGAAAACGTATATTTACCAAGATTTGCAAGGGCGATGATTGGAAAGCAGAAACGAGTAGAAATGCAGAAACGCATGTTTCTACAGCTTAACAACAGACAGGCCACTCTGGTCATCCATTCTGTCTAAAAGAGTATATATGAAGGTCTCTGCTGAATGCTGCAGGTAATTAGTGGGTCATCTATAAGGAACAGCAGATCAGGTCATGTGTTGACGACCTACAGACTTTTCACACAAAGCCTTGTGTATTCAGTACCAGTGTTCAGTTTGTATATGAGAATGTCTCACTTTTTATGAGACCATTTCATCAGCTCCACCCTGTAGGAGCACTTCTACAATTGTAGTTCTACAATTACAGACTGTAATGCATCTGATTCACTGTATACAGTACATTGTTACCCCACCTTTTACCCTGTTATTTAATAATTCTCAGGAGTGCAGTGACAGTGATGTTGTGGTGGTGCGGTAGTGTGTGTTGTGGTGGTATGAGTGGATCAGACACAGCAGTGCTGTTGGAATGCTTAAACATGATGTCCTCTCACTGTCCACTCCATTAGGCACTCCCACCTTGCTGGTGCACCCTGTAGATGTAAAGTCAGAGATGATAGCGCATCTGCTGCTGCAGAGGAGGATGCTGCTCACAGGATGCTGCCCACAGGATGCTGCCCACAGGATGCTGCCCACAGGGCGCTGTTGGCTGAATACTTTTGGTTTGTGGACTACACTCAGCCCAGCAGTGACTCCAGCAGCACAGTGGTTTCTATCCACTTACACCAGCACAACACACACTAACATACCATCACCATCTCAGTGTCACTGCAGTGCTGAGAATGATCCACCAACCACATAATACCTGCTCTGTGTTGGTCCTGTTGGGGTCTTGACCACTGGAAAATAGGTGATGGGGTGCTAATAAAGAATGTAGAGAAACAGATGGACTACAGTCTGTAATTGCAGAACTACAGGGTGCACCTATGTGATAAGTGGAGCTAATAAAATGTATAAGGAGTGTAGATACATTAAGGTAGTTTTAATGATTGTGATCAGTGTATGTATATATTCACAGGAATCAAAATCACAATGAAATGAATGATGCTAGGCACCTGACTAGTTTTGTTAACATATGAATCATAAGAAACTGATATAATAACACAGATAGTTGTAACCTTTGAAGATGGTTAAACTCTATCATAATCAATAGACAGTACAGATCAGAATAACGTTTAGGAATGCTATCATGTGACCAGGATATAATATCCTAAAGATTTTTGGGTTTTTCTAAAACAGGTGAAACATTAGCTTTCATGCAAATGTAAATTTGAGTGTTGTCAGCATCTAAACCAGTCATGCTGTTGAATAATGTAGCCAAGGGGGCATAAAAATTAAATGTAAATTGCCCACATACTAACCCCTGAGGAACACCATAGGTCTATAGCAAAGTTGAGTGATGCACTGAATGGAAAACAAATAAAAAAAAATGTAAGAATTTTTAAACAGCCAGAGTTAGCATTAAGATTACTCAAAAAAGTTCCTTCCATGCGTTGATTCTTCCTAAAACGAGATGGAAACGGCACTAAGAGCTTATAAGATGTAAGATGCTCTTGTTATTGATCACAGAATACAAGCTCTACTGTTTTGCAATACTGCAAATATTTCTACAGGATTTCTGTAAGAATTCACAGATGAGCCCAAACAATAATTCCACTTACAGATGAATCGAATTATCCTATCCACAACAGTGCATATACATGTCTGAGATATATGTGACTCTAAGCGATCAGTTGGTTCTTGTATTCTATGTGTTGGATGGGAAGAAATAGGCAGCTGCAGAGTCTTGAGTGACAAGGGCCAAATCGTTACGGCCAGACACTGGGGTCAAACGGCAGGGCTTGTGGTGTGCCCCAGGTCCAAGTTTAACTGGTCTTTTAAATTCCCCAGATCTCAATCTGATCGAGCATCTCTGAAACATGCTGGAACTTACTGGGCTTAAAGGATCCACTGCTAACATGTTGGTACCCGCTGCTACAAGTCTTGTGTAATCCATACATCAGTGCCACGAGCAACCTATTAGGCAAGAGATCATAATCATAACTTATCATTTCTAGGTGTATAGGAATATATAGTGTTCCTATACTTTGTTATGTGGTACTATCTGTTGTAATTACCTAATATATGTGTATGTATATATATTTATGTATATATTTTTTATTTTATTATTATTATTTTTTTAGTTAAAGCATTTTGATACAGTAATCTCTTACAAGCCAGGCTCTTGGTTATTAGCATCGAAAAAATAAAAGGCAATTGCAGTATTTGATTTATCATGGAGCATGCACGCTGCTTACTCCTCTAGTTAGTTTCCTTTCTGATCTGGATCATGTATGCCTTGTGCAGTGGTCATGGGAAAACAAATCATCCTTTATTTGTAGCTGCATTCAATCAGCTGCACTGATTTCTCCCCTCAACCTTTCCAGGAGAAGCAAGAGAGCACAAGCCCATGAAAGGTGATTAGTCCAGATAGAGTGAAAGAGAGCTAGAGCAGAACTCCAGACTAATACCGGCTGTTTTTCAGCATGCTTTTGCCCCTGACAAGTAACCTCCAGTTGCATCTACAGTATGGACCCGTAAGAAAAGTCCAGCAACTATCAAAGAAAGATTTAAAGATTTAGGAGCTCTAGGAAGGAGATGTCAGTGCAGGGTCCTAAAGCCCCCCACCTCATAGTTAATGCACCATACCTTTATATGCTTACTATGGTATGCTTGGCATGCTATCCTACATCACAAATACAGAACAGGAAGTATCTTTTTCAAATCACCTGGTTTGTTGGATACTGAAATGATAAAAAAGATCCTTATATGTTTACATAAAAACAGACAGAGACCTCGCCATTGCTCCTGTGATATACTGTACTTCACTATTACAAGTTACTGGGACAGTAAAGAAGCACCACTCTACACTAATCATGCTCAGCTCATGACCAGGCTTATGCAGGATGAATTTTGATATATTCAGGGCTGGCATGTGGGCAGTGGAGCTTTGAGTGTATGACCACTAGGGGTGCCAATTTTCTGTCAGTTTATGATGACTCTTGTAGGCATCTTGTAGGCTACCCTTGTTAACCCTCAAACAGCCAGGCATAGATTTTATTAGATGAAATATTTTCCTCCCTTTTAAACTGAAAAGGAGAGGCCAAAACCAAAGGGAGTCAAAAGCCAGAGTGAGAATAAACAGAGGAGAAACGCTCAGAAATGCAAACCAGGTTTGGCAAAACTTCACAATGAGGAAGTGTTTGAGCGGGGTATATATACTGAAGCTAAGTGGCTGCAGCTGGGCTAAAACTCAGGTGACCTAGAGCGGTGCTGATTGGATGGTTGGAGATATGTGGGTGTGATGTTAATGGATGATACACTGAGAAGTGTAGAGTCTAGAGAAGTGGAGGAGCCGGGGAAACCAGGAAGCGTGACAGCACCGTTTCTGTTGGTCCATTTGGCTTGATACCATCAAGGGCAATGTTTGTTTTCGACTTGTGCTAAAAAGTTAAAACATCCTCAAATACTTAAAACATGAGTGCACAGTTTCTATTATGCTCTCACATAACTTATGTCACTATTAGTCAACAGCATTTTGTTTTTTGGGTGATGTTAATATAGTGATATGTTTTGTCAGTCATTACTAGGCATCACTATAGACTGCACAACCCATATCAATCAATACACATAACAACATGTATTCCTGTCCTGTGGGACAGTGTTGAGGGGCCCTGAATGCATAATGATCAAACCTACAAGACCCCATAGTCTTGATTTGCTGTATTCTCAACAGGTAATTGACCTGCCTATGACCTTTGCTGCTGTTTATTTGATCTTTACCCAATCTTTATTTTAACAATGCTTCTTATGCAAAGTGGGATAAATGGATTGGATTCCAGCTCAAATAAATGATCAAAAAGATCAACCGTAGATTAAATTGACCATCATTATCATATGACAGAAGGTCTCATAGCCGCTATTGTATTTTGTCCTATAGCTTTTTAAAAAAGTATGTATTGTAAAAGCATAAATGTGTAACTGAACAATAGGAGAACTATTACAGCAGTAATGCTCTGCTTTTTCAAGTGCACAGTTTCTATATATCTGTTTATAAAAAATAAAACTAAACATAATGTGCAAGTGGTGCATATTCTATTTAGGATATATTCATATTTTTAACTGTAACATAATGCTGTAGTTGCCCTATTTCCTGATAAATCCCTAATCATAAAGAGTTCCTAAGCTGGATCATGGTGTTTTGTGATGGCAATAATGCAAAATGTACATAGTTGGGGGGTCTGCAAGATTGCAGTCAGGTTAGAATGGACATAAAGGGATTACTGCATTGACCATGGTTGCAATCCTGTAACAAATCTGAAAATTTGTGCACTGCCATCTATTATTTTCTTGTTGGGATTATTATTAGTCATTCTAAGAATAAGGTACAAATATTAGAATATGTATTTATTAGGGAAAATGCAGAACACGTGTCAATAGGAGGCAGCCGAATAGCCACTATAGCATGAGGTCAAATACTTTTTCTTTGGAAGGTGATACTGTGATACTGTTTAGAGTGCAAACTGCTGAACTGATGAAGTGTTGGTGACATTTAGGCAGATGCAGGCATAAACAGAGTACTATAAACGATGTTAGATGTGTTAAAAACAAGTTCAACAGTAACTCAAAACAGGCTTTGCGCCTCTGGAAATGAGGACTTTTCTCTTTCGCTGTGTTGTAAACAATTTGTTACAAGACTGTCTGAATGGACTGGCTGAATGTGAGATGATTCATTGTATAACCTATAGCCTGCAAACACAAGGCGGAATCAATCCATCTAATTCCAGACAAATACCTACACCTCCTCTATTTTCTGCCGACCCAAACCTTCTTCCTATTGGTACCCGTTTCCCATCCTTCACTGATTTGCCCCAGTTTATCATTCTCAGCTTAGTTTATAAGGGTTGGAGCCTTGTCAAGTAAAGTTGTTGACGTTTCTGCTTGGCTATAACTCTTTAAGCTTGATGCCAACTATGTGCTGCTCATGTAAATATGACACTAACAACATGGATGCCTCTGAGAAGACAACAGGTGTGGAGACCGGTGAATTTAGGGTCCATATGTCTGGTCTCCTGATGACTAGAAATTCAGGGCTTGTTGTTCTACTGAGTTGTAGAGTTTGACTTTGTCATGAATTTGCATGTTGCAAAGCATTTACTTCTCCTGTGGATGTATTCATGATGCCATCTGGGATTAGTCAATGTCAACTTCCATCGCATGCCGTTACATAACTTAAAATCAAAGTCACCCTTGTTATTCAACAGCATTTTCCTTTTTGGATCGTGATTAATATGGAGATACACTTTTGTCAGCCATTTCCACAGGCATTACTATAGTCTGCACCATCGCTATCAACCAATACACATGTAAAATATGTTTCTCTTTTCTTTTGGGACAGTGTTGAGGGGCCCTGAATGTATAATTATCAAGCCTACAAGACTCCATACCCTGATTTGCTGTATTCTCAACAGGTACCTGAACTGCCTTTGACCTTTTCTGCTGTTTATTTGATCTTCACCCAATATTTATTCCGGCTCTTTGCAAGTAGGATAAATGCTGGACTCAAAAAGATCAACCGTAGATGTAAATTGACCATCATTATCATATGACAGAAGGCCTCATATTCCTACATAAAAAATTCTGTATTGTAAGAGCATAAATGGTAAACTGAACAATGGGAGAACATTTACAACACTGTGAAATAAGCCTGTGTCTGCTTATTTCAGTTCTAGTCAAAACAGCTATTGAGTACATTTTTTTTCCTGAAGGTATTTCAGGGAATATTGGATATAAGTAGGGAGAAGGTCAATGGAAAATAACTGGAAAAAATATACCAGGTGTTTGTAAAACAGGAGTTTAACAAAAGATTTAGGAACGATGGGAATGGTCAAAGACCTGGTAGACCACCAAAACCATTCCACATCAGACAAACAGTACTTCATGTTTTTGTCTTTGAGAGCTTCAAGCTTTTCTCGTCAGGGCATTAGATCTGAAAAAATCCACAGAAGTTCCTGTTCATCCTTCTAGAGCTCCTGATGCGTCACTGATTGTAGTTTGGGATTACTGGGATTGTGAGAAAATGAAAGCTTCTAAGTCTAGAGGTATTGGAAAGTATCCCTGCAGAATGCTTTGAAAAACTAAAGAGTGTCCTGAAAAGAATGAGTTCTATTATAACGACAAAGTCTGGATGCACTAAATACTGAACAATTATGCATAGCTGTTTAGGTCTAAACTGTTGATGGATTCAGCCAAAAAAACTGAGTATACTGTATCATCATATCCTGGACTTGTTAGAACAGATGAAAGACAAAACTTTGTTTGGTCAGGAAGGGTAAGACTCCAGGAATTTCTAGGAAATCCAAGAGATTTATGACAACCGCCTTTATATTTAACAATGGGCCAGTTCCTTATCAGAAAGCAAAACTGAGACAGCTCAGATCAACCCGTAAAGTATCCAGGCCTAGAGTAGCGTAGATAAAAGCACAGAATAGCTCTTTTCTATTTTCTGCTGCCCCCTGGAAATCGTGCTGCGTGATTAGTTCAGAATGGGGGCAGATTTACTGCAGGGGAAACAGCGGTGGGCCCACAGCCTTATCTTGAAAGTCTAAGTCTTTCCCAAAGCTGATGTGCACATCGGCCCTGCAAACAACATGATAAATGAACAGGGATTCAGATGCGTGATCAGGTGGACAGTCAGTTCTGCCTGGTTCCTGATTTTGTGGTTAAATACGGCCTTGCCTGCTCTGGCACGGGTTTGTGCTTTGATGTGGGGAAGTGTTGCTCTGCTGATACGGCGGAAAGTTGCCAGCAAACTGTGTTTGGCAGCGTCTTACGGTACGAATGCGAAGAAAGAGGCAAGTCTTTATTCTTGCTGTAAACAACTCTCTCCCGCAGACTACACACAGACTGCACTCTCGCTGGAGTCCTGCTGGGTTTCGAATTAATTTAATCTAACATTAGACGCTCGTTTATCACTGCAGGATTTCATTTACAGAATTTGTTGATTTGAAAATGAAGTGGTGGAGGTCCGCTGTCTCCTGGGCCTACTTTATGTAAAGGTAGCACAGCTTAGATAAATGAAAGTTAATGGCTTCTCTGTGATGGAGGTTAAGGTATGGCATCTTTTTCACATTAAAAGACTAGTAACACATTTGGTTAATAGTATTCCGGAGCAATATGAACTATGGTGACACATATAAGCACTTTAACAACAACCCCACCAAAAAAGGCTTTGAGTTTAATACCTCACGTAATATGAGTGTAACCATTGACACAGAAACGGAATCCGATCATGCATGGTACAGACCAATGAGTGAGGCTTATAGTACATGCTATAGACCATGAAATAGACCAGTGGTGGAAGAAGTACACAAACCATGTACTTGAGTTAAAGTGGAGATACTCATGGTAAAGCATTAGACCTCCACTGGAGTAAAGGTACTCTACCTTCAAATGTATCTAAGTAGTGTGGCATGGTGGCACGATGCGTAGCATTGTTACCTCACAGCAAGAATTGTCTTGGTTTTATTTGCAGCTGGGGTGTCCAGGGTCATTTCTGTGTGAGCTCCCTCTGGGTGCTCTGGTACTCCCACAGTCCAAAGACATCCAGTCAGGCCCTGAGATGTTAAATTGAACCTAGGTGTATGTGTATGTCTGCCTGCCCTGTGATGGATTAGTGGCCTGTCCAGGGTGTTTCCCGCCTTGCCTCCTGCGACCCAGAATGATGAAGTGATTTAGAAGATGAGTAAGTTAGTGCACTTATGTATGGAAAATAACAGTAGTTTGATTTATTATGGCTCTAATATCCTATGATTTTCTACCATTTTTGGCACAAGACTCTTCATCAACTCACTTAAGGTGAAGAGACTCTAGTGTCATTTCCGGTCCACAAGTCTTTAATAGAAGGTCATTAATTAGTCTGACACTGATGCCTATTCAAATGATCGTAAGCACACTAAAGGAGAACAGTTTTCATTAGCTCGAACCAAGCTCTGTCCAACAGGTCTAAACAAGCTTAAAACACAGTGACCACTGTACCCTGATTGGTGGGCTCACTTCCTGCTTCTTTCATTGTTAAGACATGTTAGGTTTTGATGCACACATAAGCAAAAAGGTAGGACAGATTGGGCCATAACGATTACATTTACTTCCTTACTGTCCACCCCTGGTATAGACCAATAAGACCAGCTATATACAGGGGTTGGACAATGAAACTGAAACACCTGGTTTTAGACCACAATCATTTATTAGTATGGTGTAGGGCCTCCTTTTGCGGCTAATACAGCGTCGGTTCATCTTGGGAATGACATACTGTATACTGCGTCCTGCACAGTGGTCAGAGGGACTTTAAGCCATTCTTCTTGCAGGATAGTGGCCAGGTCACTATGTGATGCTGGTGGAGGTTCGTCCTTCTTGGTGGTATGCTGACATTACCCTGGATACCGTGGCTCTTGATACATCACAAAGACTTGCTGTCTTGGTCACAGATGCACCAGCAAGACGTGCACCAACAATGTGTCCTCTGTTGAACTCTGGTATGTCACCCATAATGTTGTGTGCATTGCAGTATTTTGAGCAGAACTGTGCTCTTACCTGCTAACTGAATCTTCACACTCTGCTCTTACTGGTGCAATGTGCAATTAATGAAAATTGGCCACCAGGCTGGTCCAATTTAGCCATGAGACCTCCCACACTAAAATGACAGGTGTTTCAGTTTCATTGTCCAACCCCTGTATCTCCACTGTCCTAAGAACCTCCAGTAACTTTACAGAAAACATCAAAAACATTCTGAACCTTGTAAGTCAGTGTACACAGGTTTAATTTGAAATGATCTTTAAGACGTTCTGCTGGTCTACTGGCTGGCATATCAAAATTATGTATGTTCAAAACACTCAAATGTGGTGCACAGACCAATTAAGCATGGCACCAGAATATAAACTGCTGCATTATTACATAAAGTTATTTAAAATAATAATAAAGCTTTGCATATAGAGCGCAGGCCAAAAATGGAAACACTGATATGTAGGGGTTCATAAAAAAATATTTCAGTTAACTATCATCATTTTTGACCACATAGAGTGATTTTTGGTTTATATAAATACATATAGCTTATCATACCAATTTATTTACAACACATGAAGACTCTCCTACTTTGAGCCTGGCCAAACACACAGTATTGGGAGTAGAAGCTGAACAAAGATTATAAATCCTTTGTGGCAGAATTTCATCTATTAAAGTGCGATAACGTCAGTTAACATCTACAGACGGTGGAGGCACGGTAGACGTTTTCCACAGCCCCTGGCTCCAGTGTGTGAACATCTCTCCTCCGAGCACTTGCTTTCTTTAATGCCGACAGCTTTTGAGGTTAAAACATGAAAAGTCTTCCCCTGTAACTTTAAAGCACAAACTGCCTTCTGTGTAACATGATATGGCAGCAGTGAAACGCTTGCACACAAAGGTACTTCCTTTTTGTAGGAAGAATTCCTTTCATTCTCACATTTTTTGTGTAGTTTAGTTTTAAGTGAGCTCGGTGGCCATCCTGTACATTGTGTGAAAATATCTTAATGAATGGACCAATAGAAATGCCCCAAAACGGCTTTAAATAATATCACTTTACATGAACTCATATTAAAAGTAAAGAATGTGACCTAAAGTTTCATATTTGAGATGCTAGTTTTTGTTTGGACAGCGATGATATGTTGAGATTCAGATGCTGGTTTGCCATTAGAATTCAGCATGTTTGCCATCAGCTTAGAAGCCATTGAATCGGAGGCAAGGTTGTTTCTAGCTCAATCACTTGGCCACGCTGCAAAACCTATTGTTATTTTACACAGGTATTGTTGCTGTTGTGGTTATTTCAGTAGAAGTGGACTAGGTATTCTGAGCAGGTGAGTCTGAGCTGATGAGTACTATGAGCAGAAACAAACAAAAAAGTTAAAAGGGCCTTAAACATATTTCTAGAAATTATTTCAGGGTCTTGTGAAGCAACATAGCCTCTAAAAAATCCAAACCACTACAGAAACACTCAGAAGCTTTAATCTCTAGTTTTGCATAATCTCCATATATACATGAGGGGTCCTGGTGGGGGGCATCACCATAAGTAACCATAAATAAATCTGAAGGTAAAATAAAGGAATTCACTCAATCAATGAAATGATGCTACGCCAGCACCCAGCTAAAGGTGGGCATTTCCTTCGCCTCAGTGGTCTTTACCCCTAACTAGAAAGCAATAAAAACGTAATCCATTATTTGTGTACATTTGACATTCTAGCCTTAAACATAAGATGATTTGATCATTGTTGCAAAAGCTGGTTGCTTCAGTTGGTTCAGTTTGTTCTGTTTGTATTTACAGATAATTGAAACAAGATTCTTCCATCGCTGACCAGATGGGACATATCCAAAACTGACATTTATGTTTACAGACAGTACAAGTCATGGCTACTCATAGAAGGTTTCATTATTTTAGCGCAAGGCTTTATTTTAGAATTAAAGTGAAGAAATCAAACTATAAAATAGCACCCACACTGTGTGGGAATTTTCAATGCATGGGATGGATTATCACCCATCACCCACACCATTAGGAACCTCTACAACTCCATGCTGAGATATCTGGCATGTGGAGACACTACTTCTGTATGTGCAGCTCAATAAATATTACCCATATCAGTCTAAATGGATCATCATTTATTCAGGAACAATAAATGATGATCCATTTATCATCTTTATCATCCTTCCTAATAGCACTGCACTTCCTTCCGGGTGCAACTATTCTATTGATGATGAGAGTATTAGAAGTGGCAATATGGTAAAAATACAATGTTGTGATACATTAAGAGTATTTGTGGTGCATCAGGATATTTTTTATCTTGTTAGTTGGAACTGTTACGTGTAAGCCTGTATTGTCTTTAGCATAACCAAAACCATGCATTTAGTTGGGTGTGTCTAAACTTTTGACTGGTACTGTACATTTTGATTCTGTCTGTTTTAGGTCAGACTCTGCAGCAGAAAGTCAGTTGTATGTGCTTTTGGGTGGAACATAAAGGAAGTGCAACTGATAACATATGACATTGCCAGCATATGGGTGTTATTAAGAACAGATCCCAGAAAAGAAGGCCAAATAAATAAATTAAAAAATAGAAATCTTAATTGGAGTGTGCCAGTTTCTACCCGGTCTGATGATGCAGTCAACTGACATTTGATGTAGAGCTCTTAAGTAATTAAATCCTGATTTTATGATTTTTTTTGCCACACAGATTATGAATACTTTAGTGAAATGATCCCTGCTGGGTGAATCTGCACAAGAGGCTTATTTTTTCCCCATTTGCCATGGTTTTGAAATTTAATACACATTAATTAACTTGATTACTAATTGACAAGTTGATTGTTTAGGGGGCATGTGTGCGAGTTTGTGTGTTTGTGAGAAGGGCAATTTCAGAATAACTTCAGAAAAACTTCATGCTGCTTTTTAATGTAATGCCTCTCTTTTAACACCCCATACTAAGACTGACATTTGAATGTTAAATGAGTTTTAAACATTTTGAAATTAACTTACATTACTAACAGTGTGAAGACATAAAGACATTACAGGTCTCGAAGGTACGTCTAGGACGTCTATGTATGGTGTTGCAGAGATATCTGCTGAAGTTAGAACGCTAATCAGCTAGCCCCGGCCTGCCATGTCTTGTAATACCACATTGTACCTGAAGAGGTGATAGTGTGTCACTATAGTGTCAACTGTGCCATCAGTCAAATGTTGGAGGATGAAGACTTAGCACATGAGTAGAAAAGTAAACACAGTGATGGCTAAAGATAATGACTAGCGACCGTTATAACAACTGCCAGCAAGAAACCACATTTGGCAGCAAACAAAAGAAATGATACAAACTGAAGCAAAGCAACAGTTAGCATTAGCATTGGATTTCACCACTGGAGATGCTCTTGGCTAATAAAGGGATCAGTTTTGATGTTGAACTTACAACGTTTCTTCTAGATTGCTATGGTGTTTAAGAGGGAGGAAGATATTTGGAAGATGCATTTTTCTGGTAATGCCCCCTGTTGTTTTGAGCATGAATTCCACAGGTGGTACCATCTTACAAATGGTTTCTTTAACACGCATCAGCTTCCACATTTGCTCAAGAAGATGTTGTGACACATGGGAATGTGCCATCTAAGCCTTCCCAAAACAGAACTGGAATCCTAAATGCAAGAAGCACAAGCAAACAAGTAATTAAAGAAATTACAGGCTTTAGTTTCATACTTCAGTTAAGCAATAAATTGTCAGGCTAAATTAAAGTGGCAGACAGAACACAGTGGAGAAAAATATAAATAAAAATGGGAAAAAATACAAAAGAAAAACGACAGGAACAAAACTCTCCCAAAGACAGGTGCTAATCTGGTTATTCCTGCAGTACTATAGAAGAATCACTTTTGCTTCCATAAAGAATCTTTCTACGGATGGCTCCTAAGGGGGCTATTTTTGCAAACTGAAATGAGACAGAGTAACCCTTTGAAAAGTTTAAAGAACGCCTACCTATAAAGGTTCTAAGAAGAACCCTTAAATTGGTAAAGAGCTTACTTCATGTGAACGTTCTGTGGTGGAGGGTGCACCGTGGTTCAGATGGGGCATCAGGCTCTTATAAACTGTCTCTCTCTGTAGTGTGAGGTGGAGCACATGTGGCCCACATGCCACACTCTGGAAAGAGAGATTGGGGTGAGAGACGTGTATAGAGGCCTGAGTAACCTGCATTTAAGTGACAGTTTGGTTTATTTTGGTTGCGTTATGTATAAATACAGTAAACTGGGTGACTCGTGCTGGGTGTGTCTTTATGTCTTGTTGAGGTTTTCCCCGTCAGTGTTCTTAGCCCCTCCCACAGTTCAAAATGTCTTTCATACTCACATGTCTCCTTTAAAAAAGCATTTGTAGACGAGATGTGTGAGGGAACTTTCTAAAATTTAAGGAACCTCCACATCATAAACCCCTAAATAATGTAAAGGTTGAGGGGACAATCATTTAAGACATGAGGAGAACATGCAAACTCCATACAGAAAGATCCTGGTAGCCTGACCAGGGAATCGAACACAGACCCTTACTGCTGTGAGGTGACAGCGACTGTGCTTCTCCCTATCATGTGAACCCTAAAGATGTTCTACACACTCACACATCTCCCATACAAGATGGCTCTCCAAAAACATTAATTACAAAGTTGTTTTGGATGCTAAAAGTAGATCTTCCCCTGCATCATGCAAAGCATATTTTTTGGAAACAGCAGCAGCAGCAGCAGCAAAGTCAAGCAATTTAATCTACAACAGTCACAGAAATCGACCATGATATCCTGCTGGGTCTGCATCTCATCAGAAACCTACAGACTTGGGGTTTGAGCCACTGGGTTTATGAATTGAGCACTCTCTCAATCCTAGGTCTGGCTGAACCTTCCATTACCCACTGAATGAGAAGGAATCAATTACTCTGTGGATGGCATGGAGTTGTCCAGCGCTTCTAATAACCATGCAAGCAGCACAATTCATGAAGCAAAGCCAGCCAGCTCAGACGCTGCGCCATGATCTGCAGGGATATGCGCTATAGGCAGCCAAACACCTGAAATAAATTGCTCTCACATTCTCGCTGTAGTGGCTGCCCTTTACCCTTTTGTACAGACGACTACAGCATACTTATGCATATACCTGTACTGATTCTTAGTCATCCATCACCAACATATAAAAATACATTCTTTTACATCATGAGTGCATCATTTCAGTTCTAGAGAAAACATCTACTGCTTGCTTTGTCATATCGCAAATCACATAGATCTCATAGAAGTACGTTCAATGTCTGTTCAGCATTCTTCAGGAGAAAGCTTGTGCTATGCATCACATCTTGTAAACTCGTACATTATCTAGAACCGTGATCTCCAACCTTCCTCCTGGAGAGAGCTACCTTACTGCAGGGCCTAGTTCCAACTATGATTTGCCACACTTGCACTAGCTAATGAACCTCTTCCCAAGTTCCTGATTGGCTGAATTAAATGTATTGTAGTTAAGCAAGGGGTGGGCCAGTTTATCGGGTACAGATTGGAACTGAACTCTACAGGAAAATAGTTCTCCAGAATTAGGGTTGGATACCCTTACAATAGGGAAAGTTTGATTTCCAAGTTTCCAACACTACTTCAACGTAGCGTCAGTTTAGCTGAGAGTTCTACTAACACATTTATAGTGCGACGTCTCAGTTAGATGAGCAAAGTATAGTTTAACTTAAGATGACGCACGGCTTACTTTTATATTGGATTGTACTCCAGTCAGCTCCCCATTTTGTCATTGCCACTTCCTTTTTTAAAATTAATGTAGTTGTACAGGCGTTGGACAATGAAATTGAAACACCTGGTTTTAGACCACAATCATTTATTAGTATGGTGTAGGCTTTTGGGGCCAATACAGCGTCAGTTCGTCTTGGGAATGACATATACTGCGTCCTGCACAGTGGTCAGAGGGATATTAAGCCATTCTTCTTGCAGGATAGTGGCCAGGTCACTACGTGATGCTGGTGGAGGTTCGTCCTTCTTGGTGGTATGCTGACATTACCCTGGATACCGTGGCTCTTGATACATCACAAAGACTTGCTGTCTTGGTCACAGATGCGCCAGCAAGACGTGCACCAACAGTTTGTCCTCTTTTGAACTCTGGTATGTCACCCATAATGCTGTGTGCATTGCAGTATTTTGAGCAAAACTGTGCTCTTACCTGCTAACTGAACCTTCACACTCTGCTCTTACTGGTGCAATGTGCAATTAATGAAGATTGGCCACCAGGCCGGTCCAATTTAGCCATGAGACCTCCCACACTAAAATGACAGGTGTTTCAGTTTCATTGTCCAACCCCTGCACATCTGTAAATAAAGTATTCATTGTCCTCAATGACATCCCAACCTTACAACTTGAACTCCTCTCAGTGCACAGTGCCCCAGACCTAGGGGATGGTGAGGAGATCTACCTTATCCTGAGGTCTGAGACACCACCATTTTCAATTCAAACTTATTATCACACTTCTCCTGATGACTAGGCATTACACAGTTGTTCCACTCTGCAGCCAAAACACAACAGAAAAAACTAAGAAAATTAATTTCTATAAAATGTAAAAAATGTTCTAGATAATTCATTTATTTACACATATAGCAAATAATGAATCAACTTCCAGTGCGTAAATCACCCACCAGCCTATGAGCGCCTCATTTACATATCATTTACATAAAACGCACCTTAATTCATGCATGTGTTTCGGTGGAGGCCCAATAAACGACACCTCTATGCTTATTCTGTACAGCTCATGAGCCAGTAGCTGTATTAAGATGGAGTCTGAAGTCAAGCAATGTGTGTCTCCTGTACTCAAAACTTAAAACTAATATGAATGTACAAGAATAAAATACAAAATAAACAAAATGTCATATGGTAGGGTGATGTATAGTATTTAAATTTGTTATTTTTTATTATCATTATTATTATTGCAGTGAATGCATTGACTGCTTGTGTTGTTTAATAATTTGTTTTTTATTGAGTGATGTCAGTAGTATAAAACAAAAGCACAGTGTAATTTTGCCATCTTGCTGTGTAAAACCTCCTTGCTGAAGTCCAGTACCGCACTCTGTTTGTGCACACATGTAGTCATCCAAAAGAAATCAGAGTAAGGGTATGCATGCACTAAGAAAGCTGATTTCTAAGCTTTAATCCAGCTTTCTTCTTTAGTCCTTAATCTGATCTAAGAAATCAAAGAATGCTGTTTACCTGACCGTTTAAATAATCTGATAACAGCAGAAATCCGAGTGATAAAATTATTAAGTGCATTTAAACGTAATAATTTATAACAGTTTAGCTTAGGTAACTGCTAATCAGGTAGTTCAGGCTGAGGCACTCAAACTCTCACCAGACAGTTTGATTGCACAGATATGATGGATAAAAAACTTGTCAGTGAAATTTGCATGTGTTCAATTTGATCATATGCAGCTCTGATGAATATGTGTGTTTTGTGTAATATAATTTTGGGTAATATTTGTATGCAAAAGGGGTTGGAGACTTCATGGGGGGGATGGCAGCTGTCAACTTTTGCCACCAGGTGGATGTATCCTAAAAAGCAGTATGAAAAGACTGAATTAAATAATAACTGTGCAAAGCAAGTGCACAAAACACTCTTTCTATTAAACAAGCAACACCAATATACATCCAGATAACTTTGGGAATTGGGGGATCACTGAGCCGCCGTTGGGACAGGGTCTGTTTAAATGAGATCTTATGAATACTAGTGAATGCCTTTTATGTGTTTTGCATTGATTTCTACTTTAACTTTAGAGCCCCCAGTCTACTAGTGCAGGATACATATCGACTCTACTACGACTGTTACCACTGCTGTGGACTCTCTAATGGCAGGGAGTCCTAAAAAATTATGCAGCAGCATTTTGGGAAATAGTGCTGCTATGTCCTGCCTGCACATCCATTGTCACCTGAAAAGTAGTAGCAAAGGCGAATAGTTGGCTCTGTCTACTGTGGAGCACCTGTAGGCATTGCTATGGTATTTGTACCCCCATGAACTCTCAGTAAGGCAGGTGAAGGAGGATAAGGATAAGGTTCCCTGAGGCCTCAATTTGCTCCAGGAGCTCTTGTCATAACTCTGTATATACACTTTCCTTCCAGGCATCCATCTCTTGGCCAGGACATACTATTGTACCTGGGTAGAATATTTAGTTGACTACTACTTCTCCAGGTGTCTGAGCTAGCTTATTCCTGGGATGTCACTGGGATTCACTCTGAACAGCTCCTGCATGATGCCTAGGATGACCTGAACAGTGAAATATCATTGAGTCCAGCTGCTACTCCGTCCACCTTACACCACCAATAATAATAGATCTGGTGGTGGTAAATTCCTCCAACCTTCTCTGATTCAGCACGAGCAGATTTGCTTACCGTCCAATAATGCTATCCCATTGATATTCACCTTTTAGGATGCTGAAAATGAGCTTGCTTGTACCTGGGCCTGTTACTCAGTGAACCTGAAAGCGTGAAACTCTCCATGGACAATACTCCAGTCTGGCACTAGCAGGCAACAACAGCGCATTAGGAATCCCTCAGATACACAGTGAGGTTGGAGGTCCTCGTTATAGTTAGTACTAAGTGTTGTAGGACTTAGCAAGGGAGCAAGGGAGCTACTAGCATGCAGCGAAGAGTACAACAGTGATGTCAATAATGTGAACGAATCTGGCTTTAGTTGTCAAACCTCTTAGGTTCAGCTTTTTTTTGTGTTAGTGCAGGTCACAGTTGGTCTGTTCTCTCATTAGGATGTGTTATCAATTGCATTCATTTATTTTATTATTTTATATTCATCTATCCAGGGTTATTTTGTGTCTAAGAGAAAAACTATTACACAAAACACTATTACTCCATAATAAAACACGTGTTTTATGTGCAGAAATATGAAAAAAACAAACAAACATATTTTGCATGCATTACTTTTGCAAGGCCCTTTTCTAAAGCCCCCTGATAATAATGTATAATTTATATATTATATGATGTTCGAGTGGTTTTATAGAACCATCAACATTCCAGTTCGCCCTCTAGAGCTACTCCTCACCAAACTCATCAAGCCATGACTGTATAGCCTTCACTTTGTGCAGAGTCAAAGACATACTGGAATAAGAAAGGGCCTTCCCCAGACTTCGTAAAGCCCAAATCCTGAAAACAGCCCCAGTCTGTGATCCCTCCTCCATCAAACTTTACTGTCAGCACTGTAGATTCTGTTAGGTGGCATTCTCTTGTCATCCAACATACCCAGATTTGTCTGTCAGACTGAGTGAGACATGATTCATCACAACAGAGAGCATTTTTCCACTGCTTCAATGCTTTGCATTGCTCACTGTGATCTTGGGCTTGTGTGCAGATACACATCCATGAAATCCCCTTTCATGAACCTTCCAACATGCAGTTATGTGGTAATGAGATGACAAAACAAACATATTTTTTAAATGACTCTATCTATTAAAGTAGCTGTAAATTTCAGTGTTTGCTCACTGAAATCGGCTAGTGTGCAGCAAAAAGTATAAGACCTTTTAAGGAAAACGAAGACATTTGTAAACATGTTGCTCCAGTTTAAAGCATTTCTACCTGTTTCTAAAACTCAATGGTCTGATTGGGCCAAACAGGCCTGGGGCCTCCCACTTTTATTAGTGGCCCAGCATAAAAGATTCATTTAGTTTCAGTAGTAAAACAAAAACACAAATGAATATGCACTTAGTAAATAAAATGCATAATTGAAATTCCATATTTGACCATTCAAAGCTCCAACTGAATCACAACAGTAAGATGTTTCCTAAGTATCACTCCCTTCTGATCTACCAACAAACCCTTGAACATTCAGCTACGGTTTTCAGTACTAAGTCTAAGCATCTTGCTGGTTGAAACAATATGTGTGTATCCAGTACTGCATTAGCTGCATTAGCATTTCATTCTTAGCGTTGAGAGGGCAGTTAAGTGGTTTACAGACAGGAAGCATATGAGCACATTAGCTGCAACACACCATAATGCATCAGATAACACTGTGGTTACAGTTGGTGTTGTAGTTAAGACCACTCAAGGCGAATCTGAGTCCGAGATATGAGTAAGATTGTTTAATAATATAAAAATATAAAAAAGTAAAATATAGGAATTAATGTGTAGCTCATTGTACATTAAGCATTCATTGTATGTGTTAATAAATAATATTTAATACATAAAATAAAAAAATATTATTAAAAAAAATACAACATCAAATCCCACATAGCCCGAAATAGTATTTAGTATTATTAGATTACAATTGTATTTATTTAAATATATGTATATATGGACAATATATATATATATGGACAATTGTAATAATTATTATTATTGTTATCTTAATTAATTCTAATTATATTACTCAGGTCTCAAGAGCAATTTCCAAGGATTTTCCAGGATATGCAGACTGTTATTAGTTTTCAAAGCAGGAGATCTGTCATGCCCATGCAAAACAGCATTCCTGACACTGCTACAGATCAAAATGTAAATAGACCACACTATGATTAATAATCAAGACAAATCTACCGCATACACTATACAACCACAAATACAGTTCCTACATTATACTGTCATAGATGAAGTACAATTTCAAAGTGAAATGATATCATAATGTGTTTCCTTCTACACTGAGTAAAACATAGTCTCATGTAGGGTCTTTGAACAGGAGGTGAAAACTTATATTACTGGTTAATATTATTTGCCTATTACTTGTGAGGTAAAAATAATCAGCAAATATTAGGTTGGCTAACTAGTGTGACATAAACTAACAGGGTGAAAATGGTCCTCTTTGATGGTGGGTTCATTTTAAGTGATCCAATTCCACCACCCCAACCTCAAACCACAAAAACCATACCGCATAAAGAAAATGCAGTAATTATTCCCTTCATAATTGCATAAAGCGCAGAGTCATTTTCTACAAATCAGCATCTGGAGTGGTTGCTTATTTCTGATTTTTACGTGATTATTGTAATCAGCTGAAGTTGTTCAAGCAGGTAGACGCTCCTGAGTGTTTCGTTATGGTACTTCACAGACAATCAGCTAATCATGTCAATGCCCTTATGTGCATGCACTTCAAGTAGCTGTAACACTCTACCTCTACCGGTGTTAGGCACCATGTGACTTATTCAAGGTGATAATTTGAGCTCTATTAATAATTTGTATAGCTTTGTTCCGCCAGTTAACATCTGTTGCTAACTTGACTTTAAAACATCAGAGCTTTCAGACCTTAAAACGACACTCTGGCTGTAACAAACAACCATTATGGCATCTGACGCCAGAACCGTGGTACTCTGTAGATGGGAGTTTTCTGGTTTAAGGACTCCAGCTGTGATGAAGGTGAAAGGAACTTCAGAAAAAGTCTTTTGGGGTGTCTTCAAATCATCATCACAAAGGAGGAAAGGACAACATGAATGACAAAATCATATTTTGGGGACTTGGGCTGCACCCAAACAACTCCCCGGCTAAATTCAGAACTGGTCAGGTCTTCCATTGAGGAGTGTCCCCGAGAGGGTCTCATCATAACTGGTGTGCTATCACACACAAGAATTCAGTCCGTATCGCGCTTACACAACGAAGCAGTCATTCAACTGGGTGGCCACACGTTGGGTTTTAGGCCGGGCAGTCAGGTGTTGCATATCCCAGTGCTCTGTCCAGCGCAATACCTGGGCAGGCACCTATTAGTCCTCTGTCCGGGGTGATCTATTTAAAATGCTCACTCACGAACAATATTATGTGTGCCACTGGCTCACGTCTGTGTTAAAAGACATGCCTAGCATTTCATTGATTTACCAAGGTCATGTGACTCACCTACCAGCAGGTCAGCCTTCTACAAGCTAGTCATTTAATAAGCTCCCATCTGACTCACGAATGTCATCCATTCCACCTGATTAGTGAGTAAAGCAATCATTTCTGTGTTATATAGGTTAGGTTATGATTTTAATTCTGTTCTAGTATCGAGTCTGACCCCCAGTACCTCTTATGATGTCTTCCTTTTGGGGGTGGGATGTCTTCCTTTATGGGGTAATGAAAGTGGCCACCCTATCAACAGCAGCAGACCACAGCAGACTGTGTCCACATGTCCACAGCAGACTGCACCAGGAGCATATTTTAGTTTGCTGAAAACTGTGCTAAACATGGTGAGAAGAAACACAGCCTCCTTCGGGCTGAACAGCTAAAGACACTGCTGTCTGCTCTCTGCCGGAAAACCCACCTCTCCACCCGCATTCAGGTGAGGATGTATGCCTTTGGTACTTCAGGTTAGACCACTGCAAAGTGCTGTTTAACCCATGCATGCCCACCACTATTAGCCCCAGCCCACTGATAAGAGAAGCTAATAGGCCTGGTAGATGGTGAAGCCATGCTGTGAGTGCCACAGTGCTTTCTCAGCCCCTGTCAGGGTAAAGCTTTGAATATTCACTGTGGATCACTGTCCACCCCCTCTTTCTGGATGTAGCACCTTCATATCCCACTGGCATACACTCATACTCAAGTTTTCTGCCTAACCTGTTTTTACGACGCTGCTTCAAAATCAGCTCCTGCAGGACAGGGACTTCTGGATCACTGTCTCATCATGTTAGGGTCCCCCGGCTTTGCTCCTTAATCCGCCAAACACAACAGAAAACTTGACCAGTTCTTAATTTAGCTTGGGAGCACTTTGGGGGCTCTGCAGCAGAAGCTGCAGCTCTAGTTCTCCTCCCTCCCTGTATTGCCATAATGCAATGCAGACACAAACATAAAAAAAAATTGAGGGAGGGTATATCTCGAACCCTTCGTCTTCCTTTAAGTAAGTCAGTGTCAAACAGCACAAAAGGTTTGTACAAGTATGATTGTTTATTGTTTACTCAGATTAAAAATAATACATGTGACAACCCCCTTAATTATGTCGTATTTATTGGTAATCAAAGAAAATAAGAATAATCATAAATGCTTTCTGATTTGGTAAGAATGAGTACATTCTTTATTAAAGAACACAACACATACAGAGGTTGGACAATGAAACTGGAACACCTGGTTTTAGACCACAATCATTTATTAGTATGGTGTAGGGCCTCCTTTTGCGGCCAATACAGCGTCAGTTCGTCTTGGGAATGACATGTACTGCGTCCTGCACAGTGGTCAGAGGGATTTTAAGCCATTCTTCTTGCAGGATAGTGGCCAGGTCACTACGTGATGCTGGTGGAGGTTCGTCCTTCTTGGTGGTATGCTGACATTACCCTGGATACCGTGGCTCTTGATACATCACAAAGACTTGCTGTCTTGGTCACAGATGCGCCAGCAAGACGTGCACCAACAATGTGTCCTCTTTTGAACTCTGGTATGTCACCCATAATGTTGTGTGCATTGCAGTATTTTGAGCAGAACTGTGCTCTTACCTGCTAACTGAACCTTCACACTCTGCTCTTACTGGTGCAATGTGCAATTAATGAAGATTGGCCACCAGGCTGGTCCAATTTAGCCATGAGACCTCCCACACTAAAATGACAGGTGTTTCAGTTTCATTGTCCAACCCCTGTACATGCAGTGGCTATACAATAACATTCTTAGCCTGTTTACATCTGAATGCTGCAGACAGCAGATATAAGCGAGACACACACACACACATGCATACACACTTTAGAGTACACATACACACATACAAACTGTATATACATGCAGATATTACATTATTATATTATTATTTTATTATTATTATAATTTATATTATTTCTGTGTATATATACAGTCCAGCGAGTCCGGTGAGTCCGGTGAGTCCGGTGAGTCTGACTAGGTTAGTAAGATTAGTGGGATTCCCAAAAGCTGTATAATGTATTTCCATAAATATGTGGGATTATTTAAAAATGAATGAATGAATTAATTGCATATAATTACCTGTACTTACCTGTGGACTGATCATCCTTGCTTTTAAGGGTTGAAAGAGAACTGATGGGTTTACCTGGGTGAATCCATCCTCTGTAGAAGAGGAGGGGAAAGCAAAACTTGTAAGAGAAGTAATGAATGTTAAAATGTACACTATGGCCAGTGACTGGTGTTAATGATGTTATATGGTGAATGTGAACAGTAAATAGACTATACCAATTGTAATTACACTTGCATGAAAATGTATTTAAATGTTTATAACTCTTGTACAAGAAGGGAAAGCACAGGGAAGTAATGGTTTATTCTAAGGGGAGGAGCCAACCACGTATAAGCAGCATTACTGGGAGCACAAGGGAGTCTTTGAGCTGAGCAGTGACTGAATGTAATGAGTGGTGATGATCTATAGGACTTTGCAGTCATAGATCTGTCTTCTGGTAGTGGAGATTGTTCTTGTCGCCAATATGTAAATGGCTGCAAACATTGGTGTATAAATAAAGGTGGCGTGGTAAGAAAGAACTCTTGAGCAAGCGTAACTTTTTCCAGGTCTCTAGGCCATTCGGCCGAAACTACTCATAAAGTATTCCCACTGCTTCTGCATATTGCCGGGTTGAGGGACATGCTTTATCACAGTACGACTGTATTAAGTGACAACACTGAGAACGTGAAAACAATACAGAATTATGAGTCATGAATCTACAGAGGACTGTATAACACAACAAATAGCTTATTACACTCTAGCTTTATGCAGAAATGCCCATTGGGCTAAATCTACAGTACATGGGTTGTGGGGCCTGTTGCTGAAACGGCTGAGCGGGTGAATGCAATGCAGAGGCCCTGTAGAGAATGTCAAGCATTTAGGAGGAAAGACCTGAATGACAAAACATAATTTCAGGTTATTTTGGGGTCAGGGGTGAACATCTGTGTGACGATAGTTTGAAATGACCTCATTACTTTCCAGAGCTGCTGAAATAAAACTTACTTCATGGAACTTTTACTTTCTGGATTTCAAACATAGATCCTGTCAATTAGGCTAATGGAACCTTGAGCTATCTTCGAAGCCCTCTGATGGTACTTTCTATCTCAGGTAAACAGGGCTTACTAAGGAGGTGATGGGGAATACTTCTTCCACTGTCAGTATTCATAATATGAAATGGCCCTTATTTTTTTCAGATAATGCAAGGAGGCCTCATGATGCGTGCATCTTAAAAATTCTACATCTCCTTAAGTGCACAGGGTGTCATACGGCATTTATATCACTGAATGACTCTTCAGTGAACTAATGTGAATGACATTAAAAAGGCAGTCTTTATTCCTGCGGAGAAACCGTTGCAAATCGAAGAAAAACCAAAAGGAGCAACTTGGTATGTTCATTGGCACTTGCCACAAGTACTTTCATATGGAATCCAGTTTACTGTTCAATTTAAATGCCATTTGTAGTCTCTGGCAATCAGCAGAAGTGTCGTGTGACCTTTTCTGCACTGCAGTGGCAGTGTTCTCTTGAGACTCTTCAGTAGCGAAGAACGATAAAGACGGTAGGGCTAAAAGGATGAACGATATGGCCATGCAATGCGTACTTATAAAGTAAGAGCAAGGACACTGGAATGAGGGTTTCTGCTGACTCATTCGCTCAACCCGTCATCCAAAATTCAAGTTGTCAGCGTCAATTTCTGATGGTAGGAAGTGCCGCATGAGTGACGAGTTTTGGCTGGTGTTATCTGGAATTGCTAAGGTCAGTTCAAATGTCGAATAATTCAAACCGAAACGATGTCTCACCGGCTGGAGACACTGTTATTTTGATATGTGCCACGATCCTTATGTCCTGAGGGCGACTGAGTGCTCTGTTAGTTAGTATGCACTGCTGGGGAGTGTCTGGGACGGGCTTTATTTGCAATCAATTGTATGCTGAAGGACAATAAACACAAGTATTAGAGCAGTGTGGAGGGAACTGACATAAGCTTAACATTAGCACTATCTTTACAAAGACAGACGTCCTTCTACTAGTATTATTAGTATTTAATTAGTATTATTATTATATTGCATTACCATTATTTTCAGACTCTGTAGCTCAAAGAGCACAATATTCATAAAATGCTAGTGCTGGTTTCCTCTAATCAACCAAAGTTACATCAAGAAACTTATTGACACAAGGTTGAGGTTGTAACCCTTTACAAATGACCGATTACTTTTTTTAAACTGTAATGGGAGTGTTTTACAGTCAGGGGGCAAAACGTGAATGCCCCTGGTCAGAATGCCAGTGAATAAAAGGAAACATCCTGTACAGAGAACAAACCTTACTATGCAACATTCTCAGATTTCCATCTTTGATCAAAAGTTTAATGTAATGAAATTTCAGACAGAAATAAAAACACATGACAAAATCTTGTCCATTATGTTAAATTAACTGTATAAAATTAAATAATCAGCAAATGAATTATTAACTGTTATTAACAGTTATTAACTGTTTTGGCACCCCTGGTCAAAGGACATGCTTGGTTGGTTTTCTAAGGCCTGTTATCCACATGCAAACACTGTTTTAGGTCACCTGAAAACTGAGCTTTCTCCCTGAGGGGTGAAGATATTCAGAAACTCCAGGTTTGGTGTTGTGGTGAAAACAGGGAAAACCTGACTTTTTGGCTTGTAATATCAACTGTGCATCATTGTCTCTTTTGTTTGATGTCAGACCATGTGCTGTTTTCTTCAGGTTGTGTTATGGTGTAAAGGGTTAAAACATGCAAAAATGAATGTGTTGATGAATGGTTAAATTTAGACATCTCTTTATATTCACTTTCATTACTACTTAGATTTTTTCATTTCATTGCTGTCCTAAGAAAAACATGTATCTTCATTTTTGTTGATTTTTATTTTTAGGCCTCATTTGATCACATGAGCTGCTGTTTACACTGTGTGGAAATTTCATGAAGAATGGACCAACAGAAATGGCCCAAAACTACTTGGAAAGACGTCTGGTTCCATTGACTTCCATTCAAATGAAAAGAGGTTTTTGGTCTCTCCTGTAAAGTTGCCATTTTGGAGATACATGTTTTTCTTTGGACAGCGACGATATACATCTATTGCAGCTAGTTTGTCTGTTTCTTAAAAAAGGGGTTAAAAAAAAGCTATCAGTCTATCAAGACATCGATTTGTGCATTGAGAAACTGATCTGTTTTCTGTTAGTACTGTCTTATATACTGGATTAAAACGATTATCAATTGCTCATGCCTGTTTCAGCTTGGGAGGGGCGCTCTCGCTGTGTCGTTGCTCAGTCGACATAAAGACACAGACGAGACGAAAGAGTGGAAAGTTTGTTTTTTGATTGTTTCCCGCTTCACAGGGTTACTACAATGGCAGGTGTAGAAGCATTGCATCTTACACTGCATTGAGGAGGCATCAAGATGCATCAAAATGCACTACCGAGGTCACTGCTATATTCAGCACTCCCACAACTTGGACTGCGTCATAAACTGCACACTACAGCACTAAAAAATGTGTAAAGTAGTGCAACACCTTTACAAGTGCATTAATTAGTGTGACATGCAAAGTATACAAGTGTATGGTTTGGGATGCAGCCAAGCTTTCGATTGACCAACATGGCTTTAGGGTTAGGGTTTCCCCTGTAGGCAGGATTTTATTCAAAACAAACCCCATGTCTGTATGAGTTTCCTCCGGGCGCTCTGGTTTCCTCCCACAGTCCAAAGACATGCGGTCAGGTGAACTAACCATGCTGAAGTGCCCCCTAGGGGTAAGTGTGCGAGTAAATGTGTACATCTATATGTCTATCCTGTGATGTACCGGCAACCTGTCCAGGGTGTTTCCTGCCTTCCACCAACTGAATGTTGGGATAGGCTCCAGCACCACCTGAGACCCAGGATTTAGATGATGTGTGAGATGGAGTCTTTTAGTCAAACTTCACTCTGGCTCTGGGTTTCATGTGGATGGGGTCAGTAAATGAGAAGCTACAGCTCTGTGCTGTTTGCTCGGAGGTTTGAGGTTTTGAAAAGCACTGAGAGTCTGAGAGTCTGAGGCTAAACACTATGAATATATATCTAAACCTGTCGAACTGAGTCAGAACCCTGTTTTCAGCTTTTCTCTCCACAGACTGACAGCCACCACTTACCAATCAGTCTTCTCGTCAGACAAGTCGGTCTTATGCAGAGTGGTAAGGATTTGTATTGTGAGAGGCTGGTGTGCACAGTCTGGCCTAATTCTTCTATCAGAATGAGAACAGCAATCCAGAGCTTTATCCCCTTAAAAACTGAAGACAGTTGCCAGATGGAGCCATTGTTAAGATGAAAAACGCTGCATTGTAGAACAATATAATATGCTTTTGTATGGTTGCTATAATGAAATAAATTAACACATTGCAAAAAATAACTGCAATAAATGACTGTTGTAGGGAGAAGTGAATAACATTACACATAAAACAATGTGAATATAAAAATGTATGATCTGTAAACAGTGTAATATGAACAGCAAATATCAGCACTCAATGGCATCATTATTCTTTGAATGCTGGTTACATTGTCTCATGAGGAGTTCCACCTTAAATCGTGCTTGAGTGTCTCAGTGGCCTGAATGTAACAGCTTCAACATTAAGGTAGATCGGATAAATTTGAACAAGTAACTGCGAAATAAGAAGCTAACTTCAAACTTACACTGTCATATGCACCAACAGATGAAGTCAGGGCGTACACAAGGCTTTACCGAGATCAAAAATCTGAGCTTGCTAGGGGATTTCAGGGGCGTACATGGATTGATAACTGTGCTAGTTCACATCACTAATGAACATGAGGTTTTTTTAAACCCAGTTAATTTTTCAAAGTCTGCACCAGTATGGCAGGGAAGCGAGGTTATTAAGTAAATGAGTAAGAGGGATGCTAATGCCTGGCCACAACTTAGCAAGGCATGCTAACACGTTTTTCAGTTATGTGGTGACCATGATGTAGTAAGACAAGGGAACAAGATAATCCATATCTATCTATCTATCTATCTATCTATCTATCTATCTATCTATCTATCTATCTATCTATCTATCTATCTATCTATCTATCTATCTATCTATCTGTCTGTCTGTCTGTCTGTCTGTCTGTCTATCTATCTATCTATCTATCTATCTATCTATCTATCTATCTATCTAGTTAAGTAATGAATGTGTCTGTCAGTCTGTCTGTCTGTCTGTCTGTCTGTCTGTCTGTCTGTCTGTCTGTCTGACTGTCCACCCTACAATAGATTGATGTCCAAATTGTTTCCTGCCTTCTGCCTTTTTCTGCTTACAGAATGCTGGGATAGGCTCCAGCATCGTATGTGTCCCAGAAGGAATAAGCTGTTTAGAAGATGAGTGAGTGAGTGAGTGAGTAGTTAAGTAAGGGCCATGGCTAAGTAAAGTGGGGGAACTTTAAGGGCCATAAGTAAGTAAGACAGTATGTGGCCATGGCTTAGTAAAGCAGGCTAAGCAAATCATTCAGTTATGATATTTATGATGTGGCCATGACATAGTAAAGCATAGGCACTACATAATAAAGTCATTCCTACGTCCAGTTACCTCAGTTGTGGCCATGCATTTCGATACCAGTCCCGTGCTTACATAAGTGGTGGCCACAAATTATTTGTACTGAATAGGGATGCCAGCTATGGGTTTTATTTTCACTCAGAAAATCAACTAAGCAACAAAAATAACCTGATCAGGAGCGACCAAACCTTTGCATAGGACTCCGTTCAGTTCCTACTCCAGGCCTATTTCAAATACCAGCTATAAACAATGCATGTAGACTCATCAACATTTGGTGAAAGTATTTTCCTGGAAAAAGCTAGCCAGCACCAAGCCTCCCACAAGAGGGCCGGGGTTGTGTTGGCTTTGCACATTGTCTGAGTTTTCAGCTTTGGCTAGCAGATGTCAGAGACTGCTGTGCGTGTTTGCGCTTTTTGGGCCAAACTGAGACAAATTACCGCTTGGCATGGAGTCGTGCATCTGTTATTTGGAACAGGTGTTAACAGACCTGAAGATGCTTTTTTAGTCAATATCAATGGAAAAGCACAGCCTGTGCAAGTTTTATGCTGGGGACTAATTTGAATTAATGACTAGAGGGGGTAAAAAATAAATATTTAAATAAATAAATCAATGTATTGTTCATAATTCTTTTGGAAAAATGGTGCGGGGAGAATCCTTGACACTGACTTGACAACACTGAAGTATTTATGCCGCTAATGCACCCCGTAAACATGCTCAGCAGCCTTGTAGGAGGTCAATACAATTATTACCGAAATAAACGGATGCATTAATAATAGAGCAAAAGAAAGGAGGATGTCTTTTGGGGGCTGTTTGGGGGACTTTTTGTATGTTTACCCTTGCTCAGCACTAGTGTCTCATTTCCACATGTTTATACTAAAAGTGCCTGGCCCTGCACTTTAAGCTTGAGCGATGTTTGCCTAAGCAACCAGGTAGTGGTGCTGGTCAATTTTTCAGAAGTAAAGATACCAGCCTGCCCTCCAAAACCCTCTCTGAAAATCAGCTTTGACTCCAGCAGTGAGTCTCTGTGGAGCCCCGCAGAGCTGCAGGAGCCATGAGGCTCTGCCAAAGAGAGAGAGAGAGAGAAAGAGTAAGAGAGAGAGAGAGTGAGAGAGATGAGCAGCGTGCTGATTATATACGCCGGGGCTCAGTTCGCTTACCCCAGGCATGCCAGGCACCCGGTTCAGGCCAGGCAAATGAGCTTTTCATTTCCCATTCAGAAATTAGCGCTTGTCATGCTACCCAGCCACCCCTAGTGATTGCGCTGCATTCTGAACCAGGTGGCCTGACCGTCGCCCAACCCCTCCCTCCCTTGCACAGAGTATAAACATGATCTCTCCAACAAGTAAAGACCTCTGCAGAGGAGCTAGCTTTACACAACCTCCTTATTCAAGTGCAAATACTCGTTTAAACAAAAACACTCTATCAATAGAGGAAGATCTGTACAATATCTTCTGAGTATAAAAGGAAGGTCGCTTGCTAACAGGGAATGACTGGAGAAGACACTTCCTTGGTTTTTCAGTAGTTACATTTATGGCATTTAGCTGACACTTGTATCCAGAGCGACCTACAGGGGGTAATCATATTACAGGTAGGCCAATGTAGTGTTAGGAGTCTTGCCCAAGGACTCTTATTGGTGTAGTACAACTTAGCATCCCAGATCAGGAATCCAACCCCCATCTCCCAGATGGTGTAATGGCTCCCTGGTGAGTAGTGGTCTTATTCACACCAACCACTATATGATAGCAGTTATGATAGTTATGAAAGTTATCCCATGGCCATGACTTAGTAAAAAAAATAATTTAGTTATGATAGTTGAAGGCCAAATGAAGTCGTGGCCAAAGCAGGTGAACAAGGTTGTTAAGTCATAATGCTAATGCTGTGGCCATGACAAGCTATGGGAACAAGATAATTTAGTTATGATAGGTTATGATAGTTGATACTTAGTACACTTCCGTAAATACAATAATTACTGCTATTGAAAATATAACTAAATAGACCATGTGCTTAACTGCACTATTTTGAGAAATCATTATGGTTCATTTTGATATACTTAAGTATATGAAATTCCTAATACATTAAAATATACTTCCATTGTACACTTTAAACAGTCGAGTCACATTATTATGACCTCTTCCTGCTTGTGGATGAACAAAAGCTTGGCAGTGTTATGGTCTGGGGAATGTTTTCATGGTCCTACTGATCATAGTGATTTGGGTATGAATCCATTCTTGCAGATCACATACACCCATACATGCTGATGATCTTCTCTGGGATGGATGGCATCTTCCAACAAGACAATGGGACTTGTCGCATGGCTAGAAATGTCTGACACTGGTTGGAAGAGCATGACCAGGACTTCCAGGTACTACCCTGGTCCCCTAATTCCCCAAATAACTGAGCATCTGTGGGACAATTGTCATGTTCGCTCTATGGACCTTTTGTCTTTCAGCATCTATGTGATGCACTGCAGTCAGCATGGCTCCAGACACCTGTGACAACCTACCTGGACCTTATTGAGTTACTCCCAGTCTGTCTAACTGCTGTGTGTGCGGCAAATAGTGCTATACAGTGCTTGAAATGTACTTCCTGATATTAAAGTACATTATATCGTCGCTGTCCAATGAAACACATGTATCTCCACTTTTGTCCATTTTTACTTTTATGCATCATTTGAACACACCAGCTGCTGTTTACATTGCGTGAGAATCTCATGATGAACGGACCAACCAAAGTGGCTCAAAACTGTTTGGAAAGGTGTCTGGTTCCATTGACTTCCATTAAAGGTCTCTCTTGTAAAGTTGCCATTTTGGAGATACTTGTTTTTCTTTGGACAGCTTGTTTTTCTTTGGACAGTTCCACCCCATGTACCACATGTGATGCGAATGACAATAAAGTCTCCTTGAATCCTTGAATCCTTGAATATATATAGAACACTAAAATATATACTTAATTTTTACCTTTAGAGAGACATGCCGTATAGTACCTTCTATATAGTACTATTACTAAATTCATATAGTACTAAGTGACTAGCATTTAGAGGGCTAACCTGCAGGTAGCCTGTAGGCGAGCGATATCACAATAAAACGTGAGGCTTCTTTTTTGGATGCGAGCCAGTGGCACACATAATATTGTTTGTGAGTGAACATTTTAAATAGTTCATCCCAAAAAGAGGACTAATAGGTGTCTGTCCAGGTATTGTGCAGGACAGAGGACTGGGAGTTGTTAAAGAGGATAGGCTGATCGAACGTGTGGCCACGTAGAGATATCTACTTAATTTAGCATACTAGCCAGCTAGCCCCAGCCTGTCCTGTCTTGTAAAGCTAGTTTGTAGAAGAAGTGATAGTGAATCCAACAGAATTCTTTAATATCTTGTCAATGATGTTGAAAGTCCTGCACCTGGTTAGATCATTTAACAGGTAGAACAGGTAAGCAATGAGAGGATCATTAAACACGACAATTTCTGAAGTTCTTGGCAAGCAATGAGAACCCACATTCAGCAGCAAGCAAAATAAATCCTAAACAAATATCAGCAACCAACATAGGTGTTGCTTTCCACTGCTGGAGACACTCTTAGCGAATAAAAGAGATGACGTTTAATGCTCTGAACAACCTGGAGCACACCAGACTCCTGTTTAAAGTTCATTCAAACTGCTGATCAGAAGATCTCCTACTTTGTTGGGAAGAAAACCTACAGCCAAACTGGCACCCTTGTCCTAGAGAACCTGGAAAACAAATGAAATGGCTCTTTCTGGCTTTACGTTATGTCCCACCATATAGCCTACTGTCTTTGAATGGCGAGAGAACCAAAAAAAATGAACCCTGAGAGCCGATATACTGTTTAAAAAACATATTTGAAATCATTGGTCAAAATACTCCTGTTTGGCTCATATAATGCACAAAAGGATGTTCCAGTTTAACAAGCAAGTTGGTTGTTACTAAGGGAGGTCATATATTCAGTCAGTTGTTGAGCATTGCAAGCCTTTTCATATTTCAAACAATAACCTGTCTTCGGCATAGGTGTGAAAAACACATTCCAGATTAGCCATTGCTACATACAGTATAGGGTTTAACTAATGTCTCTAAAACTTAGTTATCAAATCAAAGATGTCCTCACCATCTTCTATATTATGATTATGTTTTATAGAGAGTTTTTACAGTGAGCGGTGATGCCCTTCATGAGTCATCTTGTTAGTACCAGCATCCGGCTGCACAACACAGGACTACATACATGCGGACCATTACAAAGACTGCCCTCAACACCACATCAATGCCACCAAAGACTGCTATGGTGTCGTGCCAGAACTGTGTGAGAATATTCAAGCTGCATGGGATGGATGATCACAGGACACCATTAGGAACTTCCTTAAAAATACAACACACTGCTTCTCTAGCACACAGTTTAAAATGATCACACACTTCAATCACATTTCTAAAATGTCAGTGAAAACAATAATTGGCTTATGAGCATGTTGACTGCTTTGGTTTTATTCGCTGACTGGGTAATAATTTAAAGCATGCTCCATGTAAATGATATGTAAACTGGGGCCCTTCCACTGCAAACTCTATGTACATAAGGTACTGGGTGTTGGATTCCATGCACTGAAGAGGATCCATCAATTGTACTTAAATCAACACTTGTGTTGTTGTTGTAAGACACTTTCCTGAAGCACATGCAAATTAGTTCATACATCATTCCAGGCGGTCAAATGCATGTGCATGTTTGTACACAGCTTTGACTAATATGGAGCAGTGTAATTCGGAAACAATCAAAAATGAGAAATACGTCCACCCCATGGATTGTGACGGATTGCTATTGCACAACTGTTCCTTCAACAACTATTGGCTGAATTATCATTCATATTGCTCATCACACATCACACCTAATCACAGGTCCTGCTATTTGTTGTTAGACGCTGTGCTTGCATCTACACCTACAGCGGGTCAGGAGTGAAAGAGTGAAAATTGCAAATGAATGTATGCAGGGACCATTTTTCTCACTGTTCTCCTTGTCACATCTGTTACTGTTTGGATTGGTTAGGAATTTGGCACTTAAAGCAATAGTTTGGCGGAAAAATCAGATTCACACAATTCTCCACTTATACCAGGTGTATTCAATCAGCCAGGGTGTGTTTGGTGTGCAAACTCAGCTTATTTACTTAAAACTGGAACCACAAGGTTAACGTTACTCACGAAAACCAGAAGATTACAGTCACAGCAATCTATTCATTAAATACACCCCCCAAAACATCACTTCTCCCAATCACACTGCTTCAGGGCTTTAATATGGGATCACAAACGTGTGGATATGGTTTGTATGACAGCATTTCAGACCACACAGAAAACCAACATTGATCTTAAAAATATAAATTCAAAATTCAGTTAAAAATTAAAACAGAAATTGCTGAAGTCTATGGTTTGTACACAGTATAGCTAATTAGCTGACGTAGATATAGTCTTACTAAACAATCTTTTCTATGAATCAACAAACTATGAATTTTCTAAGTTGAACATAAAATATGAAGTTATGCAACATAACATGATACAGGTGGATTCAGAGAATTTAGATCATATTACAAGTTTAAATGAACATATTGACTATCGGATGTTCATGCTTATGTGGCTTTATCTGAAATATAAAAAGTTGAATTGACATGTTCAAAACATTGACATGAAAATGAAATACAACTATTACTGATATCTATTTTCGATTTTCATAATGATCTTTCGCACATTCCTGGACACCCTTCCTTATCTGCATTTTGAAGCCTCTTTAAATGCCCCACTAATATTTAATATAATTTAACATTTAACCAATATTTAATATTTAGATGTGTCTCTTCCATTTTACATACATAATTATCGAAGTATTTGATATATTACTAATTACTAGTTACTAAACTAATCGATCCAGGCAGAACTCTTAATCATATTATTCATTGCAGCATATTTTTCAGAAACTCTACACACATATGCTTATGCATTTCTTACACATCCCTACTGCTGCACATTAACCTACTGCTGTTGTGGTACAGCTCATTAGTCAACTGAATCAGGACTGCCTATCGTGTCATCTTGATTATTAACTCTTTAGCCAGTATTGGCAGATGGACGAACACTGCTAACAACCTCTGATTTTGATGCGTATTTATTTTGAGGTGATCATCCTCTGTTATTGCAGATATGCCATTCCATTGTTTCAGTTCAGTCAAATCGTGAGATAAAGAGATGTACCAGTTCAAAGGTTGTTTCCATTGTTGCAATGAAGATAGTAAGTTCAGATAGGGGTAAACCTTTCTGAGATGCTTAACAAACATTGCATTACTTGCAGGCTTTAAAAGTCCAGACTGCACCGTAGGCAGCACAGTGGAATTTCCCTAATAATGATAGGATATGTCCAAAAGTATCCAGGTGCTCCTGCTGTCACATTCCGCCCTGTCCTGTTCATCGTTGTCTGTCTTATCTGGCTTTCCGTTTCTGTCTTGTAATGCCCTTGTGCTGTTTGTTGCTCTGTTCCATGTGCTTCTGTTTGTTTTGGTCTTTTGCTTCTCCTGTCTCCGCCCTCTTGTCAGGCTCCTCACCTGTTTCTAGCCCCGCCCCTTCTCAGGTGTCTCTCGTTAGCCCTTGTTGTTTTATACTCCCTGTTGTCCCCTTTGTTCTGTCTTGGCGTTTGTCCCCCTACCAGTCTTTGTCTCCATGTCGGTTGTTTGTCTCTGATTCTGTTTCCCGTTCGCTCAGTGGTGTTTTGTTTCTTAGTTGTCCTATTGTTTTTGGTTTTGATCCGTTGTCATTAAATACTTGCACTTGCATCCGGTCTCCTCGTCTTGTCCTCGGTAACACCTACTAATCAAGTTACTTTTAATCACATCATGCCTTAAAGGTGCAATAACCATGCTCAGTATCAAATTCAGCTAGAGGGATATAAGCCCTCCACCAGGCTGTGGAGCAGTGGAAGTGCATTGTCTGTTAGTGATGGAGATTCAGTACCTTTAGGATGAGCTGGAGTGGTGTTTGTCCTTAGGATCTCATCATCCATCATCAGTACCTATCCTCACTAATACCACAGTGGCTAAGTGCAGTCAGGCCCTCACAGCAATGCTCTAACATCTAGTTCCTTTCCTAGAAGAACAGAGCATGAAAAAGGGACACACTTAATACCTTTGTTGAACGACCAAGTGACTAAGTAATTTGTGGACATGTGGTGAATGAATTACATGCTTACCTTTAACCACGAATAGACAGCCCCATATGGCGGCCTTTGTTTATAATTTGAATGCACAGTTGGAAGTAACTTCTGTATAGCAGCTGATTATTACTAACACTTGTTATGCTTAGGGCAACAGCTTGGGTCATATGCTAAGGTTAACATCTGAGACTACCACCCTGCCCAGAAAGAGTGGTAAGACTACTACCTTAAGGTGGAATCTGTAATGGTTAATTACGTGCTCTTGACTATTGCGCCTGTGCACTGAGCTGTAGCTCTCTGTGCGGGACGAAGGAGCTAGTTGTAGCCTAGCCTCCCGTCTGATGCAGCTGCTTCTAAGTTACTCCGGACAGTAATGGTGAGATTTGTGGTTACTTGGGCCAATAAACGCCACTTCTACCCCGCATGCAGTGTGTCCTGGGCGTGTATCTTTAGAGAGTCCCTGGTCCAGTGCCTTTTCCCGTGTCTGGCTTCTGCACCGCACCTTTTCATCCTTACAGGAAGTAAGTCTAATGCTGTGTTTATTTCATCCCCAGGTCAACAAATGACACTGCCCAGGCTTTCACAGTATTTATAGGACACCATTGACTGAACTATATGTTACTAATGGCTTCAAATGTATAGATTCTGTTTTTACTGCTGGAGGAGAAGCCCATCATGGAAGTGGAGTGTATCCTTGTGGAGCAAAGATGTGCCACATCATCTTAGTTATGTATTATATATGCAGGGTTGCCCCAAGTCAGTCCTGAGGACTCTTAAGTAGTGCACATTTTATGCTTTCCCTCAGCTAGTGTACCTGATTCAACTGGATGACTAACAAGCTTATGTGACGTGTCAGGTGTTGACAATTTCACAAAAAGGTTCGAGAAATGGTTCCCAGAAATGACTTTGGGAGCTCCTAATGTAATGTGTGTGGTGCTGTTTTGTTGTTGTTTAGTCTAACATTCATTTATTCTACGTTTTCTCATGTTTTAAATAGGAGCCTAATGTGACTGCACGTTGCAGAACCGCAGTAGAGTCGGAATAATCAGCATGTGTTACAGTCCCAGACTGCATGGAGGAGGAAGAAGTGGCAGGCTTACAGTGAGAGAACATGGTCACAGAGGAGGAGAGAGATCACGTTCTCTCCGCCTTCATACCTTATTCTGTTACTGTGGGGTTTGGATCGCCAGAAATCACAGGTATTTGTATAGTCTAAACAAAAATACTTTTCTGTTTTGTACTTTTAAAATATAATAAAAATGCAGACAATGTGTTCAAACCATCTTTGAGTTTGTTTTTTTATGAGGACACTCTTCTTCAAAAGAATAGTTGCACCCAGTAGGAAGTGTGGGATTGTAAAGCTATTGGGAAGGAAGAAAAAGGTTACCAGGAACCAGACGTAGTGTCGCTCAGTACTGCAATACACAACATGCCAGACATCTGGGCATGGAGCTATAGAGGTTCCTAATGGTGTCCCGTGATAATCCATCCCATGCAGTGTGAATATTCTCACACAGTTCCTACAGATTGTGTGGTAGGGGTGGAGGTGAAGTGACACCAGGTCTACGGTATGTTGGCCATTTATCTCGGCAAAGGCCGCTGTGTTTCCGTCATCTCACAATGTCAAATATACCTGTCAAGTTTCATTCCTGTTGGTTGATTCCTTCTGGCTGCAGCTAATTGTGCAACTATTCTTTTAATGATGAGTGTACATTCTTTACTTCTACCTCCTGGAGGCCCACTGCCCTGTAGTTTTTGGTTCTCTTCCCAGCCCCCCTTATCCAACTAATCTGCTCATTGACAGTCCATCATTGAGGTTAAGTGGGTCTGTAGGTCAGTGGCTTGTAAAACAAGAGTTGAGAAACTGCTTGTACCACAAAGCTCTCTCTCAAATATATTGCATATACAGAAGTTTATACATAGCCCATTTAACAACATCATTTACATCATTTGCCTCAGTCAGGTGATCTATTTTAGCTAACATTGATTTGGGTTAAGTGACCCCGTCTATGATGACTGGTCAATTCAGTCATACCAGTGAACTCTCAGCACAGGAGTCTGAAATACAACACTGATTGAAGCTGGAAAGTTTATTTGGCAGTTTCCGTTCATTTGCCTAATAAAAGAGGCACTGGCTCTACATCTGTGTCCAGCTGTATTGGTTAAATATTCTTATTCCTTATTTGACAACGTATCTCATTAAAACAATACACACAAATGATCAATACTTATAGTTGATAACTATCATAAGGGGAAGCCTATGGATTATATTTAGTAAATAATTTAATTTGGTCATAATTACATACGCTGTACAAGTAAAACCCTTAAATCTCCAAAAGCATTCAAGTTTTTGCACAAAGGCATTATTGCTACTGATTCATCGAAGGTAAATTATTATGCCCCCCAGCTAATTTCATTGGTCACTGAGGGTTTGGGGCCTGGGAGCGGTTTTTCAGGGTTTTTTTTGGGTGCTGCTTTTATGTCATGTATATGTAGCCGTATTAATGTTTTTTGTATTATTATTATTATTATGTTATTATTTTTATATTTATTTGTGAACTTCACTTAACTTTACAAAAAATTCTGGAGTAATGAGGGAAAATCCAGTGAAATATTGCGCTTTTAGCCATTCCTATGTATATGATTCTTTTTTGGGGGGGTTCCCTTTACCTTTGTTGTCGGTCGGGCAGTAATTGGTGCAACACGGTGCCAATCTGCTGCATGTTTTACCAGTAAAAAAAAAAAAAGCACAAAGCATTGCAAATGCTGAGTGGGTTAGCAGGAATTTCGCTCTCTCGCATACATTTCTTTCCTAAAACTGTATAAAGCTTTTAAGTTGTAGTAGAGGATATAAATAGAATATAAAAATATATAAATATAAGAATATAAATACTGTATTGTTGTTTTTATGTGGAAATGAACTCTTTTCTTTTCTAATCGTTAAGTTAAATGCTCATTTCATGCTAGAGTTTTCAGATTTTTTTTTGCCTCGTGCATGTGAAAGTGGGAGAGACAGACAGACAAGAGAGTCTGTGCATGTGGACTAGTTCCACTCCTTATCTGCTGTTCAGGGTAAAGCATTGTGAATGCTGAATCGGAATAAACAGCATAGACTTCCATGTTCTGTGTGTGGCGTGGCTGTCTTGACTGTGTTGAATTGTCTCTCCGTCCCGTTGATGTCTGCTACACCTACACTGTAGATACCCTACTGTTAACAAACGCTTATGAGGGTTAACAATCATATTTGAACCAGTGATGGGTCTCCTCATTTATAGTGGCTCTGACTACACAATAACACAACACAGACGTCCATGTCATGGCATGTCAGAATGTTTTACATTTTTCCACTTGGTTTGATATATTCCTTGAAATGAACGTAGAAGTTAACCAGTAGTAGAAAGATGTAAATATGGTAAAGTGTTTCCTGACCTGCCTCCCCAACAACCTATACCTATAACCTATAAACAAAGGTGTGAATAATGAATGGTCGGGATCAAATATGTAGTGGTTCCAGACTTTCGTCCAAGATATCTGATATTTTGAGATGACGGTCTGCACCCGTATTTGCAAGTGACTTGTGATGCCATGGTAATGGCATAGGCCCTAGTAACTGAACGACCACACTTTAATATGTGGATGCAGGCAAGAGACAGGTGCATCATTTTGCCCTCCAAAAACGTTCTGTCCAGTCACGGTTCACAACACTTTGGTGCTCGCCTCGAATCCCAGCACTTCTGTCACTCTGTATTTGATATCATCGTTGTCCACAATGGGCATGACACAGAAGACACTTAGATTTTACATTATTAGATTTATTAGAAGTGACCAGAGCACCCAGACTGAGGCACATCTGAAAAAATACAAAAATTGAATTTTGTGTTATAAAATTTTTTGCTGTGCAGACTGTCAAAAATCAATATATAAATGTAATAAATCGGATTTGGGCTGGCAGTCTGAACAAGGCCTATGATACTAAAATCACCTTAGAAATTTAATGTATATAGAGAAATATTATTGTGGAACAAATGTGATTAGGGCTTTCAAATGACTGATATAACAAATTATCACAAATCACATTATTTTATGCAGTTAATCACAAGTAATCACATTTGTCTTGCTTAAACTTAGAAGAAAAAAGTAATAATAATAATAATAATTAAGAAATAATAATAAAGCACATTGCTTTACATTAGCATAGCATAAAAAACAATTACACCATTTGGTAGTGCATGTTTTTGTTTTGTTTTTGTTGAAAATTATATTACTCTTATTAGACTACTTTTTTGTATAAAGTTACATAAATCTGTTAATCAAAATCTCCAAAGATAAAAACTATCCACATGTGCGGAGTGATTAATGTGTTCCTTGCTTCCTTCATGGATAAAAACAGTTAGGGGAGATCTATTGAAAAAGTCAATGTTTTTATTTTAGCAAAACATTCCTCTGCCAATTGGTAGGAATGGCACAATCAGGCTAAGCTAAGTTCAGTACGTTCTTCATTAAAATATAGTGATTTGAAATGTGCTCTACCAAAACACTGAACATGAAGTTAAAGGGTTAAGGACTTTAAAAGCCATTTAAAATCTGAATTTGAGTTTACAATCATGGATTCCAGCGCAGACACAGTGCATGAGCAGCTGGGCTACAGCCTGCCCTGTTTCCAATGGTTAAAAGGCTCAGGGGTTATTCACATGCTAGGCTTTGTAACAGTAGTAGGCAGAACTACAGCGAGCCATAGTGATGTAAGTGAAGTGATGAAATTATCGTACGTTGTTGTTTTTGTCTGCATGTCTCACCTCAGAAACGTAACGCTGGGGCTCTTATTAAACGCACTGTTATTACAAGGCGAATGAAGACTTAATGAATGACCGTGTAACTGAAATTAAACAGGGTGATAATGCAGTCGCTCGTGCGAGTCATAACAAGTTCCCCTTTTTGTTGTGGGAAGGACACGGATGACAGCAGGCTGTGCAACGCTCATGCAGTTCACTCCTGTTAACAAGGGCTGCTGCTGTATGCAAAATGTTTATTCAGCACTAATCAAAAGGCCCAGAGATGTGTAACCAAGGTGACGACTTCAAGAAGGAGCACTGGGACTTCAAAAAGGCAAAAAAAAAAAAAAAACTCACTGTCTCCCGTTCCACTTAGCACAGAGCAATCTTGAGTGCTAGGTAGGCTAAATACAGTGGGGATTAGGAGGTGGTGCATAGGAAGACCAACTGCATGAAATGAGCTTCGCCTTAGGTGAAATCTCCCAGCCCTGGATGCCAGGCTTGTTTGCTGTGTAAATTATTGAAGCAATATTTTAATTGCTTTGCAATGCTGTAAATACCATTAATAAAATAGCAGCCTCGCTGACTGGAAAGAATGTTGAAAAGTAAACATGGAGAATTTAGGAATGCCAGGAATATGATCCTGGGATTGAGAAGTTCACTCAAAGTTCATGCTCCTTTTACTTTGGCCGGCATGGAAACATTTAATTTTTATAAGCTTACTGCACAAAAAAAGGAATTACCTTGCATATTTAAGGTGCTTAATCCTGCAGATGGCTTTGCACAAGGACGATCAAGCTATAAATACCTGCAGGGTGTGTGTCGGGATTCATAGATTGAGAAGAGGTGTGTGGAAAATGGGTCACAAAGCAGAACGTGTGAAGGCAGTATCTGAATTTGAAGGTGTATGGAGATGTATGATCAGACAGGTCTACCAGCAGTGGATGAAATCCCACTCAACGGGAAATTCTTCTCAAGACTGTACCAGGGAAGGCATCCACCAAATCTGGCCAAACTGCACAATTCCTTGATGCAAAAGTATCTGAACACTGATGTGGCCTACATCCAGAAACTTGTCCAGTCCATGTCAAGCTTAAAGCTCTGTTTGGTGCAGTAGCAGTGCAGGATTGCATGGCTATCCAAGTTGTTCAATAGGCAGCAAGCAGGAGTCTCCACTGCTGGTGCCGTGTTCAATAAAAGAGCTTTCATATAAAGCACAATGTTTCCTGTGTCTTCTTACTCTATGCCAACGCTACAACATCATCGCTGCACAGCAAAAACAAAAACAACAACAACAGAAAAAGTTTCTCCATAAATATCTGTGTTTTACATTATATTGACAAACCTCCTTTTAAAAAGATAAGACTAATATAAATGCTTGAAAATGATATCTATTTACGTAGAATTCCAAAAAAAGTAAAGAAGGTTTTTGGGTTCCTTGTAAATGTGCCAGTTTGGAGAGCCATGTTTTTCAGATCGTTACATACTGGTACTGTGGTGTCTCTACAGGATGGGCTCTAATGTGGGTCTGTTGTTTTATTTATTGTGTTGAAAGTCCTCTTCAGGTTCTGCTGCTGTAATGTAATGTGTGTCTCTCTCCAGTCTCTTTAGAGAAATGCATAACCAGTATAATTATCCAGCTTTAGTGTGAGTGGCTTAGACAAGACCTGCATGGAAACAAATGCTAGAATTAGGAAGGCTAGCAGGGGATTGCTAGGCATGGAGGCCAGCCAGAGAAATCAGTTGAGTGAAATAATCATCACAAACTGGCATTCAGTGCTTCCAAAACTGCACTGAGAGAATGGAAACATTTGGGTACCTGAATTTGCCCTTTAGTTTATTTTTAATGTGCACATGTCCTGTAGTTTTCTTGAGGTTGATTTTGTTAGTACAGCTTCAAGACTGGCATACCCAGTATGTGGACGTATGTGTAAGTTTCAGCGTTTCAAACACAATCATCACTAGCAGGGGTGAAAAGTCAAGCAAATGCTAGGTCTGTCCCAGTCAACTGTAAATGCTATTACTCTGGAATAGAAGTGTCTGGGGGCAACGACAGCTCAGCCACAAGATCATGCATTAAGCGCTTCATAAAATGGATTTCCATGGATGGACAGCAACATGCGCTGGGTTTTGGAAGATGCTTTGGGCCTCTTCCAGTTTCAATGAAGAGTGAAGCTATTGCTACAGCATACAAAGACATTTTAGACAATTACATGCTTCCAACTTTGTGACAAGTGTACACAATTAGTGTATATGTAACTAAACTCAATTTACCAATCTGATTCAATTCCAAAAAGCTGTCCAGTCTAAAACACCCTTTATAACTTACAACTAAGCTAAGCTATTAGGTGCTAAGCTATTAGGTGCTAAAAAGGCAGATATGCAAGCATACATGCATTCAAAATGTGTTTGGACCAATGAGGGAAATACAGGGGTTGAACAATGAAACTGAAACACCTGTCATTTTAGTGTAGGAGGTCTCATGGCTAAATTGGACCAGCCTGGTGGCCAATCTTCATTAATTGCACATTGCACCAGTAAGAGCAGAGTGTGAAGGTTCAGTTAGCAGGTAAGAGCACAGTTCTGCTCAAAATACTGCAATGCACACAACATTATGGGTGACATACCAGAGTTCAAAAGAGGACAAATTGTTGGTGCACGTCTTGCTGGCGCATCTGTGACCAAGACAGCAAGTCTTTGTGATGTATCAAGAGCCACGGTATCCAGGGTAATGTCAGCATACCACCAAGAAGGACGAACCACATCCAACAGGATTAACTGTGGACGCAAGAGGAAGCTGTCTGAAAGGGATGTTCGGGTGCTAACCCGGATTGTATCCAAAAAACATAAAACCACGGCTGCCCAAATGACGCTGTATTGGCCGCAAAAGGAGGCCCTACACCATACTAATAAATGATTGTGGTCTAAAACCAGGTGTTTCAGTTTCATTGTCCAACCCCTGTATATACATCGTCAAAAGGGTAGTTGCACCCAGAAGGAAGTGTCAGATTGCAATGCTACTGGGAAGGAAGATAAGGGTAACTAGAAACAATAAGTGATAAGGAATTTAGACAGACATGGACAATATTTATTGAGCTACACATACAGAAAATGCGTCCCTCAATATGGCATCAGGCCACCATAATTGATCATGCAACATGCCAGACATCTTGGCATGGAGCTGTAGAGGTTCCTAATAGTGTCTTGTGATAATCCATGTCATGCTGCTTGGATATTCTCACACAGTTCCTGCAGATGTTGCAGTAGGGGCGGAGGTGGAATGACACCAAGCGTTCTAGACATATGACACGTGACAACAACCCTTTCATCTGTCACTTCGTGACAGTCTGGCATGACACCATTGCAGTCTTTTGCAGGGTTGGTGTAGTGTTAAGGGCCGTCGTCATCGCAGTCTGTGTGCATGTAGTCTTGCGTCATGCAAGATGATTATGAGTGCAGAGCAGAATGGGTAGAGAGACTTAAACATGTAAATAGGTATAAACCTATAGCTGTCTTTGGGCTGTGGGGCTGCTTGGTGGGGTAGCAGTGCAGGACTGCATGTCTAGCCATCTACCAGTGCTGCTGGAAGTACCAGGATGACTCATGGAGGGCATCACTGCTCACTGAATGTTCGCAATTGTGGCTTATGGGTCAGTCAGGTACAGTGACCTGCTTATATCACATACATGGTCGAGCATGATACTTGAATTATTTGCATGTCTCAGACCTACCCGCCAAGTTTCATTCCTGTCAGTTGATTCTGGGTGAAACAATTTTTGCTGATGAGTGTATTTTGAGTACAAGTTCTTGTACTTGTGCAGTGAATACAGACCACACATCATGGGTAGAGAGACATAAACCCGTAAATAGTTGCTGTGGAGCTGTTTGGGGGTGTAGTAGGGCAGGACTGCATGCCTACAGTCAGGGAGAGTAGTTATGGCTCTTACCTTGGCTATTCAGTAGTACTGGGCTACAGTCTCCAATGCTGCCATGTTCAGTAAAAGAGCAGTAGAGGAAGTCGTTGTAACAATTTGTGTGCACATAGTCCTGGGTCGTACGTCTGCCAATGGTGCTGGCACTAGCAGGATGACTCATGGAGGCAATCTCTGCTCGCTGAATGTCCACAATCATGGCTGTGGGGTCAGTCAGGTACAGGACTAAGGCCCATCCTTGCACATGCATAGCCGAGCGGGAATCTTGAATCATTCAGCTGATTCCTTCTGGGTGTGACTGTTTGTGCCACTACGAGTGTATTTTCAGATTTTTTGAAGCAATATTTCCAGTGATATGAGGCTTTAAAGTGACAAGCTAATTTATAATTCATACTGGGTCTATTCATACCTGTTATTTAGCCTAGCTTTCTGTGTGCTAAGTCTCTGGTTTATTGCTTTCTGTCTTGATGACAGTTCTGAACCAACATTTCACAACCTTTATTCCCATCAAGATCAACATAACAATAAACATACAGGGGTTGGACAATAAAACTGAAACACCTGGTTTTAGAGCACAATCATTTATTAGTATGGTATAGGGCCTCCTTTTGCGGCCAGTACAGCGTCATTTGGGCAGCCGTGGTTTTATGTTTTTTTGATACAATCCGGGTTAGCACCCGAACATCCCTTTCAGACAGCTTCCTCTTGCGTCCACAGTTAATCCTATTGAATGTGGTTCGTCCTTCTTGGTGGTATGCTGACATTACCCTGGATACCGTGGCTCTTGATACATCACAAAGACTTGCTGTCTTGGTCACAGATGCGCCAGCAAGACGTGCACCAACACTCTGTCCTCTTTTGAACTCTGGTATGTCACCCATAATGTTGTGTGCATTGCAGTATTTTGAGCAGAACTGTGCTCTTACCTGCTAACTGAACCTTCACACTCTGCTCTTACTGGTGCAATGTGCAGTTAATGAAGATTGGCCACCAGGCTGGTCCAATTTAGCCATAAGACCTCCCACACTAAAATGACAGGTGTTTCAGTTTCATTGTCCAACCCCTGTATATTCAGATCACTTTCCGTATTTAGTTTCCTCATTCCACTTTTTACAAGGTTAGCCACCCAGTTATCGTGAAGGGCATGAGTATTCATTTATGTGTTTAGCTGTTTTACATTACGACACTTTCATTTAAAAATGGACCCAGCCTCCCCCCAAGTACCCAAGTAACCATGCCATGTTCTCCATGTTTGAGGCTTTCCAGGGAGCAGGAAGCATGCCGCAGAAAAGTAAACTAACATAAAGCGCTATCTCTGTTTGCGCAGGTCTGGATCAGCAGCGCGAGGAAGAAATGCAAGACGAGCTCGCGCTCTGCTGGAGTCCTTCAGCACTCGCGGCCGCTGCCACGGTCACAGCCAGCAGAGCTCTTGCTGGTTAAAGGGCCCAATTCATGGAATACTGAATCTTTCTCACTTTGTTTGAGAGGAGCATTGTTCACTATTGTAGCCAGTATATTATATATGGTCACTGTTAAAGCTAAACCTTGTATAGAGGTCAAGCACATTCCAGTCACAATCACATGACGGCAGCTTTCCATTAAACTGCATTGCGCACTTCTCTTTGTTGGATTTTTACAGGATATCATGGCACAAAACAAAGCCAGAAATAACAAGATAGTTGGGTTAAAGCTGTCAACTTACAGGGGCTTTATGGGATCCTAACCAGCTAGCAGGGAGGGTTCCCAGAGCTTTGGCTAATGTTAATTACAAGTTCTAAAAAAGTTTCAAGGAAAATGTTTTAGTCTAACGTTCAAAGAGCGTTTTAAAGATGTTTATCATTTCAGATAATGTTGCTGTATGGTTAGATGGTAACTGCGGTGTAAATCTTAAAAGACATACCATTTTAACTGCAACGTTCAGAGGATGTTTTGAGGACGTTGTCAGGGCCGCAGGTTCTTTTACATGACAACGAAAGAAGAACCTTCTCAGCGCAACATTTGGAAAATGTTTTATGGGCGTTACTGAGACCTGACAGTTCTACTAACTTATCGAAATATCATTCCGGGAACCCGAAAGAAAACTTCCTGCTGAAAACACTAGGTAATTACCAGCTAGGTAATAGTATCCATGTGTAATTGCAGCAGACATCTTGGGCCAAAAAAACAACAACAAAAAACAACTAATTCTTTCTTTGTTATATAAAAATAAGCATATGCAACTCTAAATCCAACTTTGGCAGACTGTCCAAGGTGTTTCCTGCCTTCACCGCATGTGCAGAGGCTTGGAAGATGGCATAAACTCTAAACAGAATGGCTAAATCTCTTAACATCATTAAACTAGTCACACTTCTGGAACGAGCATGGGGAGGATAGGATTGTAATCAGGATTTGACATTAATATTTAGCTACCAGCCACTGTGGCTAGCTAGCTTAGCCTACTTGGTGATTCGGTCAAGTCAAAATGAGGGCTCCATGAGATGGTCCTAACTTTGTTACTACTTCCTGGATTAATCTGAACATTTCAGAAAGACGTTCCATTACCAAGCTTCTTCGCTGTATCTCATCCGGTGTTGACCAGAGGAGGAGGGTTCCTCACTAGACTGCACTGTACCACCTCATCTCAATCTATGAATCCTATCCCCCACCCTGCAGGTATTTATAGCCCCATCATCCTCATGCAGCACTATCTGCAGGAGCCTGAAGTTACTACCACCTCACACACAAGGGGGCTGATTTTTGTCTGGTGAGCTTTTGTCAGGAGTAAGCCAAAGTTTCTTGATGTAGCCGATGACTTACCTGTCTTATCTGCTGCTTCTCTTTTCAATCTTTTCCTGTGCTGGTAGCTGTAAAACAGGTGACCTCTAGAAATATGAAGATCTATAAAGTGTATGTTAGTGATATTTAAACCTATATGTGGCCCTCTTGCTGTTCATCACACATGAAACAGAGACCATAACTTGCACTTACAACAATCCTGGCCATAAGCTGACCTTACATTGTACATTGATCCACCACAGGTTTGACCTGACCCCAAGACATTGAAATTGGCTCTTTTATGCGCATGGACTTGCCTTGTTTTGGAAGTCACTGTCTTCCTCTATATCTGACTTGCTTAATGATGAAATGCCATGTTGTTCAAGGCTGCTATTCTTAAATGATGACTCATCTTTGGCTCTGTGTAGCCAGCAAAAAATGTAATCTGTTTGTTAGTTTATCTGCAGCAAAGCAGCCACCACACTCCCTCTGCCATACTCAGTGGTTGGAGTCTTTTCCTTGATTTCATATACATCAAAAAGGTCAATAATTAGAATAGCAGGTGCAAAGCAACGAACCGTCAGTGCATGGGTCTTAGTAGCTGCGATAATAATTCACCTGTTAACTGTCAATTCAATGGTCAGGACCACCACAAAGCGGCTATTATTTGGTAGCTGGATCATTCTCAGCACAGCAGCGACACTGACACGGTAGTCGCATGTTAATGTGTCAGCATCACTGCTGGATTAAAAAAAGTTTTGTAATATTTCATTGTATTATTAAATATTACGTAAAATATTTTAGTTATGCTCTACAAATCATATGCCAACCAGCATTAGACAGCTGACTTGCCTATGTTAGCCCAGTCACCTAGTCCCTGAGACTCATGGGATGGGATGGCATGGGAACAAATCTGAGACCAGTGTTTTTGAATGTGTTGATGGTACAACAGATCACACAGCAACTGTTCAGCATAGCGTCATTAATTTATTCCAGTTATGTCAAACTTTATGTAAACTTTCAACTTTTGACATTTTGTTATTTTTGCGGATTCCAACACGGCTCAGCCAATCAGGTTTTAGGACCACCATTAAAGCTCATGATTGAAAAATCAGAAACCAGAACGTAAGAAACAAATCACTCAAAAGACCTGGATGGAACAGTTGCCTCCTCTGAAAATGAACCTGCAGGCTTTATATATTAATGAATAAGACAGTGAGAAAGGATTAGAGATTGAAAGTCAGCTAGAGAGATATAACAGAATGGAAGGAGAGAGGAAGAATGGAAAACATAGAGAGACCAAATAAGTGCCATGTGGTAGTCCATTGTTCATCTCAGCATAATCAGTCATCAGCCAAACTAGCATTTGTTGTGTTTCGCATATGCTGGTCAACAACCATGGCCATTTTTAGTAGCTTCTATGTGTACTATGTGTCTCACCCATATGCTGTAACATTGTAAATTCCCAGTGGGATTAATAAAGTGGCTGTGGGACCGCCAGTCTCTTCTCTGCGAGGTTATACACAGTCAGGTCACTTTATTATGACCACCAGCTAATATCTAGAGTATCTGCCATGTGCAGCACGGACAGCAATGACATAAACTAGGAGTGACTCAATAAGGTAGGTTGTCACAGGTATCTGCAGCCATGCTGACTCCAGTGCGTCCCACAGCTGTATCTGCAGCCAAGCTGACTGCAGTGCGTCCCACATCTGTATCTGCAGCCAAGCTGACTGCAGTGCGTCCCACAGCTGTATCTGCAGCCAAGCTGACTACAGCGCATCCCACAGCTGTATCTGTAGCCATGCTGACTCCAGTGCGTCCCACATCTGTATCTGCAGCCAAGCTGACTGCAGTGCGTCCCACAGCTGTATCTGCAGCCAAGCTAACTGCAGTGCGTCCCACAGCTGTATCTGCAGCCAAGCTAACTGCAGTGCGTCCCACAGCTGTATCTGCAGCCAAGCTAACTGCAGTGCATCCCACAGCTGTATCTGCAGCCATGCTGGCTGCAGTGCATCCCACAGCTGTATCTGCAGCCAAGCTAACTGCAGTGCGTCCCACAGCTGTATCTGCAGCCATGCTGATTGCAGCGCATCCCACAGCTGTATATGCAGCCAAGCTGAATGCAGTGCGTCCCACATCTGCAGCCCAAGCTGTATCTGCCATGCTGACTCCAGCTAACTGCAGCCAGTGCAGTGCGTCCCACAGCTGTATCTGCAGCCAAGCTAACTGCAGTGCGTCCCACAGCTGTATCTGCAGCCAAGCTAACTGCAGTGCGTCCCACAGCTGTATCTGCAGCCAAGCTAACTGCAGTGCATCCCACAGCTGTATCTGCAGCCATGCTGGCTGCAGTGCATCCCACAGCTGTATCTGCAGCCAAGCTAACTGCAGTGCGTCCCACAGCTGTATCTGCAGCCATGCTGATTGCAGCGCGTCCCACAGCTGTATATGCAGCCAAGCTGAATGCAGTGCGTCCCACAGCTGTATCTGCAGCCAAGCTAACTGCAGTGCATCCCACATCTGTATCTGCAGCCATGCTGGCTGCAGTGCATCCCACAGCTGTATCTGCAGCCAAGCTGAATGCAGTGCATCCCACAGCTGTATCTGCAGCCATGCTGACTGCAGTGCATCCCACAGCTGTATCTGCAGCCATGCTGGCTGCAATGTGTTCCACAGCTGCTGGAGTTTTGGTCATGCTCTTCCAAACAATGCCAGGCATTTCTTGTCATGTGACATGTCACATTGTCCTGCTGGAAAATCCCATCCATCCCAGAGAAGACAAACAGAATGTTTGGGTGTACGTGATCTGGAAAGATGGATTTATATCATTTGAGAGTTTTCTCCACTTGGATGAGTGGCCCCAGAGAATGGCAAGATTTATTCTTGTGTGGTGTTTTGACTGATCCTGTTCCTCTGTAGTGTTTGTTTCTTAGTTTTTCTAAGTGTCTTTGGTTTCTGTTTTTCGCTTGTTACCATTAAACACTAGTACTTGCATCCTGTCTCCTTGTCGTGTCACTTGTTACAGTGACTTCAGTTACTAGCTTTGTACCATTGAAAGTAGGAACTGGTCATAATTGGTTATGTGACTCAACGGTGTATATGGATTTAAAGATCAAGCCTGATTTGTGTTGGTAAAAAAGTTTGAGCTGGCAAACGTTTGTAGTTTGGATATCTACCATTCAACACTCCTCAAACATACCTACCCTCATCTACAGTGTTTGGTTTGGTGGCGCTGTCTTTTAAACCAAAATTAAAACCATTACGTTTGCTGTTTACATAAAACCATTGAGGATTAATGTCAGCACCACAAAAAGCTGAGCCCTGCTTAAGCCTGAGCACTAAATACCTTTCAGGGCTTAAGTAGAAGAGCAGTATTCATACCCTGCATCAGGTGCTAGTTTATTAAAACTGTATGATTAGCATTTATTAGACTCGGTTGGTGAGTTATGATTACCAAAAGCATCAGATTACATGACAGGAGTTGGCTAAAATATATGCAGCATGTTGGATTTATTTATTCAGCATGAGCCATGGAAAGCTGATCAGGATCAGTGATCCTGCTGCTGTTCATTATCTGAAACCTATAACAAATGTTGATGTAAGAGAGGTGATATGAAGTCTGAAGACGGAAGTGAGAGGTGTTCGGATGGCCTTGAGCTATCAAAATGTTTTGTTTGTGTTTGATCATGTTACAGGAAGCTTCAGAAGCTTAGGTTTGAAATATTGTGAGAGACTACGAAGTGTGGCATTAGGCCGAGGACTGCGTGAGGAAGCTGGGAGATGAGTTTTAAAATAAAGTAACAACAAAACTTAGAAAGGCGTGATCTTCCTCTCAAAAGGTGACAGCTTCCATCTTGTGTTGACACTGAAGGGCCCTTTTTTTAAAACATGTCCTTGTTGACACCATCATCAATATTTCCCCACCGAGGGGAGTAATGGAGTTTATGTCTCCTTCAGTGCAGGTTACTGATGGCCTGTCCAAAATGAAACCCTGAAGACCTGTGATCCTCCCCACAGTCATAGGAATTCCACTGAGTTTTGGAATTTTCTGTGTACTTCAGTCATTCAGGTGTGGGCAACGTCTTTGAGAGAAGTTTAATGTGAATTGTGGCTTTGTGGAGACACTTGTGGTTGCCATGTTGCCATGTCTGCAATGCATATATAGCCATAACACTGACATGGGATGGTCATGGGACATGGGACTAGTATCGTGTAGAACCAGCTTTAGCCCGGCAAAGTCCTGTAACTCAAAGTGGCATTGATTCCATAAGTGGATGAAATAGGTCTGGATTGAAACTGAGCTATGCCATCTGGATAGCCACCCACAGCTCATTTGTAAGTGCAAGATCTCATCTGCGAATGGATATTATAATATATATAATACCTTACTAGTCTATACAGTGCTTTGTTGACTGGGTCCTATTGCTTCATTGGGTCTGTGCCATGCACAAACGCTAATATTAGCCCAAAACAGTTGGTATCGTGACTCTTTAGGCCATGCCACATGTTGCCCGTCTTCTATGGTACAGTTAGTAACCTAACAAGCCCTGTGTCTGAGTCCACCTGCATGTGATTTCTGTGAGTTGCTTGTGAGAGCCAGATGCCACTGGGCATGGTCCGTGCGGGCGGCCACTGTGCTGTCCACTTGTGGATGAACATGCCTTCTATGATGTATTCCAGGTACATATGTGACACTGTGGATCAAGTTATGTTAAACAGGTGAAAATGCTAAATGTGGGCAAGAATTGCGCCTGAAGAATTTTGGTGTCTGGGATTTTTCTCCTGGTTTTCAAAAAAAAAAAAAAAAGAATAAACAGCAATTAATTTTTTTTACTGAACACTGAACATATTAACATCCCAGCAGACATATCAACAAAGCACTATATGTGCCGAGATGTGTGCTGCATACACAAACAGCACCTCATTTTACGCTGACTATGACTTTATCCCGTTGCTTTAAAACTGGTGTTTGTGTTTCTGTGTATGTTTATTACAGAGAGAGGAAAAGCAAGCACACGTGAGAGAGATAGTGTGTGTGAGTGTATGTGCACTCAAAAGCTCTGTGCAGTACTACAGGGAAGGAGCACGGCTATCACAGACTGGGACAACTGCACCAAGTTAAGGCTTACACCATTTTTCTCATCTCTCATCTCATGTTTCCACCAGACTGCATGATACAGCACGAAACAGTTATTCCTCGGAATTATGTGTCTCCTTGTCGACCTGTACCTGTATTTGTTTCCCATGGCACATCAGAACTGTCAAAGTAGCGTGTGGATTTTACTTGGTTCTTAAGCAATGCTAATATTTCAGTAAACACCTGTGGGGAACTCTCAAAAGAGCGCCAAATCATTTCTTTGAAACCAAAATGTAATGCAATGTTTGATTTCTTTGAATTTGATATAACACTTGTTATTATTTAAATGCAACCAGTATGCCCATTCCATTGTAATGATTTAGTTGGAAACGAAACAAACAAAAAAGACCAATCAGGGTTTTTTCTCTAGTGTATCTAGATAGATAAAACAAAGTGAGTCCTTCCATTGGTTAGGCCTTCAGGAGATGAACTAATATTACTTAGAATAATGAAGGAGCAAAGGAGAAATCTACCAGTCTATCAGCATTTTGATTTCTACTAGAAAAGAACATCACACCAGGATCTCAGAAACCCCATTAAGTTCACGTATGAATGGAAGGCTGAACAATGCATTTCAGTCAGGTGTCCCCATAGGGGTGCTAGTAAGCATTAGAATCATAATTAGAGTCATAATTTTCAATCATAGGTTCATTTATTTATGCACTATTACACTTTACTGTATATACTGTATACCTGCACTCCTGGACACTCTGGACACTTACTGTATATACTGTACATCTTAACTCCTGGACACTCCACTCCAAAATACCAGTATATGCACATGTTTATTATGTTAATTCAGTCATTTATCTGCCAATAAATGCGTCCATTGCACAATCATACACATTTATTTATTATTCTTTACAACTAGTCTTTTCTACAGTATACAGTGATATTTGTATTCTTGTAAATGTTTCTGGCCTCCTTGCGAAGTGAGATTTATATATATATATATATATATATATATATATATATATATATATATATATATATATATATATATATATATATATATATATATATATATTTATCAATTGTGACCCGTACTATGTATAGTACTATCTATCTATCTATCTATCTATCTATCTATCTATCTATCTATCTATCTATCTAATAGTCATGTTTCACCACTGGTTGAACACAAAGGACAGTAACAAAAATGAAGCAGCCTCAGGTTCTTATTTTGTTTTAACTGGGATTTTGGTTTAATGAAGGGTCACACACAGTTTGAATATTGATTTGTAGCTGCGCTGTACAGCCCTGCAGTTGGGAAACTAAACTTTTCTGTAAAGTAGATTTCCGGGAGGAGGGCTCGGGATTGCTGTTCTAAAACACATATTGGTTTCACTACCAATTTCCACAGAACTAAACACCTGAACACCCCCAGAAAGATGGATGAAAGTATTGATGGATGACTCACTTAGATTCTGAGTAGAAACGAATAACCTGTGTTATATCCTGCTGTAGTCTGCGAAGACTAGACATGACTTAAATGCGAGTAAATCCTGGACCTGGGCAGGCTAGCAAACTATCGCCAGTCACGAAGACAAAGTCATATAAAGGATTTAAGTAAGGTTATCATCCCAGGCTGACATCCTGGCCCTACTGAATCCAATTGCACTGAAAGAATGGTAACATTTAGCTCTCTGAATCTGAACTGGTCTACCAATTTCTTCTTTTAATGTCACAGGTTAATTCACCATTCACAGTAGGCCCATTCATGCCCACTCTTCGGCATGGTGTCCTCTGCCTGGCTTTCATTGCCTCCCACAGTATCAGCTAAACGACTTCAGTTTCATTGTGAATGCTGCACACGGAGCTCAATTTGAGCGTGTCTTCGTGCTAGGTTCCTCTCTATGTGAACAGCATGCGTCTGATCTCGCTTTCTTGTTTCACTTCTGAGGGCTATTGGTGGATGTTCTCTATTAAAGTCAGGGAGCTGACCTTTTGTTCAACTGCTGGGCTGAAAGGAGCAGTTCACCAGGTGCAGTGTCTGGGGCTGTTTACCTGTGATGGTGTTTCCCGCTGTTTTGAAATGACAACCTTGCACACCTTCAAGCTATCTGACACTTCTCAATGGGAAGGCTTATATGTTGTCTTTGTCTTTGTTTTGTTTTCTAAAGTCAAGGCAATATTGATGTAGGTAGTTGGACTTTAAACACTGAATTTAAAACGTGACTGACGTCACAATGTTCTGCGACTAGAAAGACAACATTATGCAAAACAGTTTAATCCCTACCCTGCATTTACACAGAGGTGGCTGAGCGACAAGCGGCTAGTCTTTTCTTATGTGAGTGCACAATGTTTAGTGACAAGTGGCCAACAACATGGCGACAGAGTGAAAGGATGATGCGGTGAGGCAACATTGTAAATGAATGGCTTTAACTAATTTGTTGGACCAGTTGTGGAGATGGGGGTCCGTGTTCCGCAGCTCCTGCTCTCTGAACTTTTTGTTCCAACCAACATGGTGTTTCTTTTCTCAACATGATGGTGTTTAAACAGGTGTTTCTACTTTTTTCATTTTATATAATTCATTTTTGTACATGTACACAGGAAGAAAAATGAGTCAAGGTCAAGATTTCTTACTGTTGCTTTGCAGTACTAATTAAATATAATTGCATATTTATATACTTCATTAGTAGTTTATGTAAGGAATACATAAGAAATAATATTTACATTCTGCATTGACAAGTCTGCAGTTCTTATTTTCCATTTGTTTTGGTATCAAAAACAGACATAACAACACAACAAACATCCAAACATCCTTCCGTCGACTTAAAATCATAATAGAATGTGTATGGTATGCGGGTTTGGAAGGGTTATTTAAAATGATTATTTTGTTTTGTTTATTTTAATTTTATATATATGTATATATATATATATATATATAGACAGTGAATATGAAGTCAGTAGTTCTTTTGGTATCCATAATCCATAACACACAAAATAATTATTTCATATATTCACTATTAAATTAAGATGGTTCTCAAACATTCTGTTACTGACCAAACATTACCAAACTGAACATTGTTTGTGTTCTTACCACTTAAAGCTTCTAGATAAGCTTATTACATACATTGTACTGGTGCACCATGTTTCCCTGCTTTGATGCTTTGATACTCTGATACTCTGAAGATCGCTGTTTGTGATGTCCCAGTGCTTACAGCAGCCCACACAAATCAATGTGTCTTACCAGTTTATAAGGCATTCATTTCACATGAAAACTAAACTTAGGACTGACCGACTTCAGTACAAATCATCATCTTTTACACAAATTAACGCTTTACACCCATCACCATATGTACTGTACACTGTACTGTTTGCACACATATGTATATATACATATTTATATACACACATTTATTCTTGTAACTGCAATGGAGCCTGACTGTGTTTTGTTATACTGTACAACCCTGTATTGGTATTATAGCTGGTATAAAGTTGAATTTAATTAAATTAAATTTAAATCTACTAAAATTAAACAAGTGAAAGTAACTTTGTTGCTAATGATGTTTTACAAAAAAAGAAAGGAAACGCTTGATTTAGTTATGTGGGAAGTGCTGCAGACCCAGTCCTGCCAATAAACACAAAATACTTATTATAACTTCCATAGATCAGCATTCATCCTAAAAACTACTCTGGCATCAGAATACCCACTAGGATAGTGTCCAACCAGCTCACTGCTTCTCAAAATGAAGAAAATTGATGTCTGTATGTCTGAAAATTCCTGTAATATTATTTATTTAAGTGGAGCCTGATTATGTGACACCAGTACATACATTCATCATCAAAAAAATAGTTGCACAAATAACTGCACCCAGAATCAGCCCGGCATGAATCAAACTTGGTGGGTAGGTTTGACATCATGAGACATGTGAATGATGCTGGTTACATGCTTGTCTACGCATGTGACGTAAATAAGGATAGGCCTTGTCGCTGTACCTGACTGACCCTACAGCCATGACTGCAGACATTCAGTGAGCAGTGAATTAGTCATCCTACTGGTGGCAGCACCATTGCCAGCTTGCTGCACATGCAGGACTACATGCGTGCAGATTGTTACAGCGACTGTCCTTAACACCACGTCCTTGTCACCTAAGACTGCAATAGTGCTGTAAATTAATTGTGTAAATTCTTAATGTTACACACGTTGACATCATATTACCTGGAGAGTAGGAATTTAAATCAGTACAGACTAAGCTTATTATTACTACTTACCCACAGACTCTTCTAAAATACCCCACCTGTGGTTTGCAATGAGGCAGAAGGCAACTTTGTGGGTGACCAACTGATTGTTTGAATTTTCCTGTTCCACCTTAAATGGTGCTGCAGTTATTATGACGCCTGTTAATGACATTATTTAAGGCGGGATGGGAAGTTTCTGACAAGAAACTGGCAAACAGGAACCTGGCTTCAGCTTTGAAGTTTTAAATCAGGTAGCATTTTTGATTGAGGTCATTTATGTCCTACCTAAAGGTTTCTGTACAGAGCTACCTATAAATTTGAGCTGTGGTGGGACATTTTGACAAGGTTGCACAATTCAGCACAACACCAGAAGGCTGAACTGAAGATACAGACACACTGCACTGCTTCAGAACTCCCACTTATATATATGGATATATATATGAGAGAGAGAGAGAGAGAGAGAGAGAGAGAGAGAGTTTAGCTGCATTATCATTACATTTAATAGAGTGAGTCCATTACTGAGAGCATTCAGAGCAGCTTTTGTCACAATGAGCCGAACACTGCTGCCATTGATATCTCCGTACTTACTTGTCAGACACTGTTTCCTATTAGCCAGGCCGAAATTAGCGAAGCAGGCGTTGGCTGAGGAGGGACCAGAGGGAGTCCTGGAGCTCGCAATGTGCCTCTAGGCACTGACCTAGCTGAGGTTAATGGGCTCTACTTTTTTAGAATCTTATAGCAATAATGGGGGGTCATTCTAAAAATGCCTCCAGTGCATCATCAAGCCATGATATTAGACCCACCCAAAAAATCCTGAACACAAAAAACAGCTGTACTTTTCTACCATGTATAATGTGTTTAAAAAAGCAAATCTATGCATTTCCTTTACATGGAGTTCATGTGTTTATCTATTTATTTATTTATTTATTTATTTATTTATTCATCAGTAAATATCTGGCTTTTACTGTGGGACCAGAGGTGGTACCAATTTGAGTAGAATGATCCATAGACACACCATGCTGCTACATAGTGTTGATGAGTACATAGCAATGATGGCCCTAGGGCTGTTGCAGGTTTGCGGTATGTTTAGACACAAAGGAGCTCTTGCTACGCTCACGGTTTGATGAGCACAGGTGCAGGTTTTTGAATTCAAGCCCACCTTCACACGCATCAGATGTGAATTGAAATTAGAGCCCCTTCCTAATTGGTATTCCGCATGCACCTTCACATGTCATGGTGTGTGTTGACAGTGCATAAGCCTGAGGCTGAGTTCATTAAAGAGAATTGCGCTTTCACAATCTGCGGAATAGCCTTTGTCTCCCCACTGTAATCTAAGGGTAAATGATCGTTCTGTATGGGGCGGCCTGTTCGTCTCTTCTAAGGCTCTGTGTTTATGCCCTGATAATGTCATATTTGTCTGCAATTTAGCATGGAAATACTGAACTGTGGTGCTACCGTAGCAGGGGAGTAAAAACGATGGATTTTGGAGGGGGGGATGTGTTATATTGACAGATTGCTTTTATGCGGTTCCAATTTAGGAGCTAAACAGAAAAAACCTAAACCAAATGAGCAACTATTAAATCTCTCCTGTGCATTAAAACAATATTTAGCATCTTTAGAGTTCCGTAATGAAAGACTATTGGAGGTAATATTTATCATCATTGCTTCCGACTGAAATGCGCAGTCATACACCTCGGCACCCACCAATTATTCAATATTAACATTACGGAGTGCGTCTTCTTGGCTTCATTATCTAATATGATTGTCCTTTCTCAGGCAGCATGCACTGGAGCCGTAATGCGCAATTTAGACAATTAATTTACAGGCTTCGTTTGTGCATGTAAGGAATAGCAATGATCAGAGTCATTACCCACAGCTAATTCCCCACCGAATGAAACGACAACAGGTTTGATGGCATTAAAGCAGAAGTGGCCCTGGCTGGATTCGCACCTGTGGGCCGGCCTCCAGTCTAATGCCATCTGACAAACTCAGGAGGGATGATTGATGTCTGTGGTTTGTCCAGTGGTGTGTGCACACTGTTAAATGTTGCCAGGACTGACTCTTCACAGTAAGAGACGGCATGCATCATGTTTTGTGAAATGAACCAATCCTAAGATATTCAACACAGCATGTTACATTTAAAAAGGCGTATATTGAGATATAAACGTTTTTATTGACACTGGTTTTTGGGTTGGCTACTGAGCTGAATAACGGTTCCAGTTGACATATGAAACTGCAGAAGACTACTATATTTAATTACAGCTTATTGTAATTGTGCAGCAGAATGCTGTTACATCCCTGTAATCATGGTGCAGGTGACTGTGGAGGCGCACTCTGTAAGTAATATAACAGGTGGCCAGTAATTTGCTGTAACTGATAGGGTTGCCCCAATAGTGATGCCATATCAGTATTGATGCAGGAAAAGACAACTCATTGCATGGTGATGGATATACTGATACCCATGCCTGAGGCCACAAAACAATTTCTGACATGCATACCTCACTTTCTGACATTCATAAACCTCATAGTGCAGTTGGTTGACAAGCAGTGGTCACAATTCTGATAACAAAGTCTGTAGTGCCAGTATTTCAGGGGAAGGCGATAATAGTGGGTGAGCGACCAGTAGGAAATCCTCCTAAGGTATTAATTTATCCAATATGCTGCACATAATCCAAACAAAACAGTACAAAACACCATACAGATCAATAGCTCTTTACCTCCCAGGCTGAGTCAGCCCTCTTCCAGCAATTATTCATCTCCTGCTATGTGGTGAGTTACACTAGTTGTGAATCCAGGAACTGAACTTAAAAGCATATATGGAAGGAACCGCTAGTCTCTTGAGGTAACTATAGCCTTAGCCTATGTTTAGCCTTTTGTACTCCATAGAATCCTGCGGTGCACCTCTTTTAGTCAGGCAAAGAAAGATCCATTAATAATCCTCCTGAAGTGTCTGCCATTCGTATATGTATGCACCTGTGACACACATACCCACTTACCATATAGGTGCACTTTGTAGTTCTACAATTACAGACTGTGGTACATCTGTTTCTCTGTATACTTTGTTAGCCCACTTATATCTTGTTCTTCATTGGTCAAGACCCCCACAGGACCACCACAGGTAATGTGTGTTGCACTGGTATGAATGGATCAAACACAGCAGTGTTGAGGTGAGGAGTTTAAACACTGTGTCCACTCACTGTCTACTCTATTAGACCAACTGCCTTGCCGATCCTCTTTGTAGATGTACAGTCAGACACGATAGCTCATCTGTAGCTGCACAGTTTGTGTTGGTCATTCTCCTGTCCTTCATCGGTAGTCAAAAGCGCTGGCCACAAGATGCTGCCTACAGGACGCTGCCCACAGGACACTGTTGGTTGGATAGTTTTGATTCTTGGACTATACCCAGTCCAGCAGTGACACCAAGGTGTTTCAAATTCCAGCAGCACTGCTGTGCCTGAGCCACTTGTACAAGTGCAACTTACACCACACATGCCCACCCCTACATAATACCTGCTTTGTGGTGGACCACTGAAAAACAGGCCAAAAAGGCTTAGAGATCAGATGGACTACAGCCCGTACATGTAGAAAGCTGATAAACTGGACAGTGAGTGTAGCTCCAAGGTAAGTGTGTCTAATGTAGAGCTCAGTGCTCATGTAATACACACAGACTGGTCACTAAGTAAACCTACCTTGAACGTATACTCATCTCCCGTTTAATCTGGTCCATTGACCATACAACTGGACTTAGCTCTTTTATTATAGGATGTACAGGGGTTGGACAATGAAACTGAAACACCTGGTTTTAGACCACAATCATTTATTAGTATGGTGTAGGGCCTCCTTTTGCGGCCAATACAGCGTCAGTTGGTCTTGGGAATGACATATACTGCGTCCTGCACAGTGGTCAGAGGGATTTTAAGCCATTCTTCTTGCAGGATAGTGGCCAGGTCACTACGTGATGCTGGTGGAGGTTCGTCCTTCTTGGTGGTATGCTGACATTACCCTGGATACCGTGGCTCTTGATACATCACAAAGACTTGCTGTCTTGGTCACAGATGCGCCAGCAAGACGTGCACCAACAATCTGTCCTCTTTTGAACTCTGGTATGTCACCCATAATGTTGTGTGCATTGCAGTATTTTGAGCAGAACTGCTCTTACCTGCTAACTGAACCTTCACACTCTGCTCTTACTGGTGCAATGTGCAATTAATGAAGATTGACCACCAGGCCGGTCCAATTTAGCCATGAAACCTCCCACACTAAAATGACAGGTGTTTCAGTTTCATTGTCCAACCCCTGTAGTTCTCTGCATACTCTGCATCTGTTTGTATATCCTCTTTCAAAATGTACTGTGTCTTTCTTTAAAGCTGAGTTGTGACAAATTTAGGGCTCAGGAGTGTGTATCAGTGCATCCCTAGCAATTTTACACTGTGCGTGAGCATCTCAGCGGAATACGACACTTTTCCGAAGGCAGAATTCTGTGTACACGTCATATAATCAGCCTTGCGTTTTTTCAAGACTGGCCTAACATAATAGCCTTACCCAATCGTAAGCAGAAGCACAGCCTCTTAGTCTGCTGAACTAAGTTCGCCTTTATCTGTAGTAGGCACTTGTGTAATGCAGAACAGTGCTTTCTTTATTCCGCGCTGCTCTAGAGCTACACATACGCACATGGCCAAAGAATTTTAAGCTCATGCCACTCTCTCTAATATGATGTCTTTCAACAGTATTTAAAGGCAGCGTTTGCAGGTCTTAAAAGTCAGCTGGCACTAATTCCTCTCAGGCACCAGGATTCGAACTTTCCCTCAAAAGAAGCTTACCATAGCATTTTTACATGTGCTCAAAGCTTCCTATTACACGTATGGAGGTTTCTTGTACAGAGAGGAGAGCACACAGCAATCTTGATTTGGTTTATTGCTTGATTGCTCTTTGTGACAGGTTTTAATGACAGCCCGACTTTGGTTCATCATTAATCCATTTACCATCACCATTTTACAGCACAAATATAATAACAACCCGATATCAGTGATCTTACATGGGAAGTGATTATTTGATATTATATAATTTGCAGTGACAAGGAGGTTCAATAGGGAAATTGTAAATGACACTGCTTTCCGGCGTCACTTAGATCATCGCATCTGATGGGTCAATTCCAATTACATAACAGAGTAAGATGTGCCTCCACTGCTAATTCTTAACCCACAATGCATGATCCTTAAAAATAAGGGTCAGAATGGAACCATCCTATTGGCTCTCTAAAGCAGTGGTTCACAAACTTTGTTCCAGGTTCCACACATTTTTTCGAGAACCAGTAACAGTTGGGGACCTGGGGACAGCCATGAGGAAGTTTGGGCTAAATGTTGGTGGGAACCCAGACCTATTAATGTTGGAACAAAATGAGTTTGAAATATTAGTAACATTTTATAAATACAGCCCATAATAAACAGCAACTTAAACATTAACTTACTAATGATTAAATTATTATACTTTATTATAATAAATACACTCATCATCAAAAGAGCAATTTCAACCAGAGAAAGTACTGAACTGCAGTGCAATTGGGCAGGAAGATAAAGGTTACCAAGAACAAAAAAAGATGATGAATTTAAACAAAATTTATAAACTATAAAATGTATCCATCCATTTATCCATTTCATTTATCCAAATGAAATCCATCCAGTTTCATTTCTGACAGTTGGTTCCTATTTTTGCCACTTGTTATTTGATGATGAGTGCATGTAAAAAGAAATCAAAATGCTTCATTATGTGTATGTCTGTAAATGGATAATAATTCAAATGATTGCACTGTTATTTATGTACAAGGTAAGAAATTTTATAATTATTATAAAAATTAACAAAATATTAGACAATTATTACTACAGTCATTTAAGTGAGAGGGCGATGGCATACTCGTTGACACTGCTTAACAGAAAACAAACCTGCTGTTGTACATTGATATCAGAAATAGAAAGTTAGCATGGCATGTATGCGTTTCACCTGTAACACTAGATGTTAAAAGAGCACCGGCTAAAGGACTTTACAGGTACAGCTCTGGAGAATTTTAAGAGGCCACCTCAAAAAGATCAGTGTCTCTAGTTTTACAGTGTGCGGGTTTGTGTTGGCCCAAAATGAGCAGTTCTGTCTTATTCTCTACACTAATTCTACAATCAAATATTGTATTAAAGATAAAATTAAAATTTTACTCTGTTTATTTAGAAAATCACTAATGACGCCTCCAGAGGCCTTATTTTTGAACCATGCTTGCTGTGCATTTCACCCCAGCCACCACTCGCCAGTCTTTCTGTAAGTCACTTGAGGTCATCTTGCATTGGTTAAATGACATTGGAATGAGGTGGCCCTCATCACGGAGAGAGTAGAGAGTGGAGAATGGTTTTTGCCCTCGGCCAGCCGGTAGCTTTGTTGTCCTGTGTGTTTACTGCTTTACCTTGTTCTTATGAACCAGGCACTCACTGTATCTGCCAGTAAAGCTAGAACCCAACCTTCTGTTCCTCACTAAGAACCTGCTGTACATGTGGAGATGCTGATTTAGCAGAGATCTCGTATTTATTTCCAGAGCTGTATGTTAGGGGGAGATGTACCCTTGTTACATGATGCAAAAGACAAAAACAAACAAAAGTTGTGGTTCCCCAACCTGTCCTCAGGGTCCCCAAGAGAATTAACAGTTAGCCAGCTCCCAACACATAGGGATAGAACAAAAATGAGGACTATATGGGAATCTGAGAACTGGTTTGAAAAATCCTATCATGATGGGATTTATAGCAGCCGGCTTTTGCTGGGGTCGAGGACTTGTTTCAAAATTGGCCCTGTGAGACTCGAGAACCACGGCCCCAACAAACCTTTCAGTTCTTTGTTTGTAAATGGGATGAGGAGCTATGAAGAACATTTTTGAATTTCACAGAATCTCATAATTTTCTTCGCTGAAACCTTGTGTCCAAGCCAAGAGCCAATTAGAAACCTTTATTTTGAAAGTGTAACAGCCTCTCGGTTGTAGACTCCAATTCTTCTAAAGTTTCCACTTTAGAGAAACTTCTCCATGCGTATCACACTGATCCTGGCCAGTTTGGAGATCCAGCGGTTAGCATGTGTGCTGCTATGGCTGGAGGTTTGAATGAAGCCCAGCTTGCGGAACATGGAGATGGCCGCAGCCTGAGTAGAAGTGGTCTCTAAGATCAATCGAGAGAGGCCTTGCTCCTTGCAGAATTCGATGGCTTTCTCTGTCAGTTGGGTACCCAGGCCTTTCCTCCTTAGGGGGAAGGAGACCACCAGTTTGAACATTTCCCCTGAGCTTCCTTCAAGGGATGCCACATCCATGGCCCCACCATTCCAGCCGTCGCTCATGTCACTCATTGGGCCGCACTTCATGCCCACTACAGCCATCAGTCCTGCAACCTCAGTCTGTCCGTTGACCTCAGCCTCAGCCACAAAAAAGTTATTGACTGGGTTGTCCAGAAAATTGGCCTGGATGTCAGCCATCTCCATGTCCAGCCTCCTTGTGAGGTAGCCATCATAGATCTCATGGCAGCAGTAGTAAACCAAAGCGGCCCATGCCCCACCAAATAAGAAGGCCAGGAAGTAGGAACTTCCACCCAGCACATAGCCAGCCATGAAGAAGCTGAGAGTGATGCCCACATGATCCGGGTGGCTCATAGCTTTGAAAAAGGCTGGGTAGACGTGCTCCAAGATGCCGAACCGGAACAAGGAGATGACAGATTCCCTATCTGATGCCCTGTATGGTCTGATTGAGCACTGAACTGCAAGAGAAGGGAAAGGAGAGAGAAGGTTTTTCAAGCTCGACATCATCTAATCTGGCTGTTTTTGTAATTCTGAAAATCCTGCAGGCTTGCACAATGGGCACACATAGAGAAGGAAAAGAATGCTCCATTCATTGAAAACACAGTCTTTCATCACACCACAGCACAATAGGTTGAAATAAAATAAAGGAAAAGAAAATCTGGAACAGTAGGGAATGTCTGAAGACAGTAAACAAATACCAGAAGCAAACAAGGTTTTGAATAATGCTATTATAGTGCTGTTGCATATTTCATAATATATTACAGGACCAAAAGCACTGATGTTACCTAGCACAAGCACTTATAATATTGGCAAACTTCAAGACTCGGCTGAATATTAATGTAAAAAGCCTAAGGCAACCGGACCAAACGCTATGCAATGATGCAGAATAAAAAAAGAAGAATTTTGAAGCAACATTAGTCAAAACGTACTGCTAACAAGGTGTCAAGACACATGCTTCACCAGCGTTTACACATCAGATGAGACAACAAAACACCTGACTCAAATAGCTTGCCTCACACATATGCCACCAGAGTCATACAGTTGACTTACAGTTATTTTTCTGTGCCATTTCTTCGGGGTTATCTCTCCTCTCTGCTGGGCCGCTCTGCCTCAACACCTCACCGTGTGAACTTCACTCACAGTGTAGGGCAAATGCTCAATCACAGAGAGGCTCAGGAAAAGCCTCTGAGCATATAACCACACACGCACACGCACACCACGCACACACGCACGCACGCACACACACACACACGCACGCACACACACACACACGCACGCACACACGCACGCACGCACGCACACAGGCAAACACACACACACAGGCAAACACACACACACACACACACAGGCAAACACATGCACACACACACACAGGCAAACACACGCACACACACACACACACACACACACACACACACACACACACACACACACACACACACACAGGCAAACACACACACACACACACACACACACACACACACGCACACGCACACGCACACACCCACCCACACACACACACACACATAAACTCTCAGACTCTATGCGCACACACACCCACATTTCTTTGTGCGCACACATGCATACACTCTCTATGTGTGCATAAGCATGAACACACACACACACCCACACACACTTAGACTCTCAGACTCTATGTGCACACACACACCCACACTTATTGTGTGCACACACACATACACTCTCTATGTGTGCATAAGCATGAACACACACACACACACACACCCACACACACACACTTAGACTCTCAGACTCTATGTGCACACACACCCACAGTTCTTTGTGCGCACACACGCATACACTCTCTATGTGTGCATAAGCATGAACACACACACACACACACACACACTTAGACTTTCAGACTCTATGTGCACACACACACCCACACTTATTGTGCGCACACACACATACACTCTCTATGTGTGCATAAGCATGAACACACACACACACACACACACACACACACACACACACTTAGACTCTCAGACTCTATGTGCACACACACACCCACACTTCTTTGTGCACACACATGCATACACTCTCTATGTGTGCATAAGCATGCACACACACTCACACACACACACAAACAGACACACTCAGACAACATACACACACACACACACACTTCTTTGTGCGCAGACACACACACACACATACACACTCTATGTGCTCACAAGCATGCACACACACACACACACACACATACTCAGACTCTATATGCTCACAAAGCAACACACACCCACAATTCTATGTGCACACACACACCCACACTTCTATGTGCGCACAACCATGCACACACACGTTCTTACATGTGCACATACTCACTCAATCATACATATGTATGTAAAGTGATACCACATAACGCACGCACAAGTTCATGAGCAATGATTGGCTTAACACTTATATCCAGGTATTATACATCCTCTCTCTCCTGCTCTCTCCGTCTCTTTCACCTTAAGGGTCATTGGTATTTCATCAAATCAGCTCTAATCTGAAGCTGGCTGTGTAATGAGGCCTGCTTATGCCTGGCTGGACCGGGCATGAGCCAGCATATCTCAGTGACTTGGGGGCAGAGGGGTGTGGGGGGGTGGCTTTTCTGTTGGTGACCTGAGTTTTAATTACAGTTTCTCAGATCAGGTTGTATAGGCTCTTTAAGTAATTGCTCTAATTGGCCCAGACACCTACCAAGACACAGACGTTTAGTGAACCTACTTTAACCTGTAATGAATATGCCTAAAGCATTTTATTACAATATTACTGCCAATATACTGGCCAAATATTCCAAATTCACGCCATGGTATAATTGGGAAACGTCATGTTATCCTCACTGTTGGTTTTATTGTTGTGTCATGAGTGTCTGGAATTGTCACCTTGAAACTTGAAAAGATTTTATTTTCTCAAAGTTTTATATTTATACCCGGCTTTTCCAGTAAACTATAGCCTTAATATATTGCAATTTGTTGCCATCATAAAATATACCCTACACAGAGATAAAGCCAATGTCAAGCCCATTGTTTCAGACCTAAAACCAAACTCATAAAATCGGCTATGGGAGAAAAGCAATATTATCCCACCAGCCCAAAAACATCACTCAGTCTTTGAGGCGCCGCTCTAACACTTTTGTAAAAACCACTGAAATCTGTCCAAATAAAGTTCTCCAACACATATCAAGGGAAGTGCTTTTTATAAAATACCCACCATTTGTTGTTAGAAGTATTTACCCTGTAATTCCACTCACTTTTAGATCTACATCTACCTTAGTGGTGAACCATGACTATAGGCCTTTGGTTTTGCCATGAACATTAAACTTCCTCAGAAAACAAGGCCTTTGTATTTTGTTGTGCTAGCACCTCTCCTTGGGTTCCAGTAGTATGGTATAGTAAGCTAACAGCAATACATTAGAACAGTTTATGGCCATTCTAGCTTAAATGCGGACATCTGAAGCTTGTTAAAGACATATTGCGGTTCTCAGAAGAACCATCTGCTCTATAAATCAGCCTGAATCACAAACTCAGAGATGGCATACAGAAACAAATGAAAAAAATGGTGCCCTCTGTTTACTTTCTGCTAGCACCTAGTTTATCTTTTTTCGGCATCGCAAACCTTCAATATGAGTCCATATGGAAAAAAAAGGTTAAATAAAGACCACTGAACAGAACGACATGGACAGAACAGTCACAATATATCTTTGCCTTCATATTAGATGATAACAGCCAGATTAGATGCTGTTGGTTCCGTTTTATAATGCCCCATTAAAAAAGCTCTGGCATAGAGCTGCCGCTGCCTTCCATTTCTAACATCTGATTGAAATGCATTGATTAGTTTATCACTTGCACAGCCCCCACCCCCAATCACCTTTTTTTTCAGTGGACCACCGCAGAGCAGGTATTAGGTGGGTGGTGGATCTTTCTCAGCACTGCAGTGACACTGATGTAGTGGTGGTGTGTTAGTGTAAGAATATAATTAAAAGTATATAATTAAAAAGTCTTTTCTATTATTTATGGATATTTATTAAATATGCATTGAACTAATTTACACTTCCTGATTGAAATAATAAAGGAGACCAGAATATCATTTTCTTGCAATATCTAGCTAAATCTGCCTTTGTGGATTCATTCATGACAAAGTGGTCTATGCAGCTTGTCAGATTGCAAAATAAAGAGGAAATGATAAATACCTTATTTATTACCTTATCTTTATTTTAATGTTTAGTTAGTATCTATGTAATGTTGTTCTGCTGTAGAGTGTCAAACTGAGCCTCAACACCATTATTTTAATGCATAAATGTCCTAAAACCTGAAAATTCTACTGTTCAGATATAACAGCTGAATTTACGTGTGTGTTCTAATCCCAAGCACATCATAAACACTATACTGTGCATACTTTTTAGGTAGTATAGAAAATTGGCAGGTTTTTCCAGAAATATTAATATGAAGATAAAACCAAAATACATGAATACAGAAAGTAGCAATTTCCTGTATGTCACTGCATTCATTCAACTTTTCAAAACCCTTATCCAATATTATGGCTTATCAATGCTCCTTTGAAATAAGCAGACCTGTGATTGTCTAAGTAGCTCACAAATGATGAACTACTTTTTTGAAAGTAAGAAATACATTAATGTTTGATTGCACTTATTCGAATCCCATATGCTGTTTTACCCCAGGGAGAACACGCATGTTTGCCTAGATAAATAGTTAAGTACTAAAATTAACCTGATTAAAACAAGTGTCAACACAATTTTTCTGAACAGAACAGAACCTGATAAATAATTAGTTAGAAAATTAACTCTATAAAAGTAAAAACCTAGCTAGAGTTAGGGAAGTGCTTGTAAGAATAATCACAGATGAGGAAATTAAACCATTCCCGGTTTATTTACTATGTTGTGTACAGTCATATGCAGATGTTTGGACACCACTGGTCAAATGGATTTACTTTACTTTAGTGAAAAATAAATGAAATAAAGTGAAAAAAATTATCTAAAGAAAAACATAGACATAAGGCCTGTGCAAAAGTTATGGCACATTTTATGTTTTATTTTTCACAATATGTAACACTTACAAAATAAATAAGTACACTAACATGTGCAGATATGTGCTATAATTAGGTTTGTTTCCTGTAAACGTAAACTTATTTTCTTATTCTAATGAACACGGGAGCAGGAATACTCAAACTTGTGCACAATAGCACAACACATACACTTTATTGCCAAAAGTATTAATTCACCCATCTAAATCATTGAATTCAGGTGTTCCAATCATTTCCAATAGTTGGAGCTGTTATAGATGCAATGGGTGAGCCGACATTACATTAAACCCTATGGATTAAGAATTGGATGTCACTTAAGTTCATATGCGTATGAAGGCAGATGAGCAAATACTTTTGGCAATAGAGTGTATCTGCACAATGGGCCTCACTAAAATGTCCATTCTGGTCATAGGTCTGCTTAGTACATTTACAGACTGTAGATCTTTAAACCACTGATCATAGGAACCCCACCCTGCTCCCCACCCTGTATGCATCTCATCCAGTCAATCAAGGATTACTAAAGAACTTAATTAGCTGGAGCAGGTGTGGCAGATTGTGGTTACTAGACCCTCCAGACAGGTAGATCTCCAGGACACCTTTACATCATTTAATGTGTAGAAAAACAAGTATCTCCAAAATACCAACTTTACAGGAGAGGGCAAAACCTCATTTAATTTGAATGGAAGTCAGTGGGACCAGACATCTTTCCAAGACGTTTTGGCCCATTTTTGTTGGTGCATTCATCATAAAACGTTCACAGAGGTAACACAGCAGCTGCTGTGTTCAAATGATGCATGAAAGTGAAAATTGACAAAAATGGAGATACATGTTTTTCTTTGGGCAGCCTCGATATGTCCTGTGTATAAATGGGGAATGAGACAGACATACCAAAGTACTTTGCTTTGGCTTAGTCCTTTTTAGGAAAGGGCCCCTTTTTAGGAATTCAGGATAAAGAATCTGTAGGAAATGTCAAACATAGCATATTGCTTGATTAGATTGCTCAGTGATCTGACTGTATTACAGACAGCGTAGATTGTTTTTAGCCTAAGAACATTATTGGTCCAGCCTTGCAGAACTTAATGAAACTTTGATTATCCGTGCGTGAAAAAAATTCTTAATTTCCTTTGGTAAATTATTAATTAGCACTCCAGCAGTAGGATAGCGATCACACGTGTGAGCTGTAGCTTCCGTTTGGCAGGTTGGCTCTCTCAACTTTTTTTTCCCCCATCATGTATTATCAAAGCCGAGTATTCGGATACTGAAAGATTTAGCTTTGGTTTTCCTTCACGTAGATCTCTAGCCTACTTCAAGGCTGACATCCCCAGGAAAACACAGTCTGTTTTAGGCCAAACCTCCATGGAATAAACACTAACAACTGCTGTTAAGCCATAATGACATGCCCCAGCCTTTTTGAATATAGGTTACATTTCCCTCTCTGCTTTTTCCTTTCCCGTCCAATGACATATTTATAAGGACATGTCCGGTTTAAAACAGAGCACTATTGCTATGTACCTCAGTTCCTCTCAGGAGGACCTACGCCAAAGCACTGCATTTATCTACAGTCGAGATGAGAGACTGCCTTTGGGTTAGAAGTCCCTTGCATCTTCCTGTTGTTGTTTTGCAGAGATTCAGCTTTGGTGGCAGTTATATATGTGAGTATTTTGAACTTGCATCATCTTTTATCCTTGGTCTTAATAGTCTTATCTCAGACACTTGACCTTTATCCACTGCTATTGCAACTGCGGTTCATCTGCAGCATACAGCTCCCTAAGGCTCACTAGCCACTATCACCAGATAGTATGACAACCTCAAAGGTCTGAGACACACAAGGAAATTAGAATCTTCCTGCACAGCCGATGTAAATATACCTCTGACCAGTCAAATCTGCACCTAAGTATGTGCATCAGTGCTTTAATATACAGCAGTCAGGCCTTATATAGGTGGATTTATGGAACACCTTGCACACTGGCTCTCCAATCTCAGTAACCAAATTATTCATGTTGGTCATGCATGGATATATGTCATCCAGCCAATTAGAACTTCATTAGCTGGAGCTGTTGTAGCAGATTGTGGTTAGAACTAGACTCTCAAAACAAGTAGATCTCCAGGATACCTTCCATTTATATAAATATGTGCTGTGTATCTGTAGATATAGCAAAAGCTCTAGGTGTCTGTCACAAAATGAGTGCAACATTACTCACTTATTTTAATTAGTATTATAAGATAAAGGTTTACATAGCAGGCTTTGGGTTGTCACAGTCATTATATTTTAGTCCTTCAATGAAAAAATACCAATGTTTATTTATCCTAAAAGAACAAATCAATATTTTGACAGTTTTGACAAAATGCCATATATATATATGGTAATTTAATCTAATGAACTATTTTGCTAATTTAAGGATTTACTGAAGTTAACATTTCTCTGTTTAGGAGCAGTTAAAACACTGTCTTATCTTATGTCCAGAGGCAGGTGGCAAGCTAACAAGCACCAAGCTAAGAAGCTAGCAGATTGTGTGTGTGTGTATATATCAATTTAAGGTCATTTCATCTAATTTGCAAGACAGAAAACTGCTTGTCTACAAAATGTTAAAAGATGTAAACCACAACGTGATGCTCGGTTGATTTAACCGGTATGCTAGCTATGTAAACCTAGCAGGATATTAGCTGGATGTTAGCTATAGAAACCTGATATTACTAAAAGCACACATTGGCCTTCATTCACTAACCATTCCTAAGAAGACATTTCTTCTTAAAAACCTACTCATGCAGTCATCACAAAGATATTTGTGAATATATTTTATATTTTTATTTTTTTTAAATAAATATATGATGATTCGGAAAATGGTACCCTGAAAAAGTTGGAACAATCGCAGACTAAGAACACTGGGAAATGTTCAAAAAGCAGCTTGAACAGTTGACGTAATCACACTTACACATAAAAGGAGCCTCCAAGAATGGCCTAGCCCTTTTTGAGTGTGGATCGTTTGAGTAGTGAGAGTGTGCTCTCACCACTTTGACAAACATGCATCAGCCCAACTATTAGTTACTACTAACAGTCTTCAGCGAGAGACTGCAAGGATGTTAGATATTTCATACTCTGTAGTGCATAATATCTGCAAAAGAGCCAGGGATCCTCAAGAACTATCTGTGTGTAATGAAAAAGACTGAAGACCACCCTTGACCTTCGACCTCTTCATATAGCAGTGCATTAAAAACATCATCCAGAATTTTATCTGCACATACAACACTGTTAGCATTGCTGTACTATGCAAAATGGAAGCCATATGCCAACAAGACTCAGTGTATGTGTGCTTGTGTGAAAGATTTAAGACTGCATTAGACTGCATTATTTAGGATTACATTATGGGGTGTTCAGAGACAAGTTTTGAAACACAATGTCTTGTGCTTAAAAGTCAAGCCAAGTCAAGTAGTCTTGTCACCCCTCCTGTCACCTCTGAACATGACTTGTAAAAATTTTAATTAACTGTTACTCAGAGTGTATATACATGACAGTATAAAACAAATGCAAAGTATGTATTGAATACACCAGACAACAAACGTCCAGAACAACAAATTACACACATGACAGCAATGCTAAACAGAACAGCAAAATATTTAATAAAAAATGGCTGTTATAGATATGTACAGTATATATACTCATACAAATACAAAGCAGTACAGAGATGTTACAGGGGTGTGTGATTCCAGTGGTTGGAATCAGCCCACCAGTGGTAGGGGTTGGTGTAGCTTAGTGGATAACACCACTACCTGCCAAGAAACCACCACTACACATGGGCGACTGGGGTTTGAAAAGGTCTGGGTGTGCTGTGCTACACCAATAAGAGTCCTGGTTCAAGACTCCTAATGCTAGATTGGCCTACCTGTAATAAAGTTCTGGATAACAGCATCAGCTAAATGCCATAGATGTAAATGATCAGTCTATGGTCAATGTTGGAAAGGGTCTAGGTGAGTCAAGAATGATGTTGGGGAGCATAAGTGCATTCAGCAGAGCGTGGTGGTGTCGAAACAGAATTCTGTTGGCCTTGCGGATGCAGGGCTTGTGGGAGGAAGTGTTGATGGTGTGTAATGGCACCCTGATGATCTTCACCAGTAGGGCTATGCCTTCTTGGGTTGGTAGGTGGTGCTGGGGGTCTGCATAAAGTTGTCTGTGATGAGCTCACCAAGGAACTGTTGACTCTCTCCACACTTGAACCACTGATGTGCAGTGGAGGCTGATTATGGCAGTTCCTTGTGAGCCAACAATCATCGCTTTCTTCTAATCAGCATTAGGTTGTTATATTTGCACCAGTCTGTAAGCTGCTCCACCTCAGCCCTGTTTGCTAACATTGTTACATATAATATATTTATTACTACTGTAGTATGGGCAGAAAACCTGAGGTTGTGACGTGAGCTCTGCTATGCTGTTATGAGTAATCATTGGGAACAGCAAACCACTGAGCTCTGTGGAATGCTGGTGCTTAGTGTGGCATTACTGGATGTGTCCAGTACAGTACAGGATCCAGGATCCAGAGGGAGGTGTTCAGGCCCAGTAACCTTCTACTGCTTAAAAAGAAGTAGGTTAACTGTGGTTGCTAAGCGATGGGAAAGAACATGATAAATTATCACTTCAAGATTGGCTTAAAATTGATACAATAGCAAATGGGAAAAGTAGACGACAGTCATAAGTAGCTTTTCCACCATGTTGGTGGAGTGACTAGAGAGCTGTGGGACTAGATCAGTTGTGAATGACGTATTGTGCTTTTTCTTTGCACTCGGCATCAAAATGTAACTTCAGCTCACCTTAAATGTCTAGTTTAAAAATGCTAAGGGTGTTCTGCTGGCTAGGGGAGTGTATTTCTGTGCATTGCCCCTGAAGGAACAATGAAAAGAAGCACACATTGTGGGCATGCAGCAAATACATAACATACCGAATATTAGAAATAAGGCATTCCGTCTTATTCTTGGCTGACGGGAAATCTTTAATTGTAGGCCTAATACTCTTACAAAAACAACACATATGTACCTGAAGGCTTGATAAAGGCTTCCATTTAATCCAATTTGACCTCAGGTCTTTCAGCACTGGGATTTTTTTTTCCCTCCTTGCCACATGACAAGCAGGGCGCTTGATAAATAATGTCATTTCTCCTGATGCGTGAGCTGCTCTGGCCTCAGTGACAGTGTCCTGTGCAATAAGCCAGTGGTCCTGGGACAAGATTCAATTTGGCTCTGCAGGAGGAGGGCCTCTAGCCCCTGTTTAAATCAATAGGCCGTCTCATGAATCGCAGAGTGAGGGTAGGTCAAGAAAGTCAGGGGCTTTGTGGAAATGCATACGTGCTTTTGGGACGCCATGCTGACGACCTCTTTTACCATCTAGACCCTTTAATCAGATTGGTGTATATATATATATATATGTGTGTGTGTGTGTGTGTGTGTGTGTGTGTGTGTGTGTGTGCACAGCGGTGCTCAGATTTTCTGTGTGCATGTATATTGGTTACATTCCATGGTTGTTGCTGCAGGGGGATGAGCTTAGCAGTGTAACAGTGATTGTTAAGCACTGTATATAAACACTGACATGCTAAAAGTCATGGGAGAGCAGCATGTTAATAGATTATGAAGTGGTGTTACCTCAGGGGGGCGACTTGGGGACGCCCACACCTCTGTGAGTGAAGCTGAACACTAGCCAGTGTGCAAGACGACTTAATTCATTGGAATTTGATCAATCGACTATAGTGGAATGCCTGGACGGGGAGCATGTTAGGCAAGCACACAGGCCACAACATCTACTGGAACACCCGAGAATGCTCCTCAAACCAATTCTGGACAGCTTGGGCTCGATGGCATGGTGCACTATCCTGCTGGAATATCCTATCGTCGTGAAGGTACATGAAGTCAGTTAAGGGCTGAAAATAGTCAGCAAGCATTGAAACATCATAGGCAACAGTCAATGATGTTTTTAGGCGGACCAGTGGACCCAACACATGCCATGAAAACACATTTCACATCAGTATTGAAACAACACCAACCTGCAACCTGCTGTTGATGTACTGATCTTTGAAGATTACCATTCCTATTGCAAATAGAATAGGATGCTCTGGAACAACTGTATATGAGGTGAACATGCCTAGTGCATCAAAAATACAAATCCTCCCATCACTGTTGAGAAGGGGAACTGTTTCTCTGGCAGATCCAGTACCTTTATGATCTTTAATGCAATGTCTGTGTGAAGTCAACACAGTAGTAGACACTGGTGGATTATCTCATAAAACAACAACAACTTATATTACAGCAGTAGACTACTGCAATGGGACACACCTTTTCTTCACTGAATTCGGATGTTTCAATTAGTCTCATTGCCACCCGTGTATAAAATCAAGCACCTAGCCATTTGTGAAAGAATGGGTTGTTCTAAAGAGCTCAGTGAATTGAACTGTAATAGGGTTTTTCAGGGGTTGAGCCCCTTATTTCCAGTAAAGGGTGATGTTAAGACTACAGCATTCAAAGACATTTTACACGGTTATATATTTATCTTCAGCAACAGTTTGGGGAAAGCATTTCCTGTTTCAGCCAGACATTGCCACTGGTGCACAAAGCAGGACCCATAAAGGCATGGTTTGAATGTTATGTGTGGTAAATCCAGGAGTGGTATCCTCCACAGAGCTTCTGACCTCCAGTCCATACTTGAAGCAAACTGGAGGGTTGATTGGAAGCCAAGCCTTATCATACAACATCAGTGCCTGACCTCACAAATGCCCTCTTTTGACTGACTGATACATACAGGGGTTGGACAATGAAACTGAAACACCTGGTTTTAGACCACAATCATTTATTAGTATGGTGTAGGGCCTCCTTTAGCGGCCAATACAGCGTCAGTTCGTCTTGGGAATGACATATACTGCGTCCTGCACAGTGGTCAGAGGGATTTTAAGCCATTCTTCTTGCAGGATAGTGGCCAGGTCACTACATGAAGCTGGTGGAGGTTCGTCCTTCTTGGTGGTATGCTGACATTACCCTGGATACCGTGGCTCTTGATACATCACAAAGACTTGCTGTCTTGGTCACAGATGCGCCAGCAAGACATGCACCAACAATCTGTCCTCTGTTGAACTCTGGTATGTCACCCATAATGTTGTGTGCATTGCAGTATTTTGAGCAGAACTGTGCTCTTACCTGCTAACTGAACCTTCACACTCTGCTCTTACTGGTGCAATGTGCAGTTAATGAAGATTGGCCACCAGGCTGGTCCAATTTAGCCATTAGACCTCCCACACTAAAATGACAAGTGTTTCAGTTTCATTGTCCAACCCCTGTTCAATACCAGTCAAAAGTTTACACACACCCAAATAAATAGATGTTATTTGGTCTTAAAGACCCTACAGGCTTAGACTTAGGCAGTTCCAGGTGATTAGATGTCTGATAAATATCCTGATATACCACATATACTCTTGATATATCACAATATTATGTTTTTCATATCTCCGCCTCTATTATATATTTTATTCGCATAACATTTTTATTTCTTTTCTTTTTGCAATTTACAAGCACTTGTGGATATTCCTGACAGACGGACCAAGATAATTGGTCCAAAATTGTTTAGAAAACAATCTTGTTATATCAGTCTCCACTGCAGGCTAGGAAAGCTGTTTCATCCTGTCCAGGAGTGGTATTTCATAGTTTTATGTCTTTATTTTTTTATTCCAAGGTAAAGTATTAAGATAAACATAAGGAGACCTTCTATGTGTACCCATGTCTAAACTTTTGACTGGTACCGCACATGTAATAAACTGGGAACATAGCATTCGTGACTATATTTGGGATCTTAGTTTGAGTCATAGGGACCCAATGCACCATTTATGCTGTTCTAATACACAAGACAGTTCATGAAAGGCTTTGCAATTACCTGACTTTAATGCGGCTTGTTAGAGGTGGGAAAACACAAAAACCTACAGGGCATGGGGTCTCCAGCAGTGGGACTACAGCTTCTAGCAGACACACTACTGTATAGCAAAACTGCAGTAAGACCATAAATATGTAACCTTAACCCTAAAGCAGAGCGACTAGACTATAAAAGCCTATTTTGTTAGCGAGAAGGAAACAGGTGGGAGCAGATTATGCGTGTGTGTGGTTTTTTTTTTTTAAAGAGTTTTAAAAAAGCTCATTTAAATTAGTTTTTTATATAGATATATATATTACCAAATCACTTCCAAATGCATTACTTTTATTCCTGGAACACATCCAGCAGCTCCATTTCTGTTCCTTTGTTGGTTTAATTTTGCCATAATTTGATAAAGAAAAAGAACAACGAGACAACAAAAACACTGAACGTCTCTGATGTTTTTCCTCAGTTACTTAAATGCTACCCGAATCCATTTAATGCATGAGGATCCTTGGGCGCCGACGTGTGTTTGAAGGTTTTTTCCTAGTGCCGGTAAAAGGATAATCGAGTCTTTGAAACTTAACTTGATTCAGGAAGTGCAGGAATATGAAAGTGTAGCGCCACTTTTTTGAGGTGACCTTCTCATTGAGCAAAACTGCTAGTGAGTGTAAATAATAAGAACATCAATCCCCATTTGGAAGGCACCTTTTTTTTTGCTTGTGTTTCTGGGCATGGCATGAGATTCTGAATACTACACACTTCATCTTTAATTCCATATATTCATATAATTCGATATATTCACAGATGTTCATTATATAAAAAGGATGTAGTCAAATGTTAAATATAAATGTTATAAGAGATGATTTATCTAAAGTACTCATCTGTAAACGAAAATAAGAATATATGGATCGTTCTACTTTTCGCTAAAAATGACCTTATACTTTTTTTCAGATTTTCTGCTACTGTCTCAGTTGTTGAGACATTGGCACCCTTCCAACTCCAGAATGTTTGGTCTGATTGGGAGTGGTGTGCATCTATACACCTTACTGATATGACATGAAAGCTTCAGCAAACGTTCTGCCAGGAAGACTCCAGTGCTACATCACTCATTCATTCATTACTCTGGTCAATCGCAGTGCATCACCTGTAAGGTTTTAACTTACCTCTGGCCCTGGTGCTGTTGTCTAAGGAGCAGGTCTCGCCCCCGCCATCCATTTTGGGATCTGTGAGGGTCTGAACATTTCAAGTCCTCTGCCCAGAATGAGGCCTATGCCAAAGACTCTTAATTTCTTAAGAACTGTCATCCTTCAAATTGTACACCTCATAGAAGATTAAATATCGTTTTCCATCACTTTGGCCTTTTGTCTATTTCTGGTAGCAAGTGTGGTTTTGGTACAATTATCATTCATTTCATTCTTATAGGAATGACTGGGGTCCAAATGTTTGTGCAACAAGTTCATGGCATTGATGATACCCAGCCATTACTTACACCCTATTAACTATATAAGGGGCCGCAGCTACCCAACTAGCAACATCTTAGCAACCACCTGGGATACCGTTACAACTTATCAATACGTTTGCAACCAATTAAAATACCATAGTAACAGTCAACTGTCTTTCTATATAGTACTAAAAAAGGGTATAGCTATTGTAATGATGTCGAGCTTGTAAGAAGAGCTAGGAAGAACCTTTTAGGTGCTGTATAGAACCCTTTTCAAAAAGGTTCTATATAAAGCCATCTATAGCACATTCTCCGTCAATCTGAATAACACATTTATCATACAAACTACCCATTAGTCATGCTCAATCAAGGGTTATTTAAGTGTTCATGGTTCTATACTGAACCCTTATCTTTACTAAAGAACCCCTAAAGAACCATCTCTTTTAGGTTTGCACGCCAATTAAAGCAGAATTCTGCCTATTTTACAATAACTCCTCAAAATATTATACACCAAAATGCTTAGGCCTAAACCAAATAATTTAAGGGGAACGATTGAAACGGTTTATTGCATGGTAACGTAATGGTTTAGATTTGTTTCATAGTGGTGGTGAGAGGAAACTGGCACTACAGCACAAATACTATCCCTTTATTTACTATTTACTAGATGACCAGCAAGTCTGCGTGCAGCTTCTGAATTTTTCTATGTGTAGTTGATAATGGTAAAAGAGTAGAAAGTCTTCTTTGGGCCCAATTTTACACCATCCACCATAATCTTATTAGAAAATAGATATTTTTAATGATTCTAAAGCAGCATCTCAGGCATCAGAAAGCTATTTGTGCTAAGCTTAATGTGAGAAGGGCTTTTGCATGCTTCAGATCATCTCTAAACAAGAATAAGAATGTATGGATCGTTCTACAGAAATGTCCAAGATGAAAAAACTTATGGGACTTTTAACTGGACGGAATGACCTTATACTTTATTTTCCACCAGATTCTCTGTTTCTGCACAGTTTTTGAGACATCAACAGCCTTCTAACTCCAGAACGTTTGGTCTGATCAGGAATGGTAGATCTGACTTTTGGTTTTGGTACAATTACCATTAATTTATTCTCCATAGGAATGACTGGGGTCCAAAAGTTTGGGCATCCAAATTATGCAATATTGAGACATGTTTATTAGTTAGGCCCTTTTAACTATGTGGGGAAAATCAGAAAGCTATTTGTAAATGTGAGAAGGGGCTTTGGGATGCTTCAGACATATGGTTCCTATCATCACTGCTATGAGCAGTTCTCTACGATAGGACATGGAACATCAAATTGATTTAATTCACCATTAAGCAGAATGCAGCTGTGCCTAATGTAGTTGTTTTACGTGGGGTACGCTGTTTCAGGAAAAACATACTATGCATCCTGGTTAAATATGAAGTCAAATATAGAGTCCCAATTAGTTTTAATTTGTTTTGTGCATTTACATTTAGCAGGTCTTAAATGAACTACCCAACCCTGGTACAGACTCTTTTTACCTCTTTCAACTTTTTTACATTATGGATTCTTCCATCCCCCCTGCCCCTCATGCTCTTCATCAATGTTTCTTTTCATTCATTAAACATAGGTAATCTAGTATTACTTCATACCATATTTAAAGTATAGGAGAATCACAGGGAACGCTGAGATACTGAAAGTTTCAGACCTCCTATCAAGCTTGCAAACGCAGTGCAAGGTTTGGAGAAGCTGCAGTCCAGTCTGTTCAGATGGATCGTGACAGCTTAGCATTGGGAGGAGATGCATTGTTTTCTGCTGTGCGAGTCGTCCTACACACTGAGCACAATACTGCGGCAGAATTTGGTGATGACATCCCAGCTCCGTCAGCAGCACAGAGTGTACGAGTGGAAGGGTAACCATATGGGACAAGAGTTGCTTTGAAATGAACTTGATGGTAAGTCCGGTCTGCTCTGGTGTCCAATCTTCCCGCTGCGCCGCTAGTATTGGGAAGACAGTGCGGAGGGCAATTGAGTTGAGAGGTTTAGGTGGCTGTACTGTGTGTGAGCGTGGGAGGAGGGGGTTTCATACATAGCTCAGCAGGCTAGAAATGCCACAGTGCAACGTCGGTGTCTCGCACCCGGGAGCACAGCTGTTTACCACATACTGAGGGACTTGCTTATGCAAACCTCTCCAGGCACCTTTGAAGAGATGAAATACAAACATACATATTTATCAACGGGACTTGGCGGACAGGGGAGGTTGTCGATTACATCACCGGCTGATCCTTGACTGGGGAGGTCTTTGGCTGCCATGCATGAGCGTTATGTCGGAGAGAGATGACCTAAGCCTTCTAGCAGTATGTAAAAGGCTCTGCTAAGATTACAGATTTTGCAAGTGCAGACCACAAATTCAATATGTGGTTGAAATATTGTGGGACTGCGGGAAAGAAGCAAACTCTGAGCAACTGGGCTGAGGCTCTGAATATCTTCTGCCTATGCTTGAAGGCCAAATTCCTAACTTGCTGATGAACTGAGGGTTAGGATGAAGAGGGAGCATGGACCTTCATAACTTTGCTCAGATATCTGGGTCGGGAGTTGACCAGAGACAGCAGCAGATCAGAGGTTTTATTCTCTGTCCAGGTAGAAACACACCAGTTATCCCAGTAGGAGTGGTAATATAAACGCTATACGATGATAATCCTAATGACAACAAAGTATTGTCTGGGCTTCCAACCAAGGTAAGGTTGTGTTACTACAGTTTTAAAAGTCTAAAACAATGTTATCTCCACACTGGATCACAGCATGTAAATCTAGAAAATGCTATAACTCCCCCTCATCTGGTTACTAAAGGTGTGCCACAAGGGTCAATATTAGGCCCAACAATGTTTTCTACACGTATATCAATATCATCCCAAATGCTGCTTGCAGTGCTTTCCTTTACATATTGTCATTTAAGGATTCTTAGACCAAGTTTGTTTGGTCATTTGCCATCCATGAACAGGTTATGACAGGTTAAGCTGCCAAAATTACTCAGGTCCCAGTTACTATACTTCCTGTGTTAGATTATGGTGATGGAGTTCTGCTACAACGCCCCTTTCTTTCAGAACACATCATTACTTTCTTTACTCTCTAGTACATTACTTACCAACCCCAATTCAAACCCTTGTCTAACTGTAACGATGAGGTGGAGGCGGGATGCAAGTGCATAGTGGATTTGTTAGAATGAGTCCGGGTAACAGGGGTCAACACAGAAGTTGGTATTATCAATGACATGTCCATAAATTGGAAGCAGAATTTGGGCAAACAGCAGCTCGGAACCAACAAAGGTACAACAGATCGCAACTAACACAGGGAAAGAACCGAGACTTCACAAACAGACAGGGCAAACAAAGGGGTCTTAATACACGTCCTAATGGTAACAGGTCTCAGGTGTGGGAGTGGGTGGAGCTAGGGGAAGCAAGAAGAGCTGTGCTAAGACAAAGTAACCAGAGGGGGCGTAGTGAGACACAAACAGGGACAGGCAGACAGAAAATACAAAGACTGGCCCACACTACAGGACCTAGACTCCACACATAATGACTTTGTTCACAGATTTTTCTGTCCTCACTCATTGTTAGTCATGAAAGTCTCCACACTGCTCGATCCGCCTTGAATGAAACACCACACACTTTCAGATATGCCACACAAAACCCAGAGTTCCGATCCTCAAAACCTCACGGGAGTCAAGAAAAGGAAAAAGATGCAGGATGAAGCACATAGCACACACCATAAAGACACGTGTTAAAATCAAGTATCGGCTTTACACCAGAGAACTGATGTCCACTGCACACCTTTGAACATGTTTGCTTTTTCCGATTCATGATTGGCAGACAGATAGACAAACAGAGATGTAACACTAACACTATGTCCTCACCTCACATCCTTAAAACATTCAGGCATTGCCTTCCCCCCAAATAGATTTATATAATTTTTACACAACTGAAATAATTTCCATTTTCAATCCTTTAAAACTGAAATAATTTATTGCTATCTAATTTTAAGGTAGATAGATCTTCCGAAGGAAATTTAGCAGTCAGTAGCGGTTTCACAAAAACAAACAGCACAGATACAAAGGGAAAAAGCGCTAAAACAGTACACAAAATGATATCCATCTAGCATTTTCAGTCCTTTAAAACTGAAATAATTTATTGCAATATCTTGTTGCTAATTTTCAGAACATTTAAAGGACATTTTGACCGATGCATGTACCTTCTGCTGCTTGCAAGGTAAATTAATATGTTCTTAATGATTTATTTGTTTAAATTAAAAGCTCCGTTTTCTCTAGACATAAATGTTTGTTAAATATAAACTCAGTAATGCAGGAAGTAGGGGTCCTGAGGGGTCTGCAAGACTCCCAGATTTCAGGATTATTTCATTGCCAAAATCAATAACAGTCAAATAATAAAAGATCAGAAGTTTTAAATATGTTGAGTATAGGAAAGATCCTAGGCTTTCATGTTAGGGGAGAGTTTGTGTTTTGTGCATTGTAGTCATCTCCACCTCACATAGTTTGTAGTGAGCAAGAGCAGAGTTGTGGAGCAGCAACACAAACACCTTCCACATCCCCACCTACCTCTGACATCTACAGTCTGGTTGGTCAAGCGAACACACTTATCTAAGGAGTGGATTGATATACAAGGAGCAGATCCAAGTTATTCCCAGATGCTTTGTCTCTATGATGACCATCCTGGGAAGCTAGCACTTGATTGGTTGAAGGAGGGGGCTATATGGCCTGCAGATATCTTACTTACTGCCAGACACTGAGTAGGCGAGAGCTGATCAATGTGCTAACAGTAAGTTATCATAGCTGTCAATCCATATACCTCGAGCATTGAGGAAAACTTTCAAGTCTTTCAGACGACCTGTTCCTTTTCATCTATTGCCTTCACTGCCAACACATTTACTCTTTGTAGATATCAAGTCTAGCTGTCAGACTAGCTAGCAGGAGTAAACAGAAAATGGGTGGATATATGAAATTAGTAGTTGAGTTTCAGTCTAGAAATCATATGAGAATGTTGCCATTAAATAATTAGTTTGTATGCCCTGCAGGAAACTCAGCAGCAGGCTGGAGAAGCAGAGCAGACTGATGAGGAAACAGACGCATCTTCAGCAGGGGTGCCAGGGTGGGAATAGGGCGGCAGCTTTCACCCCTTCTGTGGCGCTTGCCCCCCAAGTGGTGCAAAATTGTACAACAAGTTAAGTTAAATACCACATGCCTACACTCCAAAAACTCAGGAAGAGGACAAGAATGGGACAAGCGGCTTTCCCGCTCTGAACACCCAGCACAAATCTCCTGGAGGAGAGTGACGACTATTAGAAACTGATCCACAATGGCACAGTGGATGGCCCTTTCACCTCACAGCCAGAAAGGCCTAGGTTTGATTCCCTGGCCGGGCGACCAGGGTCTTTTCTTTCTGGAGTCTGCAGGTTTTCTCCCACCGATGTGTGGGAGATACTAAAGTTGTGAGTGTGTGTGTAAGTGTGTGATAGACTGTTTCCTGCCTTCTGCCCAATGAGTGCTGGGACCCATGTGGATAAGCAGCTTAGATGATGAATGAATTCCTAAACTGTGTGTCATGTTCATGTTGGCTGTGACGCCACATGTTGGGGAATGTGTATTAGTGGATTTGCATGAATGTGCAGTTTGTGGTGAGGTTTGGGTCTTTTCACACAGAGTCTATTTTTACTGATAGAAATTAAAGAAGGGTTTGTTGTCACACGTCCAGAAGGCCTGGAGTCACTCCACCTCCACCCCTGCAACAACATCTGCAGGAACTGTGTAAGAATAGAACAAACACAGTTCGGGAACGAAGAGTGTACATGGCGTAATGATTCTTTCATGAAGTCTGAAGTCTGACTGACGGTGATGCTGGGTAAAGACACTTGCCATGTGCTAGTCACACTTATGTGCTAGTTTGTTAGCTAATGCTCTAAGTTCTGAATTGAAGTAACTTAGTTTACCTGATCTGCATTACTGCTTGTTTACATTCCTCTACTTGTTACATTTCTCCTTCTTCCAGGGCCATCAGAGTGACCAAAAAAGTTCAGTGTGTTAAAAATAACATTGCTTTTTTAAATACAATCTACTACAATACAAAACACGTGACAGAAAACACAAAGACTGGCCCACACTACAGGACCTAGACTCCACACATAATGACTTTGTTCACAGATTTTTCTGTCCTCACTCATTGTTAGTCATGAAAGTCACCACACTGCTCGATCCGCCTTGAATGAAACACCACACACTTTCAGATATGCACACAAAACCCAGAGTTCCGATCCTCAAAACCTCACGGGAGTGAAGAAAAGGAAAAGGATGAAGCACATAGCACACACCATAAAGACACTTGTGCTGATGTCACAGCTCCACAAGTTTATTCTCCTACTTAGCTGTCAACCTTGCTTCCAGTTTACTTGCGGTGCTATTAACTTCTCCCATACACATGGACCATTCAGCTGTGCTCTGGTTGATATCAAGTCATGCTTTACACCAGAGAATTGATGTCCACTGCACCCCTTTGAACATGTTTACTATTTCCGATTCATAATCAGAATAGCCCGACTTTACTGGCAGAACTACAGGATAGCCTGGTGATATTGCCATTTAAGATCAGCCAGATATCTGGAGACTTTTTAAAACTGTTAGGAGGAGCAAACTGGCCTCAAAATTGATCTGGTGACACTGCAGTCCTAGAGGAGGAAGGTGATGGTTGATTGTAAGTCTGTTGCCAGTAGGCTTTGTTATTAGGAAAACATTCACATAACCAGCAACTAGGAATCAGTACAGTTCAGTAATCACTAGCAGTCTTCCACTGCTGAGAACTGCATTCAGTGTTTCAAAGCATCTGTGCAGTTTAATACATGAGTCTCGATTTCAGACTACAAGCTACAGACACATTTTCCCAGCCTATAAAATGCGCCTATGTCTGTTTCCTTACAGTAGACATTCATTGGAAGGACTAAGTGATGAATAGAGAAGTTTAACCTTCCAAGTTGCACAAAGTTTTTTATTTTTTCCAAATACAAAATCATTCACAGCAGATACACATGGTGGTTCCTGTTCTTTTGCTATATACATATTTTTATATTTCATAAACCTAATAGAAAATACAGTGTATTTGCCAACAAATTAAAATGATCTTAGATAAAATACACATAGCAAAGACCTATATACACTGGTTATCAAAAAAGAGGTGGAACCAGAAGGAATCAGCCATCAGAAACAAAACTGAAAAATGATGAAATTAAAGAACGGTTTGTAGTCACATATCCAGAAGGCCTGGTGTCATTCCACCACCACCACTCTACGACAAAACCTGCAGAAACTGTGTGAGAATATTCAAGCTGCATTGGATGGATTATTATAGGACACCATTAAGGACACCATTAGGACGTCTTGCTGGCTGTGTTAACATGGCAACCTGACGCCATACTGAGAGACAATTCTGATTGAGTAGCTCAATAAATTGTCCATATCAGTCTAAATTTATCAGCAATTGTGATCTTGATCTTACTTTCCAAGAGCATTACAATTAGCTAGGTGTGTATCAATCATTTCTGGCATTTTTTAATAAGTGTGATGTCTGGAAACTGAATAAATGCAGAGTGGTACAGTATATATGCAATATGCAACTTTTCTTGAGGTGCCTGCAATCCCTTTGATGATGGCTTTGATATACTTTCAGGACAGTTCCTCCACGATCACACACATATCTCTAACTAAATCAATGAAATTGGTTTAAAGCTAGCTATAACAGTTTACTGGATGGGGTGTCCACAACTTATAAAATATGAATTGCAAGTTTGCTTTTCTTCTGATCCGATTGACTGACTCTGCAGTGTGAAGTCTGGGCAGGCGTTCCTTTAAAGAGAGACTGTAGGTATGAGGTAATGTGTCACCCAAAGGAATTCCAATTTGAGCTGGAATGACCAAGGGAACAGATCTTGTGGTGTAATAATTCAGATGAAAATGCAAAAGCAAGCCACCTTTTCAAGAATGGCTTGCCTCAACATTCTCAGCTGGAGCCATTTGTCCCAACCAAAAAGCAAGGCAGGAAACCAAAGAGAGTGTACAGCATTTAATCTGGGAGGATTGAGGGGAAACAAAAGCCCACTGACAGAAGTATATTGCAATTCCGGCCCGGGCTCCCTTCCTCAGGGACAGCAGGCACACGAAATGAGGCGGCAGGCGAGCTTAGGCGAAACTCCATCTATCACACTTTAAATAAACCGCCCACCTCAAGCTGCCCAACAATATGCTGGAGAATAGCAGGGATTATGGGAGATCTCCGATCTCGTATCCATCACCCAGCGATGGTTCTGACACGAGGGAATAAAGGTGCGGCCTTTTTTTATTAGGAGGAGCTCCCTGTTGTTTGCGCCTAATTATCAGCTAGGGACTCCGGCGCAGCTATGCGGGTTGTAGCCTGGGCTTCTGCTATATTAATAAGTGATGCTGTTGAGATTGAATGCACTCTGAGGAAGTCAGCCTCTTTGATGCTCGCAGTGGATTGTGTGTCACCATGTGGTTTTCCTCCACACACAATGACTTTGCAGCATCATTAATCCTTCCCGAGCCACGATAGACTCTTGTACTCGCAGCAACTTGAAGAAAAGGCAGTAAGGCAAGGTATGGCGAGGTCGCTTTATCAAATGAAAGAAGCTGGATTGTCTGTGAGGAAAAAGGTATTTTAGAATTTTAAGGAACAAGCTAGCTTTCTCTTCTCTTTATGTTTAGCTGTAATGGAATTTTCTTTTTCTTATGCTGTTCTGGATGCCACACTGCGCGTTCCTTTCTTCAGTTGTCAACATTTTTGTCATTCAGTATGCCGTCCTTTTATTCAGCTCTGTCTTAGTGATGCCAGACGGAGGTTTGCTCAGTGCTGTGGCCTTAGCTATTACCAGGGTTGGGAGGGTTGCTTTACGAATGTGCTCTTTTTGTACACTTCCCCTATTTTCCACATGCAACCACAGGTTTCGTCACATTGTAGTAAGTGAGGTGCAATAGTAATTCATGTTAACTATTCCAGTAACACTTTGCACTCAAGGAGTGACGTGTAATAGGCTCTTGCAATACTAACCACAAAGCCCCTTCCTCACTCACTCACTTACTCACTCACTCACTGGGGGGCAGTGTAGGTGAGTGAGTGTGTGAGTGAGTTTCTAATGTATAAACCTTAAATCATAGTGAATACCGGAAGAAGTGTCTAATTCTTGCTGTAATGACCAAAGAATAATACACAAATCTATTTCCAACATGTGTTCCTTCCCAATTTCTTTTTTTTCTTTTTTTTTTTACAAGGAAACAGGACAAATCAGATGAAAAACATAGCATAAACAGTGTCTGAAGTTGGGTCACACACATGACAAAAACAACAAATAAACAAACAAATAAAAGGACCAACTCGGATTATAAGAATTTCCTTTAGTTTCCCTTTGTTTTTAATTTTCTCCCCCCAGTGCCCCCTCCCCTCCCTCCCCTCCCTCCACCCTCCACCCCCACCACATCCCCTTTTCAGCCCCATTCAACTTCAACTCCATAACTCCCGCCCCCCTAAATATCCACTCCCCTTCTACTTTCCCCATGTCCTTAATGTCACCTGCCCAATAATAAATAAATAAATAAATAAATAAATGGGAAAATAATGATTAATTATTAATAATAATAATTACCTTTCTCCTCTATAGGTATGAGCACTGGGCTGGGGTTGCCAGGTAGTGCACTTTTGCTTTATATATGTCTTTGTATTGATCTCTTTAGGTATCAGCACTGGCCCTTGTTCAGGCACTGTCTGAGCTCATGGTGAGTGACCGGCCCTAACCTTCCTGTACTAGCTGGAATATTATCCAAAGGAACACTAAGCACGGTTGTAAGTTGCTCTGGATAAGAGCATCTGCTAAATGCCTTAAATGTAAATGTAGATGTAGATGTAAATAAAAAAATAACACAGAGAGGCACACTAAGTAGTAATAAATTAACAATATAAGTGTGTAGATTCATTAACATATAGATAATCAACTGTAACTACTTCATAAGTACCAGTTAGCTCTTATGATACCTCTTTATATATAAATAATGTACTCAAATAGTAATTACTAAGTAATTAATTAGTAACTAAGTAATAACTACTGCTTAATGAATATTTAAATAATACATAAGGAGTATTTCATTACTTTTTAGCACATAACTAACAATACATTTTTTGTGACCCATAATGCAAAGTGTTGCCCATCCAGTGGATGAGAACAGGCCCTGAGCTTTGATTCCCATCGATCAGTTTAAGCTGTTTTTGGAAATACTGAGGCCGAACAAATGGGTCTACATGGCTATTGCTATGGCAACAGTGAGACAACAGCGATTGGTCGAGTGAGTTCATGCTACCTGCAAAAGTTAGCAAAAAATAAAGGGGCATAAAAAGCAGTCGTAATGTAATCCTTCTAACGACCCCCATACTTTATAGTGTACTTGTTCTACTGTATGGTCTTCTGTAACTGTAAAGGAGTACAGTTACCTTTTCCTGGCATCCTTATTACGTAACACAGTTACGTATATATTCCGTTACTATCCTGACTATGGCGCCAGTTATTAGCAGTCTGAAATGTTTGGCCCAGCTATTGAATCCTCTTGTTTGATATTGGCCAATTTAGCATCTCTTGAACTGAGAAGGCCTCACAATGGCTCATAAATAATTTCAACAATTCATTACATCCTCTGTTCCCCAACGACTGCGAGCAGGTATTAAGAACGGAAAATGAGTAATTGCAGCAAAGTTTTAAAAAGCCCCTGAAAAGACGAAGAAGGTGGAGAAAAAAGAAGGCTTTTACGGCTCAGAAATGAATTATGAACCCGAGCAAACAGTGTACATGGTGAATTAGAACGTGTTTTAGTAAGGGAATTGCATTGGGAATAGCTGCATCCCGCTGTGATTAGCAAATGTGTTCTCTGTTAAATGAGGAATGAAGCTCGCCTCTTTACCAACTTCTCACTGTTGAACACCCTCGATGGGGGGTCGGAGTCCCGGCCTGCTGGAGTGCGCGGCAGCTAACGTCTACAGCTGGCTCTTAGACACGAGCAATCGCAGCCACCCACTGCTGACAGCTTGGTCTACAAGAAGAGCAGTGCGCACGGAATCAGGGTCAGGCACAAGTGGCTCCTTGTTGCTCGGCTGTAATAAGTCGGCAGGGTGTTGACTGTTCTTTTAAGAGTCAAACTGCCCGGACCACATCATGCCATCTAAGGCACTCAGACTTTTAAGTACAAAGAGAATTGGCTGCTAATTTGGCTCTGCTCAGTTCGTTCTGTTCAGCGTTTCAAAATGGAAAAGTTGAACACGAGCGCATGGTAGGTCAGGACCAATGCGCAAACACCTTCGCTACATTCTCTTAATGCAAGGTAGCTTTATGCACACCTCTGGAATTGGCCCGTAATGATCAGATACGGCGAAGGACAGTGGAGTCTTTTAGAAATGCATGTTCCAATTTTTGACCAAAAAGAATGGGCTCCCGTTTTATTCCCTTATCTCCAAATGCGCCATAAACGAAGGAACTTCTAAGCTTTTACCTCTAATCAGCCCCTGACCAGAAACGTATTACTGTCGAGTTGTTGAGGGAGAAGCCGACTTTACTTTCCATGCTAGTTATTTAGTTTTCCATTAATGTCTGCCGGCAGTTCAGAACCAGGCTTACAGAGTGAGAGTGGCATTCGGAATGAAGCTGCTAAATTGCACTTTGCTGTTTATTGGAAAGAGGAAAACAATCGAGTCGGCATTAAATATTTCCAGTTTGGGAAAATGTTAACTCTGTAAACACAAAGTAAACCAATTTGGCCCCGTGGAGTGTGGCGGCCGACGAACAGATAAATATGCCATCAGGCTCCTCTGGTTACTTTTTGTCCCTGCACCATGAGGTCAAAAAGATGCAGCGATGGCCGTCGGAAAAGTAAACATGACTCACAAAAAAGTGTGAGGCAATTTGAGCCAATTAGTGCAGTCTTCCTCTATTTTGGCCACGCCGGAATTACAATTAGAATGGCAAATGAGGCAGCAGATGTTGCAGCAGGCCGTCAGATGTTGGGGAATATTGGGGTTATGAGCCAGGCAACATGCGCATAGTGGTCATCTATCGGGCAACAACTGACAGACCATTGTAGTTTATACTTCAGCGGAAATGTATGTTAACTACTTCGGTATTTGGACCATTCTAGCCAAAAGCAGTTCAAACTGCAGCCCCACAGTAACAAAACAAAAATAAACAACATTCCTGATTTTCAAGAGTTTTGTTGTTATGTATTTCAAGGCATTAATAAAGACTGTAATAAGCTACATATATACTAAATCATTATTTATACTGCACTTCCTAATAGGACTTACCCTAAGACCTTAATGTCAATGCTTAGTGTTTACCGGTGTTGCTTTTAAAATATGTTTGTCATGTTATGGATTTATTCTATCAATTAATAAATAAATAAAAGAAAACACCTTCAAAAAAATATGCTGTGCTATGTCATTGGCTAAACACAAAGAGTTTTACTCTGTAGGCGGAGCCTTATTTTATCCACACCCCTGCATTTTAGAACGGGAAATAAATGGGTTTGAAATAAAAGTGCCCCAAAACATCTAGAAACTTCTAGAATTACCAGTACGTTATTAGCACATTTTTAATGTATTATAACATTTACAACATCATTTTCAGTGTGTGCATCTGTTTAAAGCCTGGCAGCCATATACTGCCTAGCTACTTTGACTTATGCTTAAAATGAGCTAACGCCATAGCAGTTTATAGAGTGATCTGTATAGATATGTATTATGACTAACATAAATTTTGTGATTTTCGGTTTTCTGCATAGTTTGGACTCAACAACTGTTCTTTTCATCATGTGAAAATTTTGTGATGATTGGACCAACAGAAACGCTCCAAAACTGACCTAACATGGGAAGTGCATAGTGTTTTTGGCCTCTCCAGGAAAGTTGCTCTCAGGCCATCCCAGGAGGGGCACTCCTGGGACACTTCTCATGCCGGCCACCAGAGGTCCAACTCACCGGAGTTCTGAGAATTTTTCGGGGGCTCCCTCTCTCCTAGCCCCTCCCACACCTGTCCTCTCACCTGCTGCTCATCCCTAATAATTATCCTCCCCTTGTTGGCCTTCCCATCCCTAGGTGTTTGTGGAGCATTACCCGCCATACTTGCTTCTGTGAGAGCTTCAGTGTTCCTGAAAATCCCCTGGTTAACTTCTGTTTGTTGTTTTAGACTACTCCCTCAGTTCCGGGTCCTTGACTTCTCTGGCTCTTAGTTCGGTGTTTTGGAGATCTTCTGAGCGTTTTCTATTTTGAGACTTTTTGGCTTTGTTTTTTTTTTTGGCCACCTTCTGGGCGTTACTGTCTTTGGACTCTTTCTGTTTGTGTATTTGCTGCTGCAAGTTAGTAGTTGGTCCAGTAAAGCCTACCATGGATCCGACACCTGTGTCTGACCTGCCACCATTACAGTTGCCAGTTCTGAGATACATGGTTTTCTTCTGACAGCAACAATATGCTTACACAAGCAATATGCAATGTGATGGCTTGGTTTACATGACCCATATTTTGTGACTTTAAATACAATAAACACACTGTATTATCATGACCTAAGATGTTGTACCTTAAACAGCTAGGTGCTTAAGCTGCTCAAAAAAAATGTTAATTAATTTGATTTAATTCAGATTAACTGATTTAACCTTGTTTTTCCTTTTCAAGTGTGCCAACCTTCCTTCCGGCCCCTAGGCGATTTGGTTAAGATGCTAGGCAGTTAGGCAGAGCGAAGACCCCTCATACACAGCGTTCTGGTCCTGACTTGTTTGTGCTCTTTAATGGACAGAAAAATTATAATCTGTTCACAGTTCTACCAGAAAGACTCAGTAAGCAGGAGAGAAGGAAGATTATAATGAGAGTGAATACTGTGTAGGGATGAATCACGCAGCTTATATGCACCATTAATTGACCGATGTTTTTCAGGTAGATTTTTTTTCAGCAGGTCCAGACCATGTGTCACTCCTGTCGCTTCCATTATCACTTTAATCACTGAAACAGCAAATTATTTACCAAGGACAAGGTTCTGAGCGGCGCCGCAACAGTACACCCGTATCTACAGTCTCATATTGTGAGCACACAAACTGTGTGAAAAATGTGCGTGGCATTTCTATAGTTGCACTAAATTGCGTGTTGTCTGTGTCCTGTGCTGGTGCTGAGAGCTCTCTTTGGCCTTCGGAATAATGCGCTCCCTCATGGCCCATTGGCCTTCACTTGAGACGGGTACAAGCTCCCTGCTCTCAGTTACACTCCTCTTCTGATTTTCCCTCCCCCAGCCCTCGCTCTCTTTCCGTCTCTGAGCTCCTTGCATTTCTAGTGACTCATCTGTGATAACACCTTTAAAATACTACTAGACTTACCAGTACAGATGCTCCATGTTCCTGAAAAGACATGCAAATTTCTCAACAACATGGTGTGACTTTTGCTAAATGGCTGTCAAATGACTGGGTTTGTTTTGTTATTTATTTATTTATTGATTTATTTCGGCATTCCAAACTCTTTCAGATACATTTCTAAGGAATGCACCAGCGTTCCTTGAGTTACAAGTCAACAGGTTTAGTTGTTTTTTTAATTTTGGTTTTTTATGGCCATGCGCTGTGACTATTAGAGCTGGGCCTTCATTCCGGGACACAATTGTCAAACCTCACTTACTCATTTCTGCTTGCATCTTATATGAGGGCAGTAGTATGTTAGAACTAAGTTAACAGCAATACACAGTAAACACACATATTTAAAGCTACACTCATCAAGGAAGTGTTGGATTGCAGTGCCATTAGGAAGGAAGATAAAGGTTGCCATGAACAAATGATGAGTAATTTAGACAGATATGAGTAATATTTATTGAGCTGCACATGCAAAAGTATCTCTCAGTATTGCCATGTTTGCTAACCTAACATACCAGACATTTGGGCATGGAGTTGTAGAGGTTCCTAGTGGTTCAGTGATAATCCATCCCATGCAGCTTGAATATCCTCACACAGTTCCTGCAGATTTTGTGGTAGGGGTGGAGGTAGAGTGACGCAAGCTGAGCCAGGAGACAAACAGGATTTAATAAACAGATCAGCAGCGTTACACAACAACAGGGAGCAGTATAGCACTAGGATCGAACTAAACCGAGTCGATAGGAAAGGCCAGGGTCGAAAACCAGGAAGGCAGTTTGATGGTCATATCTGCCAAGACAAAAGCGGGACTTGAAGATGACTTGTTGCCGCTCTGTATGACAGTCTGGCACGACACCACTGTAGTCCTTGCCAGTGTTGACGTAGTGTTAAGGCAGTCATAGCAACGATCTGCGTGCATGTAGCCCTGTGTCATGCAGCTGTCTGTCAATGGTGCTGGCACCAACAGGATCACCCACAGGAGGGCATCACTGCTCGCTGAATGTCCACAACCATGGCTTTTGGGTCAGTCAGGTACAGTGCTAAGGCCGGTCATTGAACTTTAATCATTTGCATGTCTCAGAATGTCTCACCTACCCATCAAGTTTCATTCCTGTGGGTTGATTCCTTCTGGGTGCAACTATTCTTTTGATGTTGAGCTCTGCAACTGACTGACATACGCTTCTCCAACTTTTCATATTCACAGACAGCAGTGTATCTAGAAGTTCCAGATTTTTTTTTCCAATTGGTCCCAACCACTGGTTGACCAACTAATTGATTGGTTATGAAGACAAAATACAGTACCTTTTGTATTTTTAGGAGAATATTTTTTGAATTTTTACCCACTAACTTCAAAAAAACAACATCACTGCTTGTTTATTAACTATTATAACATCAACACACAGCATGTAAAGACTCTACAGAAGAAGGTCTCTTTACAAACACTGGCATTCCTGCTAAAGCCTGCATAGACAGATCAGTCTGCATAGACAGAGCCAGTCGTTAAATTGTTAGTAAGTGTGTAAACTAGCCTTAGTTCTGCAGCAAGTTACATATCCTTCATTAAGTGAACAACATTTAATTTTACTCATACTCATTTTAAAGGTAAATTAGCCCATTTCTTATTATTGGGATACTGTGATTTGTTGGCTTAGGTCATGAAAGGGTAGTGGGATTATAGGAGCCACAGTGGACTGAAGCAGATGATGAGAGCCAAAATAACATTGAGAATCCTGCCCTCAATTTAAGTAGTTGAACTTTTCATGAAACATATTATTAGAGGAATTACATGAACAAGCCGGCCAGCGTGAGAGGATTTCGATGTGTTTTAGCACTATAGTGTACAAGCTCACCAGACAAGAGATTAGTCCCCTTGAGCCTTCAGCTAGGTACTAACTTCAGACTCCTGCAGGTGGCGCAGGGATATGGGGATATGGGGATATAAACACCTACAGGATGTGTGATGGGATTCATAGATAGAGTCAAGGTGGCCTGCAGATGTTAATGAGTGGTAGAAAGGAGTAAATACATTTGGGTGTCCCAAAGGTCATAGTGTGAGGGAAGTATCTAAATTTGCAGCTACGTCCGTCATACAGTCATACGGGTCTACCAGCAGTGGCTAAAATTCCCGTCTATGGCAAATTCTCCTCAGAATTTGTGCCAGGGAAGGCATCCACCAAATCTGGCCCAACTGCACAATTCTTTGATGCAAGAATGGCTGAACACTGATACAGCCTACATCCAAAAACTTGTCCAGTCTATGCCAAATCAACTAAAGTTGTTATTCGTGTTTGTGGATGTGCTATTAGATACGTTTCAGTCACAGGTGGCAAAGGTGAGCCATGGATTTATTCTAAACGTATTCTGAATATGTTACTTTTTATGTGGAGTACTGGAAACATTTAGGACAGGGTATAGGACAGAAGCAATATCTTTCTATACAAGTGCAATATTTCTGTGTAATGTATAATTTCTTATTTGTTACTTTCCCCCCACCCCTTCTATATTTATACGTATGTCTCGTCTGCACTGTTATGTTTCTAGTATGTCTTGTTTGCACTATATTTACATTTGCACATCAGAGTTTGGAGAAACGCAATCTCTTTCAGCTTTGCACACCTGTTGTAAAGTCTAAATGACAATAAAGTTCACTTTGACTTTGACTCAATGTTCATCTATCACTACTGCTTAAAAGCATTATGCTGAACTCTGTCTGTCACTCACCATGAAATCTAAAAGGCACTGTTGGTCCTGATAAGGCAGAGCCCTTAAATTTTTGTAGTTTTAATTTAATTTGAAACACAGTTGTTGTTGGTTTTTTTTACTGTGTAACTTTACATCACAAACATCCAGGATCATTGAGATTAAGATATTTTTGGTCAAAAATAGTCTGGAAATGACAAATATTCTATATACTTACAATAAGGGGCCAACATTGACTTTACAAATGAATGGAATTGTGAGATAAATGAGAAATAATGGTAAGAATATTCCTTTCATGTTTGTATCCCTAGAGCTGTCAAACTGGTCACACCAGCAGCGCCTAACAGAACATGATTACATCACTAAAGACTGCTACTGATTTGTAGTTCCATTACCTCACAGGACTGTTTGCACTGCACTTTAACTCAAACCTGTATACTTCAACATCCAGCTGTGTTTTTATTTTGTTCTTATTTATCTATATTTATTTATCTATACTGAACATCTGTACTAAGCAATTTGGCTGTTACTGAACATTAAGCTGCTATTTTCCCACCTGAACTGTACACTTATATATCCATACTGTTTAAACCACATACTTACTGATACTGTGCTTACTCTTTGCACATGTCCTGTACACATACTGTACTGTACTGTACTGTCAAGTACACATACTGTACTGTACTGTACTGTCCTGTACACATACTGTACTGTACTGTACTGTCCTGTACACATACTGTACTGTACCGTTTGCACACATTGTCTATTTGTCTTTGCACTACACTATTTATATATATATATATATATACACATTCTTCAACTGCACTGGAGAAGGAGCCTGACCCTGTTTCGTTATACTGTACAACCATGTATTGGTATAATGACAATAAAGTTGAATTGAATTAAATTGAAAAAAAGAAGACATAAAATATTTAAAACTGCTAATGAAATTAATTTCCAAGCAGTCTTTGTTGTAGAGGATAATGGATTTTGTGATAGATACTGTAGCCCACACTGTATGTTTGTTAAGTAAACTGATTCAGTTATTTGTTAGCTTTTTTCAGTTTTCAGCCAAGCGTGTCATAAATTTTGAGTAAATTTTTGAGTTTCAGCCAAGATTTTTCATTTTCATTTGCAGCCCTGCTACATATTGGATACTTCTGTGTCACGTTTTAACATTCATGCCATCACCTACAATGGATACCTGGTATTTCACACATTGCAGCTGAATACATGGGGCGAGAAGAGGCATACAAGGCGGTGATACTCTCTCGAAAACAACTCTGTCCCAAGAATAAAGCAGTAAGCACAATTATGAAAAGAAGATTAATGGCTCATCCCTTGAACCTAGCCGTACTCTCCCTCTGAGTGGAAAAGAAGGGGAAGAAATAAGGTGGTAAAAGTCTTTTGTGCTCCCTCCTAATCTGCTTCATTCATTACTAATGGTGAGGGATGACCGATACAGGAGAGAAGTTTGATTTATTAGTCGGGGGTAATTTACCAGATGTATGCATGTTCTTATTCACAGGTACAGTAATACCGTGAAGCCTCTGATTCATTGCAAATAGATGCATGAGTAAAATTCACTCATGTGAGACCGCTAAGGCTTAATTCATCATTAAGCGCATCAACACGGGATTTTTATTTATTTATTTTTTGGATTTCTGCCCAGCTGTCTCCCCAGTGGTAGTCAACACAAATTTCCACCAGCTGTCTCAATCTCTCCTGTTGTAGAGCACCTATACCAGAGTGTGAGAGGCTTTTCCTATATATTGACTGTTTAATTGCCAATAATTTAGATATTATACTTTAAAATGAATAAACTCATCATCAAAGACAAAGCTGCACCCGGAAGGAAGTGTCAGATTGCAGTGCTCATGTGAAGGAAGATAAAGGTTACCAGGAACAATAAACGATGGCACATTTAGACTGATATTGAGAATATTTATTGAGCTACACATACAGAAGTAGTGTCTCTTAGTATGGGGTCAGGTCACCATGTTTGCTAACACAACATGCCAGACTTCTCGGCATGGAGATGTTGAGGTTCTTAGCAGTGTTTACCCTTAAGGTGTCCACCTACATAAAGTTCCTAATGGTGTTCCTAATGGTGTTTTGTGGTGGGGTGAGGGTGGAGTGACACCAGGCCTTCTAGACATGTGATGCATGAGACCACCTGTTCATCTTGGCGCTTACCACAGTGTCTCCACACACGGATTCGTTGGGTTGTCTCCCCTCCAAGACGAAAGCAGAACCTCATGGCTGAATGACGATGACCCACTGCCACTCTGGAGTCTGGCTTGACAACATTGCAGTCTTTGGCGACACTGATGTTATGTTAAGGGCAGTTGTTGTAACAGTCTGTGTACATGTAGTCTTGCATTGTGCAGCCATCTGGCTATTGTGGATGACTCATGGAGGGCATCAATGCTCAGTGAATATCCACAATCATGGCTGTTGGGTAATTCCGTGTTGGTTCTCCTTTTCTGTGGTTCATGTAGGTCTCTTCCTCTGCTCCAACAGCGTGCCTTGGTAGTATCTGCATGACTGATTTGCTGCCAACAAGAGATGCTATCAACACAACAGCATTTGCAACAGGAATAACATTATATAGTCTGTCAGGTACAACGATAACGCCACATGCGTCTGTTCCTTCATATTAGGAAAACAAGTTTGATGTTTTGAACATTTCAAAGGTGTTTAACAGCTTAGAGGAGGTTTACACTGCATACATTCATCTCTAAGTGAAAGATGCGTTTTGCAGATTGGACACTTCGCATTTTTATAGACTTTGCACTGCTGTTTGGTGTGGAGCACTCTTAGTCTAGCTCAAAGCAATAAAGTAATCTATATTATGAACGGTTTTCCGTGTTGGCTAACACAGCTTAGCTGGTTGACCATCATGGTGTATGTTCTGTTGTTCTGCCACCACTAGGCTACCTATTACAGCAAACCACATGTCTTTAATTATCGACTACCAGCTACTTTGGAGATGTGTCACTAAAATGCAAGCATGTTTGGCTTTTGAGTTGACCAGCTTGATCATATTATACATAATATAACAAACAATCATTTATATGGCAAAGAATTCCAGACATTTTAAGCGCTAGCTTTTCAACCTTTGCAACTTTTCTAGAGCAGCTGATGGCAAAAAAATATATGTCTCTGGCCCCCTCTCTCATGGCCCACCACTCTCACAGCCCTTTAGTGGTTAGCGTTAGACCCTTGAGAGTGTCAGTACAGACTGTAAGGTAGAGATGGACCTAAGGAGAGATGGACCTTGAGAGTGGCATCTGCAGCCATGCCATACCCTCTAAAGGTGCCTGGAGGAGAGCGCTGACCACTCAGTTCTGTCTACATGAACTGCCAGATGTCTACAGCTGTCCAGCACTGCTGCAGCCCACCAGAAAACACAGTGAGTGGTCCCACCAAGTTATAGAAAGAAATAAAAAAGAATTTTAACCCAAATCTAGTTGATCAGCAAAAACGCTGCTTGTTTCTTTAATTTTGCAATGGAACTACGAGGTAATCTCGCTAACAGTGCAGTGTGTATCCATGCAAACTACTTAAATCATCACACACCATGGACACTGCAGCACTCCTGTTGTAGAGTGTGTGATGTAGGGTGAAGTTTCATTCAAATGTGTTTTTCCATTCCATGTTTGAGTTAATGCTACATTCTCATTATTATTGACCCTACCAAGGAATGTCATCATTTTCCAGTGTAGTGAAGTCTGGAAGCGGCACAATATCACCCCGAGGATGGCAGAGAGAGGGCCTAACCAGTGGGGTCACAGAATTAGATCCTACAACCTTCTGCCTACTAACCCACCTCTCCTATGACTAGGCTGCTACCATCCACAATAGGGCAAGCTGATTCTTTGTCCCCGGTAACGTCTAGGTGCTTTAGCGATGTGTTGCTAAAATGCTAGCATGTTTTTCTCTGCATGGATGCAGAATTAAAAATGAGTTCTTCCTGTTGTCTCTATTTGCACCTCAGAAATTGTCAATCAATTTATCCACTAGTCTTAATGTGCTTTGGCATAGATCATCCCCTGCCTTCTGAAAGCTTTCATTGTTTTCTCTACCTTTTTGACATCTACATCATGTCTTTGTGCCTTCACCAGTCAGTAGATGGGAGGCCTTTGCAAATCACAGAGCGAATTTTTGGTTGGTGGTTGCCCCTAATAAATGTATTGTATACAGTATTTTGACCTATTGGACATGTTAAATTGCAATTAATTCCAAATAGTATATTCCTTACTTTGTACGCCAGTGTTTTACAGTTTTAAACCTACAGTGGCTTCCTGCCATAGAGTTCACGCTTTTTCATGAGCACATTAAGTATGTGTATGTTGACTGTCAGCTATAGTCTTCTTGGTGTGTTTGAGTGTAAAAGAGATGATACAGTGGAAGCCAGTCATCAGTTGGGAGTAGCTGGTGTTAGTTCTTAAATGTCAGTTTATCCCAGGCCTTAGGCGTCCCCTGCATATAGTGGTTGCATATTGTGCCTGCGCTAATTTGTGGATCTGAAGGTGGTTTAAAACAGGTTTGTGTTGATTTAGAAACTTCCATTACTTAGCTACAATGGTTTTATAGTGCTGGTGTAAAAATAAAAACTAGACTAGACACCAAACGTCTTGGTTGATCAGTTATTCTTGACACAAGGGGAAAATGTGTAAATTTAATTTCTCCACTTTCTCGCTTCACTGTGCAGTCCAAATATACCTAACAAGCTATTGTTTCTCTTTGTCAAGCAGAACACCAGCAATGATGGAGGAACATAATCCCAGTGTGCTTTTCCTGCAGTGGTTTTCTTCTGCCCTCTGGACCTGCTTGACCTGCTTGGAGCCCTCTGCTTGTGCAATTCACCCACCTGCTGCGATGAAAAGTCTCACCTGGCTCCTCTACAGATTTTAATGAATCGCCTACCACCGGAATCTTCTGAAACTTCGAACTGTTGTGAATTGAAATTAGCTTCATGGCTGCCAGACCCCTCATAAACCCCTAACCTCTTGATGTTTCAAACCTGCCTTATGCTCATATTGAACTTTTTACCTAGCCTATAGTTGTCCAGAGCAATCAGTAGTCCATCAGATCATCTGACCACCTTTTAACACTGGTCACTCGCTCATCTCACAGATGTCACTTTTATATGATTTGAGTGCTTCTGTTCAGGGCTCTGGACCTGGAAGTTAACTTTTCCCACAATGTCTATTCTAATTTAATAGCAAGCGCTACACAAACAGAATTCAGCTGGAAAAGAAAGAGAAATGGAAAAGAAAGATGAAATTTTTGCTCTCCTTCAGGCCTTAACTTATTGACAGTGCTTCTCCCTACTGTGCTGGCCTTGTGGACTTTGTAGAACTGGACCTATACATAAGCAGTCATGGTCATCACTTGCTAGACCAGCAGCTGTGCCACACCTATAAAAGCAGTAGAGCAAAATGAGCAGCATTTGAATTCAGAGATGGGTAATAAGTGGGTGATGATATGCTAAAATTTTGGAAGTAAGTTGGAGGTGAGGCTATGCAGATGGCCACACACAAAAGCACATGGTATCCATGCACAACAAAGGGACATTAGTTTAGGTTATGTGTACATGCTTTATGTGCTAACCTGTGTGGGAAAGTGTGGTGATTGTGTAAGTGTTTCTTCATTGGTGGCATGAATCCTCTGGTTACTGGTGACCTGCCCGGTTCTCTGTATGTGTGTTTGCTGCTATGTGTTTTATAGAGACCCCACTGTGCAGCAGAATCATGTGTCTTGCTCTCTGTCCTTGCTACAGTGGTGTCAGAAGTGGCAAAGGGATAACACTGACCAGTGTTCTGGAGTGTAATGGCGTTTCCACAAACTCAAGAGGGGACAACAAGAGAAACAAAGCCTGGTGAAAGACCATGACAATGGGACAACGCTGTGATGCTCCACAGAGAAGACCTTTAAACCGAAGCAGGAGGCTGGAACCAATGTGGGAAGGCTCAACAGTGGGGCTGGCATGAGGATGTTTGCCAGAATCAAGTGAATTATTGTAGAAACAATTGAATTATTATTTTAGTACACTAATAATATATATTTTCAGCAGAACTACTTAATTGTTTTGGGGGCTAAAACCGCTAATATCATATAACCCTATAAGAATACTAATTAGGGCATGACATAAAGGTTTGTACTATTACTATTATTAAACCATTAATTCATTAATTACGACCATTCATTTATTCCACTTCTGAGATATTTATTATTCTGAGTCATGGAGGTATTTTCAACTGGTAACCACTTATGATTTATTAATAACTTGATAATTAGCATGGCATTTTTAGGTTGGTACAACTTTCTACCACAATATTGTTATCATTGCCCACTTATTATCTGTAAAGTGTGACCATAAAATATATTAGTATTAAAAAAATAAGCACAAAAATAAAAAATAAACAGTAATAAAAATGCGCTAGCAGAACTGAGACTGACTGTCTGACATAACAAAAACTTTCTTAATGACAACAGAAAACTGAGCCACTGTTTTTACACTACATATAGCACACTATATATATTTACACTATATATAGCACAGGCTATGACTATCATAGCACATCCCAATAAACATCATGTTCAAAGTGTTTTAAAGCCATAGGTTCCTTTCAGTATAAAAACTGGTGACTGGTGAATGGTGACTGTTTAATTCAATGTGATTTCTTGGCACCACACATACTGTCACATTTATGTTGCTGTTGTATGAGTTACAGAGTTTTACAGGGAATTTAAATACTAATGCTGTTGCGCCTTGGTTTAAGCAACAAGGAAGTGTTGTTTCAAGTTGGATTTATTTTTTATTCATTGATTAATTTATTACACCACTGAATTCATGATTCGATGAAACACTTTGACTGAGTTATAACCTTTTGTCAGTGGATTATTTTGGTGCATAAGTACATAAGTTTGTATATTGTATATGTATATTTTGTCCAGATTTCTGAATGTTACAGTCTGAAAGGATTACTTTTTGAATCTTCAAAAAATTCTACCTGAGCAATTTGTGAAATATGTCCTATTTAAAAATTGTTTTATTAGTTGTATTTTATTCCAATATGTTAAATTAAATAAAATCTGTTTACCACGATGAAATTAAGAATTTTGACCTTTTATATATCGACCAAAGCATTGGATTTAAAAGGCATCAGTAAACTTGGTAGGTAACTAACACATAGAAAACAAGGAGTTATTTCCTGATGTGGGTGGTGTTGGTTGGCCTATATATCAGCTTGCTCATATGTAGGGCTGTTATTTAAGATTTTATTCAGCACACTAAAGTGTGACATGCCTAGGGTGGAGAGAGTGACGACTGTGCCAACCGACTCCTCTGTCAACTGTAAGATCTGATCATTTCAACGTTTCGTAGAATGCCAACACAATTGAAAAAAAACATCTCTTGACTATCTGTTTAAAGACTTATGTATTAAAAGGCCCTGGCTTGTTCCTCCATGGAATAACATAGGAAGCACAAAAGCCATTGTGAGATAGATTGCACGTGTTATCTTTCCACAGCAATCTCTTAAGTAAACATGGCACTACAAGGTCATGCAGTAGTAATTAAAATGTTTGGCCCACAGCAGTAAAATTCCAACTTCTCTTTAGCGCTGATGTATGCTTGCTTCTCAGATATTTCATCAGAAGAGGTATTAGCAAGAATGTGTGACTTAGCGAGCATGCATTGAGTCATTATGGAAGTATTTCATTTGAATTTTGGGCACCCAGTGAAAGCAGCTCATCATGTGTTTGGATAGCCTGACCTCATCCCTGCTACAGAAGGGGTTGGGCTGATGCCAGATTTGAGATGCAGTGTGTCTGGGTGACACCATCTCAAGGAAAATCAAGGCTGTGTATGAATGAATTTGACATGTTGTGTGAAGATCAAAGCCTGTCTGAATCAACTGTATGTGCTAGCAGAACTCACAGTTTCACTTCTCACTGATCTGTCTGTTGATGTTGAGATGGATGAACACCACTGTGTGTGATGTGTTTGTAGTCTCCAGAGCATGCCAACACTAAGCGCAACTGCAGAAACACTGATATACGGGAATTATTATCAGGCACTGGCAACATTTGTGATTGCTTAAGGTGTGAGCTTACGGTGGCAAGTGAAGGGGATGCCATCATCAAAAAATAGTTGGACCCAAAAGGGATCAACCGACAGGAATGAAACTTGGCGCGGAGGTTTCACATCATGAAACATGCAAATGCCCTCCATCAGTCATCCTGTTAGTGCAGCCATCATTGGCAGAGGGCTCCACATTGCATGACTACATGCACACACGTCAACATCACTAAAGACTGCAACACTGTCATACCAGACCGTCATGGAGTGTGGAGTCACTCTTTTGTGTTGGTGGATCTGTATGTGGAGGCATCGTGGTTGGTCAGCACCAAGATGAACAGTTTAATGTCACATGTCCAAAAGGCCCTTCCATCTCCACCCCTATCGTGAAATCTGCAGGATCTGTGTGAGGATATTTAAGATGCATGGGATGGATTATCATAGGGTACCATTAGGAACCTCTACAACTCCATACCGAGATGTCTGGCATGATATGTTAGAGTGGCAACCTGACTCCATACTGTGAGACACTACTTCTGTATGTGTAGCTCAAGATACATTGCCCATATCAGTTTTTACTGTTCCTGGCAACTTTTATCTTCCTTCTGAATAGGAATGCAATCCACTTCCTATTGGGTGCAACTATGAGTGACAAGTATATATTTATATATATATATATATATATATATATATATATATATATATATATATATATATGTGCAAATTCAGTAAACACGTTCACCAGGTAACAACACCTGAACTACAATTCAACATGCTGCAAATCCAGAAAACACATGCAACTTCATTAACACTGCAAAGCCAGTCACAATACTTGGGAAATGTTATCAGAGGACTCCCAGAGTGGAGTGGCATGCAAGTTCAGCCACAAATAGGCAGGAAGAAGCAGTACTAAGTTTCTCTACTCAGTGTCCCAAGGAAGATTAGAGACGACTGACACCACACATGGCCAGGAGAGTATGTTGGTTTACTGGGACAGTTAAAATTTCAAAACCCCTGCCACAGGTACTCTGCTTGAACTCTGTAACTGGGATGGTTTGACCATTGAATAGGGGGTTGGCACTGGCTCACGCGATTTTTAATGTGTGGAGGTTCATGGGAAGTGCCAGGTTTGCAATATGAAACTTCACTCGTGCAAACTGTAGTTGTTGTTGAATTTGAAGGCACGTATATATGTTATTTTTGTGCCCACTGTGAATTTCCCTGCCAGGTGCTGCTGTGTCCCACGTCTTCTATTACATCAGTGGCACAAGTGCTTCGCAACTTCATCATTATCTGGAAGTTTAAATGATTTGTTAAATTGTTGTTAGCTTCAGTTGCATTAGCATCTCTGCTTGCTTTTGAAAGCTGGAAAACTGGAAAAAACATAACATGAATCTACAGGGGTTGGACAATGAAACTGAAACACCTGTCATTTTAGTGTGGGAGGTCTCATGGCTAAATTGGACCAGCCTGGTGGCCAATCTTCATTAATTGCACATTGCACCAGTAAGAGCAGAGTGTGAAGGTTCAGTTAGCAGGTAAGAGCACAGTTCTGCTCAAAATACTGCAATGCACACAACATTATGGGTGACATACCAGAGTTCAAAAGAGGACAAATTGTTGGTGCACGTCTTGCTGGCGCATCTGTGACCAAGACAGCAAGTCTTTGTGATGTATCAAGAGCCACGGTATCCAGGGTAATGTCAGCATACCACCAAGAAGGACGAACCTCCACCAGCATCACGTAGTGACCTGGCCACTATCCTGCAAGAAGAATGGCTTAAAATCCCTCTGACCACTGTGCAGGACTTGTATATGTCATTCCCAAGACCAACTGATGCTGTATTGGCTGCAAAAGGAGGCCCTACACCATACTAATAAATGATTGTGGTCTAAAACCAGGTGTTTCCGTTTCGTTGTCCAACCTCTTTATTATGCACTATAAGCCTAACCCATCATTAGCATCATTTTCAATGTTTTGTCTGTTTTGTATCCACTGTAAATGTACATGCCAAATGAAAGCGAGTTATCCTCCCAGAAGTACAGCCAACCTTTAGGTATAAATCATTATATTAAGTCACTTGAGGAAAAAGTTTAAATTACAACCGACATTGCAATTACATATTCCTACCAAAGAGGTCTCCAAATCCTTAAAACTTATATGATGCAGCTTTAAATCCTCTCAACTGTATCAGAAACTGTATCAGATTTCTATCAGGCGGAAGCATTTAAACACATTTTAAAGCCAGTTACACTAAAATTGTCAATATGGTATGAAATGGCTAAATTGTGACATCTTCACATTTTTAATCATGGCCAAGTAAAGAAGTAAACAGTCCAGGATTAGTCTTATATGATGGTTAATAACACTGTATAAAGATTTATGTTCTGTAGCTATGATAGCCAGCTGCATTATCCAAGTGTAAGAAATCATTCAACCTAAACCCTAATCCTAATTCTCACCTAGGATACAAATCCAGTCCTGGCTACCCTAATAACTCCCGATACATGGACTTGAACTCTGCTGACTGCATGATCATTCTGTTTGACTGATTTGACTTCAGATCAGCTGCATTGAAAATGCTCTTTCACAGTGTTCACCCCGCTAAGTTCAACCCAGCACTAAGCTCCCTTACTTCTAGCATGTTTTCACCAAACTTGCATTCAGTCACTCAGTGATTGTTCTCATGCTGGAACTCCATCTGGCGCCAGACAGCTGCTCGTTCACACTGCATCCTCAATGAGTTTGGCCGTGTCACTGCCCCCAGTTCTCTTTCTCAGTGCTTCCACGTCCAGCAGTGTGCATTTTGGAGCTGCGCTCATAATCTCCTGCAAATCCCAGTGCTGTCTTGTACATGTCAGGCCACCATAATCTGTTTCACATGAGCTGTCAGGAGTGAGGAGTCCTGTTGTCCCTCAAGTGCACTAGGTTTTTACATCTATTCCATGTTCTAAAGCACAACCTTGAAGTGCGACATAAAGAATATTAGATTCTTAAGGCGAAGCCATTTACACTGTAGATATTCATTTGCTGGCAACATTTCTTTTCCGAATATCACATTGGACAAGCTGATCATTTTGTTGGAATCAAAACTTACTGACAAAACAGGTAAAGATATTTACTTACTTAACTGTACAGAATTAAGTTTAGTGGTCAGATGAAGGTTGTGGTGAAAATTCGAATAAAATAGACCTACCCATGTTTCAGACACAAACTAATTCCTTTATAGTGCAGGTTGGACTAGCTTTTCAGACTACTGGAAAATGCCTGTTCCTGGTTTATAATTTCACAAAGAATGGCCCAGGAGAAATGCTACACAATTATTTGAAAAAAAAAATGTAATGTTGTCAGAAAGTAATGTTTTGTCAGAACAGGGACAATATGTGTTTCGTTTGTAATACTCTGTGTTTTAACTTTATGCACTATTAAAGTAGTTTAGGTGTAGTTGTTTGATCTTGTAATAGAAGTTTAGTATTTGATTGCTGTTAATCAACTCATTAGCTGTTTAAACATTGCTAGCTAGCTAAGTTATCCACTTTCTGCAAGTCTCCTATTGGCCTTTCTGTCAACACAGTGGTTCTCAACCGTGATCCCAGAATATCTGAACCCATTACAATTTAGAGTTTGCCCTGCTCCCAACACGCCCGATCCAACTGATCATCACATTGGCAAGTCAATTATGGCCTGAAACTGGTGTGCTGGGTTTCAGGAAAACACTGAAATGCTCATACATCGCAGTATGGGGCTACTTTTCAGGGTTTGAGCTCTGCCCCAACCCAGTGAAGATTAATACTGATGTAAACACTTACTAGACAATTAAATGCTTCCGACTCTGTGGCAATGGTGGTGGGGGGTGGGGGTAACTCTTTCCAGTTTTAGCATGATTGTCCCAATGTGCACAAGCAAGCTTTGTATAAACATGGCTTGATGATGGTTTGATGTGGAGAAACTCCAGTGAGCATTCAGGCCTTCTTGGCCAACATCAGTCTGACCTCAAAAATGTTCTTTTGAATGAATGGGCACAGATAACCTCAGACACAAACCTTTTGGAAAGGTCAGCTTTATATTAACGCACAGGTTTTGAAATGAAATCTCCAGCAAGCTCATAGATATGTGTCAACATGTAAGTACTGGACTCTGGAATGGTAGAAATGTGAAAGTGTGGAGAATCCCACATTACTGTCTGGCTCTGTAACAAATGAATGCTGGGTTTGGTGAATGCCAGCAGAACACTACCTACGGTTATGTATAGTGTCAACCATATCAATTACATGCTTAGTTTCCCTGTGGGTTACTCCACATGGATTTGGAACAAGCTTTTATAGGTGTGGTGATCAGGTATCCACATACCTTTGTCCATATAGTTAACACTATACATTTACTGCTGCATGAACTACTGAGAACTTTGAGAAAAGGCAGCCAACTATGTTTACTTGCAAATGCAAAACAAACATGAGTCCACTCGGCCCAGCTGTGCTGCAGTGTGACATGCAGTAGACCACAAAATCCAGATGAAGGATCCTCAACCAACTGAATAATCCAACAGCAGTCTTGTGTGGCACAACAGAGCATTAAAAATTAGTCATGTTTGTTCTTTGGCTATTGAGATTATGGCCGACACAATGGGGGCACATGTGAGGAAGCCTATGTGGTGGGTGCACGGTGAAAGGTGTGTGTGAACGAAGCCCTGAGGGAGGACGAGAGCATGCAGACAGTGTGTGCTAGACTTTTCCCAGGGGGAAGCAGAGCACAGAATGCAAAGTTTGCCATCTGTTTGTTGAGAAAGAGTACTGCTGCAGCCCACAGACGAAGAGGCGTGCAGTCTCAGGCACTGTTCAGCTCTTAAAGTGATGGCGAAAAATCATAGACACAATGGGGAGATATCCCCAGATAGAGTTGACCAGCCAAGGCATGTTTGGTTGTCGAAGGCTTGCTTGTTGAGAATTGCACTGAAGTTACAAAGCTTATGCACCAAGAAATGGAAGCTTGTATGAACCAGCTAGCAGCTGTGGAAACTGCATGTTTAAACCACTGCACAAGTTGTTGGGAAATCTTACATACACATGCTTAGGTGGCTTCTGACCCTGTATGTGATGCTTTTAACTCTACAAATGGATAAACAATTGTTGCATGGTAAAACAAATAATAGTCACTAAATTTGTCCATTTTTATAACAACTGTATGATTGTCTCTCATTTCAGCCACATAGTTCACATGAAGTGAAGGCTGAACTAGTCTTTATCCAGCCAAACTAATCTTTCCATGGACAACCCTTTGGAGGTCCTGGGATGTAGTTCGAATCTAACTTCTCCAATGTGCTTGACTGAACAAAGCTGGAGAAACAGAGACACCTTGTGGACCGTCCAGTGAAGCACAGTGTTGGCTCCCTGAACCGGACACTGCTGGATTGAAAAATATAATAAACACAATTTCCGTCTTACTGTAAATAGGAAACCAGCCAAGACATGTTGCAACAAAGTACAGACTGAATATAGGCAGCAAGGTTGCTACTGCACTGTTGCCAAGCCCTTTTGTCCATTTTATAGATTACCGTATATCATACAGCACATAAGCAAGTCTGTTTGAGATTATTGAACAACTCATTGTTGGCAAGGTTTGGTCTGGAGTTGTGGGCAGCCTCTGTTGTAAGTTACAAGGCCAAGTAGGACTGAGAGAAGAATGAGGAACAAGGAGGAGGAGGTAGAGAAGGAAATGGTATATAGTACACAATGATTATCGGTTTTATTCCATAACTCAGTTTTAATGCTTATGTGTGATGATTAAGATATTGCCAGGTCAAAATGAAGTATATTTTACTGTATTAGAGATCCAATATCAATATCATCATACAACTGTAACGTATATATAATAGTACTTATTGAAGTATATATTTTAATAGCACTAATGATAACATTTAGCATACTAGGTACATGGTTAGCATATTTGAAAGTAGCACATTTTCAATACTTTAACTATAAATTAAGAAAGTATAAGAAGTATATTTTAATATAATTTAATATATTTTAATTTAAGTACGCATGATAGCTACATTGTAGTTGTGAAAGGAAGGGAAATAAAAAAGAGCAAGACTACAAAAGCAAACTTTAGACAGCAAACATATCTTAGCTGATCAATTACAATCAGCGTTTTATATTCAGTGTTTATGCAACAGTCTCCCTATTTTAATACTGGCTTTAGCAACCCTTTGTCCAGTTTTTAAGCCAGAGCAAAAAACTACTTCAACCCCCTGCACTCATTAGGGAGGTTTAAAATGGTTAACTCCATTTGGATGGCTTATTATTGCTATACAGATGGAAATATGTATCAAATACTCATTTTACCTTTCAATACAAAGACTTACGCAGAACATCTGAAAAAAGCCATCATTTTCATTGAGCGAATCAGCTTGAACTTGTCAAAGTTCAGTATGATAAAAAATGCTAAGAGAGGGTGAAACAAACAAACCGTCTGCCAGTACCACAAGATCTAATCACCTAAACTAGTAAAACATGTAGAAATAAGTAAAATAATCCTATTAAAAAGTTACACCAAGCCCAAGATGAAGAATGGTATGCAGATACTGTGACTGGGTTTTAGATCATTTCACTTGGCAAGATACCTTTTTTGTGCGGTGTAATCCTTTACAGGCCTGTTCCGTTCACTTGCTGTATGTCACACATGCACTTGCCCAGAACAGGGTGAAAGATGACTCATCGGCTCATATTGTTTTCTTCCACATCTCTGTAGACCAGTGCCTATAGCTTCTGCAGCACTGAAACAAAGTGCATTTGTCTTTGTAATGAGGGGACAGTATGCAGCCATACTATGAGATCCCTCTTTTTGTAGTTTAGGCCAGACTGTTCACATCACAGTCTGATCACATCCTGTATTGGCACTCTCATTCATCTCAGGAACAATTGCATGAACAACCAAATCATTAAATGTGCCTGTCCGACCATAATTTCCAACCCTAATTCACACAAATGTATTTCCCATAGAACTAAATGCAGAGGTCACTTTAGTCACTGTGCCTCAAGCTAAGCGGTCTTTGTTTCTGAATCTCTTGCCATCTGTTCCTCGATACTAACCTCTCTTTCAGAGTCACTTAGATCTTTTTTTCCTGCCATCTTGACCCAAAATTGAGGTTAACTGAGCCTGCTTAACATTTTCATACATGCCATAGAGCATGGTAGAATGTCAAGAGCTTAATTGCATTGTGCAGTACACCTGTCTGGAAGCATCTTCCCTCGTTATGTTTTACACCAATGTATGCATGTCCTAAAGGAAGGAGAGGTGAGTCACCAATTTTTAGGTCCGACCTGCAGGATCAATAAGGCACACAGTAAAGTAAAACATACACTAATGAGCCAAAACAAAGCAAACAGTCATTTGTCATATTTGATGTGATACTGACCTTGACATGGCAAGGGCCAGATCATTACAGCCAGAAGACTGGGATGGACGAGTCCGGTTTTTTTTTTTTACATCACGTGTATGATGGGGTCTGTGTGCACCGTTTACCTGGGGAAGTGATGGCACAAGGATGCACTATGGGAAGCGGTAATAGTTTACAATATGAGTACATCTATTAATGGTACTTAATAGTTATAAGTGTTACTAAATAGTTAAGCACTGTTGCAATTCACCATGAACTTATGATAAAAATAGAAACAATTCCATCTTCTAATCTGCTTCTGCAGTATATATAATTAGTGTATATATATATATATATATATATATATATATATATATATATATATATATATATATATATATATATATATATATATTGGCTTATATATTAAGGTATACAAGCCAGCCCTATATAAATATATTACTGCTGTACCTGATATGACTATGTAAGATCATCCTGTTGTACAAGTTTTCTATTCTGACTCGTGATGTTGTTTTGGTAGTGTGCCTCTGAGAAGAGTTTGAAAGTATTTCAAGCAGTTGGAAGAGTTCAAAAGATTGCAGGGCTCCGAAAAGTGGGATGGTCTTATTGGCATACGGCGTGCAATACCAGTCTTTTAGATACTTCCATATCTTGCTGTTGGTGGATCGAAGAAGGCACACACCACTGACATGCAAAATTTGTGAGACCTAAGCATTTAACAGGGATTATAAGCTATTTTAAAAAATCTAAAAGAAAACGAATCTTTATTTCTGTTGTTGATTAATGTTTAATGTCATAACTATTAACTATTTAGTAATGTGTACTACTGTCTTAGGTAAGGCTAACAGGTGTACCCTGCTTGTATGCCATCGGAGGGAGTGTGATGCTCAGGGCAATACATTTACCAGAAAACCCTGGGTCCGGGCATTCATAGTATTCCTGATGGTAGCAGCCTGTTTTAGCAGGACAATGTTCTCTGCCACACTAAACCAAAACTGTTCATAAATGGTTTAAGCATGAACATGACAAAGAGTTCAAGGTATTACTCAGGCCTTAAGATTCCCCAGATTGTCTTATCTTCAGGTTAATGTCCTGGTGCCATATACTACAGGGCACCATCACAGGTCTTGAAGTGAATGCCTCGACAGGTCGGAGCTGTTTTGGCTATGCACAGAGCTCATCTGTGTATTCTGTACTGTACAATAGGTACAGTTAATTTTAGTACCTCACTGACATGTTTATCCAGCAAGACATGCAGCACATTCTCAATTCAGCCCATGCTCAATAGCTCTATGCTAAACGGCCACAGGACGACTTATTTTTGCATCCCGTACATAATGTTTACAGCGGCCCGAGCATGATCCAGTGCATTTTAAATGATCAAAACACAAGGAGAAAGAGACACAGACGGGCAGATAGACAGACAGACATATAGAGAGTGGAAAAGGAAAGAAGGCAGGCAGGCCATGTGGGAAATAAGTGTAGTTATTTCCCCGCGCTCCTTGGAGCCAGACTTTAACAAGCTGCATATAAAGGGGAGCAGCTGTGGGCGGGGCTGCTCTTAATCTGGCGGCTGAGCGCTCCGCAGCAGGATGCCCACGGGGCATGGGAACTTGTTAATTGCGATCTCGATCTCTCCCGAGGTTGGCCGCCAGAACTTCAAACTCCATTTATTTATCTGATATTTCATTAGCTCAAGCAGGCCACACTCACAGGCACAGTTTAATTAGGCCTGTGCGCTCTTCCGCCGCCACACTTCTCCTTCCAGCAAGGGACCATGCGGACGTGTTTGATGATGCAGTGTGTTTAGAAAACCTGAATCCGAACTGGAATCCTTCTCTCCGGCTCTGTAGTTCCCTTTGGCAAAGTTGTTCCTTCCCTGTCTTTGAAATGAAGATAATACAGGTGGTACAGACTACTGTTGGAATCAGATAACGTGGTTTACACATAAGCACACCTGAAGCGGAAGCTAGCCCACAATTGTGTTACTGACAGAACAGTACAAAAAGATCAGTTCAGTTCCTGGCAGTATAAAATCACATTTATAATTTTTTAGATGATGCCAACTAGACTAGGAGCAAAGCTGACTTCATTAGCTCATACCCCAGCAATATGCAATAAGCAGTCTGCAAATTAAAGTATCACAAAGAACTGGTTGTCTAAAACCATAACAAGTTGCTTTAAGGGTCTCAAATAGACAAGTTTACGTACTGGCACTATATTCAGTAAGGGGAAATGTGGAAAGATGCCCCTCCCACTTATGAACAATGCCTAATTACTGCCTACTTAAATAATATCTGTGGAAACTTTGGTATGTACACACTGAGGGCACATAATCCTACACATTGATAGGCGAAAGAACAGCACAACCTCTTTAAAATGGGCTTCTATCCCGATACTGAACTAGTGCATGAATTTAGTTTTATAATAAATTTGGTGGTCTTTTAAGGTTTACAGCATTCACAATTTATGTCAATAAAATGATACATTAATTAAAGTACAACCTTATGATATCATGTTTTAAAATGTAATACCCTCTATCATTTCATGCCCACTTCATTTTTAATAAGCTACAGTCATGTGCAAAACTTTGAACAACTTGATCTACTTCACACGCTTTATCGATCATCTAGAAGGCAGGACATGTTGCTCCAAAATGTGTTAGTATTAATGGTGCCTTCACCTCCCCGTACCCCGAGTGACGGACCTTGGGTTTAGAGGTTTATACCAGTAACCATCTGGAAGGTACATGTCTTCTTTGGCCCAGAAAACACAATATTTCCATAAACAGTCTAAAAGGATGACTCAATACAGTGAGTTGTAAACCGATGACTCAGTACAGTGAACGGATGACTCAGAAGACTCAGCAGATGACACATGTTTCCAATGTGCATCAGTTTAATTGAGCTCAGCGTTATTGTAATGTCAATTACATTGTTAACAAAGTTTTTGTTCACTATAGAGAGACAGTCCTTGCTCTAAACAGACTAAGTCTTGTTATTTGCTGGATTATTTCCTGATCTAATAACCAATCATGACTGCAACATCTGTTTATGGTGGCTTAGTATTATTTTACACAGCTCCCAGCCTTAAATAGCCATTGTGCCATTGTTCTGGCATGTGATACAGCAATCCATTTCGGAGAGAGTATATATTTACAAAGAACATGAAGAAGCCGATAAGGTACAACATTATATATATACCTTCACTTTGTACTGCTTTCATTTAATCATTTATACATGTCAACATAGATTTATAAATAACTGCGTCTGTTTTTATTTGGTCTCAACTTGTTTGGAATTGAGTTTGTAGTACTGGTAGTCATGGTGGAGCTTATACTTCACTGTCAAAATTCAGAATCCACAGCAAATCTATTTGAGTACATGAATTGAAGCAAGCATGTAATAATTTTAGGCAGTGATATTTGGTAGCTATGGTCTTGCCTTGCATGTTAACTACATTAGCCTTGCAGTTGTAATGTAAACCTGTAGAAGCAAATCTTATACACAATGTAGACTAATGTAAATGTGATTTCTGGCTAAAACATTGCTCCCAGTCTTAGTTAGCACTAGCTTGGTATCTTTTCTCACTGCAGAAATCCAAATAACCTTCAGGAAATACAGAATTACGTGGCTGTGAGGGAAGGCCTGAGCCAAAGCCTCTTTGGCAGCGAACCTTGTCTTAATAAAGGTCTCCATTATTAGTAGAAAAACAAGTCCCCCTAACCTTTCCTTACCCATTTCTAAATGTGATGCTTGACAGCTCAGAGATGCTAGCATAAAGGGCACAAAAAGGAGAGAGACTGGTGGAACTACCCTGCCAAACGCCAAACCCTTCCTGCCAAAGTTCAACCACGGTAGGTGTTTTTCTTTCACTAGACGAGCCAACAGTGAGAGAGGGAGGGAGAAACTTTGTGATGTACATCAGCCTGACAGCAAACCTACTCTACTTAGACGCAATATGTAACGCATCATAGATCATGTTCATGGGGTCTCCGAACACAAACACGAGCTGAATTAACTATGATAGACCACCTAATGAGATCAGACATACATTTGTAAATTAATTACAAGACTTTTTCCATTGTGTGCCAGGGACCACACCGTTGTCAGCTGCCATTAGCACAGCAAATTAGCTGCAGGCCCAAGAGAGTCAGTTTCTCCTTTTTAATTAAGAGGCCTACACTAAGTCAGGATTCTTCTGGGTATAATACATCGTGCAAGAGCTAGTAATATCAGATAATTACTTATTTGGAGATTGTATATGACTACCAGTCCATGTTTCATGTAGAATCAGTGCTAATCATGGGTTGCCATGACCCAAAACTTGAGTGACAACTTGCTAATGACAAATTATCCTACTATCAGTTTACACTCATACTTTGTCTTTGCCTGAGCAGGTTCTGTGGGTTCTCCAGTCCTGTGATGTTAGAGAGTGTCTTGTTTCTTTGAGATGAAGTGAGTGTTCCTATTGTACTGCTGTATGAAGATTATCTGCTTGGCTCCCTCAGGTTTGGCAAGGCCCCAAGTACTGAATTATAGATTACTGTATAATCCTTCATATTATTCATCCTAACACTTTGTGCCTGGGATTTTTGTCAGACGTACTATCTGTCGTACTATGGCAGCATTTGGATATGCGTCTAGTTCTTGATTTATACATGCAGTCCTCATTACACTAAGTTAGCAGAGAATATTTTTCATGTTTCTTTTAATTCACAGTGTGCTACATTTTGAGTGATAAATTTTGGAGTGTCAAAAGGATCCCTGTGGGCTGTTAGATCTTTTTGTCATCTTTTGCTGTAGCACGACAAAGAGAAAAATTATATGCTTAATACTTTAGCTTCATTACATTTAAGGCTCCAAGCACTTGAAAAGCCAACTGGAAGCCCAAAAAGACAAGCTACGAGGATATAGCACCATGGTAACCAACAATTCAATTCAATTCAATTCAATTCAATTCAACTTTATTGTCATTATACCAATACAGGGTTGTACAGTATAACGAAACACGGTCAGGCTCCTTCTCCAGTACAGTGAATAATATGTATATATATATAACATTAAATGGTGTAGTGCAAAGACAATAGACAAAACAATGTGTGGCATACAGACAGTAGACAAAACAAAACAATGTGTGCAAACAGTGACAGTATGTGTTACTGTGCAAAAGGACATGTGCAAAGATGTAGCGGCAAGAGTGCAAGAGTAGCGCAGTAATCAGTAAGTACATGTGGTTGAACATTATGGATATATAAAGTGTACAGTTGCAGGTGGGGAAATAGCAGCTTAATGTCAGTAACAGTCAAATGCTTGTACAGATGTTCAGTATAGATAATAAATATGGATAACAAGAACAAAATAAAACAAAACTGGATGTTCAAGACTATACAGGTTGAGTTAAAGTGCGGTGTCAAACAGTCCTGTGAGGTAGAGAAGAACTACAAAATCAGTAGCAGTCTTAGTGTTCTGTTTAGTTTCTGTTAGGCGCTGCTGGTGGTGACCAGTTTGACAGCTCTAGGGTAGAAACTGTTCCTGAACCTGGTGTTCTGGCTCGGAGTTCCGGTACCTCTTTCCGGATGGCCAGAGTTTGGAAGAAGGGGATGGATGGGTGTGTGGGGTCTGAGGATATGTGGGCTGCTTTCCTCAGACATCTCTTGTCATAGATGTCCTGTATGGGTGGGAGGGTAGATGCGGTGATGTGCTGTGCAGTCTTTACCACCCTCTGCAGGGCCTTGCGCTCAGCAGAGGTGGCACTACCATACCACACAGTGATGCAGCTTGTCAGGACGCTCTCCACGGTGGATCTGTAGAAGTTGCAGAGGAGCTGCTGTGGCAGGTTGACTCTCCTCAGCCTTCGTAGAAAGTGGAGGCGTTGTTGGGCCTTTCTGACAAGGTGTGAAGTTTTGGTTGTCCAAGTAAGATCCTCGGCTAAGTGGACACCGAGGAACTTAAAGCTGCTCACTCTTTCCACCAACGTGCCTCCAATGTTCAGTGGTGTGTGCGTTATTCCCCCCTTCCTGAAGTCAATGATCAGCTCTTTGGTTTTGTTGACATTAAGGGAGAGGTTGTTGGCGGCACACCACTCTGTGAGGAGCTTGACCTCCTCTCTGTACGGGCCCTCATCATCATTGGTGATGTTGCCGATTATTGTTGTGTCATCGGCAAACTTGATGATGGTGTTGGAACTGTAGGTTGTAGTGCAGTCGTGGGTGTACAGAGTGTACAACAAAGGGGAGAGAACAATGCCTTGGGGACATCCTGTGCTGAGTGTGAGGGAGGGTGAGGTGTGTTCACCCATCCTAACACACTGTGGTCTGCAGCTGAGGAAGTCCATGATCCAGCTGCACAATGTGCTGCTTATTCCCAGTGTGCTGAGCTTGTGGATGAGTCTGGAAGGGATGATCGTGTTGAAGGCGGAGCTGAAGTCGATAAACAGCATCCTCACATATGAGTTGTTGCTGTCCAGGTGGTTGAGTGCGGTGTGGATTGCCAGGGAGACCGCATCATCAGTAGATCTGTTGGCTCGGTAGGCAAACTGATGTGGGTCCAGGGTGCTGGGAAGGCTCCTCTTTATATGAGACAGAATTAGTCTCTCGAAGCACTTCATCACTATGGGTGTGAGAGCGATGGGGCGGTAGTCGTTCATGCTTGTGATTGTGGATTTCTTTGGGATTGGGATGATGGTTGTGGTTTTAAAGCAGACTGGAACAGTAGACTGTGCCAGGGAAAGGTTGAAGATGTCTGTGAAGGTGGAGGCCAGCTGGCTGGCACAAGCTTTCAATACCCGCCCTGGGATCCCATCTGGGCCCACGGCTTTCCGGGTTGAAACCCTCATCAGTGCTCTCCTCACCTCATCTGCAGCCAGTATGAGTGGTGTCTCCTCCTCTGTGGTGGGGAGCAGGGCAGTGTTGCAGGACTGGGCCTGGGCAGAGGTCAACTCATGACTGTGAGCAGTGGACAACTCATGACTATTCGAGCATTTTCACCAAGGGTACTACTGGGTTTTTTTTCCACCCACACACGCACACTTAAAAGTTCAGACACACACAACTAAATGAATGTTTTAAGTGATCTTAAAGACTCCATGGGCTTACACTCAACAGTCCCCACCGATAAATATCTTGATATACTCTTGATGTTTCACAGTATATTTATGCCATATCAGCACCTCCAATATATATTTTGTGGCACAATTTTTTTTAAATCTCTAGATATTCTTTCAATTTAGCAAATATTTATGATGGACAGACCAACAGAATTGGTCCAAAACTGCTTAAGAAAAAAAATGTGTTTTATCAGCCTCCACTGAAGGTTACTGCTACTGATTTGTAGTTCCTCTACCTCACAGGACTGTTTGCACCGCACTTTAACTCAACCTGTATACTTGAACATCCAGTTTTGTTTTTATTTTGTTCTTATTTATCTATATTTATTTATCTATACTGAACATCTGTACAAAGCAATTTGGCTGTTACTGAACATTAAGCTGCTATTTTCCCACCTGCACTGTACACTTTATATATCCATACTGTTTAAACCACATACTTACTGATACTACGCTACTCTTTGCACATGTCCTGTACACATACTGTACTGTTTGCACACATTGTTTTGTCTATTGTCTTTGTTTGAACTACACTATGTATAGTATTTATAGTGGACACTATTTATAAATATATATATATATATATATATATATATATATATATATATATATATATATATATATATATATATATATATATATATATTTTATTCAACTGCACTGGAAAAGGAGCCTGACCGTGTTTCATATACTGTACAACCCTGTATTGGTATGACAATAAAGTTGAATTGAATTAAGAAAGGGGTTCAATCCTCCTGTAAAGTTGCTATTTTTTAAGGTGACTGCATAATTCCAGTGCTATAGTTTGATATGACACTAATCCTAGCCTGGTTGTTTGTATTTTAATAAAGCTCAGTGGTTGTGGGATGTGTTTGCATAATGCATGCTGGGTATCAGAGAGAATACACTGGAAAATAAAAATACTGAAATAGTGAATTCTGTGAGGAACAACAGCTATAGTGTTGCGGGTGAATATACTGCAACATGATAACATTCAATTCTAGTTTAAGGCCAGAATGAAGGTAAGGAACAGCATGTCTATTTTTACAGAGGTTTATATTGTATGAAATTTCCCAGAAATCAAGTATCTGAAAAACACACACAACTTAAGCCAACCAAACGATTAAGATGTTCAACAACAGCAGACCAAAAAAAGACAGCAGAACAATATACTGGTTTATGCCTTTTATTTAAATAGCAGTGAAGGCTTGTTAACTGCTCTGCATCCCTATGCCCCTGCCACAGACTCCTCCTTTCAACTCACAAATCCTCCTCCAGTGGCTTTCAATACTACAGAAACGTAATGGCACATATAAAACAGAAACATCATCAGTGCTGCAAAACGGGGATTAGGTCTGCTCGCAAGCTCCGTGTAGAGGACTGGGTAATCATGGCGCTGTCAGTTTGTAAAACACAGTCTGTTTACTGAAGGGCTCAGCTCTCATCAGCTTCCAGATTAATGTTGTTCCCAAACTTGGCATATAACTGGACCTTAAGATCTCCAAGCACTTCCTGTATTGACTTCACCCGGTTCTCCAGAGCTTTGATTTCCTCCTTCAGAGCTTCCTGTGGAGATGATATTAAAAAATATCATAAGATATAGATCAATAGTCAAGTACTCTTCTTTACAATGAAAGCACCGATAAGTGCCAATAAATAAATAAATACATACATATATACATCAATTTTTAAACATATATAATAATAATAATATTAATAATAATAATAAAATGTTTATTTATAGAGCACTTTCATACCAAAGTCAAAGTGCTTTTACAGTTAGTTTTAACTAATCATGAGTTACAGAAATACATTCTAAAATGTTTCTTAAACGTGAGAACTGGACTGGAATTGAGTTGCACTGTTTAGAATCAGAGTAACGCAAAGTCTCTCCATGTTTTCTGTGTTTTACAGAAGGTGTTTGCACAAGGCCAGCATCTGTAGATCTAAGATCACAAGCTGGAACATACACAGAGAGACATTCTGTGCTGCAAGCAGTTTCTAGATTATTCTTGCTAGAGTTTCATAGACCATTAGTAGATTATTAAAGTCTTTTCTAATAGATACCAGTGCAGCTCCTTTAGAACAGGAGTGATATGAGATCTCTGGTTTGGTGTTGTTAGGATCTGAGCTGCTGGGTATTGCACAAGTTGCAGGGGATAGACGGTTCTCTTAGGAACCCCAGTAAGAAGAGCTTTGTGGTAATCGATTCTGCATGTAACGAACACATAAACAAGATTTTCTGCGCTGCTCTGAGATAGAAAATTTACATTTCTTAAATGATAAAACCTACCTTAGCGACTGTGTTTACATGAGGAATCAAACCTAGTCTCAGATCACGCCCAGGTTTCGTACTTTAGGTTTGATATTTGTAGCTACAGAACTGAGTCTATCATAAAGCATTGTTTTCTGAGTTTTAGTACTTACTGGTTTTTCTACCGAATCTAGCTTATCCAAAGAAGGATTGCTATGGCTATGAAAGTTAACGTCATGTTTACCACTCCAGCCAACAGTTGTAAGCCTGCTTGTCTACCACAGTCGTGCGACAAGAGATTTTCCATAAAGTAAAGTGGTATAGTTGGTATGATATGGCATTTCTGTAAATTTCACAGAAAGCTAATGTAGCTAAACAAAATAGAAGCTTATACCATACCAACTAGCACTGTGCAAACTGCATGTGTAAACCACGACACACCCATGTTACACTAACAAATCTCAGAGACTTTTCTAATATAGTTTCTGAAACATGTTTACAGGCACAAAACAATCTGACCAAGCTGACCAGCAAAAACTCTACACAGGTCAGTAAATGATCCGGCTTTCTGAGTAACAGGGACATGAGGTAAGCAATTCTACCCTAGCTGTTCAGCCTCTAGACCTAGCCGGTGAATAAAATCTAAAAATCTTGCTGCCGTTTTTTTAAATAAGGAGTTATGTACTAGTAAAATACGTGTTTGAGAGTTCCAGTTCTGAACTGCATATAAATGCCAACATTTGTTGTCTATTTGCAGTTTAAATAATAAACTAAGACTGGAGTTTAATTCATCTCTATTTAGTTTCATTTCTGCACATGCACAGATGATAAAACAGAGCAGACTTACAGCACCCACATACTGAATAACGTCATTACTGGGCTAAAAATGAAGGTTTCCTCATCTATGGCTTATTCCAGTAAATAAAACTGATGAAATCAGAAGAGAAACTGATGCAATCAGACAATGACTGTATTATTAGTGTACATGTAAACATTCACTCACTTATCTGAGAAATGGACAAAGTGCAGAACTAGTGAAGCACATTTCAGATACCAAACAGCTCACGGCTATCCGATTATGTTAGAGACAAGAGGAAATGTAAATGGTATTCACCTTAGCAGCCTCTAGCATCTCTTGCGTTTCCTCTTGTGAGTGACTGATGAAGACATCTCCGATCTGATATGGGATTCGGAGATCGTCATCCTCACACATCATGAGGTCATCGCTAGCATCTTCTAAGTTCTGGAGGGATTTCTGAGAGTGAAAGACATCATTAAGGGACATGTGGAAAATGATCAGACTGGATTCTAATAAAACGGAACAAATGTATCGATGAACGTGTCAGTCAAACAGCAGATCAGTGCCCTCACTTTTTTGGCTTCTATTTCATCTTTCAACTCTGTCATCCGGTTCGTGTTCCTAGCAAACTTGTTAATCTTCTGCTGGTCCTCAAAAGTGACGTTGACATCTTCAACAGCCTGAGAAGAGAGCATTTAATTAAAGACATCACTGGTGGAAAGAGATAAGCAAAGGTGCAGCGCATCACATCACCCACCCATATGAGCTCTAATGCCCCTTATTCAGATGTCTGCATTGAAATAAGGTCATTCTGCACCAACAGCAGAACAAAGTCACGGAAGTATTAGTATTGTGACCACAGTGACTGTGAAATAGACGATTATCAGAGGAGAGCTTTAGCAGTGTAGAGTGTTTAAGGAGGGGTCTGTAATTCATCGACAGGACTTTTGATGTCCATTGCAAATTTGATGACCAACTCCTGTGGTCAACGCCCAAAAAAAATAAATAAACTGAATTCCTGACATTTCTCTCCACTCACCGCGGTAGACTGCAGACTACTTCCACTTACAGCGTGGTTCCACTAAAAAAATTAAATGTCCTGTTTGCTGCCATCAGTCTACATTCACACCCAATGAACGCTGTTTATCACTTGAACGTGTTGTTTCTGCCTTTAATCCTAATATGTAAATGAGCTCCGTTTTGGCTGGCTGAGTTAAAACACTCTTTATGATGTCAGTGTGAGTGAGTGGGTGGGGCCAAATTGCTGTAAGTTGACTAGGTGGAGCCACATAAATACAACTGTTGGTTATTAAACAAGTTAAGGATGCCAGATAGCATCATCACATCTACTGAGAGTAAAAGCCAAGGTTAAGCATATGTGAGTTTTATAAAAAGCTTTTTTTGTAAAAGTTAATATTTTGTAGGAGATTTATTTTACAATAAAGCAACTAATAAATAATATGTAAGCAATTTAGAAAATGCGGTGTAGCAGATTTAACGTTACAGCTTGGAATTCAAAGCATCTTCACCATATTAGGGGTGAACAGCTACACCCACAACTACACGGAATTAGGATCCGTCTGAATGAATGGGTTAGGATTATGTAAGCACGGTTGTAAGTCGCTCTGGATAAGAGCGTCTGCTAAATGCTTTAAATGTAAATGTAAATTATGCAGTTTACCCACATTCACACTACAAGACCGCAACGTTCGTCCATGCATAGCTCATGTGTTCAAACCTCCACACCCATTCATCACTAACAGTAAACAAGACATATAGGGGTATTTGGGATTGCTACGATGGATCAGCATGACCAATGCACTAAATTAGGGCATATTTGTTCATATTCGGTAGTTTGATATTGTATAATGCCAGTCGTACTGATACAGTCTTATGGACAGCTATATTCGCTAACGTTAGCAGGCTAGCGGTAAAGCCCTGGCTGAATTAACCACGGACCAACCACAGGCAGACGGGCAAGTTCATCCATAAAAGTAGCATTAGTTTGATCTAAACATCTAAAGTGAATATGAATTAAATCTGAACCACGTGTCTCAAAATAACGGCAGACTAAGAATAGAAATACTTACGACAGTCTTCTTCGTGGTGGCTGCCATCTTGAAACGGAAGAGTAGCGCCGTCGCCGCGTGAATGAATCATTCTTTTGAACCGGATCTTTTGTGCAAATCGACGGAACCGATTCCAAATGATAACGGACTCGTTGTTGTAGATAACAGTTGGAAAAATATTGTTTGATGTTTTCAGATATCACGGACAACTTCTCACGTGGTTTAATTTTCTCTCTGTGTAAATGAAACAAGATTTCTCATAATCTTGAAGCTTTATGCCGACAGTCGACTACTGTTCTTTTGAATGTTAGTCGTCGTTGTTTCCTGTTTTGTGACATGCGCTCCAGTCTGACTTCATAAGTGAGCAGAATTAATGTCAACGGACTCAAATGAACATTCATGTGCCTGTAGGAGAATAGATTAACACTGACCTCATTTGTGAAGCAACGAATCGTTTTCCGTTCGACGAATTAAACGGACTGTTCAAATGAATCATCTCGGCACAACTGAATCGAGCTTCCACTGTCCCTATAGGTTGATATTGGATATTCAGCCGATATTGGCGTTTCCCACATACTTATTGCTCTCTAAACACGTCTACACTTGGAAGTACCTTTTCTAAATTGTAGTAAAACCAAAAACAAACTACAATCATTATATTACCTCAATGTAGTTTTTTTTTCTATTTTGCCGACTAGATTTGATCAAAACAAACACAATCAGGCCGCAGGCGCCGATGGGGGAAAGGGAACGTCTGTAAAGTACGGGACGTTTCAAAAACGTAAACCATTCAGAGATGATGAGCCTGGTGGTGTTACTTATAAAAGATTCGAAACCCACTGAAGAACATTCGAAAATCGACACCTAGCATTACAAACTTCCTCAAATCTTAACAGATGGTATTCAGTAGTTTTTAACAGTTACAGCAGTCTAACAGTGTATGTTTGGGATCTGTAGAATGCTTTGTCAACCAAACAAACGCTGTAGTTTTGAAATAAAATTACCAATATAACTTGCTGGAATTGTATCAAGCTTTATTAAAGTCTTTATTATAAATGTGCAACTATTTTTATTTAAAAAGGCTTAATCCAAACATGGTATAACCGTACTGTAACCTGGGCACATGCTACTATGACACATTCATAGTACAATCACACCTTTGACAAGTATACTACAGCTTCTAGATAGGAAAGGTATGCTTTGAAAAGAAAATAATTAAAACATTTGTTCATTCATTCATTCATCCATCACCTTAACCACTTATCCTTCTGAGTCATGGGGTTGCTGGAGCCTATCCCAGGGATCATTAGGCAGAAGGCAGGAAACACCCTGGGCAAGTTGCCAGTCCATCGCAGGCCAGACAATTACACATACATACACAGACGCTCCCACACCTAGGGGTTGCTTTAGTACTTCCTACTCATCTGACTGCATGTCTTTGGGCTGTGGGAGAAAACCAGAGCATCTCAAGGAAAACTCACACAGTTATGACACATGCACTGACCATGTTCATTAGGGACAGTAAGACACTCATAGCCATCAGAGACCAGGTCAGTAAACAGGTAAGCAGGCACAACAAGGACACGGGTAAGCAGAGTGTACCAGTCCTATACTAGAGAGCATATAACCTTAAAACAGAGGCCTAGACAACAGGACTGACTGTTGGAACAGGCTTGAGTAGCTGGTCAGTGATGGAGGTAGACTAAACAGGATACCTGGACACCGGGAGTCACAGGGAACATGGAAGCCAGCAGAGCTACTCTGGGAGCCAGCTTTGAAAATGCCCATTGACAGGGAAAGAATTCATTTAAAACTGAGCTGTGGTGATGTTCTCAGATGCCATCAGATGGCACCATCAGCACTGTGGTGATGTTGACAGATGCCATTAGTGGTGTGGTGATGTCATCAGATGCCATCAGCACTGTGATGGTGTTATCAGTGCTGTGTTTATGTCGTCAGATGCCATCAGTGCTGTGGTGCTATCACCTAATGCCATCAATGCTTAGGTGATGTCGTCAGATGCCAACAACGCAGTGGTGATGACACTAAATGCCAACAGGACTGTTGTGTCATCCTATGCCACAGACAGGACTGCTGTCTCATGGAAGAAGAAAAGCGTGGAAGATTTTTTCATCATATTTGTAGAACATCGCTCAGTGATTGAGAGATAAATGAATTAGTAAGATCCAGTTTTCATCATTTGTAAACACTGAGCCTATCAACTATAACATGTTCATTGTGACCTCTATGACCTGGCACAGCTAAATTTGTTGAAATAAAGATGAAGATGAGGTTAATACTAAATACTGCTAATTTAGCTGCACAGGGTTGTTGGGTAGTGGGATCTTCCGGCTGAATGTTTACTGATCTGTAGATTGGAAAGTGTTCTTCGTTCAGTTACTTCTTGAAAGAAGAGATCCTCAGAAGGCCAATGATCTTCGTAGAGCCTGTTCAACCCCTTTAAGATCCCATCCTACAGTGATAAACCTTGCATAAACCCTGATGCCTGTCAGATGTGTCTCCGTAGGCTGGACATAATATACAAATCTATATGTTAAATATATGTGTCTTATTTTTAAAAAGAAGTCATTAAAATTCAACCAGTGCATATCTTCCCAAAGTGAAGGTTGTAGTGTGTTGGGATAATGGGATTTGGATGTATCACAGTATAATTTTTATACTACTACTATTATTTATTTATTTATTTATAGTCATACAACAGTAACAATATAGCAGTAGGTTTGTGTAGTGTATCTCAGTACAGATAAAGCAGATTTGGGATCACTCTTTGCTCTCAACACTAGACAGTGTTTAGTATTAAAATCTTGTGCATGGTTATAAAGCAGTTATGGTCACAAATCTTTCAAAACTAAAGATGAAAACAATTGTCTTTTTGGCCCTCGTCCCACAATAAACAAAAAAATTGCAATTGAACTGCAATCTACATTGTGAATTGTTGGATATCATTGTATGGGTGTTTTATTTGCTTTGTTTCTTTCTTCATGAAGTGGAATAGAAATAAGATGACAGTGATCCAGCCAGACTGCTGAGGGTGAGGTATTAGGAAATTGAGAATAAAGTCAGCATCAATATATACTTGAAAATTTTTTTTTAAATTTATTATCCTTACTCAATAATCTATAATCTATAAGTAGGTTACAATTGAAAGAAAATTATAGAAACTATAAAACTATATTATATAGTTTTATAAATAAAGAATGACCTGTGTACATTAGCGGGTGGAAATGCACAAACACTTGTGTAGTAGCAGTAGCAGATTCACATAAACATTTTTTTATATTGGTTAGTTTTTATGGTTGCCAACTGACAGAAAACATTTTGAATTTAAATGAAATCTAATAATCCATAAATTTAATTCAAGTACACAAAATAGATTGCTGGGGGTTAAGAATTCATTTTGAGTCCGTGTATTTTGACCATCTTGCTTGTCAGTATATCTTCAGTAAACTGCCACTTAGTAAATAGTCAGCTTACTGCACCCATAGGCAAATATTGCCACAATACTCACACTCTGGTTTGTGTTCTTTTCACTGTTGATTTAGATGTATGTATGTAAGCAATTATCAAGCATCTATCAAATCCATTACCAAGCCTATGTGTAGGAAAAATATGAATATGGCTAGAGACTATAGTTTGGCACAACTTACCAATGATGTGAGCAATGAGTGCATGTACAAATTGGTTTATTTAGTGAATAGTGCTGATTGGATCTCTAACCCTGGTGGTTATCTCAGGCTCTTCATGCCTTGCATGTCTCAAAAATTCTTTTCATGGTGGCAGCAATCAGAGGGTGACCACAAAGGAATTTCTCTTCCACCTCCAGTGTGTACGTTTACAATGTGACACTGTGACTGTGGCCTGCATGTATTAGCACATTATTAGCCTAACTCTCACCAACAGCTGACCACATCGAGGCATTTTAGAGACTCTTCTGGATATTCTAGGGTTTTGCCTGGTCATCATCACACAGTGAATTGAAAGTGAATCTGAATTCCAGATTTCAACAAGCAGGCTTACAGTTCTACATCAGAGACAATGGGGATTCTTTGCTTTCAGTAGTAATTGGACTAAGAATAAGGAAAGTAATACAAGGCAGTGGTTAGTGAACTGGATCTACATTATCAGCAGAATTAAATCACTCATCAGTCTTAGGAAAAGCCTCGTTCATACCACACATAGCTCACTGTCAAAACACTTGAGCTGGTATGGAGTATGGAGCTAGTATGGTATCCAATATTTTTGTATTAATACCTTTACTTGGGTATGGGGTAATTTTCACTAGAGTAGTGTTTGGGTACCTACTCTTATGTGTCACTGAACATTACATACCAACCCATTATGCTAACATAAGATTGTATAATACCAGAAATCAGCCAAATTGGTGACAAATTAAGCAGAATGTTTCTGAATGCAGTTTACACCATTTGCTTCCAAGTATGTGACCGAAACAATCAGGGAGTGTAGGCCAGAGGACCACCAGATGGTGTATCCCAGTGATTGTATATGACATTCATGTGCATAGTTTCCACTGGGGATCACACACACTCATCCTACTTTACAAATTCCAGTTATTGTCTCTATTCTCAACCTGGGCATCTAAAAAGTGAAGGGTAAATAGCTAAGGAAAATAGTTGGGCACATCTCTGGTAACTCCTATAAGTGAATACTGCTGTCCCACAGTAGTATATATATATATATACGTTACGGAAGTGACTGTTCCAAACTTGTCCCAAAATGTACATCGTATTTTGTATGTTGTTTTTCTGTCCCACATTTTCATGCTAACTACCAAAACACATAACATTTTATCCTTTGGTGGAGCCTTATTTTAGCCACACCCCTGCATTTTAGGACAGGAGGCCAGACTGAATCCTGGTCCCTCATGACTGCCATGCCATGTGCAAGTAGATGAATTATCATTTATTTACCAGTTTGGTGGAATGGTCCCATAACTGTGGTCATGTGGATGATAAAAATAGAATCATAGCACTATAACACAAATCAAAAGCATCATAGCAGAAAAAATAGAATGTAAAAAGTATAATACATCCGGTTTGGTTACAGAAATGTGTATAAAAGATTAAAATACAATAATTCCATGCTTTGTTACAGGTTTCAAATAAGTTGTAGAATTTTAATTATTAAGGTAAATACATTTTTTAGAGTTGTAGATTCTAAAATGACTGTTCTAGAATATTCCTTTAGAGCTGTTTAAGAATATAGTAATAATTAAATAAACAAATAACATTAAAACACTAGGCAGATAATGACAAAAAATGTAAACAGATAATTACAATATGTTATTTGTCCTTTTATCAACTTCTTGTTTAAAGAATTCATGAAATATGAAATAAAAGATATAATCTAAACAGAATCTAAAGAGTTTTTATTTATAAGTGATTAAAATATGTGAAAAAATAATGTAAAAATATGGCAAATGATTTCAAACATATTGTTTTTACACCCATGAACAGCAACCGTTGCTCCTTTGGTCAAATGACATGTTTTGTTAAGTGAAAATGACACATCCTGTACAGAGAACACAGAGTTTTAGTGCACTATCCATTTTTTACACATGTATCTGCTTGAGATTACAGGCTTTGTGGGTCAGTAGGGAAGCCTTTATGCTAGTCCTCAGAGGCTATAGCCAGTCTGCATTCTCTATCCTTCCTCTAAAGGATCTGAACCAGGTAAGCATTGGCTGTGGAGATGGTAGCTTCTGCGTTTATGTGTGCTGGGGAAGTGAGAAGGATCAAAACATGTGGGTTTTATTTGCACATTTCCTGGTTTCTATTTCTGCCTGTTTTTCGGTTAAGTTATCTTGCCTTGATCATCTCATCACAGCAGTATGTATCCTGGCCAATTCAATCAGACCTACTGTACCTGTTTTTCAGTTTTTCCAAAAACATTTTAAGCGAAATAATGTTAAAAATAGATCATGCAGCCATGCAACATATGACTGTATTAGCATTTTCTCACTAACTGTGGAATTAGCTTCCAAACATAAACCTAATTACTGACTGTCAAAAGTGCAAGTGAAATGACAGCTGGAGAAATCCATGAAGCTGCATCTAAAACAAGCACACCTTCTCATGCTCAGACACAGTGCGGTTTGTTTTCCATAGGGGTTGGAATTGCACTCATGGCAGCTGACACCCATGTATGTTGATTTTTTGCACTCAGATCGTGTGAACAGCAGTGAGCTCTTGAGTTTCTATTTAAGGCCACAGTACCTGTTTGGTAGCTCTGTGGAGCAGGCCTGGAAGCGCTTTTCTTGGATTAATCCTTACTCATTTATTGCCGGTGCCATTTATTCCTCGCTTTAATGGCATTGATTGCTTGGTTGCATGTTAGCTGTATTGCTACTCACTTTTCTTTCTTCCGTATAAAAATAAATCTCAGTGCACTATGAACCTGTAGTTTACCCTTGTCAGGACCAATGGCCAGTGGTGGACAGACTATGTAAGTACTTGAGTTAAAGTAGAGATACTCAAGCTAAAATGCTCCTTCAGTAAAAGTAGAAGTTCCTCCCTTTAGACCTCAACTTGAATAAAAACACTAAAGGATTTTTTTAAAAGTATTTAAGTATGGAGTGTAAAAGTAGTATGATTTATTATGGCTCTAATGTCCTATTATCAGTTCTGGAGCAAGATTATTAATCAACTCACTGTAGGTGAAGTAACTCTAGTGTCTCTCTCAGTCCACCAGTCTTTAATAGAAGGTCAGTAATTAGTCTGACACTGATGTGTTTTCAAATGATCATAAGCACAAAACACTAAAGGAGAAAAGTTTCTAGAAGTTAGCTAGAACTGAGCTCCGTCCAGCAGGTCAAAACAAACCCAAAACAAAGTGAGCACAGTACCCTGACTCATGTGCTGCCACCATATATAAAATATTTAAAGCCTTCTAATAACTAAAATGTGCATAAATAAAACTGTGGAAGAAATAACAGGCTATTGCCCAATAAATGTAAATAATTTTGTTTATTCACCTTTGTACTATACTTTTACCCGAGTGCACATAAACAAAAACAATAGGTTTAATAAACGCATGTTTAGCATTTGTTTTTCTGGTCACCTTGTGAAAGTAGTCCAGAGAAGTGAGACTCATTAGACCATTACCTATCCCTGGTTACTAATGGGCCTTTCTCATTTAAAAGCAATTTCAACAGATAAAATATTAGAGTGTAATATGTTTGTTGTTGCACTATTATTATTATTATGTCTCAAACAATGCCGCTTCATCCAGTAGTATCTAGCATTAACCTAAATGTTTACATTACACAGCCTCAGATTTCAGAGTTATAGATAATTTATGAATATATAAATAATGAATATTTCATGTCCATGCAGGTTGTGAAGGATCTGTTTGAATACAGTCACCATGGATGAGATACATAAATAAGAGGGAGATAAACAGACGTCACTGTTCTGTCTGTGGCTGCCAGTGTTGATGGAGGGTATGTTTAGAAACTGGATCTTCAGTAAGTCATTGATATACAGTCACTTGCTATATAAGATTACTCTATAAAGATTTTAGCAGCTCTGAGTACTGCAGACCCTTGTCCCCTCCCTCTGCATATTATGCCCCAAAACAAGTGCCCCCTTAGTGATTATCTCTCTGTTGCTTGAATAGCTATTAATATCGATTTTGTCCATGTTTGTTTTGGTAAATGCATGTCAAAAAATAGTTGCACTCAGAAGGAAGAGTCAGATAGAAATGCTATTGGGAATGAAGATAATGGTTAACAGGAAAAATAAATGAATAAATTGTACTAAATTAATACATTTAGACTGATAGTGGCAATATTTATTGAGCTACACATACAGAAGTAGTGTAGAGTATGGCGTAGGGCCATCACGTATGCTAACGCAACAAGCCAGACTTCTCATCATGGAGTTGTAGAGGTTCCTAATGGTGTCCTGTGATAATCCATCCCATGCAGCTTCAGTATTCTCACACAGTTCTTGCAGATTGTGTGGTAGGGGTGGAGGTAGAGTGACACCAGGTCTTCTGGACATGTGATGTCCACTTTCACCACTGTGCCACCACACACGGATTCGCCGTCTCCACCAAGACAAAAGTGGGACTTATCACTGAAGCTGACCTGCTGCCAATGTGATTTACTCCATAACAGTCTGACACGACAACAAGGGCAGACTTTGGTGATGTTGACGTACTGTTAAGGGCAGTCATTGAAACGGTCTGCGTGCATGTAGTCCTGTGTCATGCGGCCACTTGACTTAGGAAGAGCATCACTTCTGTCTGCAATCATGGCTGTTGGGTCAGTCAGGTACAGTGATGAGGCCCATCCTTGGCAGAGTGATACATTCAAACTTTACAGTGTTAATCATTGTAGCATTTTATATCAGCAGGGCAAGCAGAGCTTCTAAATGACCCTCTGACAGCAGTCATTCTTTATCATATATTAGTTGCTGATATTAAGCCAGTTTCAGTGTAACTCTGCAGAAGGCCGGCCAATTCAGACTTAAGTGGGTTTACTAGAGTCTCAGTCAGCAGACATCTTATCATTTGTGAAAAATACTGTCCCTTTGTTTGTGTATATTATTGTTAGCCAACAGGCTCGCTGAGCAGATGGTAGAGGGCGGATGAGCTTGTACTTGTAAGTCTTATTTACAGTACTTGGCTGTAGAAATAAAATAATGAATATTCTTTGACTGTCGCTTGTAAGCCTAGCACGAGTGCTTCAAATCCTGGTGGTGGACATGCATTTAATAATCTGACAAGTGCAGAAAATCAGATGTTGTAAGTAATCCAAACAATGCATTTACAATGCAACAGTGCACTTGAGTAATCAGATAATAGGGGAAACTACCCACATGGCCTACATGGGTCAGGCAGTAAGCAAATTACTGACCAGTAAACTCACAGAACAAGGTGTGATGTAACATAGCATAAAACATAAACTTCTCAGTCACAGCTCTTTTTAAAAATGAGTGTGGTATTCATGCATTCAAATTGGGGGAGCAGTAATAGGGCAAGGTAACAGTCATAAACTGTCGTTTTTAATATGTGGTTAATAATCATTTGCAGGTAATGATTGCCCAAAGTCTGGATCATCACCAGATCACAAGGTGCTTTATCTCTTCCCTGGTAATGCTCTGCCTGACCTTTATTGCAGGCTTCAGTTCCTGCTTGTTCTTGGAGTGTTTTACCTTCATTGAATTGCATTCTCAGTTCTCAGTCTGAGGTCAGATTACTGACTTGGCCATTTCTTAATATTCCCTTTCTTTTCCCTAATAAAGACTTGGGAAGCTTTTGCCTTATCTACCTGCACCATGAAGCATCATCCAAAGTGTTTTAACATATCTGAGCAGGTGATGTAGGCCTATACACTTCAGAATTCAAAATCAGTTCCATAGGCAGCCATGTGCATGCTATAACACTACCACCACCATGCCTAACAGATGAAATGGTATGCCTTTGATCATTAGCAGTTACTAATCTTCTCATCGAAGTTCAAAAGTTGATACAGATATTCCTACCTTTTACTGGGATGTTATTAATCTGGCCCACTTGTGTAAAGGGTTGTTAGTTTACCAGTGAAAGATATACTGTCATTGCACAGGTGGCCTTTGTTCGGGGGGCTTCTGGGATTGTTTCTAAGATGTTCTCTTATTTTGAGACTGTATCAGGTGATTTGGCCAAACCCAGTGATTTCCTCCCAATCGTGGAACTGGTTTCACTGGCAGTGACTGCTCTTTGGACCTCCAAATTCAAGATTTCACAATCTCTACATCAGTATGGTGAGGCTTGTCAACATCCAAATATTTATTATCCTCACTGTATATTGGCTAGTTATAACATGTTTTCTCTGCCATCATTCATTTTCTGCAGGTTCTCTCCATGAGCTTTTAGATAGATAGTCCCATCAGTGTGTAAATAAAGGCTGAGGCAGCGTCTGAAGCTTTTAGCACTGCATGTTCAAGTTCTGGACAAGAGCCACACTGAGCAAATAAGCTGTGTTTTCAATGACTCGCCCAGCACATGAATATCCTTCACATACATCCTGTTTGAGATCAGCCACACCTATATTAGAAACTTTGCTTTAAGAGCTGATCTCTGACTAACCTGGCCTTTTTTTAAATCATTAGGTGAAGTTGCAGTCAACAGCTCGCATGCTGAGCCCAGACCAGTTCTTAGCAGACAGCCCTGTTGGGGAAATGAGTGACCATGTGACAGAAGCGTGAGTATGTGTTCATGACTCAAAGCTCAGTAGCTTGTCGAGTGAACCCATCATCAGTGGAAAACAATGGATATTGACATGGGTTCATCAGCATTGAACTCCGAGAGATAAAGGCACATGTGGGCAGAGCCAGGAGCAGGAGCTAGACTCTGATATTCCTGCAGACCAGACTTTACAGCCCCACCCATTCTTAGCAAAGGTATATGTGTGCACACACGTTTATTTAGCAGCACTTTACTGATGTTTATGCTTACAGAACGTGGAATAGTGCACAGGTATTCAGGACAGGCGACTGCCTAATTAGGCAAAAAAAGCCAAAAGGACAGTAGCAAGGTAAGACCAACCATCTTGGGAAAGAAACATCTCTGTTTGTTGTGCAGTACAAAATGTTCATATTGCTCAGACCAACATTTATACAAAGTCTATGCCGTGTAAACAACCTGTAATGCTAATTACAGATATTTGGAACTCAATTAGAGATAATTATGTGGATGGCACAAAAGACACTGAGCTGAAAACAGCTGATCTGGGACACAATGTTGTTTTAATTCTGTTGTGTAACCCAGTCTGTGTTGAACTGCATGTGGCCTTGAAAGGATGTAATTTAGTATTAGATGTTCATTCCAATTGCATGTTTATTCTCCTAATGCAGGTCAATGCAGTGCAATCAAGATGGGAAATAGCCAATCCTTCGACATAACACAACCACAGGTAGGAACCTTTATGTGCATTTTTGTTGGTTTACAAAAAAATGGGAATTGATTTTAGCTGGAAGCTGTGGAAACATGGCCTTGTACAAGTTCTAAAGTCCTTGCTTTTGTTATGAGCAATGCACTTAGGTTATTGAGCTAGGAACTGTTAGCTCAACCTTCTTCCAGAATGTGGCAACATGCACAGCAAAATTCAATAAATTTAGTGAGCTCTTACAATGTTCGTTTTTGGCCATCTGAACATTGGGTGTCAGTACTGAAGATTTTGCTGTCTCCTTTGCATTATCATGCAAACGATCCTAACGAAAAACGAAAACATGTATGTGATTTATTGAAAATACTGTATCTAATATATCCAATAGATTCTGTTGCATTATCATAATCACCAATCATAATCACCATCATCAATAATAATTAACAAATCGTATTTTTAATGTTTTATTTAATATTCAGTTGTCAAAATGCTGGGTAGAACATCAACCAAAATTCTGTAATGTATTTATTTAGATTTTTTAATTAGGTTGGTCTCAATATTATATTTATCTCTGATATTTATCCTTAATATTCAATTATTAATTATAATTTAATTTTTGGTGTGATACAGTATTCTTGGTAGTTTGAGAATCATACATTTATGGTATATTTTAGTGAATTAACAGTCTAAAAATCAGTGAGCAATCATGAGAATTGTAACCACTAAAACACATTTTTGAGTTAAATTAATTTTGAGTTAAAACTAAAATTGTCTTTACTATAACAATTGGAAATGTTTTTGGAGACGTTGTGATTCTACTGTGTTCAATCATTTAGTCACCAACTACATGAAAAGTCCTGTGGAAATATGAATGATTGAAATTGAATCATAGCACTGTAGCACATAGCAATAGCATTATATCAATAACCTATAGGCATTGGTTTCAGAAAAGTATTATAATATGTTAGTTCCAATATAATTGAGCTATAAAGAGCTTTAAAGCAAAAAGATTTTAGTAAGTCTATGATCGAAATGGGGTTTGATCCAGTGTGGTAGGATGATCCATGTACTGTACAGTTTTTTGAACAGCTAAAACTTTCATTTCTAGCTTCTTACTAATTAATTGAAAGGCAAGGTTAAATATGAAACACTGATTCCAATTTTTGAACTTTAGTGCACATCCCTGCATCCTCATTTGAGTAAATATCCTCAATATGTGATATTGTGATGATTATTACATGAGCTAATCTATTAACTGAACAATAATGGAATGCTATATTCTAAAATTTGCTTTCTTCCAGAAAGAACATGGCGGAAAACATCTTCAAAATGGTGAAGCCAATGGACATGCCATATCAGCTTCAGATTCGCTTGATGCTGGTAGGAACATTATTGCTACATAGCCATGGAGTAGTCTTGTCTGCCATGTGTTGTAATGTTATGCAGTCAGATTTCCTCTGCTCTCTGTGTGTTTGGATTAGAATTTAAAAAAATAAATTCTTATCCACCCTGGTTTTAGATTGTAGTAGGAATTTTAAGTAAGGCATAATGTATATAAACTTTGGGCGTAGACCGGTAACAACGCTTGTGACAAAGTGCTGTTTGATTTTCTCCTGTGCATACAGCATCTGGCTCCACTAGCAGTTGTATAATAGAAAATGCAAGCTGGATGGAGGAGGATGGCTTGAGAAAATATTGATATTTCAGCATGGAGGCAGACTGTGAAGGTCTGATTCAGACGACTTTTACAAGTCATTATTGATGACTCATAAATGTTCTGTTAGCTGGTGGATTTCAGCCAGTAGTCTTTGTGTACACTTTGGTTATGCTGGATGTACAGTTTGCAGCTACTGGTAACTCCCTGAACAAAGCTTTCACAGGGGAGTGGCTGTTGACCTGATGTTTTAAATCCCTGACATGGCTGCATTAATTACAAAGGATTATTTGGTATTCACGAAATCCTATAATGTACCAAGCCATGTTTATAACAGTGTGCTTAGGCTTTAGTGTAAGTGTCCAGTGACTGGTTGTACTGTATGTTCAAAGGTTCCACCAAAGACTTTCTTAATTAATCAATACAAGTTCAATGTTTGACCATTTGTAATTTATGTCAATATAATAACATTTACACTCTTTATTAAAAACAGTTGCACATAGTAGGAAGTGTCGGATACTCGGAAGACACAAGTTTCCAGGAACAATAAATTATCATCAGTTTAGAGTGATAGGAGTAGTATTTATTGAGCTACACATACAAAGTAGTGTCTCTCAGTATGGGTCATTCCGTCATGTTTGGTAACTCAACAGACGTCTCGGCATGGAGTTGTAGAGGTTCCTAATGGTGTCCTGTGATAATCCATCCCAAATAGCTTGAATATTCTCACACAGTTCCTGCAAAATTTGCAGTAGGGGTGGAGGTGGAGTGGCATTCTGGAAGTGTGATGCCTGACAACAAACCATGGTGCTGTGCATGGTGCCTCCATCCTCGGATTTGTTGGTATTTACCACCAAGACTTGTTACTGCAGATGACCTGCTGCCATTCTGAGTCATTATATGACAGTCTGACGTGACATCATTGCAGTCTTTGGTGACGTTGATGTGGTGTTAAGGGCAGTCATCGTAACGATCTACATGCATTAAGTCATCTGCCAATGGTGCTGGGCATTAATGGAATGATTCATAGAGGGCATCATTGCTCACTTAATGTCCCCAGTCATGGCTGTTGGGTCAGTCAGGTACAGTGATAAGGCCCATCCTTGCTTTAGTCACATGGGCAGTGTGAAACTTAAATCATTTGCATGTTTCAACTACCCACCAAGTTTTATTCCTGTCAGTTGTTTCCTACTGGGTGCAATTTGATGATGAGTGTATATTGTGTTCCTATAAGATCAAGCTCTTCTTTATTTTTTCATTGATATGTTTATTTATGTTTTACACAAGGTGGGAGGGGGGCAGTGTGTCTCTTGCAATCAGATTCTTTTATCCTAAAAAAACAGAAAGATATCTGGTTCCTACCACCTTCACCATCCACCATCATTGGGAACAGTTTTGACTCTAGAATGGGGTATTTCAGATTGCTTTGAATGACTTCTGCATATTTACATTTTCATAGCTGAATTTAAGGGAACTGGTGGAGGAATTTTCTTTAACCACATATGAGGTTTTGGTTCAGTATGTTTTTTTTTTTGGTTTTTTTTGTATTTGCATTGATACATTATTTGTAGTGTTTTAACTGGATTTCACTCGTTTACAGTGTCCTGTGAAGTATCAGTGCAGCAAAACAGTGAGCCGCCAGTTGTGGCTCAAACAAATAACACAAAGTCATCAGCGTCAGTAGAAGTCGATGTTAAGCAAGCCAGTGCTGTAGCTGTTTCTCTGGAAGTATCACCTGAGCAACAAATCCCAGTGGAGAACAGCACACCAGCTAAAGAGGAGGCACCAAAACCAGCTCAGAAAGCCAGCCTCTTCAAGATGTTCAAGAAGAAGAATGAACTTGTGACTCCAACATCAGAGGATAAGTCAGGTAAGTCGATATAATTGTTCTGTATATATTTAACTGACATGCTGGTTTCATCATTTATGTCATCATGTGTCATATAAGATCCTTCTAACTCCATTAATGTAGACCTTTATATACACTTTTCTACACCATCTGTCCAGAACTAATTTATATAAGGAGCCAATTGCACTGATCTTTTTAAATGTGTAGATGATGAATCATTGGCAATCATAAATATAGGCACTTTATTTAAATGAAATCTATTGTGTCTTCTTTTTTAATTGGCTACATACATTAGCAATGATTCGAATGCTCCCTGACAATGTTCATAAGCTTATTTGCAGAGTTTAGCATATTGAAAAAAAAATACAGGCAACATAAAACATGGCACATTTATTATATTTTGTGGTGCAAAAAGGCATCTGCACACTCAAATCGGCAAAAGTCTTTTTTACACAGAAAAAAATAGTTGAATGAAGATTTTGGCTAGATTTGTCATCATGAGACATCCAAATGATTCAAATCTCAGCCTTATTGCTGTAACTGACGGACTATATAAGGTCGTTCCTTTGCATGTGCTTTCCATTCTTACTCGCGCTGGTGGCATCCTTTGCGATCATGTACGAGAGAAGAGTTCGCTAGCAGACTTGGAGAAGGCGCTGGGGATGGTATTATCAACATATCGCACGCCATGTGGATATAACCTTAGCACACTGTTGGTAGTACCAGTGACAGGATGGATCTGGGAGACCTAAACAAACCACGGAGAGAGAGAAACGACGAACTGTTTGATATGTGCAGACTGACCCAACAGCCACAATTGCAAACGTTTAGCGAGCAGCAATACCCTCCATAAATCATGTTAGTGACAGCGCCACTGGCAGACGACTGCACGACATAGGACTACATCAACGCAGATTGTTATGACGGCTTTCCTTAGCTTATGTTACCAAAGACTGCAGTGGAGTTGTGACAGGCTGTCATGGAGTGACTCATAGTAGCGGGTCATCTTCAGTGACGAGTTCCGCTTTTGTCTTGGTGGAGACAACCAGTGGGTCAGTGTGTGGAGGCACTGTCGTCAGCGCCAATATGAACAGTTTGTTGTCAAATGTCATGTCCATAAAGCCTTTTGTACGGTGGCCGAGAAAGCCCAACGCGCTGCAAAGTCTCAAAACACAAGCTTCGAGTTAAAAACGCGATGCTTGCGGGGTCCGAATGGGTCCGTCCACGTTCAGTGTCCCTCGGAAACACTTCCTGGTGTTTTTCGATGCTTTTTGCATGTGCTTTGGAAGTTGCATGTGTATCAGTGTTTGCAGCGCGTTTGAGACTTTGGAGCGGGTTCGGTTAATGGTTTGCAAGCGGTCTAATTTGGATGCTTGTGTTTTCAGAACTTGCAGCGCGTTTGGCTGATGTTGTGCAAGTCGTGTGATTTTGATGCTTGTGTTATGAGACTTTGCAACGCGTTTTTAACTTGCAGCGCGTTGGGCTTTCTCGGCCACCGTACTTTTGTCACTCCACCTCCACCCCACCCCAAAATCTGCAGGAACTGTGTGAGAATATACAAACTGCATGAGATGGTTTATCACAGGACACTATTAGGAACTTCTACAACTCTACAAAATGCCAAGACATCTGCATAATGCCTCAGTAAACATGGTGGCCTAACATCACACTGAGAGACATGTCTGTCAAAATTTGTCATCATTCATTGTTTATTGATGATGACTGTAATTTGCAAACTTTTGCTCAAAGACATTCTTTTAGCCATAAAAGGATGCAAATTGATACAACACTGCTAAAAATTAAGGTGCCAAATGATTATCTCAATGCAGAACATGTATATCAAACAGCTGAGCTTGTGGCTTGACATCATGGAAACTGTAGTCCTTGATTTAATGTACTACAAGTAAACTACATTGGATTAGTGGTTAGTGCTGCTTTCTTTTTGGGCCTACTTTTGCCAACAAGTAAACTTTAGCAAATGGACAGTAACTGAGCCTTAAAAATGAAGAGCTGTATTATCTATAGAGTACATGTACTTACTTATTATAGACTGGGTTGCCCAGATTGCCCAGTTGAATCATGCGCTGCTATTAGACACTATAATTACAGCAGTTTTGTGTAATACTTTTACAGGCATTAAATGCTTAGGATGTCCGGTTCCTTTTACTCCAATTGTAAATGTTTTTGACTCTACAATGGTTAATTTACATCTAACCACCCTGAATTGCTTTCTTTACAGTACAATAACTGAATTATGTAGGAATATTGAAAGACTGGTGAAACTTACCATTTCAGAGATATGTGGTTTGAACAGACCAGTGATAATATTTTCAGTGTATTTGTGCATTTGCATGGACGACCCATTTGTAGTGATGTAACTGCATTTCATTCATCTTTATCTTCCTGTAAAGCATCAGTGCAGCAAAACAGTGAACCGACTGCCGAGACTCAAACAAATAACACACAGTCATCGGCGGAGTCAGTAGAAGTTGATGCCAAGGAAGTCAGTGCTGTAATCGTATCTTTGGAAGTATCACCTGAGCAAGAAATCCCAGCAGAGAGCACCACGCCAGCTAAAGAGGAGGCACCAAAACCAGCTCAGAAACCCAGCCTCTTCAAGATGTTCAAGAAGAAGAATGAACCTGTAACCCCAGCATCAGAGGGTAAGTCAGGTAGATCAATGCATGATTACACCGTGTTTATTTAATTGACATGCAAGCGTCATCATTTATGTCACCAAAATCATAGCAACTTCATTCATTTTGACTTTTATTTACATTTTTCTACACAATCTAGCAAAAAAAAAAAAAACAGCTATTCTTTACATTGGGGAAACATTCCATAACAAATGAACCAGTAGAAATGGCCCGTTACTATTATATTAATATTATACAAAGTCAGAGGAAATACCACTGTATTTTTCCTAAATGTGTAGATAATACAATCATTGGGACTCAGTCACTTTATTTAATGAGATGTATTTGCCACTTTGTGGCATTCAGTTGAATTTGCCGTATTCCATGTCTTTATTGGCTACATACATTTGAATGCTCCCTGTCAAATTACATGTCTTGTTGATTTTCTACTGTGAATATGAATTAACAAATCCTCTACAGAGAACACCCTTAATTAGGCACACTGTTTCTGTTTATGTCAGTTTAGCATAATGAATAAAACATGGCACATTTAACATGTTTTATTTATGTTTTAACATAACATAACACATTTGTTTTTCATTTACATCCCATTTGTAGTGATTTTAACCGTGTTTCACTCGTTTGTAGCGTCCTGTGAAGTACCAGTGCAGGAAAACAGTGAACCGACTGCCGAGACTCATACAAATAACACACAGTCACCAGCAGAGCCGGTAGAAGTCGATCCCAAGCAAGTCAGTGCTGTAGTCGTACCTCTGGAAGTATCACCTGAGCAACAAATCCCAGTGGAGAGCAGCACGCCAGCTAAAGAGGAGGCACCAAAACCAACTCAGACAGCCAGCTTCTTCAAGATGTTCAAGAAGAAGAATGAACCTGTAACACCTGCGTCAGAAGGTATGTCAAAGAAAAGAAAGAAACTGAACTGGAGAAAAACCTGCTGACCCCAATGTTTTACAATGGACATATGAACTAGGGGTATCAAAGTCAACCACATAAACATGGCAATATGTATCCTTCAGCTAGACCAATACCTCATCGCAAAAATGTAGATAAATGATGTCTCAGGTGTCAGACAGCACCACTATCCACCACTATCATGGAGCACTTTAGCTCCAAGCTGCAAATAGTTTGACTCTTTCATGGGACCTTTTTGGAACCATTCTGGCTCATGATACCTTAATAACTGTATAAAACATACATATTGAAAAATTGGTGGACATCCCATTTCGTTAAGAATGTTATTTCCTTTTCAGGGTACCGTTTCAGAGATATGTATTTTTGGTTCAGCAGTGATATTTGAAGTGATTTTGTGTATCTGCACACATCATATGTGGGGTTTTCAACCGCACTTTACTCATCTCTAGTGTCCTGTGAAGTATCAGTGCAGCAAAACTGTGACCCGCCTGCCATGACAGATAACACAAAAACATCGGCGGAGGCAGTAGAAGTCGATGCCAAGGAAGCCAGTGCTGTGGTCGTGTCTCTGGAAGTATCACCTGAGCAAGAAATCTCAGTGGAGAGCAGCACATCAGCTAAAGAGGAGGCACCAAAACCAGCTCAGACAGCCAGCTTCTTCAAGCTTTTCAGGAAGAAGAATGAACCTGTAACCCCAGCATCAGAAGGTAGGTCAAGTAAATCAATCCACTTATGTCGTATGTTGACAACTGACATGTCAGCATCATATCCATTTATTAAATTTAGTTTTTATTTGAGTTTTTCACCATTTAAACACCAAATACCCATTACATTGTAGATTCAGTTCATTCAAATGTTGAGAATTGAATTGTAAAGTGACTATTAGACAGTTGTATATATATGTTTTACAATGGATCTATAAACCCAACCCCAACCTACTATTTGATGTTTTACTCTGTGTGCTTTATTGTTTTGTGAATATACGCACATTCCAAATTTGATACCTGCAACACGTTCCGAAAAAGCTGGAGGAGAGGCATGTTTATCCCTGTGTTACACCACCTTAGCTGGTCTAATGTTTTCAGTATAAGACAGACAGCCCAACCTAGCACCTACATTCTCTGATTAATGTAGCCGTGCTGTGGTAAGAAGCATCTATGTCCCCAAATATATGGCATTTAAAAGGCAGCATATGTTGCTTCAAAATATGCACTGTATGTATCTTCAAGCATTACTGGAGATTTCATCGATGTGCAGATAACCCACAAGTTCCACCTCATACCATGACAGCTTAGTTTGGTTTAAATTTTACACTGGTAACAACCTGAAGTGTCCTTTCCTTCACTGGCCCAAGGAACACAATGTCCATTATTTCCACAAGCTAAAAGATCCACAAAACATGTTTCCACAGTGAATCAGTGCTATCCAGGTGAGCTCACATCTAGAGAACTCAGAACGGTTTCTGGATGATGTTTCCACTGTGCTTGTCTGTGTTTATTGACAGCAGATCACCAAAGTGTCACCAAACCCATGTGGTGATATCCATCACAGAATTATCCCTGATTTAATGCTGTGCTGTCGGGTATTAACTTATCTCCTGGCTGATAAAGGACTACGCAACATTACATGACCTTTTCTTCATTGTTTCATTGTTTGAACCTGTATTCAATGTTTCTAGTCTTTGAGTGCCAGTGTTTCAACTGGGAATGCGTTGCAGGCATCAGTTAATCAGTTTTAAAATAAACATATGAACAAGAATAAGATAATAGAGGTCTTGTGTTTGTACTGTTCTTGTTTAAATTTAGGCTAAAGTGGATTTACAAATCACTGCTTTTGAATTTTGTTTGCATTTCACATACTGCCGTATGACTTAGGGCCACAATGTCTACATCCCAAATACAGTCATTTTTTTTCAGTTATTATTACTCTTGTCACTATTACTCTAGTTACTGTTATAAATGTGCCTTAGGAGTTTAGGCTATGGAGTGTTAATGATGTTGTGTCATAAAGTAATAAACCTGGAAAATATTTTGTACTTTTGAGTCTTACAATGTCCTGCATGTACCTCTCAGCTAAGGACGTATTAAAAAATACATTTAGGCCAAGCCCATACCTTTATAATAAGCTGTCATAAAACAATAGCTTACAATTGTGTACATTTTCTGATTACATTTCAATCTATTGGCACATTTCACCCCAAACAACTCTGAACAACTGAGTTACTTGAAATATTGAGAATCAGTGGAATTCAAAAAAATATATAAACCAAAAATGCCATTTCTTTCTCTTTTCAAGCAACAGATTCATAGATGTAAGGTCTGGATAGGATGGTGATGATGTTGATGATTTGAAATGTATTCATGTATTTGAACAGACGAATCTTAGTAGTGTTTTAACTGCATTCCACTCCTCTCTAGTGTCCTGTGAAGTATCAGTGCAGCAAAACAGTGAACCACCTCCCGTAACCCAAGCAAGTAATGCAGAGCCATCAGCAGAGGCAGTAGAAGTTGATGCCAAGCAAGCCAATGCTGTAGTTGTTTCCCTGGAAGTATCACCTGAGCAACAAATCCCAGTGGAGAGCAGCACGCCAGCTAAAGAGGATGCACCAAAACCAGCTCAGACAGCCAGCTTCTTCAAGATGTTCAAGAAGAAGAATGAACCTATAACTCCAGCATCAGAGAACAAGGGCTCAGCTGAAGAACAGATTGTTCCTGAAGTACATACTGATGGTCAGATGTCTGTAAGTGCAACACCTTACGAGTAACAAGATCAGCTCAAGCTTCCTCTGTCAGTGGCTTATATCTTAACAATATATCTTAATATGCTTCATTTTACACACCAATATTTTTTGTATATATTATATTATATTATATTATATTATATTATATTATATTATATTATATTATATTATATTATATTATATTATATTATATTAGTTCAGTTTTGTCTGCATACATATACTGGGTTTTTTTCTTCCTTGCTTAACCTAAATTGCCTACTAGTTTTAGTAAAGCAAAACAGCCTTCAATATAATATGAGCACTGATAAAAATAGATACACAGATGGGAAAACTACAGTATAAATGTAAATGTCAGAAACTGCCCTTTATGTAATTTCCTCTGAAAGTATATTTATTTATATAAAGTATATATATTTGCACAATACTATATATATTATATTGCTGTTCTCTTTTGCCACCTGCTATATATATACTACCTCAAAGGCATCCAGTATCATTTTGCAGAAATAGAATGTTTTGATTAACCCATTTGCTCATCCCGCATAAAAGGAGACAGATGAAAACACCGAAGATGCTGACATTCTCTCTCTGCCGTCGTCCCCTGACCTTGATGCTGAAATCATGCAAGCTACAGAGAAACTATCACTGCAGCTGATTGCTTCCGTTCAGATGGCAATCTCATCTGAAGACATTACTGATTCGACTCCCTCCACTCAGACCATCTCGCTAGGGGCATCTGCTACTGATGACACTAAATTAACTATAGCTGAATCGGCTGGACCTGTGACCCATCCTAAGGTCCTTCAGAAGTCCAGTGAAGCAGAGCCACCGTCTGTTGTTGAGGAGATGTTAAAAACTAAGACAACTATCGAGAAGTCAAAAGTTATCACTGAGGTTCCAGGATTAACACCTCAGGAGCCAGTATCAGAAACAGTAGAACACGCAGTTAGAGAAGCATTTTGTGATGAGCCATTAAAACAAACTTATGCACTAGAGGCCATTGGAGGTAAAACGTATGCACTAGAGTCCATTGAGGAAGAAAGCTGGGTGGTTATCGATGATCCTATTCAGACAGTTGGCTCTGCTGAATTTATGCAATTGCTTTGTCAGCTGAAGTCTGCATGCATTAAGACTGTGGCAGATTTGACCTATAATGCAGTCAGTATGAACGTTCATGCAAAAGAAAGAACCATTCACATCACAATCGATGTTTGCTCGAGTAGTGCCAGTGGTGTCGCTGACACTGTGGTCATATCAACAGCAGAAGAACAAGAGGGACATTACAACGATTTGAGTAGCGTAAGTCTGACAGATTGGATGCAAGCATGAATTTGAAGAATGAAATGGAGATCCCTCGGCATGGATAAACTCACTGCATGAAGCAAATCAACATTAATTGTGAATTTTAAAACTAACCCTAACCCTTACAGTTTAAATATACCTACTGATATTTACATACTAATCATTAATAATGCAATGTCAAACACATTATGTTAAACTCACTCAGCTGTTTTAAACAGGCTTATTGCCTTCACTCATTTAGGACCAGCGACTTTTATTTATTAGCATATTATAAATGAGCAGTCAGAGAGAAAACAAACAAATGAACTCAGAACAATACAAATATCCATAGCACACATTGGCGAAACTGTCTTATATGTATTAATGTTTTATTTATCTACATAGGAACCACATTTACAAAATCCTTCCCTTATGTATGGCACTCAGCAAAGACATATGTGCTGCAAAATACAGCAAGGTTCAGAATAGCTGGTTACCCCCAAAACCAGCATATACGTATGTTGTGTTTTGGACATATGGTCAACTAAAGTAGCACAAGACCAGCATCCAAGTTTTTACCTTATTAGTGCTCCACTTGAGCTAATGTCTAGAACAAGTAATGGAAGTTTATAGTCCAACTGTTAGCATAGTAAAAACTGCCTTAACCGTCATACAGCTACCTGAAAGCCAGTCGTGGTTTAGTGTAATCTTGCTTTGTTGGTTGCTGATGCTGTTGTACATTAATGGTTTTCAGCAGTAATGTGCTATTATGTATTAAAATAGACAAATGTATGTTGCATAGCTAAAAAACATTAGTAGGCTCCATCCTGAAGTATCAAAAAACCTAGATTTTATATATTTTTGATATTACAAAGCAAGTCCACTCACAGTCCGATTTCCTTGTGTCTTATGTTCATTATTCTTCATAAATTAGTAAATCCTTTTTTAGTGTCATCATTTTCAACTAAATTATTTTATATCAGGCCTCGTCCTTATTTCATTATTCCTCTAACATAGTTTATTTCCAAAATAAAAGTCTGTGTTGATTTCTAGTCAGTTTGAGGGGATTAAAAACAAGTTAGATTTTGTGCGTAGGACAGTAATCTGGTGGTCCGAGGCTAGACCAACCATAGCAAGTGGGGTGCCGACCTGGTCAAGCCAGCAGACCGATATATGCTTGCTATCTGGAAGGAAAATGATGGAGCATAGCCGTGCTCAAGAGTGCAGCAGTGGTCAGGATAAGCCAGAAACTATGGAAATCTGCCGCCTTTTCAGACTTACTGATCAACAAACTGATCAAATTCCAGCTACATTTTTGGTGCCCACTGTGAGAGCCAAGCCTCCTCTGTGATCTACTGAACTTTCAAGTGATTACATGCGTCTGTGACTCCAGATAATATCTTTATTTTGTCTGTGCAGACAACTGTTTTGTCTTCTTTCTCAAAAGATCAATGAGTCCCTCTGAACACACAATATACTAACTGCTACCAATGAATCATTCCTGTCTAGTTCACAAAGTTGAAAGATGGAACTTTCTAACTTGGCTGAACAAGTGCAAGCAGAGGTTATGCATTCCGAAATGAAAAAAAAAAACTGATAAAGATAATGCTATACAGTAGCTTGGCTATTTTTCTATGCATAAGACACACACAGGCTTTAAGTCCAGAACATTGCTGAATATCAATGAGTGAGGGGGAAAAAACAGGCATTAATGAAAGGCTGATTGTTGCCAGAGCTCCGAGTAGGCAGAGGCATGGCTGGAATTGTGCAGCGCTTCAATGCAGCGATTAACAGCTACTGCACATCAGCTGTAGGACAGTAACACGTTTTCCAAGGGCTAATTCTCTGGGTTCATCTATAGGAGCCTCCTGACATAAAGGGAAGTGCAGAGCCTGAGAAAGAGCCACAGGGCGAAACGCTCAATTCCAGCGCCGCTGAGGTCGCAGAAGACAGTACACAACCGGAGGAGACTGACCCAGAGGAAAATCCAGTTATGAACTTTTTCAAAACCCTTGTAAGTACATTGTATTATTATCCAATCCTGCTACTGTGGCATTGCACTGATTTTTGCTTAACTATTAATTAAATATTTTTTGAAATCATTGTTTATTACTAATATTTTCAATGACTAATGTGATTGATAATAATTAAAGTGATGTTGAGAATGAAATGTCTTAAGTAAAGATGATAAACTGACATTAATAATTTAATATATAGTGCTAATCTAAATGAATACCTCCAACTGGTTCATATTCTAAATGTGTCAAATAGCCTTAAACAACCAACTTTAAATAGAATTATTCACCAAAAATGAAACTTAAACTTATCATATTAAACCAAACATAAATTGATGTATTAGATTAGATTTGGTTTTAACCAGGATCATGTCAATAGTCAGTCAATTCAGCATCTTGATAAAGTACAACTATATAAGATAAAAATAGTACTTGAATTTGAAATATGTCTTATAATTCCTTATAAATCTCTTTCAAGAGTTAAACTACTCCCTGGCACAGTGCTAAATCAAGCCCTTTGAACATGTCAGAATGTGGCAGCCTTTTGTTTTGCTGCATAATGTGTGCTCACAAGGGGAGGCCTGTGCGTTTGGAAATTGTGATGGGGCCTGATAAAGCATGGGCAGGCCTACGCCATCTCCGGAGGACAATGGCCAACTCAATAAGAGAACATGTTCACTATGAGCCCTGCCATGGAGCTCTTTGTGTGCTTGTGGCAAAAGCTAGCCCATCTGAACTGCGCCTTGACAGCAAGGCATTATAGTCTCTGTCATTCTGTTTCTTTCGAATATATATCTCAATTGCTTAGGCCCAGACTTAAAACCCAGCCAGGCACCAGCTGGAGGCATTACAGGCTTCCTGGATGGAGTACCTGAAGGAGAGTTATATGCTAAAGTATGCAACCATCATGGTTTTCCATAGTCACTCAAACATTTCCATGACTCCGTTCTCTGTTTTGCACGCGAAGGTGAGTCCGACCAAAACAACAAAAGAAGCGACAGCAGCTCCTGATGCCTCAAAAGACCAGGTAAATGAACTGTTAAGGTTAACTCAGCTTTAGTATGTAAGCTGCAATATTACACCAGTAGCCTGTGGATCATTTTGTGATTGTGTTTTTCCTGCTGTTTGTAGTTGGATGCAAATGGCTTTTCAATTGACTGATTTTTTAAAGGACCGATTAAGCTGCAGTCATGTTCCAATGGCTTCCTTGATTGTGTATCAGATTCCTATTTGTGCATTGTTGGGTTAATGAAGTTTTACAGATTTTTTTCTCGCCGTCAAATGTGTCTGAATCTGGGCCCATTTATTTTCTGCAGTTGCTTAGTCAGGTATCTCTTTTACAGCCGTTCAGTTCAGAGGTTAATTCATCGCCAAAGACTACAATCCAATGAAGCCCATTTATGTTTTCATTGCTTTCCATAATCCCCAGACGCCTGCAAAATTCTTTTAGTGTGTGTAAAACCATTGACCTCTGATCCAGGGGCATTCATTCCAGCAGCTCAATCAAAGGCTGCAGAACATTCCTCTGCATTACTTCCCAACATGCTTTCTAGACTGAGGGCCAAGAGACAAGAAGACCACCAGTAATCTGGATGACCATCATCAATCTGTATATGTTTGCTTTATTGACATACCTTTCTGCCTTCTAAACAGTCACAGAAGGAGACCCCGTCGGCATCAGCACCAAACGTAAGAAGCTCTTCCAGTGATAAAGTTTTAGAAGTGTCAGAAATCCCGGTCCCTTCCAGTTTCATTCCAACTGTCCATTTGCCTGCCTTATAAGGTACAGGAATTGCCAAAGGTGCCTCCTCCTCCACCACCAGCACCTCCAAAGATGGAGAGTAAAGCAGAATCAGCCTTAAAGAAAGAGGAGGCCCCGCCAGTGGAAGCAGCTGCAGCCGCCAAGGAGCAAGAAACCCCCAGTAAAGCTAAAGCTAAAGACAGCCCATTTGGCAAGCTATTCCGTCCAAAGGTAGGCACCTGTCTAAATCTAAAATGCAGTGTAATATAAAATAGATTCTGTTTAAATTCTGAAATATATGTTGAATGTAGTCCCTCAGTTAAGCTAATGGCTAATGTTAAAGCTTAATATAAGATATATTAAGCCAATACTGACCCATTAGGTATGAGAAAAAGTGATATTGTACCAACATGACTGCAGTATTTCCATACTGGATAAAGCAGAATGTCATAGAAGCATCAAAATGAATACTAGCTCACATGGTAGCATTGAGGCCATTATACCATATTTTAAAGAGATGGCCCACCATAACATAATGATGTTAATTTGAGGCACTGCTAGGCAAAGTGGTGTCAAAAGTTCAGGCGGCAACAGCGAGCGGACCCAGCGCCCCCGCCAAGACGTCGGCGACGGTAAACAACAAGGGAGAGTGGCCATTTTGAAATTAACAGAACTTACCCATTCAGTGTTTTCATCACTGATGCCATTAAGATAATTGCATGCTGTCACAAATCAGTGACTGAGTCTGAGAAAGAGAAGTTATCATGTGTTATATTATTAGTGGTTGTTCTTACAATGATCAGTTGTGTCACTTCAAGTTTCGTTTTAGTGAAATTGACTTATCTGTTGACAACATCTGCTCCTGCATCTCAAAGTGAGAAGCAAATATTTCACTCAGCAAAATGAGTCAACAGCTGAACATCCATTACAGTGACATCATTCTGACAGCAGCCATTACCTCATATGACAACCGTCGGCCAACTAAACCATGAGCTTTGGGTCTCATCCACTTCATCCCATCACTTAATAACTGATGTCACATTTATTCAGGCTTCTTAGAGGCATTGTACTACAAGCAGCTGAGCTATGGGTCTTGTGGGCCTGGAAAAACTGTGGCAAGGGCTGATGGGAATTGTAGTTTCTTGCCTAGTTAACGCCCAATATCTGCTTACCTACAGTCTGTGGTGAAGGAAGAAGTACAGCCAGTTGAGGTACAGGTAAATAAGTTCAGCACTGTTTCAATCTGATCAGCTCTTTTTTCGATCTTCTTTCTGGGGCTGCATGCGGGAGCACCTCTGAATCTCTCTTCTGAAAGGACACCTGAAGTTACCTTTTTGTTCAGGTCACAGTTAAGCTGGACAGTTAAGATTTTGTCACACTTAAGATGCTAATCACCCCATGCACTTAGCTGCTCTAAATTCCTCTTGTGTTTCTGCTCACAAAAGCCGTCCTTGTTCCTTCATAATCTATATCTTACTTCTGCTTCCTTGATCTATTTCCTTCTTCATTCTTTGGAATGTCATCATGCTCATACGCTCTCCTGCTCCCCTATTTAAGGTAGATGCATCCAAGACTAGCACCCTTGAGGCTGCTGCCAAACCCGAACCGCCTCCAGCCCCCAAACCAGAAGAAAAGAAGCCGGAGAAGAAGCCCTCACCCTTTGCCAATTTGCTCAAACCAAAGGTAAACAGACCTGGAGCACAAAGCTCAAGGCTGCCACTGAGTGGTGATATTTAACAGTGCTTTTGAACATGTGAAGTGACTAGACTGTTGTGTGCATTTGAGGTACTGTTAGGACAAGTGAGCTCTAAGATCCAAGCAGCTGCATCAAGTGCTGCAGCCAGTGTCTCCCTTGGCACTGGAGGAGCGGTAATTAGTGATGTATAATGGCCATTTTGAAATTAACCAGACTGATTAAACTAAAGGAGTTGCGGTTTGGATGTGCTGTGACATATTACGGCTGTGTTCAAAATAGCATTTTAAGTACTGTATACTGCACCAGTATTTGCGGTTCAACGCATGCTACTTTGCTTAACACTGGGCAGTATATTAAGCAGCATGCCACAATTACCATAGTCTGGCAAGACCAGTTCTGATCTCTTAAGCAGAATACACTTTAGGTGTGATGGACTGCCATGAAATCGAGGAAGACACAAGAAACCTACGTACCAAAACACTATTGTTAGCTAATGGAACTGCCCATATGGCAATCTGATATATAGGCATATATGTACATATGTATAATGCCACATTCATATCAAATCTAATGCAAGCACGGGGTGTGTCATAGACAACAAAATGGAGGTATAAACCTTTTGAGGGACCTCAAGCAAATCCTTGTATTGCCAAATTTCAGATTTCCATATGGGTGTTGATGCATATACATATTTGGAACTTGGTTAATCCTTTTATCCAGAGTGGCTTACAGTTTGATTACAGGTAGGCGAAAGTAGTGTAAGGACTCCTGCCCAAGGACTTGAGAATAGTGTTTAACTCAATATACCAACCAATATTACCTTTTAACAAATTTAATATGTTCTAATTTATACTGCATAAGCTACTTCACAGGGCTGGACTGGTTTCAAAATTTGACACTCACGTTTAGCCTAATAATTCTACATTCACAGTCACATTTAGTCCAGGAATTCTTAGAGTTGTCCCCAGATGCTCTTGTCACAAAATCACAATTACCATGATGTGCTGTAACATTTTGCAGGGTACGGGCATGACTAATCTCTTCCAAACTCATGGCCAGAGCCAGCTGGACTGTTTAAAAGGCCTGCCTCATATTCTTAGGCCTCCACTTACTGTAGCATGTCATTTGGGTATCTTTTGTCTTGCTCGAGAAATTTATGTTTATCACATGGTGCATACTACTTACTACTTTTGGGCAGAATGCCAGCAGTATGTAATAAGCTATTTCAAACACAGCCCATGAATGACCTACTTATGTTGTGCTCAGATAACTTTGTCAGATAACTGGGGTTATTGTGCTCAAATGCTTAAAGCTGACTTAAAGGACTAGTTCAGCAAAATATTCAAACAGTTTCTTTACTTCATTCATACATAATCAGCCAAGATGTGGAGTATCTGAAGCTGTATTCCATAGAGTAAAGTGCTCATGTCATGGATTTTTTTTTTTTAATAAGGGTTTGATGTAGTATATATACTGATCAAGGCACTTTATTAGGAACACCTATTTGTAGCTACACTCGTTGTCCATTTTGTAAGCCTGTTTTCACAATAGTGCTCAGTGGTCAGGAGCCCCATAGAGCAGGTATTATTTGGGTAGTGGATCATTCTCAGCACTGCAATGACAAGTTGGTGGAGCGTTACGGCTTGTTGCTTTAGTGTGAATGTATCAGACACAGCGGTGCTGCTTAAAGTGCTCACTCACTATCCACTCAGTGATGGTCCAGTAGCCCATCTGTTGCTCTGCATAATTTTTTACCCTGAGTAGATCAGACACAGCAGTGCTGCTTGAGTTCTTAAACACCTTAGAGTCACTGCTGGAGTGGGAATACAAGGAGGAGTTCCTAATAAAGTGCTCGGTGTGTGAAAACATAATAGTGATAACTGCAGCAGCCTTAATTTGAATTTACTGTTTTTGTGGTGTTACGCAAACTGTCACATTTACATACATCTGCCTATTCAGCCTACAGTAATTTGGGCTGGAGAAGAGCGTGTAGAAGAGCCTGTGCTATAAAGAGTGTTTCAACCTGCACTGTTTTTTGAGGCACATATTTAATTACATTTACATATACCAGCCCTAAAAGCCCAGTAACAAAAACAGCAGTCTTGTCCTCCGGGATGAAGAAATGGTAAAAATGTTGTGTACAATGACATATGACTGTTTTTGGTACATGAAACCACAATGTACGTGGTACGTGGAACTTACTTTCAAATTAGATACAATAAATAACTAGCAAATAAACACTTGCAAATATGTATCAAATGACCACATAAACTTGCCTGTATGCTGTATACTATATTCTATAAAACTCAAGTACAGACAAAATCCAGGCTTCAAAACTGTATCTGTTGTTTTTAGTTATGTACATTATTTTGTCCATTTTTATAGAAATGAATTCTAAGCTTCCATAATAACATGGCTTATAAGCTCACCAGACAAAAACTTAGTCACCTTTTAAGGTGGTAGTAACTTACATGCCTGCAGATGGCATTGCATGGGGAGGATACCCCATCATAAATAGCTGTGGGGTGTGAGTGGCAGGAATTTATAGATTGAGAAGAGGTGGTACGGTGCAGTGAAGGTCTCGTTTGTTGTGTGAAAAATAGATTGCAAAGCAGATGTTAATGACTGGCAACAATGAGTGATTGCATTGGGGTGTGTCAAAAACCATAGTGTGGAAGTAGGGGAATTTGCAGGTGCATGGAAGCGTATGGGTCTACCAGTAGTGGTAAAATCCCAGTCTACAGGAAATTCTTCTCAGAATTGGGCTAGGGAAGGCGTCCACCAAATCTGGCCCAACTGCACAATTGTTGGAAGCAAGAGTGGCTGAACATTGATGTGAACTGCAACCAGAAACTTGTCCAGTGCATGCCAAATTCAATTGCAACTGCTATTCATGATCATGGAGGTATGACACACTATTAGATGACACAATTTTTGTCTGCTGAGCGTTTGTTTGAATTATTTAGAGATGCACTTTCAATGTGCAGTATGCAAGATGCTAATGGGTGAGTAGCTTTTTTTTCTTGTTAGCTCCATTGTCCTTGTAACTCCTTGTAAAAATAAAGAAGCATGCTTCTGACACCAAAACCTTGGCTGATCTGCATTGGGGTTAAACTACAATTGTGACCTTTTGCTGAACTATTTCTCTAAAAGTGAATGTATACTGCTGTATGTGTGTTTCCAGTGTTGTTATACTCACCAGAACTTTTTATCACTTAACAATCAATGTTACCGGAGCAGCTGTCTCATTTTTGGGCCGTGTGTGCCTGCTTTTTCTATATAGTCTACTTTTAAAGCTCATCACATTAATCTCCTTCTGCTTTCTTTTTGTAGCGCTCCTTCTGTGTAATCAGTGTAGATAAGAGAAGTTGCAGTTGTGAAAAGTGTGCCTGCTCTAATTGCCCTGATCTGATTTGATCAAAGGCCACAGAGCCAAAGAAAGACGCCCCTCCTGCCCCAGTCGTCACAGAGGCCGTTGCAAGTACCAAGGTCAAAGAAGAGCCAAAGCCTGCCGTTACGGCTGCAGCTGCTCCCGCCGCCCCGGACAACAAGTCAGTGGGCAGTACGGATAACCCTTCGCCCAGTGTCCCTCGCAAGCTAGAGAAGAGGAACTCCATCCAACTGTTCTTCAAAAACCTGGTAAAGGAAGAAAAAGGTCAAGCTTAATTAAGCACAGAGGTGTAAACATGACTGCACCATGTAGTGTGATTGAAATGATTCGTTGTTAAACCAGGTTTCCCAAAAGCACCGCTGCAGAGCGACTGAGCGTCACATTCAACGCTCTCTCTCCACCAGATAAGATCATCAAGGGGAACTCCGCAAATTTTCTGAAGCCCTGCATAATTAAGCCGTTAAGATGTAAATAATGCATGATTCAGAATGCTTTTATCTGAAACTTACAAAGTCAGAATTGTTACCTTGCACATGAAATAAATAGCTTTAAATTACATTATCTAATGTAGGAGACATTGTTTTATGCAAACGTCTCGTCTAAAATGGGAATTCCACCCATTTTTTTAAATATCTGCTCAAGGCAGACATTTTGATGCCAAAAAACTCCAGGTGAAATAATGCAAAATGTCCACGGACCTAGAGAAACTGACTGTAGTCAGAATATTAACAGTGGTGGTGCTAGGAACCAAACTGTAAAAACACCACGTGTAATGCTTTTTAAAAATCCTGCACAGAAAGTATGAAGTAATTACTGTTATAATGTCTAAAGCCTGAAATGATTTTGTCTTAAAATCTGTGTTTAACAGTGAAGAGAGGTACATACTAAGGCAAATAGTCCCCAGTTTTCTCACACAATTTTACCATTGACATTACTTCCTGTAATAATGCAACCTCAGAAGACGTATGTAGGTTCACTGGTGATTTAGAACAGTACATTTATTTGAGCTGTAGACATCACAACCCTGAGTATGCTAATTTCTGTACAGTGAACTATTTTCCTTCAATCGTCTCTGAATTACTTTGCTTACAGCAATACAGTCATACAGAAATATCCATAAGTGAGTGGAATTCTGCTTTAAACTGTTCACTCTGTTCATTCACTGCAAAATAATGATATATAAGTATATCTTATCTTATATCTTATGTTTATCAATATATATATATATATATATATATATATATATATATATATATATATATATATATATATATATATATATGTGTGTGTATTTTAAACAGCTGTAAGCTTATTGTTTGATTATGTTACTTACTTCAGTGTGTCTTCTTGTTTTAAGTGTTTTCAGTAAGCTAAATTATCTTACTGTGCTGGTAGAGAACGTTGCTTATTTTTAGACTTAAACGTAAAACAAGCCACATTATTTGCCAATAGACTTAAACAAGAAAAACAAACAAGTTAAATAATCTTATAGACTGCAACAGTCTTAAAATGAGAAAGATTAGAAATATCAACTTGAAATTACTTTATTATACTTGCCAAGACTATATTTGGCAGTGTTGGAACTGTTATGCTAAATGAACACCAACTGAGACATTACATACAAAAATGCACCGTTATGCTGTGTACCTTTTGTAATGATATAAAAATAGCATATATATAGTCATAATCTGCTCTATGATTTAAATCTCAGGTTAAAAAGCCCTTTTTGATGACTTTTACAGAATGTGTACAAAAAACCCCTGGTGCAGAATGAGTCACTTGTGGTTTGGCCTCCGATGTAATGTTTAATGTAGAATGTCTTCCCACCAGTGGCATATCCTGACCACTAGGTGACCTCATTTGGCAAAAATAGATGTGCAAACTCTCAGTTTTCTGTTAGGCAGGGTTCCAGAAAAGGTTTTAAAGGTTTGGCCCAGGTATATACCAGCACAGTATATTACACACTAAGCATGTGGTGAAATCAGGAAGACAAAATAGTCAACTCTTAGTGACAGTTAAAGGGTTTTTAATGGTTTTTGGATTTTCTGTATTTCCTGCTTATTTCTAGGTGTAACGCCCATAATGTCATCCAACAAGCATACAATAAAAGCATATCTAACTGTATACACCCATCACTCAGAGCTCTACTTGTGAATTTCAGCCAAATACATCTGGGAAATCGATGTAAATAAGCCCGTAGTCACCCAACAGGTTATGATCAGTTATGCTTAAGGCAGTATTGCTACTCTTAGCCAAAGCACATACTTTGAAACTGAACCTGGCTCTGTTTTTAATGCTGAATCTACTTTTGATGTGTCCCCCAGGGTCAAAAACGTCACTCTGACGCCGGAGTGCAAACGGAAGCTGTGGCGCCTGAGAAGGCCAAGTAAAAGCCCTACTTTTTGTCAGCTATGCAGAAAAGAAAACCCTTTGCATGTAAATAGATATATGCATCTGAATGTCCTGACCAGGGGGGTTTACTTTTTCCTGACCCTCCTGAACTGAAGTGAAAGGAAACTGAAGTATCATAAAGCAAGGCCATTCCCAAATTGACTACTTTCCAAACCTTCCAGAGTCGACCACGGCCGTAATCCCAATACTATAAGGGGAATTCCACTTGATGACTAGATAATTCCGTCTTTGGCACGTAAAACAAAACAGAGTGATTTGATGGGAAATGCTCTGTTTTAGAAAAACATGCTGACTCAGATTTCTTTGCAGTAGTGGTGAACCAAGGATCAGTATGAAAAATACCTAGCAGATTTTCCCTGTGTGAAATGTCCAGTGAACCTACATGTGTTCTCAGGTTTATACCCTTACAAAACCAGTATACTTAAAGTTCATTTTAATAAGCAAACTTAAGTCGCAGTATATTTCCTAAGTATAGTTTATGTGGTATAATAAGGGAAAAGGAATACTGACATCAGTGTACTAGTAGTAAACTTGCAAGTGTACAACTTCAAGTTCTTCAAGTTCTAAGTACACAACTCGTTTACATGTAGGTTTTATTTTGTGCTTCTTTTCTAAAAGTAAACTTTTATGTATACTATGTTTACAAGTTATATAAGTCTATTCCCCTTTTTGTTCATAAACATACACTTTTAAGTATACTCGCAGTCACTAGTTCAGTTAACCCTTACTTAACACAATACTATAGTCTGCTATTTCTATATAAATAGTAGACTATAATATATACTAGTTATATACTTTTTATAGTATATACCTTTAGCTTTACTTTAAGGAGACTTACCCAAGTGGACTACGCATATACAAATAAACAAGACATACTCAGGATGAAGAACATATTTGTTCTTTTAATACATCAAACGAATTCAAACAAATATTGTACTGGATGCTTTTATTTACATGGCTAAAAAGATAAAAAAACCTCTCTTAAGTATATCACGCCTAAAAGAGTAATTATATGCACAGGCCAAGTAGACTTTTCTGTGTACTTGTCGCTATAAGTTAAGTATTCCTAAGTATAAGTGTGTTTAGTGTGTCACTGATAAGTACAGTAGTTACTAAAAGCATACTTGCTCATTTTTAAACTTAGTTGAAACCAAATATACTAGTATCTTGCTTGGATAGTTGTGTTTTGTAAGGGTATATAATGTGTATATGTGTAAGTACATTTTAAATTTTTATCTCAAAACAATATCTGGTTTGATGTCATTAATTTGCAATGCAAAGCATTTTGGTGTATTAGCTTTCAGTGGCATCCAATTCGTATCAACACCACGAACAAATCTGATTTGCTAACTTTCTCTAGAATGTGGCATTTCACATCCAAACCTCTCTGAACGAATCGGTGGAATTTCCCTTTAAGTCACACAGAGATGGTTGGTGCTTTATATATAGTAAGGGCAGTGGAAACTTGGTAAAGTTGCAAGAGAGTCTCGAGTCTTGGTGAGTTATGAAGGGTTTTGTAATAAGTTGGAAGGGGTAGATGAGAAAAGCGATAATAAGATTCAATGTGACATGCAGTTTCTGTTATATATCATGGAGTAATGTGAATGTCAATTAACCCTATCTTAACCTACAATATTGTCTTTTATGTAGATGCTTGTTATTGCATGCAAAAAACTAGTGTTGTATGTCCAGCTTTGTGATTCTGGAACACCTGATATTTGCACACATGGACAAACATTCCTATAGCTGTGAAAACAATCTGCAAATAACCCACAGAGTTTCTCCATTCAATCAGCTTTTAAAGTCGCCCAAAGTCAATGTTAACACCAACTTCAAATGCCTTGTTTTGTGTTTGGTGATAAAACCCTTCTCTGATTGGATATGCCTCATAAGATTTCAAACACTTAGACCCTTCAGGGTTTGGCTGTTCAATGCAGTGCGGCCTATTGCTACAGTTTCATACTAATTTAGAATCAGTTTCTTCAGATAACACATATTTTGCTAACATATTTATTACATTATTGCATGCAAGCTTCATAAAATATCATAAATGGGTCTTCTTTGTTGGAACTACTATAAACCATGTTTTCTCTAGCCAAGTCCTCACTAACCCTCGTAAATGGTGTCTAAACTCTCTCTAAATAAACTGCTCATTCGCTTTCATCATGGTGTTATAGCTTCCTCTAAAGTAGTATTTATGTTTCAGTCAGGCAGTTTATGGAATTTTTAATCTTCCCTATTTTGGACTGAATGGAAATTCTAGTCTGCATATTTAAAGAGAATGGACCTAATTTGAAATCCTGATTTTACCTTGGCATCTGAAGAGACACAGACATTTTCATTACTTTTTATGTATTTTTTGCATTTTATTGCAAGTAATCAACTAATGCCATCAATTTAATGAAATATTTTGTCTCTGTATAATGATCCAGTCCTTGTTAATAAAACACAAGGCTTCAACAACATTCTTCATCCCTCTTTCATCCTTTCTTTTATCCCTACACAAAAACAAACAAATGGCAGATTGTTTCAGATTCCAGTTAAACGACTTAATGTAAGGCTATCACCACAGAAGCACTCAACTTTGAAATGGCACATTTTATTGAAAAGGAACAACACCATCTTAACTTTAAAAGGGCCCATATAGTCCATATATCTTTTCCTTGCATTCTGTTCTTCCCTTCTTGCACCATTTCACCCCACCTACAATATACTATAAGGGTTACATTGTACCAAAAGCCGTTATAACAGGCTATTTCTGTTACTGTGCCTTTAAGACCGATCCCCCCATACAAGTTACATGTTTTGTGGATTATTTGTGTAAATAAGTTCATCTTCTACAGAGAACACACCTAAATACATACACACACCAAGCATTTTTGTGTTACATGTTAACATGTTGAAAAAAAAAAGAACAATCAAAAATGTGTCATATTTTGTGCACAGGCCACATTAAGATCAGATAAAAAAAAAAGTAGGTAAGCAGTTCAGTGTTCTCTGTAAAGGATGTGTATTTATATTCAATTAGTAAATCAATAAACATGCCTTTTTGCCAGGTAGCCCAAACCTTTAATATATATAACTGTGTACCTTATTCTAAAATAAGTTCGGGATTAAACACTCATTATAACCGCTTATTATTACTGTGACCTCACCAAAAAGTTGAATTCAAAACAGGAAGTCTTTACAGCTTAGTTTCCATATATGGCTATGGAATATGGAATTAAGAGTTTCTATATTAAACTCCTCTACTTTAAAAAGGCAAGGCGCTTTTTCCATGACATGGGCCCTTTAATAGATGTTAAATGCTGCAAGATTTCCCTTTACTTATTTTTGGGATCCTTTCTATTAATCTGTCCATCAGGAAATCCTCACATGTTATAAAGCTGCAATTTCTAAACAATGTAAACAATTTAGAACTGAGAAAGAATTGAGATATAAGTGTGACGCAGTGTCATCAGCTCCTGAATAAAGGTCTTCAGCTCCCATCGTGCTCCTTTTGTCCCAGTGCATTGGACTCGTGCATGCGCAGTAGGTCAGCTGGGTGAGGGATCTTGGTGAGGGGAGGGGTACTGGAGCTGGGGGACAGTGGGCCGGGAGGCCCCTTGTCAGCATTAATGTGTGTCACAGCCAGTGCCGCCTCAAAGCCTTCTGTTTGAGAAAGAGAGGGCGAGTGAGTATAGCATATAGAGGGTGGAAGGAATCAGATTCCAAAGCCCCCAGGGAGCCCAAGACATTTCCAATCCACTTTATGACTAACAGAAGCCATTATGTTTCAAAACTTGCACATTTTTCTAGCCTATATAAAATTACAGTATCAGCGATAATAACTTTCCCCAATATGACTTTTGACTGATTATCAATGACAATATCTTACTGTTCCAAAGACTGGAATTACTTGTGACAGTAATAACTTTAATAACTTTAATGCTTTTATAATAAGTTATGTACAGTAGAGTCATTTGAAATATTATAAGTCGTATGTGAGATAAAATGATAAAATGCTTAAGATTAAAGGTTTTGGTTGTTTTCTTTATGAAAACTAAGTTAGCACATCTTCTACAGAACATACATTTTGAGTTATTTTGCCAATATTATTGCAGAGTTTGCATTTATATACTCAAGTTGAACATATTGGGGATAAAAATAAAACTAACCATATATAAAATTAACCATATTTTTTTTATTTTCGGTCAACAGTAATCGGTCATTAAGTTAGTGTGTTCTCTGTTTAGGATGTGTTCACTTATTTTCACTTACAAAACCAACAAAACAAAACTGGGTCACCCAAAGCTTTCCAAATGTTGAGTTGTTTCACGTGATACATCTTTAATCAGAAAGAAGGTGGCACATAACATTCTATCATCTCTATAAAGTGCCTGCCTCAAGGTTCCTTCACTTTTCAAATGTTATTATTTTTGTTTTTACAGCTTCCTAATAATATGTTGAAATTGTCATTGTTTACTTATAAAGATGTTATAAAGGTGTTGAATCATTTTGTATGTACCTATTAAATACAGTGATTATAAACTTCATTCTGATTTTTTAAATTTTTTTTTATACCGGAGCATTTCCGCCTTTAAGATGGATAAATAATGGCCAATGGCCATCCTGCAATATGCCCCATCTGTAGGTTGAATTGGTGGATATAGTAAATGGGCTGGTCATTGTTGCAGGCTGTTTTAGCAGCATAGTATCTGTGTATGGAATAAATGGACTTACATTTTAAAACTTTAGCTTTGTTGACATCCTACTTCTAACTTCCTGATTTCAAGTGTTTCTATTAGTTATAGTTTAGTTTTCTATAACTTGGGTCATTTGACATACATTCAAGCCACCTTAACTTAAAATGCCGTGTTTAAGTTTAACTGATTTTCACATTTGACCTCATAGTCCCCAAAATCTGGTGTAATACATGTATGTTAATATGATAAAATGTTCATTTGAGCCATAATGCCAAATTTTTAAATGATAGCTGCTAGGTTTAAATCTGATAGCATCAGCATATAATCTTATATATTGACATCAACAAACTGGCTGATGCTATCTCTGCTATTATGGAGATAATATCAGCCAATTATCAGATTACTATGTGTTCTTAGGGCAAAGACTCACTGCTGGTGGAGGTACCTGGGAGTGCATAACAACAGAGCAGCTGTTCGGGTGAGGGTGGATGGGAGGGAAGCAAAAAGTTTGCCGTGAATGAACAGAGCCGTCGTTGTCTTGCACATTCATGGTTACTCCCATGATTGTTAATCTCCCCTATGTTAGATATGTGCGAGGAGGAGTATACTTGCAACATGCTGCACTGATTAAGAGGAAGCTATCGTGTACATTCTTATTATAGAGGTGCCAAAAAAAAGAGTTCCTGAGAGTGATGCCATCTACAAAGTCCTTTTGTTCCTTAAATAAACCTTCATTTTCTTTGTTTTAGAAGACCAATCCATTGGAAGGTTCTATGGGGAACCAAAAGTAGTTCTTCAAAGAAGCCACCTTTATTCTTCAGAGTGTAGGTTTAAACATTGGAACACATTGGTAAACTGAGAAATCCCCCTTCTTTATTCCTCTAGAAGGTATGATTTTGATAGGCATTTCTTACTTAGTTGACTAACTCAATTCAGCAAGAACTTAAGTTCCGATATTTCGAAAATGATGTAACTCTACAAAAATACTCTTTGTTTGTGCTTCTTCTAGCACAAGGCTCTCTTACAAGGTGACTCTCAAACCACATCCTGTTGAGAGGCGCTTCAGGCAACCACACTTAAAAGAGTTTGTATTTATTTACATAGATATTTATATTTGGTGCCTCATATACATTTCAGTGTATTATTGTCGTCATAGCTCCAAAATGAGTGAAAGGGACAGAATTTCCAAATAGAATTTTCCTCTTTTAGATCACAAGTCCATTCTGGGAGCTTCTGCACATCGCAATAGGACACGTCTGTCAAGAAGTCAGCATATGCTGCCAGACTGAGTGCTCATCTTCAGTTCAGTGTGCACAATGGTAGTGAGATAGCCCTGCCTTTTAGCTCACACCATTTACCCCCACTTGTCATGTCACAGTGCATCCAGCAGCAACGTTTCCATTTCAAAAGCTGCCAGTTTGAGCTTTAGCCGCAACTTCAGTGACAGATTTGCAGAACAAAGGACTTGCTTGGCCCCTAACCTGTCGCACACATCCCATAGTTTTGTCCTCAGGGCTCATTCTGTCCTCAGCTATAACAAATATCTGTGACTATTTAAAGAATACTTAGGAGAAGGAACTTGTTGTGCTATTTCTGGAAAAGGTTACTCTTTTATTCATGAAGAAGTATGCTAATTATTATTACTAGTAATCAAACAATATGTGCTTTCAAGACACGAACTACTATGTTCAACTACTTTTCTAAGCCCTGTGATAATTTCAGTCCCACTCAGCAGAAGAAACCTGATGCATGTTTGTTGGAAGAGGCATCGCACATGCTAATTAAACTTGCTAGCACTTGCTAGTGATTGAATAACACTTGCTTTCAAGAAGCACTGCTATGTTGAACTACAATTGTATTCAAATCTGGGATACTTTACGCTTACCAATAGATACATAAGGCACACTTTTTTGAAAATAACTTCAATTTAATAAAATTTAAATCTTTTATTCTGAGATTAGCATTCTAATTATACTTGTAAACAAATTACATGAGCTTTCCAGACACTGCGGTGCTGAGCTACTTATGGATCGTAAACCACGCTCAAAAGAAACTTCATGAATGCTTGTTACAAAACGTAACACTGTATTCATTCTGCTCTGTATTCCTGCCAGTACATGCTACTGAGTAAAATGTGCCTTCAGGACATAAACTGATATTTTGAACTATTTTTGTGTAAAAATCTGTGATCATTTAAACCAGTCAGCTGAAAAAGCCTGATGTGCGATTGTGGGAAAAAGAACTAAGTGATTAGCACATGCTAATTATACTCGCTAGCACATGTAATCAAACAACACCCATCAAGACACAAACTAAATTCAGTGATCATTTCGGTCACACTCAGCAGAAGAAACTTAATGCAGGATTGTTGGAAAAGGCATAGTCGACTTTGAGCTAGTGACTGAATAATACATGCTTTCAGGATGCACTGCTATGTTGAACTACTTTTGTATTCAATTGATGCGTGATTGCTGGAAAAAGTAACATTTCATTAATTCTGAGATTAGCACATGCTAATTATGCTTGCTAGCACATGTAAACAGACAACATACACCAAGATACAAGCTAGGTTCACTAGGTTAATGGTGCGTCATGTGGAAATTGTTGAAGTTTTATTTGTTCTGAGATTAGCATGCTAATAATGCTGCTAGCACATGTAATGAAACAACATGAATTAAGACACAAACTGCTATGTTAAAGTACTTTAATATAGTATCATATTACTATTTTAAAATGGCGTGCTATCACTGGGAAAAGGAGTATAAGATTAGCCCATGCTAATTATACTTGCTACCACATGTAACAAACAACATACATCAAGATACAAACTAGGTTAACTAGCTAAATCGTGTGTCATGTGAAAATTATTTACATTTTTTTTGTTCTGAGATTAGCACACTACGTTAAACTACTTTAATATAGTATCATATTATTATTTTAAAATGATGTGTTATCATTGGGAAAAGGAGTATAAGATTAGCCCATGCTAATTATGCTTGCTACCACATGTAAACAAACAACATACATTGAGATACAAACTAGGTTAACTAGCTTAATCGTGTGTCATATGAAAATTATTTTTTGTTCTGAGATTAGCACACTACGTTAAACTACTTTAATATGGTATCATATTATTACTTTAAGATGATGTGCTATCATTAGAAAAAAGAGTATAAGATTAGCCCAGGCTAATTATGCTTGATTGCACATGTAAACAAACAACATACATCAAGATACAAACTAGGTTAAGTAGATTCATCCTCTGTCATGTGGATTTTGTTTAAATTTTATTTGTTCTGAGATTAGCGCACTAAGTTAAACTACTTTAATATAGTATCATATTATTATTTTAAAATGATGTGTTATCATTGGGAAAAGGAGTATAAGATTAGCCCATGCTAATTATGCTTGGTAGCACATGTAAACAAACAACATACATAATGACACAAACTACTAGGTTAAACTACTTCAACATTATATCATATGACTATAATGATATCTAATCTGTGTTAATTTAAACTTGATGTGTCATGTTGGAAATTGTTGAACTTTTATTTGTTCTGAGATTAGCATGTTAATAATACCTGCCTGTGTATGTAACCAAACAACATGCATCAAGACACAAACTGCTAAACTCCTTTAATATTGTATCATATTGCAATTTTAAAATGATGTGTTATTGTTGGAAAAAGTAGTATGAGATTAGCCCATGCTAATTATACTGGCAAGCATGTTTACTCAAACAACAAACTGCTGTATTCAGCTACTTTATCATGAGGTCATACAGCTATTGAAATCTGTGTTTACATAAATGGCACTTGTAGAACTTCATTTGTTCTGCGACTAGCCCATGTTATGCTAGCACATGTAACTGAATAATATTTTATTCACTTCTGTTTTTTTTACAGTTAATAATAGAGCTCATGCTTTAAATGATTATGCCATTTATGCATAATTTGCTATTAAACCTCTTTCCTTTTTTTTTTTTCCTAAATTTGGGTTTGGAGCTTCAGAGCCACTACTGTTATTTTATCCATTTAACTCCATGTAATGTATCAATCTAGGGCAAACAAACAAACAAATAAATAAATTGATAAATAAATAAAGAAAGAAATGGGATAGGATGGGAAAGAATATCAGCCATTCCATTCCAAACAGGCCATGCAGAGGGTCTGTGGGAGAACAATGAAGTCAGCTGCTCCTGACACATCAAGACAAAAACCTCACAACCCACACACATCTCTCAGGCAGCCATTACACACCCGAGCTGTGTGCTGAATACACAATCGCACTCACACCCTCACCCTAAGAGACTCTCTGTACCTGCTGCTTTATATGTTAAGAGTGTGGTATATACTTTTGGTAGTAAAACTCAGACTAGTGTGAATAGAATAGAATAGAATAGAATAGAATAGAATAGAATAGAATAGAACATTATTATTCATTCATTCAAAGCCTGACAGGGAGCTCTTATTCAACAACTGAAGCTCGAACGTTTGTCTCTGATTTAATTGTGCTACATTAACAGATGAATTGTTTGAACCTTTGAATTGATTTTTCCTTAATTGATCAACAGACATTGCCATGCTTTCTGTCCTACTTTATGCTTTTGTTCCTTGCTGATGTGACTAACTATTCAGGCTGATATTATCCCCGAGGGAATTACACCCCCCCTCCCCGCTCCCTCCCTTCCCCTGTTACCAAACAGTGACAACTCCACAGTGCTGAAAAGCACAATTCTGCTCCACTCTCAGCCAGCCGTGCTACAGTCACATTAAACCGTGTACTTGTGACAAGCACTATTTGAACCTTTCGGGTTTGACTGGATGGCTGGGTTGATTTTTGTTTGTAGCTGCGTGTGGATCACTGAGGTGATTAACAGCCGGGAGCGCCTTGTGGGAGGATTTTTCTTCCCTTTTTTTTTTTTTGTAAGTTAAACAGCACAGGCTAATCAGCTAAGCTAATCACTGAGCAAACAAAGACACCTCATTGTTGCTCACTCTTTATCAGAACTTCTTCAGAGCAGAAGCAATGGTGCTCTATGCACTTTCCATAGGTCACTTTTAAACAGAAATGGAGTTTACAAAGCTCCAAAGCTGCTCACTATGTTATACACTATCGAGACATAATATGATTTTGCTGTAATTCTGACTCCATGCACTTTATTCCGATATGGGGATCTTTCAGCAGGCAGTTTCATCGCTCCCAGACATAATAACGCCATTCCAGATTACTAGCTGCTCACAGAGCTTTTGTGGTGGCACAACAATAGGAAATGAGCGGGAGGCCTCTGTGTGTCACATGTGGTGCCTTTGATTACCATTCTAGACTTGTTTGTATGACAGAGACTCAGGAAGAAGCAAGAATTCTCCAAAGGTGAAAAGGAACTACACATTATTCAAAACATCTATGTGCAAATACAAATGAACAGCTAGAGCAAGCTAACAGATAAGGCAAGCTATGCTGCTAAAGAGGACTAATGGGGAAGCTATTGCAATGACAATTTAAATGGATATTCAGCTATTTCCAGCTGTTTCATCTGTATTGTGAAACAGTGTGGGAGTTCCATTTCATAATATAGATAAGAGCTTGGATCAAATAACCTATCCCACTTTTTATCATTCTAATATTATTGACTCATAGTTCTTTAGGAACAGTAAAGGTTGATTTTCTCTGAATGGTTTCAAAATTAAAAGAGTCATTCTGCTAGTAAATGAGGCGAAATCACATCCACATTACGCCACAATACACAAAACACACTGGTGCTGCTGATTCACCATTAGCACACACCTGGCTGACACTCGGATAAATGAAAGAACAGTTCAGTGTAAACCCTTCAGGCTTTTTGGGACAGGAAGTGGCATCTTTGCATACTGAAAACATTAGATATAGGTCTCTGTAGCAGAACAGATTCATGGTGGGTTTACAGCAAAAGCTTTATGACATATATGAACTTTAAAAACACACATAAAGAACACATGGAAGATACATTCAGTTATGTTTGAGTAACCCCCCACCACACACACACACACACACACTTTTCTTTTAACATTGCAGAAGGAAGTAAAGTGGGAGGTGTCCAGCCAGCTAGTTGAGTTGAGGTGTTCAGACAAATGCTGACTAGCATAGGCCGATGTGGATATGTCTCCTCCCCGACAGCTGTGGGGTTCGGCTGAGAGCGTCCGCTTTCTTCCTCTTTCTCAAAGGAAAAGACAGCAGTGAGCCATGAGCTCACAAGCCAGCATTTGAAAGAATGGTGAATAGACATAAACAACAGTGTATGTCAGTCTGGCTGTGCTTCAATGGAATTACTATATCTAGCAAAGAATGCTAGGTTTGATTTACTAAACAACAGTCCTTCCTTTGGAGCTCATGAAAACGATACTATGTTGGCTACCATAGAGGCTTTTCAGTGCCACTAAGAGAATACGTCTTTTAATTATTTCCTTTTTAGTTATGTTTCTTAAAAATAATCCTCTACAAATTTGACCTCAAAGTACACCACAGCTCGCTCACTATATATATAAACATATATGTACATATATATATAATAATAATATATATATAAATTGTGATGTGTTGTACTTTGTATATATATAATCTATATAATCTTAAAGAGAAACTTACTACCTTATTACTTTTTACTTAGTGTGCTTATACTGTTTAACCTCATGCTGTTTTCCTGCATGTAAATTAGGCCCCACCTATACCACATGCTGTTTATCTAAGCTAATGAGAAACTGTTATTTTACTGAAGGATATGGGGAAAGACAAGTGGTTCATGTACTAACTATCCTTTTAACAGTACTTTATTCGTCCGCTCCATATAAAGGTAATAAAGAGCATTACTTAATGTTATTGTCCATATATCATATAAATACACAAACATGCAGCTAGAGATCACAGATCAAATAGGCACCTGGATCACCGGACCTCAAAATAAAGGAATAAAAATGTATCCTATTTTAATCCCTTTGAGTTATCATTATAGAACAATAGTGAAATGGAGAACGGCCTTAGGGAGATTCCAAAAAGCTTCATCTTGTGCTCCATGGGGGTAGGAGGATGGGGGAGGGGGTGTGCAGTTTCATTCACATGCATAATATTAAGGAGAGAGGGAAAGGTGATTGTTGGTAAAAGATTACCAGGTTAATTGTTTTTCGACATATGCAAAAGCAACATGGCCTTGTCAACCACGCTAAAGGCTGACTAGATTTGTAGGTCAAGTTGTACTTCTGTAATGTAAACTAGAAACCACAGGCTACTATACCACACAGGGTGGGGGTGGGGGCTTACAGCCAAAATCAATATTGTTCTTTTTTCCCCCCTCTCCCTTTTTAAACTCTCAGATTGTGCAACAGTTAACAGTTTTAAGCCACTCATTTCAAAATATTTAAAGTCTCCTTTTAGATCAAAAGTAAACTTTGGATAGTTTCAACAAAATCTATTAAAAACATTGTGTCTTTTTATCGCCGTAACTTTAGAGGAGAATCTAAAATATTACTTTTAAAACGTATTACTTTTAATGTGAGTCAATAGAACAAGACGTTTTTTCCAAGTAATTTTGTAATAAACAGACCATTTTCTTTGGAATATTTCTTTGAAATTTGCATACAACTGAGGGTTTGTTCTGACATTAGATTATATGATTATATATATATATATATATATATATATATATATATATATATATATATATATATATATATATATATATATAATGGTCAAAACAAGCATTAGCAGTGTTTTTGCATTAGCTATTAAGTATATATCTTCTTTGAGCTACCTATTTCACCTCTATCAAACTTATTGCCATTAAATACTGCAGTCACTGTGAACTGAAGTGGCTGTTGTGCAAGTTTAACGCTTGAACAAAGAAACTTCCCACCTCCTGTTTCAACAGAGCACTAAGCTAAAATTCGGTAGCACTTTCAAAGAAGTCATAACAGGGAAATAATGACAAAGAAATAATGGAGTCTTCCATAGGTTTTGCATACACCTCTGTGTCTTCCCCCTCCCCCAACCCCACATGGCGTGTGCAGGATTGAAGTGAGTAGGGCAGGAGACATGTTAGGCATCAGTCAGTGCTCTCGCAAACAACACCCAATTTCCTGCTGTTTCGTGAGTCACTCTGGACTGTTTCTAGTGAAATTTATCAGTCGTGTCAGAAAACAATAAAAAATGGAGACGTAAAACCGGCGAACACTCCCCCAAAACCAACTTATCCGCCCCGCAGCATACTGTATTTCAGCCGTAATGACAGAACACAGCTTTATTTATATCAGCCAGACCCTAGCAAAAAGGCAACTGGGATACATCATGCCTGGTGCCCACACATTGGGACATGAAACCATGCAGTGACTGGGAGAGAGACTACAGTAAACGACACGTTGCTATTATTTCACTGTGCACGGTTCTGAGTAAAAGTATATGTATTTGCATAAAGGTAAACATCTGTCAACAGCAGCTCCCTCTTGTTTCTAGGCTAAGTAACGTTAAGATATGGAAAAGTCTTTGTTATTGGTCTGTAAATGGCAGGTATGTCGAATGCAACAGACAATGGGGTCAAAGAAAACGTGTCTTCTTCGACATTCACATAAACTAGTGATGGGAAGTTCGAATCAGCTAGTCGAACCGACTCACTGGACGTGTCGGTTTCAATGACTCGCCCATCTGATCCGGCCATTCATTTTCGTTCTTGGCTCATGGCGGTGGGGGCACAGTGATTAGTCAACTTTCATTTCTTTCGTCTCCTCCATACACGATGGGGTTCAAATCTGCGAATCTTGATATTCTTCTTATTTACTGACGGACCCAGAATCACGCATGCTGGCATGCCACAGAAAAGAGGAAGCCAGCTACAGTCTACAGAGAGATAAATGTAAGATGTTATTCTTCATGTCGTACTGTTATTTATTTATCCATTGGTATTATGTAGTATTCGTTCACGGCATGTAGCGTACGGTTGATGTATCAGTGGAGCAACAACACAACAAGAAGTTCGATTCAGCCTTATTTTGGGAGTCGGATCGACCGACTTACCTAAAAGAACCGGTTGAAAAGAGCGATTCGTTCACAAGTCGGACATCGCTATCTCTCATAAACGAGTTTTGCTGAAGAATAGTTTGGAGGACCACGTGATCTGAGGTGCCCTCTATGTGCGCGCGCCTCGGAACGCAACAGCTGCACACTGAGAGATTTGCAAACATTGAAAGCGCAGCTTTTTGGCCGGCTAACAATTGGCTAACGCAGCTAACCAGAATACGACTCAATAACCGAAGAACTTACATGTATTGAACTCTGACACAAGTATCATTCCAAATACTTTCTAATACCCGTGTCTTCTAGAATAGCTCGAATACCTGACGAGTGAACATATTGGTAGGTACTGGTGAGTTCCCTATTTTTCCGTAGCTGTTACTTGGACTACTAGCTAACGTTAGCCAGTTTTTCTATGGTGTTAACGGCAGACTAATGTTACATTACATGTCGAGGCTAACTCGCTTAGCAAAGCGTTGTCACTCCGTCGATAATGTGTTGAGTGTAGGAAGTGGACAGGGATAGGAAACTCACTATCTTATTTAGTAAGTTAAGCCAGGAACTGCGTGGTGGACGGTTGGTAGGTTGATGCTGTCTTAAAGGAATCGTGAACTGAAACAAACCTGTTCGTTAACCAATTTCGCTTTGCTAAGTTTTGCTAGTCACCTCTTGAAGCACTGCTTCAGTGTAAATCTGCCAGCAAGTTCAGCCATGGAGCATACGATAGTGTTTAAGATGAATTCGAGATAACAGCTAACTTATGATATTATTCAAATCGTTATTCGCCGAAGGATGGATTTGTGCCGCATACGTGATGTAAGCTCACCAACTCTCAACACAAGATAATAACGATGGCTAACGAGACAGAAACATTAAGCTAATTTGATAATGCAGCTGTATAGTTGATTAGTCGATTGATCTTTTTTGGTAGCAGAAACGAAGCTAGGCTATTCATTTAGAGGAGCTACTGAAACCTGTAATTTAGTGGATTAGATCACTGAAAACAGGACGAATCTCAGGGGGCACATGAAATCAGTGTGTGATTTAAGGGCTTTATATGGCATAGATGAACCATATTCTGTTAGAGGAAAAAAGGCAGTTTGAGGACTTGCTGATCAGGTTATCACGTGTCAGGAAATTATGGCCACTTACATGCTTCCAGATTCGAGTAAGTGAGACACTTTTAGCATTACGTGAGTTAGGGTGGTTTCACCGCTGATGTAGGGGGTTTTGTCCGTGTTATCTGCACAGGCCACAGTAATGTAGCCCTAACTGTTTTCCCAACTTGCTGTGTCGCCACCTCTTCAGTCGTGCACTTCATTTATGCCCAAGGGCTTTTGTGAATTCAGCTCGGGGATGAAGGCAGCATTGTGGTGTGGTTTATGCTGTACAGTTCATGAATGGGATTCGTTTAAACATACGAGAAACGAATGGCTCGCCAGTTTTTATAGCACCAAAATCAGCCAAATGGCCAACATCAGTAGATGGGCCAGTATTAAAGCTTTCTGTCGAGCAGTGTTAGCAGATTCTTTTGGTCTGATCAAAGGGTGGAGTCTCGGAGATTTAAAGTTGCTTTGCAGAATACGCCGAGAATACGTCTAAACACGAATAGCTTTCTGCTCCACACAGGGCAAGCAGCTTATCATCTCCAGCAGCACTGATCTGCTACAGTGCTGTTTATATGCACGATGCAGAAACAGCGTTGATGTACTAGATCAGCAAGGAATGTAAGATTTAGCCTTTCGTTATTCCGTCTTATTTTATGGCTAATAGTAGTAGTAATAATAATAATAATAACATACACAAATAGCTATCGATGAACTTGGGTGACTTCGTGGCTAGCACGCCGGTCTTTTGTACGAGCCGCATGCTAAAGCCCTAACAAAAGAACGAGTGAGACAAGCAACAGCTGGTCCTTAGCGGAGTCTTCAGCATGTCAGCCGGTAAAGATTACAACGAGGAGCTCTGACATAAAGCTGTGGACTTTGTTACTGACTAGTCCTTTTTTTTTTTTTATCTGTGGTGTAAGTACAAAAAAGTGATTCAGGCATGGAGGGTACGGTGACGTGGATGGCGACTTTAACGTCTGTTGGCTAATCACTTCTGGTGGGTGGAAGAATAGCAGGCCGAAATAGCTGAAGAATGATGGCACTGTTGCATTAATTTCGACAATGGGGAGTTTTTGTCAGCATGTCCATTAGTTAGGCACAGCTTTATTAACAGTGTGCTGAACACATTAAGGATATATATATATATACATACATACATATACACACACACACACATATATATATATATATATATATATAGTGTGTGTGTGTGTATATGTATGTATGTATATGTGTATGTGTATATATATATATATATATATATATATATATATATATATGTATATATATATATATATATATATATATATACACACACACACACACACACACACACACACACACACACACACGTATGTGTATATGTATGTATGTGTATATGTATGCACATGCACACACGTATGTATGTACTTTAATTTCAGGTATGTATTTTATGGTGAACTGCACCGCTCGATTTCTTCTCAAGAGTGGCAATTCAACAAATAGTTAACCAAGCTTCCTTATTCTGCCTTTTCATCTGCCACACCACAATTGCAGCCTTTTGGTGAACCGTGCAGGTTTCAAAGGACAACTGTGAAAGTGACTCTATGAAGCATTTACTCAAAATAGTTTTGATCTTGTCACAAGTTACATTATTAGACCTGCTCCAGTGCTTTGTTCTGTTGTGGAATTAAACCTTTGATGTCTGCTTTGATTGTTGTTTAGGGGGTTTGTTATAGCCGGACAATTTCAGAGTGATTTCTTGAAATCTTGTGTTTAAGCTAATTCATGTTTTTGCCAAGTATTTACCTGTTTACAAGGAAAACGGCAAAAGCTTTTTGACTTGTTGTGTCTTTTTTGCATTCACCCTTCAGTAGATTACTTTAAATTAAGTTAAGTGGAGATGTGACTGCAAACATCTTTCCAGCTCTTGCCAGTGCATTGGCAGGCATTGTGTTGGTTTACTATAGGTAAAGCTGGAAGAGTACACTCCATTCACTGGCATTGTTTAAGGAAATATTCATAGAGGCTAGTGTTAACTTTTGTTTTTAGTCTTTCACCTGACATTCAGGATCAGTTATCACCATTTTCTACATGTGGACAACTTGCAGTTTTATTGCAGTTCTAGGTTTGTTGCAATACCTTGTTCTCTGTTCTACTGGGGGGGTATTTCACAAAGCAGGATTTCTCAGTTCAGCCAAATAACGTAAGCCCAAAGTCAAGTACATCAAGAAGGACAGTCTTTGGATTTAAGTTATGTGGCTAACTGAGAAATCCTGCTTTGTGAAATACCCACCTGATGTTAGGTTTTGTGTGCATATCAGATGGTATACGAGCCTCCTGAAGTTGTAATGAGTGATATACTCTTAACACAAACAAATATATAGGCATAGCTTTTGGCCTTACCTTTCTGGTACAAATGATTTTGAACAATATTGTTAGGCTCAGATCTTAAATATTGTGTTTCTGTAAAGTAACTTTTTGTTTTCTTGTTAAGGACTCGCCATGAGCTGTTTTTGTTTATAATCCTTGGTTCAGGCTTGAATGTAATATGTTCTTCGGAAGGGGCCACACCTGACATTCTCTCTCTCTTTCATTTCAGGTTCTGCCTGTCAGGACATAATTCCTTTTTGTGAATCACAAGATATCTGAAGAGATTTCACGTGTAAACGCCTAGCAGTGGCAAGCCTCAACTATTTTGTGTGTAGTTCGTCATGTCTTATTATAGGGGTACAGTGAAGCTCTCTGAAGATAATATTTTTTGAAAATTCATTTGAAAAGACAGAGATTCCTCTAAACTAAGACGATTGATGAAACGCTTAATTTTGTTCTCCAAGTCTTTTACATGAGAGCAACTCCAATAGCACCAGTAGTTTCATTATATCTTTTTCCAAGTGACTAGGTGTTTAGTAAGGCCTGGCTTTGACATGCCAACCCACCCGCTGATTCCATATGTGGAAAGTCCTGATGGGCTAGGCCATGATATCTTGAACCACAGTAGTGCTACTATGCCTGGTGCTGGATCCAGTATGACTCCTCACATCAGTCTGGTGGAAAAAGCAGATGTGCAGGTGGCTGGTAGCCTGCCTCTGGACTGTATGTTTTGTGAGGAAACCTTTCAAAATGAAGAGGAGCTCGGTTCACACCTCTTCACGCAGCACCACACCACATTCCATGCCCCAGCCGTGTTACGGGTGGAGGCTGAATTCTTAAGCCCTGGAGAGAAAGCCCACTCCAAGGCATGCCTGCCCACAGAGCCTGAGGAACAACTAGATTGTATAGTGTGTGGTCAGGCCACTGGGGACGCGGCTGAACTAGAGGCTCATATGAGAAAACACAAGGATTCCTTCATCTACTGCTGTAATCTGTGTGGCCGGCGCTTCAAGGAACCCTGGTTCTTGAAGAATCACATGAGAACCCATGGAAAATCAGGGGCCAAGAATAAGATTCAGGACACCGAATTGCCTATCACCATCAATGACATCATCCAAGAACATCCTGCATCACCTGCTGTGACGGCATACAAAATGTGCATGGTCTGTGGCTTTTTTTTCCTCAACAAAGAGGTGCTTGCCGAACACAGTAAAGTGCACACTCGAGAACCAGAGACGAATGAGGAAAATGTCTCTTCTGACAGCCAGCTTGTTGTAGGGGGTCCTGTCTCACAGGAAGGCTTCCTACAGTGCCTCCAGCTGCAGCCCACATCCAGAGAGAGTGCAGTAGGGAATAGCCAGCCTGGCCGCTGGATCTCACAACTCGATCCTTTCAATACCTACCAAGCTTGGCAACTGGCCACGAAAGGCAAGATCGCTGTAGGCCCAAATCTTAACAAGGAGCTCAATGCAGACTCTAACTCGGACAACGAGGATTTTGGTTCTGATAAAGAAGAGCTTGGTTCCATTTGGGATTCGAGCAGCGGTGACAAGCCAGTGAGGCGGGGCCTTAGAAATGAACTGAAGCCTAAATTCAGTGGTGGGGAGACCCATTTGTCAGATCAGAAGAGTCTGATGCGCAAAGACAAACCAACAGACTGTGAGGAGTGTGGAAAGACTTTCAGGACTTACCATCAGCTAGTGCTGCACTCCAGAGTTCACAAGAGAGAAAGGGGTGGAGCAGAAAGCCCCACGGCGCCTGTAGAAGGAAGGGCTTCAAGTGTGGGCTCTGCTGGCAGTCCATCACTGGACCGGGTGGAGGAGTGTTCTGAGGATGGTTCTGAAGAAGGGGCACCTGGAGAAGCTTTTCATTCAGGTAGCATTTGTCAAGTTTTTATCATCTTTGTGTCTGTCTTTGTTTTATAGATTGCTTTAAATTCAGTTGCATCTAATTTCACATGCCACTTATTTAATGTTACTGTATTTATGTAATTATTATTCTGTGATTCATTCATTTGCTGTTGATAAATACTCAATAGCAAGCAATTTAGTTATCTGTGTGTGAAATGGGCGATTTCAACAAGTGTGTGTCGATGTTTCTTCAATGATTTCTGTCCGTTTGAAGTAACAACTCGTGTCTGCCTTGTTAAGAAGTGATTTGGGGGACTAGAACAATATGATAGTCTCAACTCTGCTCCCTCTCGTCTTTGTCGTTAATTTTAAGAATTGATAATCTTCCGGCATAGACGATGTTCATGGTTGTTTGGAAGTCCTTGTTCTAGTAATTCTACTAATCTTGGAATTTTTTCTTCTTAAAAATGTTGGCTTGGCTGTTGAAAGTAGACTAACTATGTGTTTTACTGACAGATAAGAGTGAAGATGGCTCACACAAAATGAAACTGAAAATTCTTGCTCCAAGGAAATGCTGTTACTGTGGCAAGACTTTTCGTTCCAACTATTACCTCAATATTCATCTCAGGACACATACAGGTATTAAGATTTTTTTTTAAATTCTGTGTTTTCCATGAATATTAAATATATCCCTTTAAAACTTTCCTTTTTTTTTTTTTTTTTTTTAAGAGTAGCTCTGTAGTTTTGGGGGGGCTTTTTCTGAGTGCTAACTGTCTCACTTCTACTTTCTTTAGGTGAGAAACCTTACAAATGTGAATACTGTGACTATGCTGCAGCACAGAAAACGTCTCTAAGGTATCATCTGGACAGACGTCACAAAGACAAGCCTTTTACAGAGATCCCCAACATCCCTGTGAAGGGCAGAGAGTCTCCCAGGAATGTGGATGACAAGCAAGTTTCAAAACCATCTAAACAGTGGCCTGCTCCCAGCCCCGTTTCTGCCATTGTCAAACATGAAGCAGGGCCCAGTCAGCCTGGCATAACCACTACCGGCTTGGTTGTCCGTGTCAAGGAAGAGTGTGGAAATATGTCTGCTACGACTCTTTATACACCTCCTAGTGAGGCCCACATTAAATGCCCTCTGCCTGTCAACCTTAAGGCTGAAGGGAAAGAGGCCTCAGAAGCACCATTAAATCTTTCCCTGAAAGCGTCTTTGTCCATCTCCGCTACCTCAGTGCCTAGGAACATGTTACTGACCAACTCCTGCACTTCCTGTTCTTATGAAACCCTTTACCCTGAGGTCCTGCTCATGCACAGAAAGCTTATACATAAAGAGAGCTTTGATGTTAAGAAAAATGGCTATAGGCCTCCCCTCAAGCCAAAACGTTACACAGGTTGCCCTCCAGCTCTTGAAGGCCGAGATGTCACCCCTTTGCCCCACATCAACAGGAAACACCCTCGTCGGACCAAATCCCCACCACCCCAGTCAGGAAGATCAGGGGAGAAGGTCCAGCCTTCTAAACCTCCTCAGATGCCAAAGGTATCTCCTGCAAAGGAGCCTTGGAGAGACCACCAGAACAACACCCAAAGAATCCGGGTTGCAGAAGGAGCAGCAGGCATCCAGCCAAGGTTCTCAGATGTGGCAGTGGAATCTATCCGAAAATTCAATTCTCCTGTGGCTGTGGACAGAGAACCGCACACTCAAAAGCCAGAACCTGCTAGAACCAGCGTGATCTGGCCATCAGATGCGGCCAGGCTGTGTCTTTCAGACCGCTTTAGGAGCTTGACACAAATGGACTATGGCGAGCCCTCCAGCAAGAGGCTAAAGCCTGCAGAGCCTCTTCAGGGCACCGCAAGGATCGGGGAAGAGTTCAATAGACTTGTGCCTTCAGGCAGGAATGTGAAAAGCATGTTGCAAGGGAACTTGCCCTTGGCTTCTGTCAGAGTGGCTCCTACAGTGTCTGGCAGCAGCATTGAGGCGGACTGGAATGTGATCAACCTCTTGCGCACCTACACACCCAGCGACCTAGCCTCACTCTACCAGCCCGCTGTGGCAGGCTCCAGCCATGCTGCTGGGAATTCACCCAGTGCTGGTAAGTGATAGCATGAGGTAATAATGGCTAAATTAGACTTGTTTTCACTTGCGAGGAATTGTGAAATAACGGAAGAAGGTGTTGGTACAGTCTTTATTAAAAAATTAGGTTATGTTAGTTTCTCCAGATGTCAGTGTAGATAAGTAGGTGTTTGCCTTGCATTCTTTAAACAAACATTTATTTTCATAATATAAATAACCTGCGCAGGACTGTCACAGTAAACTCATCGTTTATATATACGTGTGTGTGTGTGTGTGTGTGTGTGTGTGTGTGTGTGTGTGTGTGTGTGTGTGTGTGTGTGTGTGTGTGTGTGTGGGAGGAACTTCGCCCTTTGTTTATTATGTATGTATAGCTATATGTGCATTTTTGAATGTGCCACTGCTGGCCTCTTATTTTTTAAAATGTGTATTTCCAACTGAAATATTTTGATTTTGAAAATGACCATCATGCATCAAATATGACATTTTCACCACCACTTTTTCAGAAGAGATTGAAAGCAGTTGTGCTGTAGTTAAGTGAGCTTATTTGTGTGCTTAAATGGTTTGCTAAACACTTCATTTGCTCCCATGCCCAAAAGTTTTCCCCTACTTTTGTTTATTCTGCAGAACAATGCGTTCTCAGAACCAACTTAAACAGAAAGGAGTACAGAGGCATCTGTATTGATCAGTGGCCAGTTATCCTTACAGGCTGGGCTATTAATTACACTTGGTCTCATCGTTAGAAATAAATTAATAGGGGCAAATTTCAAAGGGTTACTTCTTTTGATGTAATGGGTGCCATGACCTCAACAGTGGTTAACTCGGTCATGTCTCTTATTAAATCTGGAGGGCGGCTGTGGTCCTGTGTCGTTAATGAACGTCTGTATATGCTCGTCTCCCCAGGGAGCAGGCCCTTGCTCTTTCCTCATTACTCTGCTAGCATCAGCCAGAGGAGAAGTCACCCAAGCTCGCTGCCTAACAGCCGTTCGGCTCCTCCTGATGCCAACTCTTAGAACTTGACAATGGTAAATTTTTACTGGCACACATCAGTTAAATTTCTGCTGGGGTTCGGGTTCAAAAGCTAATATTCTTTTCTTTCTTTTCCTCAGGTTCGAGGTATTTGGATAAAGCCACCTCATCTTGAACTGTGATGACTACTACTGGAAGAATGGTTTAAGTCAATGACAAATGAGGACATGTATTTGATGCATGCTCACTCCAGACACTACTCCTAAAGGGACAGCTATGTTACTTGGATGTGATATCAAGCGTGTGGTAAGAGGGATTCATCTGTTAACTCGGCCTTGGCCACAAAGCAGAACGAACTTGGGGTTGGGCCTTGAATAGTGTTTTCATGTGTCATAATGTATGATTATGTCAACAGCTTACAGATGTAGTTTCGCACTTAACACCAAATATGACTTCTTATGCACTCCTGCTGACTACGTGGCCGTTGAATCAACTGCTTTCAAAATCAAATGCTTCGATGGGCTGTGCTTTGATTGCCTGAAATCTTACACCTAACAAGTGCCTCTTATACTTGATCAGATTGCTGTTACACAAAGGTAGCATAGACCAAATAAACTAAGGGGAACTTGACCCACGTTTGGTTCAGATAAAAAGTATGTTTTGTAAATGTTAAATGAGACATTTCTATTTCTGTTTATGATGTGCCGACAAAAAAAAAAGAAAACAAAGAAAAAACCCACTTTATACAGTTAAGCTTCTGGGAGTTTTTGATCCTGCAAGTAAAAACGTTTTGGTTTTTTCCATTGGTGCAAACGAAAGCTGCTGTGTTTTTGTCTCGCAATTGAGACGCGTGAAGCAATGGTGACGTACTGTGTACATTTATATTTCTTCCGTATTGGGACAACAAATGCAGGCATTGTATGGAACCTCTTTACTGTGACACCAGATATGCCATCCTCAGGTCTGATGGACAACTAGAACTGTGACTTAGGCTTGCCTTAGTTGTGTGCTAAGCCAGCTCTCTTTGGAGGGCTTTCTTTGGGTTTGATGTTACATTTTCTTATACCCAAATGTTCTGTTTTTGAGTTTGTTTTATATAAATATCATTATTTCTTTTGCAGAATCAAGTTAACGATGTTTATTTATTTTCTTGCTCTGTCTTGTAGATGTGCGTGGCAAAGATAATGGCGGTTATGGTAGTTATAAGTCATTATCATTATAACTTTTTTTTTTTTTTTTTCCTCCTCCCCACCTGTTTTTTTTTTTTTTTTTTTTTTTTTTTGTTTTGTTTTTTTTGAGCGTATGACAGTGGCTTATCTACTGACCTGTCTGTTATGGTCTGCTTTTTCACAAACTACCTTCCCCACCTACTTTAAAGATGTGGCTATCCATAGCACCCAAATGTTAAATTATTTGCTTATATTTAAGGGGCTTTCTTTGTGACCTACGTCAGAAACTCTTCCTGATATAAACTTGAAATATTTGTTTTTCTTTTTGTTTTGTTTTTCTTTGCTGTTCACTGGAAGACAAGGCAAAAGTTGCTTTATTTTTTTGTTCTTTAGCCACTGTGCAAAACTTAAACTGAGAGAATCAATTGCTGTCAATATTTAACATGCTGGCCACTTAAGTGGTGCAAATGGTAATAATAATTGTGAATATGTTGTTTAGCCTCTGTTCTCGTTCTCTTTCTCTCTCTCTCTCTCTCTCTCTCTCTCTCTCTCTCTCTCTCTCTCTCTCTCTCTCTCTCTCTCTCTCTCTCAGTATTGCATTCGCTCACCAGTAACCCTTGTTTTAGTAGTGTTGTGTGTTTTTGTTTTTTTTGTTTTTTTGGGTTTAGCTTAGTTGGTAGATAGAGGTAACACTGAGATGTGCCCTATGTAAATATGTATTTGTTTTGATTTTCACCCCCCACCCCCTTCTGTGGGGTTATTTTTATTTTTTTTCTGCACTTTCACTAATAATTTTCTTTTTTTTATGTTATTTACAGCAGTGGTTCTCAATCCCTAGGGACTCTGTGCGCTGCATTAAGCAGGGTAAACACGAAATATGCAGGCCATGAAGTACCTAGGATTTCAGAATGAAACCACTGGTTTTCTGGCTTACAGGATTCATACACAACATGAGAAATGGAACAATATTTCCACTCCCATAAATTTAAGTGTTCAAATACATCTGGTCATTATCAACTTTCAGGTTGGTTTCTCTAACTCTGTAACCATGCTGTCAAGAGACAGAGTGTATTTCAGGCTGTTCAGTTGCATAATAAAGCAATTGCGTGTATTAGTGTAACTTTGTTTGTCTAAATTGGGCTGCATGTATGTTTCATAGAGAGTGCCAGTATTAGGCAGTGATGAAGTACATTTATTATTGGAATTTGTTGGTCGAAAAACTTTTTGCTTGATTTCTTTTCTCCTGGGGTTAAACAGTGATATTAATGCTTTAACTTTAATTTAATGAATATAATTTTATTTAAGGCCTTATTTTGCATCTACAAAAGCAGGGAGGCCACCAGAGTCCATTATCGTGTTAGCAACTGTGTTGGTTGCTGTTAGCAAGTTGAATCTGATTTTAACAGGCTTAGTATTTGGCACTAATGGGTTTTATTTCTCATTTTGATCACTTGTCTTGGTTTAATAGTGAATGGACTTGATATTATTCATTGTTTAATATTAAATACTGAAATTTAATATTAAATTATGAATAGATGTAATAGTAAAATATAGATACAGTGTTTCATTTTTAAAATTCTGTAGCTTTAGGGAGAGTTATTGTAATGGAAGCAATATGCCTAATACCTTATTTTGGGCCAGTGCTATCTCTAGTGGCAATGTCACTGCCATATTGTATTTTGTCCGTATTGTTTAGTCATAATTATTAAGTGTCCTGTTTGTCTATATTAGTCATAATAATATCTCTTTCTTTCACAGGTCTTTTAGTGAGCCTAAATACCTACTTTAAAACCTGTAAATAAGACTTCACCTTGTGACATTGGCTTAAATGAGTATATTGCCATCAGGCTTTGATTCCATTTTTTATTTTTATCTGTAAAGATGTTTGGTAGCACACCGAGCCTCAGACCACACCTGTAACATTGTAGTTTGGCTGGGTTGCACAGCAGTTATCTTAAAGGCGTTTGGAAAAGCTACAGTACAGGTGACATATTCCCATTCATGTATTTATTTATATTCCTGAATTATTTCCTCAAATTAAGCAGATTTGTATTGTTTGATTTAAACTTCATTATGCTGTTGCACAGCTTACATAATATCTTTGTCAACATCCAAATATTTCTTGACCCATGTGTATTTAGCTTTTGGTGTATGCCTGTAATCTCCTAGAAGATGCTGTTTCTTTTGACACTGATTTTAGCCTTTTCTTTTTAAACCCCAAATGCTAGTTCTTCATGCTTCATCAGGCTTTTCTGAGCTTTCTTGAGGCGGGGAATCCGTTTAGCGAAGGTTTTAACAGAAGCTGGTATTTCCCCTTTCCTTTCACGTGAGGTCATTGGCAGAATCTTTTGTTTCAGCGATGAGACATGACCTGACCCTGGCAATTGCGAGCTTCATTCTAAGACTGTCTATGTACAGTTGTGTACATTTTGAGGGGAACTTGGTGATTTCTTTCTCCATTTTAGTCATAACACATTATGTATTCAGCGGCATATCCTTGCTGGGCTGCAAGTTAAAATTTTCAAGGTCACTGATGGAAAAAAAGACTATAGAGCCTTACTTGCTAACCTCTTTAAGTGAATACTCTCCAGAACTGTTAGTCAGCCCTGTGTAGCAGTTAAGACATACACTATATATCCCACAGTCTCCAGACACCGCTTTTAATTACTGACTTAATGTGCACCCATTGCTATCAGAGGTGTTCAACTGTACACCATGCTCTCCATCGATCTAAACAATCATTAGGAATGATTCTGTGGAGCACCCGCATAAGTTCGAGATGTCCAGTGCCAAATGTTAGAGAGAGGGACACAGACCAATATTAAGACCAATGCTGGTGGCCTCAGGACTAGTATGTTGTTGAGTTGTCGAGCATACTTTTAGGGAACTTGGCATTGGTGTCGAAACCTCTTTCGTTTGGTTAATGGCAGTGTTGTCTTCAGAAAACCATTTATAACCTATCCCAGTTTTAAGAAACTCAACATCTTCAAATATCCCCTAATGTCTTCTAATAATCTGTTAAAAGCCAGCAGAAACTGGATTTTTGATTAACATCAAATTTGCATATTCATTTCTCATTCATTGTTCCAAAATTTCTACAGAAGAAAAACCAAGTGGCAAATTTCTTGAACATTCCTGAACAGGCCGTGACAGGTGGTGTCAGAAATGATGGAAATCATCATATTAAGCACTCCTACTCATGGACAGCTTTATCAGAAATGCCTCTCAAATCGACATTTACAGTGCGTTTACAATGACTTACCGATTCTAGCTCTGCTCCTGGTGCTAACAGTGTTCCCAGTAAAACCACCTCTAACCAAATGCTATTTGCAGTGACGATGCCATATACATGCATTGCTGGTATGAGTGCTAGAAAGGCCTGGATTAACCAATAGGTCTTTTGGGCATCTGTCCAGGGGCCTGAGCCACTAGGGGGCACTCAAGCAAGCCTCAGTAGTGAGAATCACAAAATCAAAATACTTCCAATACAATCAGCGAGGATTCCTACACCAGCTGTGAGTGGCAGAGTGCGTTGCGGTGTAATGCGACGTGATGCACTGTTTGATGGATGCCCTGTTCCTGTGCCAGGAAGAGGAGAAAATACTCCATGAAGTGAAGCAGAGATTAATGTTTAACACCCACTAAACAAATGAGAGAGTCAGAGGTATTTGATGTGTTTGCTTATTTAGCTAGGTAAGTAGTTAGTAGCTGACCAACATCGGGACAAGACAATGTTATTTAGGCTTTAAACTTATTTAGACAGCTGATGTTAATCGTGGGGACAAAACGTGACCCCAAAGACACCCCAATCATGTGCCCGTCCGTTCTGGTGTTGCAACACTGTCTGAATTTACATTTGCTGTTAGGACACTTATCATAGTGATAGAGCCCATCAAAACTCACATCTTTTTTAGATTTCTCCTCTAGTCACTGTTAGTACTAAATTTAAAAGTCTTGAGTATTTACAAGATGAACTAAAAATCACTAAAAATTCTAGCGCACATTGGAGAAAAGAGGTAGAGGTGAACATGGTGATGTCCCAACTGTTTTGGAACATGTTGCAGGCATCACATTTGATATAAGGATGTATTTTACATAAAATAAGATAAAATTGTGTCCATAAAGTTAGACATCAAATATGTCAAATATAGTGTTTGTGTATTGTTTTTTATAAACCCAGTTCCATAAAGGATTGGCCTGTAGATAAAATGAAATTAAAAACAAAAAGCATTTATGTAGCTGAATATGAAACTAAATATGCATATTTACATAACGTGCATCTGTAAAAATGAGACCTGAAATAAATAAAACATACATATTTCTGAAGCAAAATATAAAATGTAAAAAAAAACCCATATATATTATAATCATTTCCAAGCTCACCACATCATACTTAAGTCGGGGGGAGGGACTTGAACGGTTATGGGTTTTTATGTCTGCTGCTTTTTTCTGGTTTGATATAGATTTCAATTTTCCGGTATGAATTTATGTAGTTATCTTTGGGGCTGATGGTTCTCTTGCATTGTTTATGAGGAGGGTCTCATTTTCCTGCTGTGTCTTTAAATTCAGAAACCACCCAAAAGGGTATCCAGTGAAAGGCCCACCAAATGTTTGGCCCAGGGGTCTGTAATTTGATGATCTGGGTCTGGTGCTAGACAGATCTACCGTGATGGTCCGCCTCTATCCCTTCATTAGTGGCTGTTGGTTGGATGACTTTCAGTGGAGGACCTGTGACACTGACGAGTAAAAACCCTACATACATTGCTGTCTCTGACACACTCATACCACAGCCTGTACCACGTCAGTGTCACCGCTGTTCATTACCAGGTTTAGTTGGTGTGCAGACCAGGAATTTGGTCAAACACAAACAAACCTGTGTTAAACACACCGACCTGTGTATATACCGTGTGTTCCAGAAAGATGCAATGCTGCAAGGTGTTTGTGGGTGACTGGCTTTATTTTTCATTTGGCTCAAAGGGGGTTTCCATTTACACAGGCAGTGTAGAAGAAATACAGGAAATTCTGACAAACAAATTCTAGTGCACACTTTCTATTTGTTTAATGTATTGGCAGAGGTGAACATGCTGCAGGCATCACATTTAATATAAGCATGTCAATATACAGTGGTGTGAAAAAGTGTTTGCCCCTTCATGATTTCTTAATTTTTTGCATGTTTGTCACTCCTCAATGTTTCTGATCATCAAACTAATTTAAATATTTGTAAGAGACAACACAAGTAAACACAAAACACAGTTTTAAAATGAAGGTTTTTATTAAGGGAGAATAAAAAATCCAAACCTACATGGCTCTGTGTGAAAGTGTTTGCCCCCTAAACCTAATAACTGGTTGGCCACCCTTAACAGCAACATCTGCAATCAAGCATTTGCGGTAACTTGCAATGAGTCATTCACAGCACTGTGGAGGAATTTTGGGCCACTCATCTTTGCAGAATTGTTGTAATTCAGCCACACTGGAGGGTTTTCGAACATGAACCACCTTTTTAAGGTCATGCCACAGCATCTCAACAGGATTCAGGTCTGGACTTTGACTAGGCCACTTCAAAGTCTTCACTTTGTTTTTCTTCAGCCATTCAGAGGTAGACTTGCTGGTGTGTTTTGGATCATTGTTCTGCTGCAGAATCCAAGTTCGTTTCAGCTTGGGGTCCCGAACAGATGGCCGGACATTCTCCTTCAGGACAGTGGAATTCATTGTTCCATTTATCACAGCAAGTCTTCCAGGTCCTGAAGCAGCAAAACAGCCTGAGACCATCACACTACCACCACCATAATTTACTGTAGGTATGATGTTCTTTTCCTAAAATGCGGCGTTAAGCCTTCCAAAACGTTCAACTTTTGTCTCGGCAGTCCACAGAGTATTGTCCCAAAAGTTTGGGGATTATCAAGAAAATTGAGACAAGCCTTAATGTTCTTTTTGCTCAGCAGTGGCACTCCACCATGCAGTCCATTTAAATATATATATATATATATATATATATATATATATATATATAAATGGTTTTATAAATATATATATATTTTCAAATAAATAAATATATATATATATATATATATATATAGTATTAAATATAGTTTTCTGTATTGTGTTAAATGTACAAACCCAATTCCAATATAAAATTAAAGTAAATTAAATAAATAAAACCAAAAAACCTGAAAAATAACAAAAAGCACCATTTTTTATGTTTTATTGTTTTTTTGTAAATATATCAATCAATAATTTCTGGAATGTGGATTTACAAACCAATGAAGTTTCTTAAACTAAAACATGAAACAATGTGCTTTAATACAGGTCAAAGATTTTCAAATTTCTAATCACTGCTTTCTGGTTTTATTGCAAACCGCAGGGTCAGGGACCCTGAATAAGCCCCCTGAAATCTCAAAACAAAAACTATGGGTTTTTCCTTATAATAAACATGTTATGATACTGTCATTGTTTGGCTGCAAGCTTCTAAACTGGTTTCCTTGACTAACTAATGATGCATCAGTCATCTCCCTCAGGATGATGCTGTAACAAATTGGTTTACAGGTTTACAGTTGGTCCCTTATAGCCTAGCAACTAAGCTATAGTGGGTAAACCACTTTTCTATATGCGGTAGCATCTTTGTACATATGAAATCTTGCTTAATTCTTCCAAAAAAGTTGGTGGAAAGAGAAAACCGTTACTCATTTCTCAAACCAAAAACACAAGAGCAGATGTGTAACACCTCAAATAGCACATTACCAAACTAGAAATGAGCACTGAAATAATGAGTATTGTTAAACCAAACATTGGGTTGCCCTTGAAGCATCAGCACTGCTGTGGTGAGTGAGGTAGCAAGCCAGCCAACCCTGGATAATCAAGACAACATGGCACCCTCCAGAATACCAGCGGGTTAAAAGAGCTCTATACTACATATAAGGTATAGTGCATTGTCGTTTATGGATGTTATTGATTGGGCATACTTTTTAAATCAGTCAAAGAAACTATACTACAGTGTTTTTATGAAGGTGAAGGTTTGTCCCCTTTGACTTATCTGGACATGCTTTTCTGAGCTGACTCTTCCTCTGTCTTTCTGAAAGGCAGGGTAAGAAAAACAGCCTGTTGAATTAGAAGAGATTAAAAGACGTTGGCCAATAAACATTAAGCACATAATCGAACATGGCAATAACACATAAAAAGCCAACAAGCCAAACACATAAAAATAAATATAAAAAATATAAAGGTTTTTACTAGTAGGCTGCTATTTTTTCAGTACATCAAATAAATAGCTACTCTCATCCGCTAGTAAGAAACAACGAGTTAAATATTTAATTTAAATCTATTTTAATATACTGTATAATGCACCTTTAGTTAGAGTGACGTTGCTCAAGAAAATAGCTTTCCTAAATGTCTCATTTTCTGTAGGACTGACTCTGTATGACATCATCATCATGCGACAGTGGTGGCCCACATGTAGTTTTAATGTTGATTTTGTAACGTTCGACTTTCATACTATGAAATCTGGTATTGAGGAGGCTGAATGTAGAGATGTAGTTTTTTGTTTATAATTTTATTATTTTTGCCAAATATTTCATACACAAATGTGAAATGTCAAAACCCCCTCCACAGATTTTGGCTTTTAGGACATTAGCCTTTTTACACAGTCTTTAACATTAAAAAAGAGCAAAAACTGTAAACAGCTGTAAGATTCTTTCGTTTTTTCCAGAAATGTGACTGAAATATTTTGCCACCTTTTTTCCCTGTATGTTTGTTTTAACTTTGTGGAATGTGAGAACTTCCCTATTGTATATGCTTAGTAACCTTAGTGTACATTTGTGGACTTTGTGGCTATTTTTATGTATGCAATTTGTATATAATGTATATGAGCCTTTTTTTTATATAATTTTAGTATAACTATTTTTTTTATTATATGTAAGTTTAATTATTCGATATATATATAAATATTGTAATAGTACTGTATTATATATATTTTAGTAGTATTGGACATGGACACTGTTTTAGGGCACGTGAGACTCAACAGTCCGATTTCCCTTAATATGAAGTGTAATTGCACCGCATGTCCACTAGATGACATGCTTGGCCTGCAAGAGAGCAACCCTGCCATTTAAAGGTGCTGATTGGCATGGCCTCAGATACACTGCTTGAAATCTCAGCTTTAGACAGTGAAGCGTTACAAAGCCTTCAGATATTATGAAAGCTTCTTCGTTAATAAATCAAAACAAAGGTCCTAAAAAAATTCTGACAAATCTTCAGCGTTTCCAGTGTGTTTGTAATGCTTTTTTAATGAATGCCGGATGTTTTTTGAAGAATGGCCCTGCTTTGCTTTCGGACTGCACCCTGCATCATGCACGGCTGATGTGATGCTTGTGGCAGAGCCCATCACAATGGTGCATTCTGACGGCAGTAAATTATAAGGGACAGTCTCTGGCACATTAAACACTCCCGAGAGCCACACACACATACTCTCTTCATCCCTTTCTTTTCTCCTACACACCCCCACCCCCCCCCCACCCCCCTTTTTTTTTTTTTTTTAACCATAGCACATCTGCTTGCTGTCTTCTCCCCAGGGCCTTCGCTGTGTAATCTATTGCATTAGCTCACATTAGTGCATATCGCCCATGGGCCTCGATAATCACAAACACAAAATGAGCATTTCACTTAGCGTCACCCTGGCAGCCCCTCAGACTCAGACTGCATCTGTGTGGCACAACGAGAGGAAAGGAAGCACAAACTTCTGCATATGACACACTTCCTGTTTCCTCTAATCTGCCCCGACCCAAGTCAGTGGTGACACTTTCTTAAAGCTTGCCTCCTCTCAAGTCTACTTTAAAGGTTTTACCTTGAACAAAAACGTCATCTTAGGGTCTGCAGTCCCACCCCCTGTTCCTGTTTTCATTCGCAGCTTCTTTGCGGGACTGCGGGCCTACTGTGGAAAGTTCACAGTACATCGCAGGCGCATCTTATTTGTAGAGGAAGAATTTGAAAACTTGTAGAGGAAACCTTGGAATTAGAGGCCTATGTGTTACTGTACTGACAGTGCCTAATGGGGCTAGGCCTTCAGTTCTGATCTTCCATATTAATACTTGGTATATATATACGAAGCAAGCACGGAAACCCTCCTCTATAATAATGTTAGTTCTGCTGGTGTTCCTATGGGATTCTAGTTGTATGTTCTACTAAGCATTTCTTTAGAGCTTTTATCCATTCTTAATTATGTTGTTAGTAAATCGCATGTGTTAAGAATTCAGTTCAGCTCCCAAAGGCCTAACCAATGGGAGAGCTTGGCTGTATCTACCTTGATATTATAGTGACAAAATGTGATTGGTTAATTTTCAATGGGGGTTTAAAAAAATGTAACCCTTTAGTTTCCAAACAATTGCTAAAAAACAAATAAGTGTATTACTGCAGTAGGTATACAAATAAACTCACATCAGATCTATGCTGAAAGGGTAGAAATTTGAAAATTGCATGTCAAATTCCTGGTTAAATTACATGTAGCATGGAAAATACGTTAACAATTAAGAAATAAAAATATATTATATAAAACATGCCATAACTTGGTTTATTTTTCTCATTATGCTATATTTATCAAATAAACAGTAACTGTTTATTATAATGTTTATAATAAAGTGTGCTCTCCGTCCATTGTATCAGAAACACCTACCTCGCACTTTTGCTTACTGACCCCTTTAAGAGAACTAAACTCTACAAATACAGACTGTAGCCCATCTGTTGTCATGCACAATTTGTCAGCCATGCTCTACCCCATTCATCACTGGGCAGTTTCTGATCACAGAACACCTGCTGACCAGATACCGAGTGATTTAACCAGTGTGGTTAATTTAGCCATTAGTAAGTCCGTTTACTTTAGTTTTTTTTTTACTTTTTTAAATGCAATTTCTGCTTGTCCTGCTAGTAACCTTTCAACGGATTGAAAAGAAATATAGCTGTCAGATATTTAAATAAAAAATAGTAAAGTAGTTTATTTCCAAATACAAAAATACCTATTGTATAATTAATAAAGATTCTAGGCTGAGATGGGGACTGGAACTGCATTTAATGACTGCTGTTAAAAGTGGTTAAACTGTAAAAGTGCATTCAAATTATTGTCTCTCTATGTTCAAATTATTTTAAATATAGAAATAAACATTCAATATTAATGGTGTTCAGAAAAAGTGAAATCATTTTAAAATGGAAATAACCTGAACACAGTATTTGTAACTCTCTGTACTGAAGTAGCGGTGTAGTAGTAGTTATTTAGAAATTAGACAGCATAGTTTATTAGAAAGCTTGTAAGTGGTGTTAAGATAAGTGGTGCTACAGGTTTACTGTTCCATATGACAGGTTTAACACTTGAACTACATATCGACATGTGGACCCCACTACTTACTCCTGCAAAGGTAGAATGATGTTACTGTGTATGTAGCAGATCATTTTCATCACAGCAAAGCTTAATGTGGATTCAGATGGTAGGAGAGTATCAGGTACAGCTGTGTCACTGCTAGGTTGCGAGTGACCCACCTCTTAAAAATATCCAATCCAGAGCGACTAGGCCATAAACTGCCCAGTGATTGGGGAGTGGTGTTTTATTAAGGCCACACAGGGGCTACAGTTTATACTGTAACAGCAGAGTGGACAAGGGATTTCTAATAAAGTGGCTGCATATATGTGTAGTGCATGGCCAGAGTAGTGAATACCAGTCTTATATAATAACACAAACAAACAAAAATACCTTCCTTACTGTGTTATAATCATCACTGTCCCTGTAGTAGCAAAACCCCAAAGTCTTCACCCATTGCTGTCGCCACCATGCTGTTGCTTTTTTGGCTTTACTACAACATGAGAGTTTTTTTTTTTCTTTTCTATTTTTAAACAGGATTTGTGTGAACTGAGCACACCGTACATTTTACAAATAGCCATGTCCAGTGTGCCCAGTGGTAAAGCAAGAATGATGCCATTTGTTTATTCATAGAAAACCCATAAAATGCAAATAGGCTTAATTTATGATCAAATATTTGATAATATATGACATAATTGTTGCGGTACCACTGGACATGAATGGACTGGAATTTCACATTTGTACACATTGAATGACACAGATGACCATGGCCTTGTAAAAGTAACACTTTCATTTTCCTTTCTACATTCTTAAAGCATTTGTATATACCTGGCTGTTATGCACAGACTTATCATGCTTGGATTATTGCAAATTATAGTTCCATTGTCACATGCTGTTTCCATATGTAAACATATCATATGTATGTATGATAACATGCAGCTTTAGTATTTTAGGCAATTTTAGAGCAATTTTATTTCTAAGGAGCGGACAGCCACAATATGTAATTACGCCCTAAGGTTTTAACTTTAGTTCATATAAATGGAAAAAAATTGCATTCTACTGGTCATAAATTGTTCACACAGCATAAAGAGCAGCTGTTTTCTGGTACTGGAGCGACAATATCCGATTTTTTTTTAACTGGGTGGTACAATAAATCATGAAATGATCATGATATGAGATTTACCAAAAGTGTGCAAAAGCTTTATGGAGAATGTACGTTCTATTAATTATGCTATCTGATGCAGTTGCATTGTTTGAGCACCAACGTTTGCAAACGGTCAGCACTAATCAACATCTGACTCCAGCTTTCATATTGTTAACGAGCTCTGGTGTTGCAACATGATTATAGACAAGGTGCAAAACACAGGGGCTACTGGGGGGACCAAGACCCCCTAATTAACCTCTTGGACCCCCAGCATATCTCGAAATCTAAATTTCTGGGGAGTCTCTGAAAATAAACAGATTATGGAGATGGAGGAACCTGCCTGAAAACATTTCTCCTTTAGTCTTTTAACCGTCAGGAAGGGGAGTCGAGGTCCAGGCTTCACAGTGCAGGCCAATGGCACCCAATATTTCAGCCCAAGTTATCAGAATCTTCTCCCCTTCCTCAATCAGTCTTTCGTGTACCACCACCACAAGCTGTAGACACAGTTCGAACTCACAAGATGACACTACGCTTACCCATCATCAGTGGTCCGCCTCAGTGTGGTGCTGTAGCCAATTGGTTCAATCAGTTGGCCTTTCATAGTCTAGCGACTATAACTACAGTATGCTTAGTATACCTCTAAAACTGTGTATGTTGTAACTAAAACGCTGATCATCAGAAGAATAGTTGCATCCAGAAGGAAGCTTTAGATTGCAAAGCTATTGGGAGGGAAGATAAAGGTTACCAGAAACAAAAAATGATGATAAGTGTAGACTAATATGGGTAAAATGTATTGAGCTACACACAGAAGTAGTGTCTGTCGGTATGGTGTCGCTAATGCAACATCAGACGTCTGAGCATGGAGTTGTAAATGTTCCTAAAGGTGTCTTTTGATAATACCTCCCTTGCAGCTTAATTATTTTCACAAACTTCCTGCAGATTTAGGTAGGGGTGGAGGTGGAGTGAAACCAGGCCATCTGGACATGCGTGACAACAAACCATTCATCTTGGTACTGACCACCGTGCCTCCACACACAGATTCGTTGGTCGTCTTCATCAAGACAAAAGCAGGATTCGTCACTGAAGATGACCTGCTGCCATTCTGAGTCACTCCATGACAGCCTGGCACGATGTTGACGTGGTGTTTTTGGTTGTAATGGTGTGTGTGTGCATGCTGTTCTGTGTGCAGTTGTCTGCCAGTGGTGCTGGCACTAACTCATAAAGGGCGTCACTGCTTGCTGAATGTTCACAATCATGGCTGTTGGGTCAGACAATTTGGGAGGTCTCTCTTTCCATGGTTTGTGTAGGTCTCCCAGGTCCTTCATGTCACTGAAGCGTAGCTTCTTCTATCCACTGTTTCCAAAAGCATGCTAGTGCATTATCCACATGACCAGTATGATGCACAAAATCGGCCATACCGCTTCCTGGAGCCCTATGATGTGACCCCTGCAAACTCTACCAATTGCTGTAGTTTGAACTCTTCTCTGAGGCATACTTCACTGGCAAAGCTATCAACTCAACAGCACAAGTTAGAATAAAAGCATGTGCAACAGGCCGACCTTATATAGTCAGTCAGGTACAGAGATAAGGCCTGTCCTTGCTTGTGCGGCCCCATGGGACATAAGAAAAATGAATCATTTGTATGTCTCATGATGTCAAGTCTACCCACCAAGTTTCATTCCTGTTGGTTGATTGTTTTTTGATTATAAGTATATTTTTGCAAATATATAAACTTGGCTAGGACTTTCTCAGACAATATGTAGATAAACCAGCAGAAAGCATTTTCTTTTTGTTTAGTTGCCACTGAAGATCAGCCAGCTTTAGTTTAGCACACCAACACTGGACTCCCTGAATAACAGGGGGTATATTGCACACTGATTACTCCGTTTGGTGTGAATCGTGTGAATATGAATCGTGAATAGTGTATCTTGGTCCAAGAGCCAGGTGTATCGTTGCACTCCTGTTTTCTAATAACCTCCCTTCAAGTGCTGATTTGTGTCATCGGCCTGGTCCTATTAGCGCTTAACTGCTGTTTTCCCCCCTTTACCTTGTTTGCTGTGCTGACGGCAGAGGCCATTTTGTGGCCGGGGGTCTCACCCTGAGGAAAGTAGATTTATTTCAGCAGAGCCCCCCGCTTTATTCGCTCCAGGAGGTGCCGCTTTTTCTGCTGACGCAGGGATCCTGCACAGCGCGCATTGGGCCGCACACAATGGCCTGCACGGCAGGTAATGTACAGAATGAATAGTAACACTGTTAGATCTTAATTAGAGTTATGTGCAACAAGGGGCCACGGCACATGTTGTTATCCCATTGCCTCCTGGAAGTATTTGGGAGGGAGGCTTTACCATTCGTGGCTTAAAGAGGAACAGTGGTTGTTAAAGGAAAAAATGGAGGAAAGGCTTTTTTCCCCCGTCCACAGACCTACACCAGTAATAGTGCTGTAGTGGGTGTAGATCTGTTTCCTGAGATGCTATCTGCTCACAAGGCGTTTTGCTCTTTCATGTAGACATCAGAAGGTTAAAAAATACAAATATGGAGATAGAGGTTTTGTGCCTACATTGACAATGAGTTAATGTCTTTCACAAGCTTCAAATATCTGGGTAGAATGGCCACAAAACCTTCATGTGAATCCCAGTGAGTTAGTGCTAACATACCACTAGCATTCCATAGGAGTGCTAGCAGTGAGTTTTTTCTTCCCTAGCAATAGTTAGCTAACAAAGCATTGTGGTCAGTCACGTGTCCACCTTCAAACAAGGCTTTGGACCTACACCGCGCATATAGATCTGTTTCACTTAGGTTAATTCACAATGGTGCTTTGGTCAAGTAGGTCCCACAACTTGTTTGGAAACAAATTAAATAAAAAAAAAATATATATTTTTTTATGTTTTTTTTCTCCATGTACATTATCTAGTAATCAGTAAATCAATCTGCATACGTTTCAGATCTGATGTCCTCCTCATTAAGAAAGTCAGCAGCGTCACAGAAACGTATTTCTGAACTAAAAGAGGCGGGGCTTATGATGATCGATCTGAACTGGAGCCTTTAGTTACAGAACACAGCGCTGGGCAGCAGCATGTATTTATGCTAAACATTAGCGCTTATAGCTTATAGTCTTTTTAATTTCACTTTTAACAGCTTCTTCAGTAGCAGGACCCTTCGTCTTTCACCTCTCATAAATAATGAGCTGCTAAATAAAACCAGATTAGTCCATATTTAAATTATTTTTAGATGAAAAGAAGAACGGTAAACCTGAAACCGTTTAATTATATTACCCGTGCTAAAATAATGATGTCTTGTTTATCGGCAGGCAGACTGAATGACTATACTTATCTTTAAATAATAATAATATTAGCTTTAAATGAATAAGTAAGTATCTGTAATTTAGGTTCTAAATTAACGGAATTATAATAAAACAAACGTCTCCTGTCCGTTTGTTAGGATTCTCTTCTTCAAACGCTCCTCCAGACTTTCTCTGAGAAATCTTTCCCCCAGTGTTTCTCAGCTTCGCGGCTTCCTAAGCGGTGAACCGCCAGCGCACGTCGTCACATGGATTAATTTTTTTAGCAAGGATACGTCACAACCCAGCTAGTCCTTTAATATATATTTATTATTCCCCTTTAATAAATATTAAAATGTCTTTTTACATTCTTAAAGTTATTGTGCATTTTTGTAAGCTTTAGTCTGTTTTACGGGGGAAAAAAAGGTCAACGTCAGTTAAAACCCCAGGTAGCCATTACCATATCTTAAAACTTCATGATGAACAGTCTAATAGAAATGGTCTAAAATGACATAAAAAATTTTTACATTAACTTTCAAAATAGTTTTTGTTGTTGTCCTCTGTTCAAATAAAGCTTCAAATAAAACATGGAATGTTCTGATATGACTGTTTCACCGTTAGCATTATCACAGAGTTGTTTAATTTTTGTATGTTTTGGATTTTTTACATTTATAGCCCAAACAGAAGGTCTGTTTAAAATGATTAAATGGTGTAATGATTTGTTCCCTGATTGTTAATGTTATATAGGTTTATCAGTCATTTGAATATGATAAATCTACAGTTTATCATTCTCTGGATTTAATAATCCTCACTTTTTAAAAACTTTTTTACAGTTACCTATAGGATACCAACCCACCAATATACCCGTAAACCATCTGTTGTTGGGTTTAAACGTTCCTGTTCTTCTTTGGCCTGCCAGTGTCACTAAACAAGTTTTTCACCGCGTCCTGTTTACTTTTCTGCGCTGATGCTTTTTTCTCCCCGCTCTGCAGCTAGTTTAGTGCACAATTCAGTTCCCAATGTTCTTTCACGCCTACCTTAGCAATCACTCAGCTGGACAAAAAAACACAGTTTTACATAGAGAGAGAGAGAGAGAGAGAGAGAGAAAGAGAGAGAGAGAGAGAGAGAGAGAGAGAGAAATTTGGAAACGGTCTACATGAGTTGCCACCACAGCAAGGCATTCTCCAGGGATGACTCCCTCCATCGCACACATATGTGGCTATCTATGCATTAAAATCCTATCTGCTGCTGAGACTGTCAATCCAGGCTGAAGAACCTTGGAGACCACTGCACATACTACTGAGAAACAGCCCTGATTGGATAAAGAGGATGAAAAGTAGGCCACAAACTAGACTGTGATCACATGTGAACAATGCTAAAGACAACACTCTTAAAATAATGGCTCCTTATAGGTTCTTGGTTCTGATGTGTGAGTTTAGAGGGTTTTTATTATGTGGCTGTTCTTTAAAGCTCACACTGATGATCACACTGGCACATCTCATTTGCAAAATGGTTTCATCCAGTGCAGATACTTCAAATGGGATTCCATCTTCAGAGACATTTGATGTTCCATAGTTGTGAGGTATGTATATATTGACAATTTATTTACTATATAAACCTACATATGTCTACAAACCTACATGAGTTTGTATATGAAATAAAGTTGATAGGGCTAAATCCAAAAAAGCCAATGTTGTAGATGTCATAACAAAACACACACCGCTGTGGCTGTTCTTACAATGGTGTCGATTCTGCTGCATCAATTTGAGCCAGAGTCCGATCCTGAAAGTCAGGTAGAACTAGTTGGTAGACCTGATCCACTTTCAAAAGCTGGACTGGAGCTGGAGTTTTTGGAGTAGGTTCGTATTGTTGTATGGTTTGGCTCATTGTTTGAGGGTGTACCAAGCTTGTTGGTAGGTGAGCATTAAGGAATAGTGCTTCAAGATGATGTCATCATGTAACAGAAGGAAGGGCTGTAATTACAACAAAACATTTCAGGCAGCTGTGAATAGTCGTTTCTATGGGAGAGAGTTTTTCTCTCGGGCATGTACTTTATAACTTTATAATTTTTATAACCGTTTACATGCACAGAAAGCTACATAATTGGTTTCCTTTAAACACTTAGCAAATTATGCAAAAAGTACAAAAATGAATACACATTTGATGATGGCCTCCTACATGTGTCCTGCATGGAATTTCTCTACCATAAAGGGATTTAAAAAACATTTGCTTTAGTCCAAAGCAATCGTAAAACAATGTTTGAGACATCAGGTATCAGTGTATTCACCATTTTCTATAATAACTTATAGTAAAGAAGCTTTTAGAGGCAATAAAGGCTTCAGACGTCTGGTTTTTATCACTACCACTGTAAATAATTCCGACTCTTCTTTAGAATGGGGCCTTTTACTGCTAACCACTCTGCATGGCTTGTTTTACATCTTACAGGCTGAATGGTGCTTAACTTAAAGATGTCTAATTCTATACTGTTGCTGTTTGCACATTAATGAAGTTTCAAAGATTCCTTTCTTGTGTTCAACAGAAATGATCTGAAATAATGTTTAGAGCTGTTAAAATTTGCACCACAACCTTTTGACAATTTCCATAATATTCTCAAGAATTCACAGTTTCCTGCCCCCCCCTTTTTTGTAAATCTACACCCAGCAACCCACTTTCCTCCATGCCACGTTCAGAGGTCATTAGGAGATCAAAACTTTGGATAACTTGTAATTAGCCGTTCAGGCGCTTTACAGCATGCTCTACTGTGGTCGGTAATTGTTGCCTCCAGATTGTCAAACTTGCATGAATTAGCAATTGGGCCAGCGGAGCGTGCCGGCGTCCGACAGTAGGAATCCGCCGTCAGGTTTTGGGGTGGAAAGATGGCGTTCGCTGCGAGTGCTCGTCATTGTCAGCGGATCCCTCTGAGAAAGAAGAGCGATGTAATGGCTCTCGCTAAAAAACAGCCCCTGGCCTCAGGAAAGGGATTTGGGTGTCTGGAGACAACCAGGGCCATATGGAGCGGGCTAAGATAGCAAGGCACACGTTCAGAATAATGGATGATGTGTCATGTTTCATGTTGCCGAGAAGCCATCAAGAGACTTGGTTCGGGGAAATCAAAAGACGTACATACAGTAAAAGCGACTGTTGCGGCGTTTAAAGATTTCACTCGTTCTTTAACTCGCAGGGGCTCTCGGGTTTGCAGAGGCCGTTAATGGCACAATAATTTAAGGGGGTATCTTCATCTCCGTTGTAAAGGTATAATGGCAGTGAAAGATATCTCAAATGTTATTCTTTTTCTGCTCAACAGTAGCATTCATCAAACGAGAGCGTATTCCCCGAGGCGTTTAGGCAAGCTTTATGATAACACAGGTTTGAGATAAAGCACGATTGTGAAGGCTCAGTTAAACGCTACTTTGTTAGCTTAGCAATCTCTGCAAAAAGTGGATAAACAGACGGAACATCTCTTCTTCAGAAAATCAAAGTACACATCTAAGAGCAACAAATTTACTAAAGTTGTGATCTCCTAATGACCTTTCCACATGGCACACAGACGTTAAAACAAAGAGGGTTGCTGGTTCCAGATTTAACAAAAGAACAAATATTGGGAAATCGTCTTGAGGACACGGTTAAGAATATTAATAACAAATTTGGCATGCCTGTGTTACATGTCACATGTTTCCGTGGGACACACAATCTGTTTCAAGTTACACTGAATTCAAAATGAAAAGCATTGCTACATCTGTACAACATACTCACAGCTTAACAGTGTGCATGTCGTCTCTAGAGTGAGAGTTTCTTATGTACCTCCCCTTTAAATAAGGGAACTTTGACATCTGTATTCTAGTATTCACATTCTGAAATCAGCTTCTACACACTTTGCACGTCTTGCTGTTATTGTTAATGTACATATTGTTTATTTGTCTGTTTGTCTAGTGGTTAGTGTAGCTCAGCGGGTAACACCACTACCCAGAGTGCCATCCCTACATGTGGGTGACTGGGGTTCAAATCCCGGTCTAGGTGACTACGCTGTGCTACACTAATAAGAGTCCTTGGGCAGGACTCCTAACACTACATTGGCCTATCTGTAATATGATTAACCTTGTAAGTCACTCTGGATAAGAGCGGCAGGTAAATGTCTTTGCAATGTACACTATTTTAAATATTTAAATATATGGTTAATTAAATAACTATTCTTATAGCTAATAACTGCACAGGAGAAGAAGCCTGACTGTGTTTTGTCGTGCTGTACAACCCTGTGTTGGTATTATGACAATAAAGTTAAATAGAATTGAATTTAATTTAATCTGCTGTGAGGTGGTTATCTTGGCTGCCTGTTTTGAAATGTTTTTTAGCCGGTACATACAGAAAGATGCTAGGATGCTAAATATCTTTGTTATGCAATGTAATTGTGGAAAAAAAATCATATGCAACAATTTGGGTGCCAAATGAATCATTTAACTGGTTGTCTAAGTGAAAATAAATACATGGAATTGCACAACTACTGTTAATTTGCTATTAAGTTTAATTAAGTGTATAAGATAAAACATTAATTGAGGCCTGTGCACATGTTTGCATTATAATATAGGCCTCATTTTATTTTTGAGCGTTTATTTTAAATTTAAAAAAGTCATATTTAAGTTTGCTCTCTGTAGAGGATACCTTAACTCCTTAATATCAAGGGTTATAATTCTGTAACTACAAGGAGTTACTGGAGTAACTACATTCTTGGGCTATAGAAATATGTAGCACTTAGGCCCTGCTGGCAGGCCATGACCTTTCGAGGGGTTAATTTATTTCTATTTAGAAAATCAGCTAAATGTTTAACTTGACCGACGTAAGGGGGTCTTCAAGTGTTTCACTGTATCTTCAAGTCATCATTACAACGGAGAGAATCACTCTCAATAGAGCAACAAAAACTAGTCAGAGAGGAGGACAATGAGCTAACAGCTAGAGTTAGCGAGATAGGTACCTGGTTATCTAGATGTCTTACCTCAGTTAGATTTCCTTTCTCTGGCTGAAAGGGTGGAAACCTGTCTCCATTGTGTTCCGAATAAAGATATAATTGCTGTCTTCTTTATGAACACATCATCCGAGGTTAGAGTTACACTGATGCTAGCTTGGTTGTTCTTATTAGCATATAGATCAGTGGGTCGGCTAACAGTGAGGATTGACTGACACTGCAGAGATTCTTGATGTGTTTGCATTAACATGGATGCTGGGATTGAGGGAACGCTGATAATCGGAAATATGGAAGCCATATTAAATTTTTTTCCAACTGGTGGGACTGTAATGCTGCACTACAGAATATGGTATTCCATTACAAATATCTAAGAGATTTTAAAGGCTGATTCTTAAAAAAAGCATGTTGTAGATTAAATGTGTGTGTTGAGAACCTCCAGAAGTTTTACACAAAGCTATTTTATTTCCTTAACCTGCACATCCAAAGCATAAACCATGTAGGATCCTTCATTCTTCAGAGTGCATCCTAAGGTGGAGCACTTCTCCTCCGCCTCCAATCTGGCCATAAATATTCTAATCAACTAAACAACACATTGACCTCACACACTCGCCAAACCCAACACTAAATATGGATGAGAGATGGAAGGTGTCACGGCTTCATTTTCCAGCCTTTTCTCACTCCTGGGTCAGGCGTGGGGGGCCTACTTTTCTATTTTAGCCGCGGGGACTTCTTTTGCCTCCCCATTTCTTTCTTCCTGTCTTTCCTTTATTCATTTTTTTCACATGTCTGCTAAGTGTACTCCCCACCCTCAACAGTCACCCCCACCCCAAGCCAACCAACCTACCTGCCTGGGAGAAAGGCCGACGCGCACCTCGGTCCGCTCTCCCTGCCTGTGTCAGAGGCGCACTTAAGTGCTGTTGCCGATACCCATGAGTAAGCCCCATAAAAGCCGCCCCATCGCCGGGGCCGTTATTGTTTCTCGCGGATGATTGATTGATGGATGAGGGCTGACACTTCAATGAAGCCATTTCCACTGGCATCTCTATCCGATGATGTGCGGCGTATATTTTCTATCCACGCCTCATTGCTCGCCTGTGTCATTCCTGGAAGTTCATTTACACCATGTTCCCTGAAGGACCTTTCTTTCTTTCTTTCCTTTTTTTTTTTTCATCCACCCTTCTTTTTCCCTCTCCCCCTGACTTGACTCTTCTTCTTTTTAACTATGTGCACCCTCCCCGTTTCCCCCAGTGTCATAAAATAATGCTTCTTCTTGTATGCTCGGCAGGGGTGAGGCGAAGGCTAAAAAACAAGAGATGTAGATAGGTTAGTTACAGAAAGGGTAGGCCTGGCAGGATATCGAGCTTTTTTGCTTCGTCTTCGTCTTCCCTTGCTTGCCAAACCCTTGCTGAGTCGGGACCGTGGAAAAAATGAAGTATCTGCTAATGTGCATCAAATGATTTGCTGCCATGTAGTCGGCCGGAATAGCGGCGTTGCGCAGCGCTCCATTTTTTAAATCCAAATTGTTGTCTTAACAATTTTTCAAGCACTAGTGCTAATGCGGAGAGGGGTGTGAGAGTGAGAGAGAGGGAACGCGAGAGTGTGAGAGAGATGCCTTTTCGGAGACAATCTCTCATTTTTATCTCATATGGAGAGCAGATGGTAGGCCTGCATCAGTGCAGGAGGCTTTCTGGGATGACAGCCATGAGATTCCCCCTCAGGTGCCATTGGAGCCCTCGTGCGCCGGGACTGTGATGGCTAGGACATGGCACCTCCTCGCTAAAAAATCACTCTCCGCTCGCCTCACTTTCTCACTTCATAATGGCGACTGCTAACAACCTAATATTTCAGAGAACATGCCTGGGTGTGCACGCAACCTTTCTCCAGTAAGAACCCTTTCTCCTCTTTCTCTTCCCAAGCCTTTTGTAAGTTTGGTTAGCATGGATAAAGCTCTTTTTATTTTGCCTGGCATTATTTGCTCTGATTCAGCCGGCGTTCCTTGAAATGTGATGAATATTCTGGAGAACTTTAAGGATTTTGTGGGCTAATGAATTCCAGCGAATAGTTCAGGTCAACTGAATAGTGCAGTCAAACAAGCTAATATTGTAAATAATAAGCTGCTAGCAATACAAATGCACTCACCATCAACAGAATAGCTGCACCCAGTAGGAACTGTCAGATTGGGGAGGAAGATAAAGGTTACCAGGAACAATAAGTGATGATACATTTAGACTGATATGGATAATATTTATTGAGCTACACATACAAAAGTAGTGTCTCTCAGTATCCAGACCATGCCAGACCATGGAGTTGTAGAAGTTCCTAATGGTGTACTGTGACAATCCATCCCATGCATCTTGAATATTGTCATGCAGTTCCTGTTCCTCCACCAAGACAAATGTGGGACTCATCACTGAAGGTGACCTGCTGGCATTTTGACTCAGTCTATGTCTTTGCCCATGTTGATGTGGTGTTAAAGGCAGTTGTTGTAATGGTCTGCATGCATGTAGTTCTGCACCTGCAGCCATCTGCCAAGGGTGCTGGCACTAACAGCATTAATGCTCTGTAAATGTTCGGAATCGTGACTGTTGGGTCAGTCAGGTACAGTGATAAAGCCCCTCCCTGCTCATATCACATGCATGGCCGAGCATTAAACATGAATCATTTGGATGCCTTACAATGTCACACCTACCTACCAAGTTTCATTCCTGTCAGTTGATTCTCTCTGGGTGCAACTATCTGTGCAACTATTGACAATGCGTGTGTATTTATGCAAGTACATTCAAGCTAATAAGTGGTTACTACCTTGTCTTTCCTGTTAAATATGTTAGCATGTTTGATCAAGCTGCTCCTGTAACTTCCTGCATATCTGGCACTATAATTATGGTTTTGTACTACTATTTAAATCATCAGTGCTAATGACAATTGTTTCCTTGGAAACAGTTTCAATGTAAGTTAATATAACAAGAGTCATTTGGGCCATTCCTACTGGTCTGTTCACTATTACATTATGAAATCTTTATTTACCGATGAAGAAATAACATAGTAAATATGACTAATGACTATTTTGTGAAGTAGCAAAATGAAATTGGCCAAAAACCAAAAACTAAAAAGCAGATATTAAAAGTAGGCTGCACAAAATAAACTTGTTCAAATTATTACAGCATGTAGTCTACTACATACACAACACAATCCAGCACCCTCAAAGAGGGAAGGTCGGGTAATACCATCCAATCAGTTCCGTTATTTTGTAGCTATCTTTGCACTTTTGTATGTTTGTTAATTTTTATGTCAATCCAAAAAGACAGGAAGCCTGCAGGTACTTCCGCACATGCTACTGTACTGTGATTGCTGTATTATGCTGTTTGACTGTATTCTGCTTTTGTTGTGTACTGTGTTCTATAGAGCAGGACTTTGTGTCAATTTTGTAGTGGAGATGTTTTGAAGTGTTGCACCTCCTCTTGAAAGTCAGCAACAGAGATTATCAGTGGTTTATCTCCTATATACAAACCGGCAAAGGACAATCTTTTTGCTTTCTATTTGCTACAGCACAAGCTGCCTGTGCTGGAGAGTGAAGGATGAAACCAGATTTTCAATTGCCTTTAATTAACTCATTACCTTTAAAGATTACCTGCAATATTAGTTAGTTTAGAACAATGAACTAAAATCCCATCCTGTCTTTAGTACCGCTTTGTACCTCAAGAGGTGGTAGTGAGTCACTGTAGCACTTCCAATCATGGTAAAGGTCCTGCTGCTGGTGTGATCATTTAAGGACGGGTAAGCAATCAAAAGGAAGAGGGAATGCAACAATGTCAAGCGTGTAGGCAAGCAAGCCGTACGACCACTGCTGTCCGCTCAAACCGAAAGCACAAAAGCGAAAAAGTGAAACAAGAGTTAGCATTAATATTGATTAGTGGACACCGCGACTTCCTGGTGATGTGTTGCCCTGTGTTTGTAGTATGAATTTAGTATTGTAGTATGATGTGTGATCCACCAAAATGCTTCTTTACAATTGGTTGCAAAGACGTCTTAGGATTTGACACTACACTGGAGATTTTTGGCATTTTCTATCAACATTTTTGGCTATTTGTCACTTTTTAATCATTTTTAGCTCAAATAGTTGGTGGTCAAATTCTCAATTCCTCCCCACTTGAGACGTTTTCCTTTTTTTTTCAAGCACACAAAGACAAACATGGCAAAAATGTTCGTCCATTTCGATTTTTAATAACTGAGGGGTCCCGATCTTAGTCCTAGGGGTCGTCCACTTTTGTGCTTTACCTCATATAACACACCTGATTTCATTAAGCAAATACCAAGCTCTTTATGTGCTGGGTCGAGTGTGTTACAATGGGAAGAACACAAATGTGGGAAGAACAAAAATGTGTATGGGGCTCTCAGGGAACCCCTGTGATAAATCTGCCTCATCTACTTACGAACAAAAGAATTTCTCTGAGTCAGAAATATTTAGGATTAAATAACGGCTTCTTTTTACAACCTTCAGTAAGGATGGCTCCTAAGAGGTAAGCAGACCATGTATACTTTTCATGCACCTTAAATCACAGAGTATGTCATTGTAACTGGAGACATTCCCTGGAAATGCCACTGTATTATTTGTTTTTGCAGAACTGTGAAATGGCCCCTTTTACAGCGGTACTCCGGAAGAGCAGGCTGTTCCAGAAGCCTCCTGCGTTTTCTGATGACTCGACCCTCTGTCCTCACTCCCTCGCCAGAGAGTGGGAGATGAAGAGGCTCATAAGTGGAGGGAAAGTAGTCTCCCCTCCTATATTTATACATTACGCCCAGGCCTCCCCTGCTGAGAGGCAGAGAGAGTGGAGAGGAGAAGAGAAGCGCAGATTGGGCCCTCGTGAATATTTCCCTGCCGTCTCCATCCGCCGTGTCATCCTTTATCAGTAATCACCGCAGAGGGCAGCGCGCCGCTCGTCTGGGAGAGGCTGACCTCCTGAGCTTGAAGAGCTTGTGGACAGCCGGGCTATCCATAATGGAGGAGGGCATTGTGGGTCGTAACTGTGGGAGGAGCCTGCACTCTCTGCCACTTGTGCTGAAGTGCGGCAAGGCTTAGGAACAATGCTGTAGATGCTACAGGCAAGTGCAATGTAGGTAGTTAAAAGGGGTGGAGCCACTGGTCTCAGCCACTCGTTTTTGAATTGACGAGAGCCATAGCAACAGCACTGCAGCAGGGGCAGAGAAATGCATTATGGGTAGTTAAAAGGGATGGAGTGATCACTCTCAGGCCCTGTTTCAATACTTTTTTATCATGCCCTCCTCCTCTTGGGGAGGAGCAGGTTATTTAATTGGGATGCATTAGCCCTCAACACAATAGTCTCAGTGAGCTAATCGGTCAGCCATGCAAACTTCATAATGTTTTTTTGAGAAGTTTCAATATAGCATAGATACAATTTGTGAATAATTTGTCTGGCTATGAACATCAACATTGAGCTACAGTGTAGTGCCTTTCTTTCTGGTGTTGTTAGCGGTGTAGCAACTAGCAGGGTAAATAATAAAGTTATATAATCAAGTATCTGTGCATAAGAGATGATATAGTTAGCAACCAACAGTCCTGCAAATCAAAAGTCATATCTTTAAAATGTTATAGCAGTTCACTGCTTTATCTCCTAAACGGCTGTGTCTGCTTTGTTTTCAGGTTTAAAAAATGAGAAAGTAGCGCTGAAAGTAATGAAACATCCCTTGAGATGGTGCTGGGGATTCACCTGCTGGGAAATGATGAGGCCAAATAGACAACGGGATGTTAAAACAAGTACTGAAATGGAAAATTGAAAATTGCTGAGGATTGGGAACAAGTGCAGAAAGCAACTTCGGGTCAACTTCAAACAGAATTTTGTTGTTCTTGGGCCGCTTTCAGACTCTAAAGATCATAATGTGGGTTGGGTTGGTTCAGGTTTGGACAAAACGTGTATTAGGCTTGGCTTGATCTTGGGGTGTAGGTTATTAGGCTGTGTTAGGCCTGATTAAAGCTATAGTCAGGAAAAGTGCATTATGGGTAGTTTAGTCTCACTGCTAAATGGATCCATGAAATGTCCCATTGATAGCTAAAGATAGGGATAGATACTAGTTAGTTTCTAGTTCCTACTGACTGACAGCTCAACAGACAAACAACCGAATCATACAAAGTAACCAGCTTGCTAGCAGTGTTATTTCCCAGCTAGTAAACTATGTGAATTTTAGTGTGGATTTATTGTCTTATTATTAACTTACCTTATTTAGTCTTATTGTGCATTTCAATCCTGATCCTACTTCCCCTGCTTTGTGGTTACTGGTATTTTCACAATGTTATTAAATCAGTCATATCAGTCATCATCAAAAAAAACAGAGTTACACAAATAGCTGCAACCAGACGGAATTAACCAACAGGACTGGAACTTGGTGGGTAGGTTTGACATTGTGACACATGCGAATGATTCAAGGACTATAACTGACCCAACAGCCACGATTCTGGACATTTAGTCATCAGTGATGCCCTCCATAATTAATCCTTTTATTGGAGATGTAGAGGATCCTAAGGGTGTCCTGTGATAATCCTGCAGATTTTGCCATAGGCCGTGAAAATGGAGTAACATCAGGCTTTCTGGACGTGAGGCATGACAACATACCGTTCATCTTGGTGCTGAACTCGGTGCCTCCACACAAGGATTCGTTTGTCGTCTCCACCATAACAAAAGCAGAACTGTTGATGATGTTACTATACGACAGTCTGGCATGACACCATTCCAGTCTTTCTAGCGACATTGACGTGACGTTAAGGGCAGTGAGCATAACGATCTTCGTGCATGTAGTCCTGTATCAGGCAGCCGTCTGCTCACTCATTGGCTTTCCGAGAAAGTCATGGACAGGAAAAGACCTGGCTCCCTGTAAACTGGCTCTTACTGTAGATGATCCTGAGAAGTGTGTTATGGGTACCATACAGTGGGGATCGATAAGAACAACACTGTAGACGGGCCTGTAGAGGACCAGAGAAATGCGTTATGGGTAGTTACATTACTGTATTTTGCCACCCTTTCAGTTTCACTAGGCCTAAGTGGCATTCTGAATTCTTTATTCATAGAAACAATTGCATTACTGAGGTATACAAAAAGACTATACAAATAGACCACCTCATGGTTTCTCTGTGAGCACTTTGTGGTTTAGAAATTAATCTGAGCTTGAGGCTGCGTTTATTTGCATTTAGGGACCGAGTATTGATTTCAGGCACACCCCTATGATCTGTAGTCCTGTCCTCTGTGTCAGCCTCCTGCTGTAAAAAGAGGCTGCTGCTGCAGCTAAGCGTCCACCGGAGCAATCCCCTGCATGGGCTAATGCGCCTTGACACTGAATACTACACACACCCGAAACGAGGAGCCACAAATTGGGTTATGTGTCTTTACCTGCCGGTAATCCGGTTGATAAGCACTATGCATGTAGATCTCCGGGGGATGGGTGGGAGAGGGAATGAAATTACTGCTAGTAGGGCTGGAGACTCCAGAGTCTGGGAAGAAGGCTTCTGTAGCTCCGAGGAGGGAGCACTCCCTAACAAACACACTTTAAAAAAAAAAAAGGACGAAAAGGAAAGGGGCTGCTTGACTCCTCAGCCATGTAATGGCATTAGCTCTGCTAATGGTTAGTATGGAGAAGCAGGTAAAGGGGAGATGAATGAGCCCGGTTTATTGAATGAGGAGAAACTGTGTTGTGGAGGGTTTTGGGGGCTTGTGGGAAGGTGGGTGGGGAGAGCTTGAGTGAGATATCATCTATCTACACTTCAGAAACGGTCTTTATCTCTTTTTTTCCCTCCCCCCACATTCCCTCAATTGCTTTTTCTTTAGGATGGGTATGCATTCACCTGTGAAATCGTGTTGGACTGTAGAGCAGCCCAGCTGTCGTAAATAAAGAACAAAGGCTAAAGAGATTCAGCTGTCCATCAGCCTGGCTGGCTGTAGGATTATCTGAAAGCACAGTGTTTTGGAGTCAGGAACTCATGTCAGTTTACTGTCTACTGACTCCATTACACCAATCATGAAACACATGTTTGTGCAGCATGTAAAGCCTCAGAAGTAGCATTTCCATTTTGGGAGATGTCCAGGCTATTGAATACATTGTTAAATACATAAATTGGCTAATATTATTACACATACATTTAAGGAACCTGAAGCTAGCTGCATAGTAACCATTTATAGATGTAGCATAGCTAGAAAACGGCCTTGACCGACACTTGAAAGAGACAGCCTTTCACAGACAGGCCAAATACTCCTGCGAGACTGCTATAAACATTCAAAATGTGGCATTAGATAATCTTCATCCCCTCTAACAATCTAGCCTACATTAGCAACATAGGCTAAACACTTTGCTAGCTGTAGGCTAAAACACTTAGCTAGCTACAGTATATTTGAAAACACCTGGCAAACACACCTGCGAGACAGCTACAAACATTCAACATTTGGTATTAGCTAATCCTCTAATATGTAGAGTGCCTGAGAAAATGATAACTGGCTAAATAGCCTTGGCTGACAATCAGTAGTAAAAGCATTATGAATGTGCCCATTGCTAATGTTAGCGCTTAGCTAACAATTTCAGCTGAAAACTTGGCATAGACCATTACATGCATTCAAAATGGGATAATGTAATAACTTTAATAAATTATAGGTTATTTAATAGAGAGAAATATAGATGTCACTTGCTTCGTTGGTTAATAGCCATGATTAATATTTGCTGGTGTTAGCATTAGCAGTGTGGACCTAATCACTTAGTAAATTCTCATTAGATACCACTGCATATATTTAAAACATGATACAGGATAAAACAAATTAATTAACACTTTAATATATTGACGATACATGGGCATTGTTTAATTCTAAAATGCATTACAATCACTGAGGTACACTAAACGATTTTTAAAATTTCCATACAGTTTTTTTTATATGTGCATATGCAATATACGTACCATTTTTACCTGTGCTCATTTTATATCTTAAATAGAATAAGAGTTTTTAATAGTTTTAATAGTGTTTCTGTTATTTCTGTTATCAAAATTGCCCTTTGCCTAGTGAGTGCTGGGATGGGCCAGAGCGCAAAACACCCACCATGGCCCTTTTGACTTACTGGTTGTGACACCTGACTTTTAAGACTAATTTCAAATTAAAGAGGCATCCATGTAGACACCCTGCAAACAAATAAACACGGTACTGATTACATATTTCATCATGTTTTTCCTGAGGTCATACCACCTGACATGCTAAGCTGAACCATTCCAACCATGAGTCCAAAAGAATGCTATTTCCAAAATATGGGAAAGGGCTACTGACATTGCCATTGCACCATGAAGAACACAAGATCATCTTTATGATGCGAAGGTCAGTCATAAAGTGTTACCGTTCTGCCTTCCATTTCGAGGAGACAACCACAAATCTGAAAGGATGTAAAACTGTCAAAATAAAATTGTGAGAAAAGGAAATTTAGCTCTAGAACGCCACCACTGAGATAGGGAGTAAGGCTTTTTGCACAGATGGGTCTAGATTTTTAACAGACTTAGATTCTAAGAAGACTGAACTTTGAAGGAGTATACCTGCAGAGATATGATGCAAAAAAAACAGATGATTATCGAAGAGTTGTTTGGTTGTGTCTATTGTTAATGGTATATTTAATTTTTTCATAGTTATGTAGCCATGGAAAGCCAAAGGTAATCTGCTTAGTCGAGTCCTATCGCTAGTAAGTAGTATTGCCAACACATGTTAGTTTACTTCCTAGCCTGCCTGTTTTTTGAAGGTATTGTTATGATTTAAGTTGTGCAGGCTGGACCCGTACACCAGACTGCCACTAAAGTCCAGTAACGAGGACCTTTGTTACTGGCTGGGTGCAGGCTGCATTATTTTTGTTCTTTCAGCAGTCTGCTTGACCAAGATGGAGCATCGCTTCATGACTTATGCATGTCATAAGCCCCCCTCCTCTGGCTTCCTAACGGCCGTGCGGCTCCAGCCTCTGCGCGTTGTTGTTGTTGTTGCATTTGCTGACGTGATGCATGGATCCCTGGTGGCCTTGCGCAAAAGCAGCCAGCCCAGGTGCAACACTAATATCCTCGCTGTATCCAAACATTTCCTTTCAAAGTAACCAGCACGCGGGGGCCCATAAATTACAGCCAAGATGTCGAGCTTCCAATAAGACCCTACCCTGAGCAATAAACTTTGACATTGGCGTGTGAAAAATGGGCGCCTTTTTTCATTGTCAAGTGTTACAAATTGATGAAATGAGTTCATCGATGTTCCCCGGTCATTATCTCTCCAGTGGCACTTTGTTTTACAGACAGCGGGGGGAAAAAGGGACAGTGCAGATTAGGGGGCCTCGACACAGTTTATCAAACCAAATCTAATATCATCCATAAGAGGCGAATCTGGAAATCAATACTTCATTACTAAATTGTTAGAGAGGATGAAGAGTGATTGTACGAGTTCAGAGATGTGTCTCGGCGGCCGGGGCACGGGAAGTTCAATGTCACCGGGAAAGTGATAAGTAAAGGCACTGATGGGTAGAAACATTTCTGTAATGTGTGTGTGTGAGGGTGTGTGTGTTGGAGGAGGGAGGGTCAGACAGACAATAGACACAGAGTTTGCATTTGATTGGACCTCTGCTCTATTACCGAAACTGTGGGAGAGAGAGAGAGAGAGAGAGAGAGAGAGAGAGAGAGAGAGAGAGAGAGAGAAATCCTTCAGATTTTGGCGTTTCATATCGTTGCAATGGCATCACATTGCTTTCAGCCATGATCTCTTAATATCTCATCATTCAAAACCCAAGTTTTCCGTATATATCCTAAATCTGGCCTGGTCCTGCAGTCTTTATTGCCATGTAACCAGTACCTAGACTGATGTGATGAAGTTCCTAATTATGGAATAGGCATGCACAATCAAGAATTATCAGAATTATTTGTTCAAAGCATGTGATCGGCAATCGCCCCATTAATTATTTTGATTTTTTGCAGAATGCCTAATGATATTATGATGTGCAGTACTGTGCAAAAGGCCGAGACCAGCTTTCATTAGGTTAACGTCCAGACAAAACAACCATTAGGCAAGTTTCCATTTTCAGGATGCATTCCTAAGAATACACACTGTATGCATCACTAGGCAAAAATGAATCACCTTGCATGATTGACGTGGTAGTAACTTCAGGCTGCAGATGCCGTTGCAAGAAGATGATGGGGCTATAAATATCTTCTGGGTGTGTGACGGGATTCATAGATTGAGAAGAGGCGATGCAGTGCATGGGTAAAAAATGGGATGCAAAGCAGATGTTAATGACTGGCTAAAAAGAGTGATTGCATTAGGGGGTGCCAAAAGCCAAAGTGTGAAGGTAGTAACTGAATTTGCAGGTGTATGGAAACATACGGTCATACACATCAAAATATTGTGTTGTTTGTGCTTGTGGAGGTATTACACACCAGTAGATCCGTTACAGTCACAGTTGGCTTATTTTTGTCCAATGATGTTATATAGAAAGTGAAAGATCAAAACCAAAATTTAGCATAAAGCTTCTTTGAGAGAAAATAAAGCTCCATTCGGACCTGAAAACATGCACAGGGGTTTCTGTTCATCCTTCCATCTAAATGTACCGTGTAACCAATCATCAGTGAAGTAACAAAACCATGTGTCTTTTGTCATTGAAATAGTAAATAAGGACAACATGACAAACATAAATATGTAAACATTACATTTCATTCAAACTACCTTTGGACTCCTTGCACTGATCCATTTGTCATGAGACTTTCACACAATGTAAAAGACAACTGGAATTTTCAAAAACAAAACCCTGATCCAACAGTGATGATAGAAGCCAAGACTGTAAATTTAGATTTTTGTGTAATTGATTGTTAGTCAACTGATTTAATTGATTGTGTGTGTTACAGTCAGTGAAACGATGATATCAGTTTTCTTTTTACCATATAAACTAACCCATACACTGAAGTTTCAAGATAACACCTCATGTGGCATTTTTGGAAACTGAGGACAGGCTTACTTCTGGCCAGCAGAAAGATCTTTTCTTTGTGATGAAGCTTTGCTAACATCATAAATACCACTAATTGGAACACCACTGCCTCAACAGTCATAGCTTAAGCCTTTTCACATATTCAAACGACAGACATAAGCAACGGTGAATTTTCTTTAAGGGAAAAACGCCGGCCTCCTTTCCGCACAGATGACAGAGACGAGCGTTTTGTAGCTCTGCCTTTGACGTGGGCAGAGGGAAGGCGGATAGTGTGGGTTTCAGAGGCCCTGTGCTAATGATTTTTTGAGCAGCCCCCCGACTGAGCCCTAAATGTCTTCAATATCCATAAACAACTCTATACTGTCCAATTAGGCAGACAGAGATGTACTGGGCCTGTCAGACAGATCTGCATGGCTAAGCACCTGAGATCCAGCCGATGATGTGTGTGTGTGAGGGTGTGTGTGTGTGTCTGTGTGTGTAAATGTGTGTACGGGTGGGGGTTCAGCAGGCCGACCAGCAAGAACGTGCTCAACGGATGACTTTCATTAGGCTGCGGCATTACGCCTTTACCCACACCCAATTACTGCCACGATTAATTGATTAGCCTACCTTTCTTAGCAAGGCCCCAGTGCTAGCAGGGGCTAGCCACACTTTCCTTATCTCCTTTCGCCCTCTCCTCTCTTTTATTTTTTGTCTTTTTTTGTGTACGCGAGTCTCATTTATACATAAACTCATTCCTCTCGATGCGCCGTGCACCTCCTGTGGGGATTTAAGACATTTGTGCACTTACCAAAAAAATAAAAAATAAAAAGCCCTCATAAGCTAGCAACGGAAAAGGCAGCCATTTGCGAGACGCTAGGCTGAGCATAATTGGGATTTCTGCCCTTGCGTGCCTGCGTTCGCTGCTCTTTCCCTCTCTTTCACCTGCCGACAGTGGTCCGAGGGCGCAGCAGAGCGTGACTTTTTCCCTGAGTGTGTTGGAAGGGAATGAATTATGCCTCTTGGATTCATTATGGCCACTTTATTTTTCCATTGGGCCTTCCTGTCGTGTTCGTCCATGTCCACAAGTGAGATGTGTGAGTGTACGCTAAAGAGCAGACAGCTTACATATTTTACTTTACCGCATTTTTACAGTCACACCGCCTGATCCGTGTTACCGCTTTTCATCTGAAAGTTTAAAAGATTTTGTATATTTCTGATTCGTACTTAGAACTGAAGGTGCTAGCATGAGTACACCTAAATCGTCTAAGTAAATCATCTTTAGGTAAAAGTCTTGTAATTGTGAAGAAGTAATAACTCCAGTACATTTAAAAGTGGCCTATACTGCAAATAATGAACAGGTACAATTATATTATGGCTAGTTAGCAATTTCTTGTATTGGTGATTTTAGAAATCCAAATTTTCTCACTATGTTAGTAGACAGTTTGGCTAATTTTAAGAAATATGCTTGAAACAAGTCTAGATGGTATTATACTAGACATAACATAACAGTCAGTGTGACAAACAAGTTTGGGAATGAAAGTCCATATCTACAGAATAGCATCTAATCATTATCAATTTAATCAAGCGCTAAAGCTTGTACGTCCCTAATCCTAAAATCGGGTGAGCATTTGACCAGTTACTGTGAGCTAACATATGGACCATTCTATTTTTTTATCTTTACAGGTTATGATCTATTAAAACTCATATCATTAACTGAGACAGTTGTTCTTTATCAATATATAATTATATACAATATCATAATTAATAAGGTACTTTTTATTAGGAGGTGTCTGTCCTATACCCTAATTGAAAACAACTTTTAGGTTTAAAATAATAATAATAATAATTTTTTTTTAAATTTGAGACATTGGAATTTATCATAAAATAAACATAGTAAATTATAAAACTGTTTAATTTTTATTTAAATGATTTATAAATATTTAAAATATTTTACTAATATTTTAGCCACATGCTGCATTTTAGGGCGAGAAGTGACACACAACTTCTAAAAATCAGTATGTAAGAATGGTCACTACTAAAACACATTTTTATGCATATTAAAAAATTGTGTGTTTTAATGAAATATATGATTCCATGTGTATCATAATATATTATAAGTGTATCATAAGTTTGCTAGTCATGTGCTAGCTAGCGTTTCTAAGTTCTGCTCAAAATTTTAAAACCTAAAACATTTCTAAAACAGTTCCTATCCCGTTTGGTAAGGTCTTGGTAGTGTTATGATTGTTTTGTTAGTGACAAAATAGAATGTTCAATCATTTCTTTTCAGAAAATAACCATACGTAAAGCAGTCATTCAAATCGAAAGGATTTCAGTCTTAAGACTATGTCTGTTAAAAGTGGGTCACTGTTTTTTATTTAGGTGGGTACAATGATCCATAAACAAAAACATGCACAGATTGTAAATATTTCAAGCAAATCTATATCAGTGTTAATTTAGGGATTAAATCTGGGGTCCTCTTATCGAGCCTTATTTGGCTATATTTAATTGGTCAGCTACTGAGTTGGTAGAGATTAGTATGTTCAAATTTGGTGTGATTGTATGACTCTGGTGCTGGTTGACACAACAAGCAGTTTTTTACAGAGTGTGAAAAAAACAAGCTGGCACTGAGAAGGCCAAAAAAACGTGCGGAGGATGTAGTGAAATGCTCTTAACTGCCTGATATATCTGAGCAGGTGGGCAGTGCAAAATGCAGACAGGAACATAGTTAGCTAGCATTAGATTATATCATATTAACTGTCATGATCATGCCGTGTTCAACTGATTTTCTCGAGGGTTCACTGAACTAGCTCGCCAGCTTGGACATCTCATTATAGCATATAAATAAAAACAGGAAATGAAAAAGATGGAAATGACCAGAGTTTGGAAAAAGCTGTTTGCTAAGATAATTTGAACACACTGATTAGCTTGTCTTTCTCAGTAAAGCTGGCTGTTAGGTAGTAAAACTTATGAGTGCACTTAAGCATATGTATTAGCATTTGAAAATAGTCATGAAAATATAACATAAGATGGGTGGACATAATTGGTTGCAAAGCCCATATGTCATTATGTGAAGCTGCAAACCTGGTCAGTTTACCAATCTCATTCTCACTGGGTTGTTCTGTATTTACGCTGTATAGCAGAACGTTTAAAAGACTTTGTGCCGCATTTCAAACCTGTGTTTTAGTTTTTAGTTAATCTGAGAAAAACTTAAAACACTAGCCAGTTTGACCAGTTGTACACACAAAAATTCACAGAAACACAAATATGAAAATATGTATTTCAGTAGTGATTAGTCTTAGTATCATACACTGATTTTCGGACTTGGGGATACATTTGCTTCAATGTGGAACTAACCTTTCTCCATGTGCCTATGTGGGCCAGGGATACAGTCTCACTTACTGCTCTAAAATGCAGGGGTGTGGCTAAATTAAGGCTCAGAGTATAGAATAAATAGTGACAATAGTGTAGGATGAGAATGTGGGATAGTATGTTTTAAGTATGTAGTAAGTTTTTATTTATCTAAAAATTCGACTCAAGATCTAAATTTACATCCTCTAAGGTCTGGATATTTAAAACTGTTGGCTAAGCTAATTTGAATGCAACGACTAACTAGCCCTTCTTTGTTAAGCTAATTGTTGAGTAGTAAAAAGTTAGATAGCAATTCATTTAGTACAGGAAGGCCACGTGAACTACCAACTGTGAACAGAACTGAATGAAATTATATAAAATACATGAATGACTAAAGTGGAACTGAGGAAAAAAACGGATTCCCTTGCTCACCAGTGTATTGAGTTTACATTAGCAATTGAAAATGATCATCAAAATCATGTGGATATAACTTGTTACTACCTACATCTGCAGAGCCCATATGCCGTTTCTATGGATCTGCGAACCTAATTTACCAGTGCCATTCTGATTGGCTTGTTTGCTGTATTTATGTTGTACTACAGTATGTTTGAAAGACTATGTGCCACATTTGAAGCATGTTATTTTGATCACAGGCACTATTGACACTTTGCTGGTTCCCACTATCCCTCAAGCTTTTCTCTCTCATTGGCGCTGCACTTCCAATGGAACTAATTAATAAAAGTGTTTAAATCGCATTTCCCCCCTCCCGTTGTAATTAACAGCAACATCTGTTAAAAGTTTTATTCAGCCTAGGAATAGCATGCCGACGAGAGCACACTGGGATGAATACAGACACACACCAAATGCTGAGCTTTCTTGTTAAGAATATAGTCAACAACTGCTTTCTATGATTAGCTGCTCAACTGTGGGAGAAATATAGCCTACCAAGTATTAAGCTGGAGTATCACTTTAATATAACTACAGTAGTAAAAATGGAAATGGGATACATAAAAGAATAACAATTATGCCATACTTCTCATGGGAACAAACTCACTTGATCACAACTGAAATATGAAAAATATGAAAGTACATGAAAAATGGAGCCAAAACTAGAATATAAAATCCACTAAATTAGACCACAGTACTGCATTTCCAAACACAGGCATAATTTTTAGTTCATTCTGCATTATTTGTAATGCACTTTTTACAACAGACATCCAAACACAAGTACAAGTAGTTATATAACACAGTTTCTTAATTATGCAGCTAAATATTCCTTGTTACCCTTCAATAAAATGCATAAACATTGAGACAGTGGATTATAGAATATTATGGTCCTTATTGGTGACGTAAGTTTACTTTAAGAGGCAACTAATTATGTTCATAATTTTATTGTACTGTTTTAGTATAGATTTTTATGCTTCAATTTACCAAAAGACAAATTCCAAATATCTTACTTATACTGTACATCTGTATGAACCCTTTCTAAAACACTCTTTAAAAGTTCCCGTGTCTTTAAGCCCTCCTCCCGATGAGCCCAGTGTGCTCTGATTGGTCAATGACCCACTTAGTGGTCAATCACCAGAGTGACTTCCTGCTACAGGTTCGGCCCCCACACCACTGTGGCTGTTCTCAAAATGCTGCCGACTGGAGCAGGACATTTCTGAGTGATAAGTTTTTTCTTTTGAGCTCTCTGTGTGTTCTGTGAGAGTGTGCCAAGCTTACTGGTAGGTGGGAAATAAAGAGTGACTTACAAGATGATGTCATCTTGTAAAAGAGAAAAGAGCCAGAATCCCAGTGAGGGGTTTCAGGCAGCTGAGAAAAGTGGTTTCTCCTTCTACTCTCTCTTGGCTTACACATAGTCACACACATGTCCCCCATGAACCAAACTGGGAGGGCCGTTTCCCTATCCTGGGTCATGCTGGGGCAATGTTGCTGCATATTCAACTCCTCAAGCAACAAGCAGTACTATATGCACTGGACAACTAATGGCTTTGTCATCGTCACATGGCCACCTCTAAAACTGCTAAGGTCCATTTGGCACTTTTCAAAACATCCAGGGCCAGAATGCACATCTTGAACCTCAGCTATCCAGGCTAAGTGGCACATCTTCATGCCCTCACCTGTCAGTCTCAGTCATCATTTCCTCAGCATTAGTGTCAGCTCATTGGTCACCATGCGGAGATGGACTGCCAGGTCTTCCAGCTCAAACACTGCAGGTACCACGTTTGGCCAGGCCACTTTGACTGTTGACCCCCTATCCATAAATGCAGTCCATGGAAGCCCTTCAGTATGGACATTCACCCCAGCACGGCCACTGGTTGTTTGCTACCAGTGCTGTGTTTATTTTGGCCAGGACAGCATCTGCAACATGCAGGATGTGGATGTCCCACTCCCTGTGACCTCTCCCAGTGGACAAGCCCTATCCAGATGTCCTGGCTGGCTGTGTTCCCAACACTTGCCACTAGCTGTTTGGCTGCAGTTATGGCCACCCACACTGGCTTGACTTCTCCAGAACTCAGGACTGGTTAAATTTGTGCAAGTGTCACATCTCTCTCTCCTCTCTCACCTAGTATTCAGTCCCGCCTCTAAAATAAAAGTTATTCTATTCATTATTAGTAATTATTTTTCATAAATGTCTTATTATTTTTATTCGTCAGTCAAAAAAATAACTTAATAATTTATTCCCGTTTATGTTATAATATTCTTGCAGTCATCTCCATAAGAAAACACATCCATGAGATCCTCTTCACTTCAGCAATGTTATCATCAAACCAATAGTTGCACCTAGAAGAAAGTGTTGGATTGCAATGCCGTTGGGAGGACGATAAAGGTTACCAGGAATAATAAATGATGATAAATTTAGACTGATATGGGCAATATTTATTGAGCTACACATACAGAAGTAGTGTCTCTCAGTATGGTGCCAGGTTGCCATGTTTGTTAAGGCAACATGCATAAGTCTCATCATGGAGTTGCAGAGGTACCTAATGGTGTTCTCTGATAATCCGTCCAATGCAGCGTTAATACTCTCACACAGTTCCTGCAGATTTTGCGGTAGGGGTGGAGATGGAGTAACATGAGGCCTTCTGGACAAGACGCGATAATTAACTGTTCATCTTGGAGCTGACCACGGTGCCTCCACACATGGAGCCTGTGGTGCTGGATGACGCATGGAGGCTGTCATTGCTTGCTGAAGGTCCGCAATCGGGACTGGTCAGTCAGGTACAGCGAAGGGGCCCGTCCTTCCTTACATCACATGCACAGCCAAGTGTGTAACTTAAATCATTTGCACGCCTTACAATGTCAAACCTACCCACCAAGTTTTATTCCTGTCAGTTGATTTATTCTGGATGCAAGTATTGTGCAGATATTGTTTTGACGATCAGTGTAATTTTATGTGCTTACATAACACGTTTACAAATAAAGAATATCATATACAGGGGTTGGACAATGAAACTGAAACACTTGGTTTTAGACCACAATCATTTATTAGTATGGTGTAGGGCCTCCTTTAGCGGCCAATACAGCGTCAGTTCGTCTTGGGAATGACATATACTGCGTCCTGCACAGTGGTCAGAGGGATTTTAAGCCATTCTTCTTGCAGGATAGTGGCCAGGTCACTACGTGATGCTGGTGGAGGTTCGTCCTTCTTGGTGGTATGCTGACATTACCCTGGATACCGTGGCTCTTGACGTGCACCAACAATCTGTCCTCTTTTGAACTCTGGTATGTCACCCATAATGCTGTGTGCATTGCAGTATTTTGAGCAGAACTGTGCTCTTACCTGCTAACTGAACCTCCACACTCTGCTCTTACTGGTGCAATGTGCAACTAATGAAGATTGGCCACCAGGCTGGTCCAATTTAGCCATGAAACCTCCCACATTAAAATGACAGGTGTTTCAGTTTCATTGTCCAACCCCTGTAGATATATGTATCAGTTACTGTCATATTTAAGCTCATACAGTGTCTTCTAATAGTTGTAACAAGGTCATTGTTTTTTTTTTCTCTTGCATAATTTGAACATGCCAGCTGCACCTTATACTGGGTCATTTCACTATGAGCACTATGACAATACAAATGATCTAAATGACTTGAAATAAAATCCTATTCCATCCCAATTTGGAACTTTTCTTCCCTGTATGGCTCTATTCTGGAGATTCAAGGTTTTGTTTCGACAGTGACGATACATATGATGTATTGGTATGTCAAAGCTATTCGTCTCATAGACCCCAAGCAGATGTGCGGAAGGGTCATTTATAAGAGGTTGCGGTGCATGCGCTGCCTATTCTGCATCAGTTGTTGAAATGAGACAGGCACTATCTCATGAATCAGGTTGCATACTGCTTATAATCACTTTTGTGTGACAAAAAACTAATTGAACTCAAGCTGTTTTGTGTACACGGGTATGACAAGAGCTAATGGGATAATTTGAAATACAAACGAGTCTTCACTTTCTCTTCATTAATTACCACTAATTATATGAACATGCACACATGCGCGCACGTGCTCTTGTTGAAGCTACAACACTGTATTAGAATCCTGAACATCCTGCCAACGTCCAACCTGTGGCTGTTGCCCTGTATCAGTGCGTCATGTGTAAGCCTTTTCTACAGCACACACACACACACACACACATACATTACTGAACCACTTACATGTTTAGGGACAATTCAGCTGTGTCCCCTAGGATTTTCAATGCCCCCACTCACCACAGAAATCAGGTTATTTGCATGTTGTATGCTTCTTTGCTCAGCGCAACCTCTTTCAGAGACTTTATATTGAAATCCTGCATGTTTCCACTCAATGCACTAAGCAGTGGAAGCACATGTGCTAAAGTTCCATGTTTATTTAACATAAACTCCATTAGTGTCTCCATTAACCATTTTAATGGCTCAGCTGTATGGCATTCTGCTGTATACAGTCTGTATGGACACTCAAGGCAGTCACAAACTGCAACAGTGGTGGACAGTAAGGAAGTAAATGATTAGTTACTGTACTTAAGTCATTTTTCAACTTTTTAACTCCACTACATTTGAAAGTCTATCTTACTTTTTACTCCATTACATTATGCAAAATTTGTAGGTCCTTCAGCTTATGTGCATGTAAAACATGTCAAAATAAAATAAGCTTATTCATGGATTCGTAGCATTCATGGAAATATCCATTTCAGGCCTGGACAACATTTAAGGGTGGAGGAAGGTGGGTTAAGCAGGATGGGGTAAATGCAAACATTGACTGACAATCACACATCAAAGCATTAGAGAACAGATGAAACATATGGTTCCTGATTTCGTGGGTAAACAGACCACAATTTACAAATATGTACACATGCACTTGCGACTGGTGAGTGTCTTTTCTGAATTTATTCAAACCCTTTTTCCTCTTATAGTAAATTTGCTTTCGTTTCTGAACAGAGACCTACAGAGGAAAAACAGCAAAGGGACACTGGTCTGTGAATGCGGGTTTATATTTAACTTGTAAATAAATTGTAAATAAATCATAAACTGAAACTGTACTTGTTCGCAAAAATGTATTTTCTTGTTCTAGCTAATGGAACCTGTTCTCTTTCAGTGTTCTGTGCTATTGATAATTTGAATAGACATCAGTGTCAGACTAATTATTGACTTTCTATTAAAGACTGGGGAACTGAAAGAGACTCTAGAGTTGATTAGGAGTCCTGTTCTAGAAATGATAATAGGACATATGTCTAATATTAGAGCCATAATAAATCATGTTACAGTTACTCTCCATACTTAAGTACATTTGAAGGTTAATTCTTTAACACTTTTACTCATGGGGATGTCTAAAGGGAGGAACTTCTACTTTTACTGGAGGAATATTTAACCTTGGGTATCTCTACCTTTATTGAAGTATATGGTTTGTGTACTTTGTGCACCTCTGAACTGCAAAGTATTCACAAGCTGTAATAAAGCTATTATTGAGAAAAGGAAAAAAGGAAGGTAAAGACTGGATATATTTAGTTGCTGGGCTGCGTCCTGTTAAATATATTTTCCTCTTTCTTTATGCCAATAGATCATGGCAGTTTTAACAAGAAATTCATTTTGAATCAATAGTAGTTTTGCACAGTGCTCCATCCCAGTCAATGCTAAAGATATACATACAGACTTACAATAGCTACAACTGCTCAAAAAGAACTCACCTGATCATAATGCATGTACTGGTGCCTTCTCCTTGGTCAAGGCCTGTCAGCAGAAAGACATCTCCATCATCTCCATCTTCAATTTCAGTAACACAACTTCAAACCAAGGCCACAAGGTCAGGAGTCCGTGGGGATTCTCCTCTGAATATGCTGTTTAGTCACTGTTCTGCATCTGGTAAACCTCAAAGCTGTGACACCTGACCAACTTCAAGCTTCTGCCTCTATCTCAAGCCTTTTATTTGAAGAGGTCAACCCACCAGCAGCATGTTAGGGCAGTCCAACACACTAGAGTCATGAAAATGTAGGATGTTTTTTGGCTGCACAACACAAGCCCATGCAACTCCATCTGAAGTCACAGGGAACTGCTGTAATTTCTAGCGCCTGCAGGAATGTGAATCAATAAATCAATGGAATATGTGCTTATTGTCTGATTAGGTTTAGGGTGCCCTAGCCGGAATTGCAGCGGATCTGGAAGAAAACACAGAAAACTCCATCTGCAGTGCGTCCATCACTACGAGCGACTGCATCACCTCGAGTCTGCATTTTTAATTGTTGTTTTTTTCCAGCGGGCCGTCCTCAGGGAGAAAGCGCGGGAGCTCTGAAAGGTTACTGCTCCCTGATGCAACGGGTTTCACATAATGTCGTGTCTTTCTCAGTTAGCATTTTCACCATGGTTAATAATGTAGTCGCCCGGCATCAGCCAGTCATGGCGACGGCACGTTGATGTGGAAGAAGAAATGTGATCCCTCCTCTCCAAAAAAAAAAAAAAACAATTACTGCTGAAGAAGATCTTTTTTTCTCTCTCAAATGGTTGTTTTTCTGCCTCCATTTGAAGATTCATCAGTAATCAAGGGTTAATTTCACACCCCAGTGAATCGCCTGCCTTAATCTCTATTGGGAGTAATTAAATCTGTCCAATAAAGTGAGCTCTTTTTGTCTTTGTGCTCGGCCCCCTTTCTCTTTTTTATTGTTTTACATCCTTCACATCTCATCTCCTGAAGTACTGCCATCCCGCCTCCCCTGACAGGCGGAGTCTATCCTTAAAATTAAAACATTCCTGACCTATGTGAGATGACAAGACGCAAAGAGAGGGGGAGAGAGAGAGAGAGAGAGAGACAGAGAGAGACAGAGAAAGAGGAGAGAGAAAAAGAAAGAAAGGGGACAAGTGGCGAAGGAGAGACAAAGGAAGGGTAAGAAAGTGAGAAAAGGGGAAGAGATGGAGTATAGCTAAAGAGATAAAAAAAGAACGATGAGATAAAAAAACAGGAGAGAGAGAAAAGAGTGAGTGTAAAGGAGAGAGAAAATGAGAGAAAGGAAAGGAAAAATGAATAGCGAAGTGTTGAGACAGAAAAAGAGGTCAGGAAGAAAGTGAGATAGAGAGAGGGGGAAGAGGAAAAAGAGTGCAAAAAAGGCCAAGGGACAAAATTAAGAAAGAAAGAAAGAAAAAAAAAAGGAAGAAAGAAAGAGAAAGAGGGAAGAGTTAGGGAGAAAACAGAAAGTGAGAGGGAGAAAGAAAGACAAGGGAATGAGATGGGGAGGGAGGGAGAAAGAGGAGAGATATGGGGAGAGAAATTGAGAGACTGTGGAGAGAGTTAGGGAGAGAAAATAAGAGAAAAAGAGGGAGAGTTAAGGAGAAAGAAAAAAAGAAAGGTAGAGACAGAGAGGGGGAGAGATCAAGGAGGGAGAGAGAAAGATGAGAAATATGAGGAGAGATATGAAGAGAGAAAAAGACAGTGGGAAGAGAGGGAGAGGGAAAAGAAGAAGAGAGAAAAACAGGGAGAGTTAGAGTGAGAGAAAGAAAGAGAGGGGGAGAGATAGGGAAGGGAGAGAGAAACAGAGAGAGGAAAGATATGGAGAAAGAAGGAAAGAGTGGGACAAATTAGGGAGTAAAGAGAGAGAAAGAGAGAGAGAGAGAGAGAGAGAGAGAGAGAGAGAGAGAGAGAGAGAGAGAGAGAGAGAGAGAGAGAGAGAGAGAGAGAGAGAGAGAGATAAAGGGTTAAACGAGGAAAGAGAATCCACATAAAGCCCGGCAGGAGCGCAAAGAAAAGCTGACACATTCGTTTTTTCCCCTGTCTTCTCGTTCTCGTTCTCTCTCTTTTTGTTTTTTTTCTTCCTTCCTATTTGGTGCGAATGAAATCGGAGGATTTGACCCTGTCAATCAGGCCCAGTGACAAGTTTAATCACGGAGCGCCCTCCACAAAATCATGGCTAAATAGGAATGCAAATAATAGAGCGCCAGGGCCTCTTATAAATGCTAATCAAGAGGACTAATCAACTGACAGGTCCACAGATCCTGCTCTCTCGAGGAGTCACTCAAACTTTTTTCTCCCGTTTCTCTCTTTCTCTCCCTCCTCCTTTCTTTCCTTCTGCTCTCCCTAATTTCCAGCATATCTAAATTCGAGCAGTGCATTGAGTTTACTTGGCTCAAATGTGTACATCATTTCCACATGAATAAAATATATTACGTATACACTAAAATGCTGTGTTGATGTGATTTATTGCGGCTGTCCTCTCAGAACCTTCATTTACGTTAAACCATTTAAAAACGGCAGCTGCCCCTCACACTGTGTAAACATATATCATAGTAATACAAATGGATCAAAGTGACGTGTAATAAAGCCTCATGTTACACCAGCGTGCATTCAAATTATGAACATTTTCCTTCTGCTAAAGTTACCGTTTCAGAGATATAAGGTTTTGTTATGACAGCGCGGATGTTTTATTCACATGCAAATTATGTACGCTTTTGAATCAAGCACATTCAGTTCATCACAGTGTATCAGATTCAAAAGGGCCATTCCAAGTGCCACTGTTCATTGCACTGAAGCCTTTGCAAAGAGTTTGATCTATTTACATTCACGTACGTCCATTACGATGGCCTTTGATGGACGAGCCTGTTTATTTTTGATGTTGGCGTTTGTTATTTATATTTTTCCCCCCCAACTTTGAATCTCCTTTCCTGCTGAAGAAGAAAGGATATCTGATGGAGTTCCCCCCTTTTCCTCGTCTTGGAGATAGAGTGGCGGCCTATTTCAGAACCATGTAAATGAATCCATGCCAATCCGCCGCTCTCTGATCCGCCTCAAAAGTGGAGGGCTTGGTAAAGACTTTGAAATGTTGATTTAGGCCCCGGTTTGAGGATGGCGAGTCCCCCCCCCCCCAACACCACCACCCCCTGACTACACCTTAAAAATACAATTGATCTAAGTTTTATGTGTGCTTCAAAGTTGGCCAGGTTGCCTCTCTCTTCCCCTTCCACAATTGTCTGAGATGTCAAAGCTAAACGTGAAGTTCCGCGCTGCCACGCCTGCGTCAAAGAGCCAGGCCTGATTGTTTGAAGTCCATAGCACCTTGCAAGAGACTGCAGCCACTGAGCGGTTCCGATTCGGGAAATGGTAGCTCACTTTTTTGATATAGAAGTGTATACACCGTGTGGCCAAAAGTATGTGGACGCGCCTCATATTTATAAAGTTGTTTTATCCACACCTATTATTAACAGATGCATAGCCATGCAATCTCTATAGACAAGCTCTGGCAGTGGAATTGGTCATACTAAAGTGACTAGTGACTTTAAACACAGCATCTTTACCAGCACAGTTTGTGCATTTATTGTCCTGCTAGATCTGCACCAGACAGCTGTAAGTGCTGTTAATTTTAAAATGGAATTGTCTAGGAGAAACAGCAACGCAGATGTTACTGATTGGCAAGAAGGAGTGGATACATTTGGGCGTGGCAAAAGACCATAGTGTGAAGGAAGTAGCCGAATCTGCAGGTTTATGGAAGCGTACATCAGTCATACAGGTCTACCAGCAAAATCCCAGTCTACAAGAAACTCTCCTCAGAACTGTGGCAGCAAAGCCATCCACCAAAGTGCTGGCTTGGCACTTTTCATATCCTTTCCAAGGAATTGAACTGTTAATGGGCATGATTGAGGTTCATTGTAAACGAGGCTGAAGCCGGCTTCCTACTAGCCAGCTTCTTAATCGAGTGTTCCATTCTATTATAAATGCTACAACTGCGAGAATCAGCTCAATGTGAAATAGAATAGAAAATTCGCCCAAGAGGCTAGCAAATAACAAGCCACCTACAGTGCTCTGTACGATCTTGGGCAACTTTCATTCAGAGCTGTTTCATTTACTCTTGGGTTTCACTCTGGACCGTTTCTCAAACCTTGGACCTTGTTTAGCAGCTTTGCTTAGCTTTTAACCCTGAAGAGACTGAACCCAACAGCAACCTGTAGGTAGTGGCTGTGTGATGTGTGTGCTTGAAGTTAGATCACTTTAAACTGAAAGGTTCATAGTAAGTAATGACTTTAACTTACTTTGTGTTGATATTAAGATCAAAATAACTACTATAAGTAATTTCTATAGCTACTAATAAACTCCAAGTAAATAATCAGACTATTATAGAGCTCGTCAGATTATTCATTAGATCAGCAGAAAAGAGAAACTGCTCGTTTTATTTTAGGGGTAACTCACAGGGGTGTAAATGGGCAGGTAAAAACCAGGTCAAATCTGGGAATTTTTTATTTCAACTAATGTCACTGAACTTTTATGTAGGACATCAGAGAACAATTTAGAATTCTGAATAAATACATTTTGTGGCACCTTTAAAATATTGATACTCTGTTTGGCAGGCCAGTTTCGACTGATGTTAATAGTCTGTTGAGGAATTTTGGCATCATCAGTATCATATTTGTGTTTGTAAGAGGAGCTATTTTGGTAGCACTTTACTTAAACCTTCCTACATGACACTGACATAATTAAAAAACACATCATGGTGAAATATCATATCCACATATACATGTTATATACATAACATGACAGCTATGTCACAACCTAATATTTGCTTAGTGTACAAGAGTTATTTATTACTAGGGTTATCTATTATAAGAGTTAGAGTTATCATCACATCAACCACGAAATCTGTTATGACAACAGTAATGCTAATATGGCATGATTATAATAATAGTTGTATTTCAGATTATGCCAGAGTTAGCATTCACCTTGTACTGTGATTGGCTAAGAAGTAGGGTTGGGCAATATGACAATATGCATTATTATTATTATGTCACAAAAGAAAAAAATGCTAAATTAATTAACTTTAATGAATTTAGTGCAAGTTTAGTGTCCTTATATGGATGGATGTATATGCTATGAAACTCTTTTGTTTGATAAAAGGGAGGAAAAATAATTTCTTTCCACAAAACATAATATGTCGGAAGTGTAAATTAGACTAGACTGTAAATACAAAATATAAATGTAATTGTTTTTGTAATTATCTAATCAGTTATGTTAGTAGGTAATTCTAAAAAGTAATAAAAGTATAGCAAAACATCTCTAATAACTCTAGGCTTCTAGAAGCTAAACAATGTGGCCTGAATTTAGACACTGTAAAATAATACTTCTAGACATGTCCTGAATATCATGCAAAACATAATTAAACCGTGCCCAGAGGAGCACTTATACATTCAGACGACACTGGTAACTGAAAGCTTTTAATAAAAACACTTACTATAAATATTATATACTGTGCGGATTTAGGACATGGATTTATGTTAATGCCCATATCTTGGATTACGAACAAGAAGACTTCTTCTTCAGTGCGTCTGCTTTTCACCATCAATAATTTATCTTCAAGAAAGCCTTTTTGTTCAAAGGGAAGAACAGTATTTTACCATAATCATAAGTGATTCCCATCTGGTTTAGTTTGTCAGTCAGAGTTACGGAGAATACAGGAATGTAAACACAGTCTCACATCTCGAAAACTATCTGTGGCAAACTCTATTTTTCTCCTCAAAACGATGGTTTACGAGCTAATCCTCTTGGGGCCATCTGAGTGCTCGCAGTGTTCCCCATCTTGAGAAATCCACATAACTTAGTCTGGCAATGCCAAAGGGAAAAACAAAGACTCGCTGTAAGAGCGAGTACAAGAAGCTGTCATGTGCTCCATGTAAATCTAGCAGCGGTCTCCAAGTCTAAAAATCGATCTCTACATTTACAGTGCGTCATTCAGCGGTTTTCCCTGGCATGCCTCGCCTTCACTTGTAAACACAGAGTATGCATGATGCCGAAAAACCCAAAGGCAAGGAGTTGTGATGACTAGTAACAGTCAACCTCTTGCATGGAAAGAGAGATACATGTGTGTGCATTCAATGTCATAACAAGACTTTGTAAAAAATGGTGACTTCGTAGAAATAACCTTACGAATAACTTTTATATCAGTAAATGCAGAACTGAAGAAAATTATAGCGTAAATTGGATAGTGTATATAATAGTGTAGATTGGAGTATTTGAGGGGATTTCCAATGAACACGTGAATATAAATATTTGGTAGAACTTGTTAAGTATATGTTAATTATTGACTAACGCAATGAATCGATGCATTGAAGTAATTTACGACTTAACATTAATACATTAACAATAGTTAACTGATGTTAAGTAAACAGATAACTGCTATAAGTTTACTTAAGGTCTGTTCGCCTTTGTGACCATTGCTAATGTGTTTCTTCATGTTAACTGATGGATTACTTTGTTATAGTTATAATTTTTTAAGTTTTACTATTTTTTTTTAATGTTAAAAATCTGCACTTCACATCAGACCACTATGAATTACTTTTTAGGATTAGCTCATTAAAAACTCAATGTTAAACTATGTTTCTGAAAGCGAATAGTAGCCAGTGAACATGATAGTAGCATACTACAAACCTAATTTAAAACAGTTGGGACTGTAGAAGAAATGCAAATAGAAAAAAACAGAACAGTGTTATAACAGTGTTATATCCAGTACTACCTGTTTAACACTGAACACAGTTTACAGCACTGTGTTGCTGCTATCAGAAAAAAAACTAAGAATCTCCAAAAGGACAGCAGGAGAAGTTTCAAATTTCCTTTTGTCCATTCAACAATAATTTAATGCAAAATATAAAGGACAAAAGCTTCTTTCAAACTGTAGGTTTTGTTCCAACAATAGCAACACATAGACTTCTAGATGCCGTCTTTTTCAAGAACGTCCATGCTTATTTCAACTAGCTACCCTTGTTACAGCAGCATGGCTGCCTAATTAGTAAGCACGGGTGCCGGACTGGTCTGCAGTCCAGATCTGTCTCACACTGAAAATATGTGTCTTATTAAGCTCAAAATTTTACATTGAAGGCTGTGCACAGCTGCACAACTGAAGACCTTAATACCACAAGAACAATTATTAGGAGATGCTGAAAGGAAATAATGTACAACAGTGGTAAAGATGCTCCCATCCCAGAACATGTTCCAAGTAAAGTGAAATAAAATAAAAAACGGAATATTGTGTTTTTGTACTATTTTAATGCATAATAAACACAAAAATACACAAAAACATAATTGAGTTGTAATTAGTTGTAATTAGCACCAGCAATTACTTTGTATTATCAAAGTTTAGAAAATCAAAAGAGTAGAAGATCCATTCAAGGATCAGATTCTTACTTTAGCTACTATGATTTTACAGATCTGGAACAGAAGCTAGATCAGCACTCCTACACATTTGTGAACACAGGTCACTGGTCAATCTGTTCATTTATAATTAGTAACAGAAAAATAAGCCTGCAGTTTGAAGGAAAGGCATAAAGCCTCTGGTTTTTGACTTTCCCTGTGTAATTTACTCTCGGTCCCACTTAAACTCTTTTGGTTATTTGAGGTTACTAATGAGGGGAGAATACGACCCTTGATGAGGACCGGCCAGGTCTTTTCGGTTCTCCACAGCTCTCTATATCTGACGCGATGTACACTGTTGACCGATAGTTAATAAGCAGCCTTTCTTTACTATCCCCTGAAGGGTAAGAAGAGTAGCAGACCTCCCGCACAGCCAGCCGTCTCCCCAGGCGTCAACACAGCACGGCCGGTGTCCAGCCGGAGTGCCTCCAAAGGCCGGCCTGCCGCCGCTAATGATGCCCTGACTTTTGCACTTCGCGGGGTGTGTTTGATCAGGTAGCAGCCATGTACCACACCACGGTGATCTCCATAGATACTGCCCCAGAGCACAACGTGGATGCAGAGGTTCAGAAGAGCCTGGCATCAGATCAATCCATTCTCCCCTGTCTGCCAGTCAGTTAGGCTCTGGAGCAAGGTCATGGAGGACCGAGTCTGAATTTGAGCTTTTCATTTTTTCCTGAAGGGATTTTTTTTCTTTTCTTTTTAAGGAATAGATAAAGTGACACATGACAGAACATTGGAGGTATTGGAGTTCTTACTTATAACTAGGTCAAGCATATGCAGTCCTTGTTTTAAGTTAGATTCATTCATAAATGACATACACATTGTTGTATAGAAATGATTGTGAATCATGAGCATTTATAGAAATAATTTTATAATAAATTTATTTAGGTAAGTGCATAAAGAGTTTAAATGGGAATTCCATAGATTTTTCCAAATCTCTGTGTAATGTAATAGTCAAAATGTAAAGTTTTGTATTTATTAGAGGTTTGATATAAAAGGCTCTACTCTAAAGAACCAGACGCCTGTACAGTTTAATGCAAGCATTCTAAAAAAAAGGGTGGGATTCACACTTTTATTAAATGGTGGAATCTAGACAAATTTGACAAATGGGTCATCAATGTAAGGTCAGAACCCTTTTTTAAATAACTGTCAAAAATCTGCAGCTTTTAATAAAACATAAAATAGTTGGAAAACATCTGGTTCCTGTGGATGCTCTAGACTTTATAAACAAATGATGGACCACCTAACATTCAACCAACCAGTAAGAAGCACCACCTTGCCTATGAATCATGTCTGCAGGCCTTTGCCTTGACCTAGCGTGATATTGTGATTTCTATTGGTGATTATTTCTAGGAGACGTAATAACACCAGAATTCCACAGTCTTAAACAGTGGACAGTGACAAACAACGCTACACAACAACCATAGAAACAGAAATTGGGCAGTTTGACTAAATTAGACCAACCACAAAAGTGAATATCAAAGTGGCTTTGAAGAGATGTAAGTGAAGAACAGAAAGACTAACATAATTAGCGATAGGTAAACTCTAGCTAGTCAACAAAGCAGCTGACTGTTGGCTAGAAAAAGTTGCTGATCATGCATTATATTAACTAGCTTAGGCTTTCGTTTAGAAACATTCGTTTTTATAGTTTATCTACTTTTGCTATTTTTTTGGTGCAAGTCATCATGTAAACCTGTGGTGAGGCTTCTTGCATGCATTTAATGTTACCCATCTAGACGTCACAGAAGTGCCAGGCGAAGACTGGCAGATAAATGAAGGCTACTATGGGGAAAGTCCAGGATGGCAGGGCTGTCTGCTGTATTTATAGCAGCTCTGATAACGTTGCGGGGAAAATTGACAGACTAGCTAATGATGTGTTGCCGAGTGGCATGGTTGCAGACAAGGGGACCTCTTCAAGCAGGAGGGCACCATCGGCTGACACCGGGGATAATAGCTCTGCACAGGGCCCATTGTGCGCGCCCCCCACTCATGGCATTTGGAACTGAGCGCCTCCTATCCCCCTGGACAAACGATCCGTGCTCTGCCAGGGAATGTCAGACTTTGCGCCTTTCAATCAGCTCGGCTGAAGGATCCTGGCTGGGGCTGCTCTCTTAACCCTCGAATTCATTAATAATTAGCTTAATTGTGTGAGGCAGGGGGTGGCTAAATCCTCAACACCATCTGAATACCTGATTAGAGAAGATATTTTTGAAGATACTATATCTATCTATCTATCTATCTATCTATCTATCTATCTATCTATCTATCTATCTATCTATCTATCTATCTATCACACATTTATCTACCCATTTTCATATCTATCCATCCATCCATGTCTCTTTACCTATTAATCTATCTATACATCCATCAGTCTCTCCATCCATCAGTTCATTCATTCATCCATTCATCATCCAGTCCATTATCTGTTGAGCAACCTGTTTCTCCATCAATCCATATCCTGTATCCATCCATCTATGAATCCATCTATGAATCCATCTATGCATCCATCCATCCATCCATCCATCCATCCATCCATCCATCCATCCATCCATCCATCCATCCATTCATCTCTCCACGTATTCAGTGTCTTGGTCAACATATACCCAACATATACTTGGTCAGCATATCTATGTATACTTCTATTAATGCATTTATCACCCTTTCTATCTACTGTCATCTCTCTCCATCTACCTATTCTCACTTTCAATCTGACGGTCTATCCATTTATCTCTCAATCATTCTTCCATCCATCCCTTTATGGTGGTAAACTCTCTGGGCATCGCCAGTAGAGTCTATCATTAGGTCCGTGTGTTCTAGCATTGCTCCAGTCTCATTGGATTCCTCAGAAAGACGTTTGGCTGGCATGATTTATCTATGCCACTTACTTGTTTTCATTTTGCCGGAGGGCTGCTGCCAGCATCAGGGGTCTGCGTTTGCAGTGTGACAGCTCCATCTCAAGGGGTCTGCCTCCCCATGCAAAAACAGTGCATCAAAACAAATAAAGCCCCAGCCACTTAAGAGACAGAGCAGCCATCAACACACACCCCCCACCACCCCACCCTTCTTTTCACAACACGTCAGACACACGATGCAAGATTACGCATGGCAATCCACCTCAGTCACTCACTCTCAACTTCTACTGCTCTGCTGTAGCCTTTTGCCAGGCTGCCTTGCAATTCAGCACAATTCGTCGGACTCAATGAGGACGGAAATTGGTGATTTTGCAACGTAGCGAGTTTCTGGTGATGAAAACCTGCATGCCAAAATGACGTTCTTTCACGCATAGGGATTCCAAGTCTTTGCTTTCTCTGCCTCTCCCAGGCCCTACAAAGGCTTTGAACAATTCCCGTCTGCTGCCACCTTTGCTTCCTCACCCACCTCCCCTGTTACCCAACCGATCCCTTCCCCAAATCCTGCCTACAACAGGACGCTCTTGTACATTAAATAAGAACTGTCACCCTGGGCAACGTGCGGCGATGAAGCATTTATTCTGCCTCACATTTCCTGGCACTTGGAATTATTTCCTTCATGCCTGATAACCAAATTACAATATGGCAGGTCTCCCTGGAGCCACTGGATCGTTAGTGCCAGCTCACAACATACTTTCAACTGCTGTGGCATTTCATGTACAGGTGCCAATCAAAAGGCAGCAGAAGGGAGAAATGTAAATGGGATTGGGGGGAGGGGGCAATGGTGTTCAATTATGCCTATGTGTGTGTGTGTATGGGTGTATAATCCCCCGTCTCCATTGATGACAGACAGCTGCAGTTTTGACGCAACTCCCCAGCCTCGCTCTGGTGCTAACCCACATACCAAACGTGGCAGTAAGCAGAAAGGCAGGTGAAGGGAATTAGACGCAAAGCTAAAGCTTGCGCTTTACGCGTTTTATGCTCCATTGTGTGCAGGTGTCAGCTCTCTTGACAGTAGTAAAGGTGATATTTGTTGGTGAAATGTAAAAGTATGTAAACGGTAGGTGGGTGGCTGAGATGCTGCTGTTGTGAAATAGAGACAGAAAGAGAGCCAGAGAGAGAGAGAGAGAGAGAGAGATTGTGCATGTTGGCATAAAATGACTAAAATCACTTAATTTTTCAGCCCCAATAAAAGTCTGATGTAGTTTGTAAACATTGTAAAACTTTTAAAACATACCATCCATACAGTCCATATATGAATACTAAGCAGTAAATATGTTTTTTATTTTTTTAGTGTCTTGGTTTTTTGACATTATGAAAACAAATGAAGTTACATATGTCCGCCTATCTGGCCTACAGCAGTTTAGAACCGTCTATTCATGAAGATATTAGGAGTGTTTCAACCTGTTCAGCTTTTAAAATTAGATATAATCAAGACAGCCAATCAAAATAGAGATCATTTACATATATCACTTTTAAACAGCCAGAAACAAGAAGGGATAAAGAGAAGAAGGAAAATGACGAAACACATAAAAGCACAACAATATGCTAGACATAATAAAATAATAATAAAATGCAAGAACAATGTTTGTATATGAACCTGGATTGTCATAATATGATTGACACTGCAGTCTATGCTTTACTGGTCACTACATTAGAAACATCAACCTTAATGACCAGCTTCAACTGTTCTACTGTATAGTCCTTCATCACTAACCAATTTCTTACCATACAGCTGCTTTCAACCTGGATATGGTGGGCCACTTCAAACCTAGCAATGATGCTGACATCGGCACAAGACTTCTGAGTCTTATACACTCATCATCAAAAGAACAGTTGCCCACAGAAGGAAGTGTGGGATTGCAGTGCTATTCAGAAGGAAGATAAAGGTTACCAGTGTGAATGATGATGAATTTAGACTGATATGGGCAATATTTATTGAGCTACACATACAGAAGTAGTGTCTCTCAGTATGGAGTTGGGCCACCATGTGTGCTAACACAACATGCCAGACGTCTCAGCACGGAGTTGTAGAGGTTTCTAATGGTGTTCTGTGATTTTGTGGTAGGGGTGGAAGTGGAGTGACATCATGCCTCCTGGACCTGTGTCTCGGCACTGACCACTGTGCCTCCACACACGGATTCGTTGGTGTTCTACGCCAAGACAAAAGCGGGATTCGTCACCCGCACGATTTACATTTGTGATTTACAGCGACGTTGATGTGGTGTCAAGGGTGTCAAGATGCAGCCCTGCATCTTAAAGCTGTCTGCCAATAGTGCAGGTACTAACAGGATGACTTATGAAGGTAATCATTGCTCTCTGAATGTCCGCAGTAGTGGCTGTTGGGTCTGTCATGCATAGCGATAAGGCATGTCCTTGCTTACATCACATGTGCGTCCGAGCATGAAACTTGAATGATTTGCATGTCTCATGATGTCAAATCTATCCACCAAGTTCCATTCCTGTAAGTTGATTCCTTCTGGGTGCAACTATTTGTGCAACTATTCTTTGGATGATGAGTGCATATCAGCACTGCACACACTACTGTGTCATACTACTCAGTTGGACTACCAATGTTGAGAGTGGTCCACTATCACAATGCCTGATCACCAAGTGGTTATGTGGTTTAGAACGTGCCAATGACGACTTACGATTGTTGGAATTCTGAGGGTGCAATATCCATTTTTTCTGGCAATATGTTATGCCATCATAAGTGGCCAGTGAAAGGAACTATGGGTGTTTTTAAAGATGCCACTGGTTATATTTCACTAAGGGAACCCTCCACTCCACTCTTTTTATTTGTTCATTCAAGTATTTGTACGTGTCTGTGAGAATTTGGAGTCTGGTTTGCAGTCAACGTTACAGTTAATCTTAAAGGTTTTCAGTGGGGTTGGACAGGCCAGGACCCTGTGCAGACTCACCACATCTTTATGGGCCTTGCTTTGTGCACAGGGATCCAGTCATGCTGGAACAGTAAAGAACCTTACCCAGCCTGTAACCACAAAGTTGAAAGCACATAATTGTCTAAAATGTCAGGGTGAGCATTAACATCACCCTGAACCAAAAACCAAGGGCCCCTGAAAATCAGCCCCAGACCATTATCGCTTCTCCATCAAACTTTGCATAGGCTTGTTTCCAGCTGTATGGAAAGACATTTTATAAATCTTCCAACACACGGCACTTTGGAACGTTGAAGAGAGTGATGTAACTGAGAATAAGAAACTTGACATGCTATGCACTTAATGACTTGTTGGCCCTTCTCTGTGGGTTTGTATGATCTGCTGCTTCATGGCTTGAATTCCTCCATTTCACAACAATAGCACTTACAGTTGACTAGGGCAGATCTAGCAATCTAGTGGCTTGTGGCAAAGTTGAAATTCTATGACAGTGCCATGTAAAGGATCACTGAGCTCTTCAGTGCAACCCTTTAGCTGCCAATGTTTGTGTATGGAGGTTGAATTGCTACATGCCTAATTTTATATTGTTAGCAAAGGTGTGACTCAGCATCCGAACTTAAGAACTAGGAGGGGAGGTGTCTGCATACTTTTGACCAAATAGTGTATCTTGAATGCAGGTAAATCCTGAACATATGTTTGATCATGTGGCATGCCAGACAAGTTGTCTGCAAGTGGTGAAACATTTTAATTCATTTTAACATGCTAATATTATGTGAAGATAAACTGTTTTATCATTGTGAAGTCTAGATTCACATTAGACAATCTGTGGCCCTGGCTGGAGTTAACTTAGACAGTGATCAACCTCCCCACAAACGTAGCAGTGCTTCTTGCCAGTGACACACTGAATATTCAGAGGCAGTGAGATTTATGTTCAGAGGGTCCTCTGGGTCATCGTTCTCCTCCTGAAATTCCAACAATCATTCATTTGCCTACCACCAAGCTAGTCACTAGCCCAGACACTAACGGTAAAGCATCTGCTTACCGACACTAGAGCAAGTCAGATTAAATGGCTGGGAAAATATGCCATTTCAGCTGGATGAAGAAAAGTGAACCTACATGTGAGGGGTTAATAGCACAGTAAAACATCAGTAACGCACTCTTCAGGCTGCTTGACTTTATTCCTTTAATTGTTTTTCCTCCTCTCCCCTTTGATTCGGCCCGCGCTCGCAATTGCGTCGCTCTTTCTTCCTCCTCCCTCCTCTTTTCTCTTCTCTCCTCTCTTCCTCTCCTGTCTCGGGGCCTGCCGCTTTTGTTGCATTCCAAGAGGTTGATAAATCAATCCATCAAAAAATTCTTCGCGGTGAAACTCAATCAAGAAAGGTCATGTCGGCGGGAAAAGAACAGATTAAATTAGCATTGAATTAGACATGGAAAGTGAGCTCTGTCAAAACCATCACAGTGCTCAGCACAATTAGAATATGTTAATTATGCATTTCATTAAGGGCCCAGGCGCTCTTTTGAATGTGAGATGAAATGTCACTGGTGTAGGCAGCCGAAAAATGGAAGATTGCCAGGCACAACTTTCTTTGTGCAACGTGTGACACCTTCATTAACATCAGGGATTGCAGCTCTGATTAGACTTTTTGTATTAGTGGAAGCCTTTAGGCCTTCAAAATGCTGCCCCCCACCCCCTCCCCATGTCTTGATCTGCCAGCTGAAAGCCTTTGCCTCTTTGAAGCTGATATTGTCTTTGGCTCCAGCTCTGTTGGGAATCCACTGTCCTGGTGCCTGATATATTTATTATTATCAGTAACTGATACAGAACTGATGGACTCCAGTTAATATTGTATTGCAGACAATTTTGTCTAGAGGGTCAAAGCTTCAAATTAGGGTTGGGCAGTATAACAGTGATATAGTATCCTGTGGTAACCTATTTGAAAATTAAGAAAATTAGTTGAACTGAAAAATAATAAAAAAAACTAATTCAGTAATTAATATATTAAAATAAACAATCATCAATTACCTTGCTTAGCTGGGCACTCAGTCCTGGTACTGCAGATTTACCTGCAGAGTGTAGGTCTAACCCTAGTCTATCACATCTGATCTGGGATAATAGATCCAGGCCGGGTTTGAGAAAACAGCCTGTAAGACATTTTAACAATTATCTGTTTTTTTTAAATGCACCAAAAATAATCAACTTCTATGGAGGATGTGACAAGGCAGTCTTTACCACCTTTTAAAACGTGTGTATGTTTGCATATGGATGGTAGGGAAAATTTTTGGGAGCATAGGCTGTCCCCATCAATAGTTTGATAGGCTGGTACATGGGGTCAGAGTTGTGATTGCATCATTTGGAGCATGCACTCTCGCACAACTTACAATATCTAGTTTAAAGCTAGCTTAAGATAATGCCAATAAGCTTCAGTACGACTAATTTTACACATGCTAGCATTTGATTGGCTGATGACCTGGGGTTGGCAGAGGTGTGCAGGTGGTGGCGGAATGAGGGGGCTAATGGTTGGGTTGTTGTGTCCCTACCAATGTTGTGACCAAACCTATGCCCTTAAAAAAAAAAAAAAAACAGTGGTCAATATGTAATTAATATATTCTATGCTCTCATTTAAAAAAGTAAAGAAGGGTTAATTCTAGTTTAATGTGTTTGACATGGTAACACTATAAGTTGATAAAAATATAAAATATAAAAAATATAAGTGATAAAATTGGTAAGTAACTTTATAAACCATGTCAGAAAATCATAACTAGACTAGCTGCTATGGTGAATGAAGCTTATGTTAAACTGTGGGACACTCAAAAAAAGACAATAAACAATAAAAGATTTATATTTCTTATTTTTTACTTCACAAGGTTTGTCACTCATCGCTTTTTAAAAATAAAGTCATTTAAAGAAATAAAAAGAGCCCTTAAACGTCACTAAATGCAGCAGCTTAGGCAGGGATAAGGCAGGGACCTGCTTACTACAAAACATTCAGTGGTTATATAAGTCTATAATTTATATTTAATATTTTGGCAGTAAAAGAGACCCATATAGCCCAATAGCCACACCCCTGTGCTAGCGCCAGTTCTGAAGCCATATGTCATATATGGATGGCTGTTAAAGAGACACAGTTTAACAAGATGATGCAGTGTTTGTAGATTGGATGGTATATACATTCATGTAGCTTGTATGCCTATACAAATCAGATCAAATTCTGTATCCTCACATCCTTTGAGTCCCTGGGTCATCTCATGTCTTGAAAAGCTGCTTGTGGCAATGTTTTGGAGTTACCTGATGCTCACTAGCTTCTGTCTTTTTCCATGTTCTGGAGTTTAATACAGAAGTTTTCTCTAAAATTAGGCAAACAAGTTTTAGAAGGGCTTAGTAGACAGAAGTACTCCCCTCTGTGGGCCAAAACAAGGACCACAGGAGACATCTGCTAATCTGCTTTGCTGTCAGGTCTTTTTTATGACTTTTGGGTGTGTTTACAGGGACAGCTCCAGCCAATTCTACTAGACACATTGGAGATTGCATGGCTGGATTTGTATGTAACTGTTAGTAATGGGTGTAGCTCAAACATGTGAACTCAATAATTATTAAGGGTGTCCACATACTTTTGGTCATATTTAAGATCATGGTATGGCCTGCACTTCTCGCTCCAGAGAGGAGCCTGATGAAAAAATCCTTTCCTGAACAGAGGCAATAATGGCCTTTCTACCAACCACTTAGCCCACTGCATGAAAACAGTCTGAAAGCCGTTTAGTGTTACCTTTATCTTCTAGATACACCAGGTTTCATCTCATCTCAGGTTGATCACATGACATCTTCCTCACTGTGTTAGGGAGCTCTGCAACTCGCCTCCCCGGGAGGGAAGTCAAGTAGAGGAGATCCCTTAGCTCTAGCTTCCAGGTAAAGTACATTCGCTGAAAGTAATAGAGTTATACACCGAGAGGCTGGACATACAGTGCTAACTCTTCTTTTAGAAGCTGGGACATGAATTCACTCACCTTACTGACAGCCCTAACCCATTGCTAGGCTTATTGCTGATATTCTGAAAAGGTCATCCAGAAGTTCACCTGTTCTGGATGCTCAATCCTTAACAGACATCAAACGGACATTTTGCTCGGTAGCAAACAAACCCATGGAAATAAAAGTGGATTCAGTGATATTGACGGCCTGCTGACTCCGCAGCGGTCGAATGACACATTGCTGGTGTAGGACAGAATCAGAAGTAAATATCCCATCATCTGTATTGTCTTTGTTCCTTGTAAGGACATAAGTGAATAGAGACGCAGCGATAAGGGATTTTCCTCAGCCGTGAAGATGGAGAGGCCCTATCCTTCATAATAAAACAGTGCAAAAAGCTCAGAGTCATAACGGAGAATGATAATGAAAAAAGAGAGACTGAAAGGGAGAGAGAGAGCGAGAGAAAGAACACACATGGTCTGCTGCTCCGGATGACTTACACTGCAGCTCAGTCAAACTTTTAAAAACTTCATGTTTAAACACAAATGAAAAAGTAGCTATACAAGCACACTAATCAATTTAAATAGCAGAGATGACTTTATAGAGCGGGAGCGCGGGCTTGGCCATTACGGCTTTCACTGACTTTGCCCAGAGTTGGGATGACTCCGAGTTCAAACCAAAGCAAATAAGTGAGTGTGTTTGTAAGCCCCCTTTTTTCAACACATTTAGAATGATAATCATAATACTGAATGATTGCTCCCTCAGTGGCTAATGTTCTGCATGTACGGCTGCGTGTGTAGCGGAAGCAAAAATAGAAGGAGGCACTGAATGGAAGGAAACAAATGAATGGATGGCTAAATGAAACCAAACCTCGAAATGACTACAAATCAAAAAATACAACAGCTGGCTGTACCATAACTTTACCTAAAACAGGTTATGAACTGTGTTATCAGTATATATCTGTAGCCCTGTACTGACGATGTGAGACCCCAAGCTAGGCAGAGGAAGTCTCTGCATACGTAGCAGTGAACTGCTTATTTTAAATTAAAAGGGTTAGATTAGAATTGGGAGTAAGTTTAGCTAGCTTATACAGAGGGTATTTGAGGTTACTCTACAAAGGACTATCACTTTAAACCCTAATGACATATACAGCTACCTACAGCACTATCATATATCAGTTGCGTCACAAGCTCCTTCCTCAGCGAGCAATCTATACTTCCTGCAGCTTTGGGCAGCGTATTAATACAAATTTTGTATCTGCTAACGCTAATGGTGCTAATGGTATGTAATGATGATGGCCCAATAAGGGTAACTTCGAACAACGTCTCAGATGCCAAGCAATGTATTCATAACCATGTTCATGCGAGGTAGTGTTTACAGGCATTCAGTTTAGAGTGGGATACTAGAACAGAATTAATCATAACCCACCTATATCACACATAAACGACTGCTTCATTCACCCAAGGGGGTGGAATGGATGACATCCGTGAGTCAAACAGGAACTTACCAAATGAATAGCTTTTAGAAGGCTGACCTGTGGTTAGCTGGTAGATATAGTCACAAAGTCATATGACTTTGCTAAACCAGTGGAATGCAAGACATTTCTTTTGACACGGATGTGAGCCAATGGCAGACATAATATTGTAAATAGTTCATCCCAAAAAGGGGACTAATATGCATCTGTCTAGGTATTGCAGTGGGCGGAGCACTGGGAGTTGGAAACCTAAACTCTCTGGCCTAAACCCGGACGTGTATGGCCACCCTAACACTTTAGCTAGCCCATGCTGTTGGCTTGCCTAGCCAAGCCTAGGCTTAGGGCTTGGTCAGCAGGCCTGCAGCTGGATACAAACCTTTCATTAGTCCTACCATCTTTAGAGTTCCCGGAAAACATAGTATTTACATTTCAGTCAAGAAATTCAACGAACTCGGCCTAACACAACTTGAACAAAAAAATAAATAAATAAATAAAGCTAAAATGTTCACTTGAATATCCAGATGTAGAATGCTGTTTTATTGAGTGAAGATTCTCCCTTTAGTGAAATCTCCCACAATCCAATATTTCTATATGAAGTTTCATTTGTAATATATAAACAGAATACGTCTTATTAAACTCCAGATAAGCAGATGACCGATACAGTACCACTGTGCTGCTTTATGTACTACAGTCTGTTTATAAGGGGAGGGTCGCTATCTTCAAATGCTCCCAGATTAGTCTTCCTCATTCCTCTGGCAATAATACCCCCCCACCCCCACCCACACCACAACCCCGCAGGATGTCTTCCTTTGTCGGTATATCAGAAAGATTCATGTTCTGTAATGCTCTCCAAAAATTAAGCCATTCTGCCCACAGCTAAACTATACAGAACCGGCCCCCAGTGTAAGAACGCACAAAGTTGGTGGGACAGATATAAGAACAGAGATCGTACGTTGTGCTGGTGGAGTAAAGCTGCCCTTTTAGAAGTCCTGCCATGGCAAGACAGCCAATTCAGAAGAAGACAAGAGGAAGAAAAAAGCGGAGGTCTGCGTCTGTGCTGGAAATATTCCGTGGCCTGAGGATGAACTTGCTGACCATGTGACGTGTGATTTAAACGCAAAAGGCCACAGATTCTTTACAGTGATGTATCTGTGCTTCAGTCCACTCAGACCCTGTCTTGACATGCAATCTCTCTCTTTAAACTGTGATATAGAGATAGATAACTAAATGTTAGAGGCCTATTGATTTCCCTCTTTTTCTATTGCCAGGTTTTTTTTTGTCCTGATGTTTTTTTATTTAACAGTGAGCTGCTCCACACTGTGCATAATCCCCTCGTTTTAGCCAGAGACCGAGTTTGATAATTTGTTTATTTTTTAAATTTCATGGTAATTTAAATATATCATTTAGATTTATTATTGGATTTATGTTAAACCCTACACTCATTTCTATAGGTAGTTAATATCAGGGCCAAATGAACATTTACTATTACAACAACAAAAACAGCCGTCTAATAATACACTATAATACAATAATAGTGATGACACCGCACATCCATTACCATACTATTGTTGATGATTGTTGATGATGCTATAAATCAGCTGAAATCATTAATTTCATTCGTTATTAATTAATGAATGAATGAATTCGATTACACTGCGTATATATCAGCACATCCGCTTTAAGTTCAGACCGGCTTATCTACTTCAACCTTTACTTTTCTCCTCTAAAATTCTTGAACGTGCCTAGTCTTCCCTGTCTATAATCAACTCTCCCTTCTTTCACTCTCCCCAGAACCAGCTTACAGGACATCAACCATTCCGGCCTTCAACCTGCCCCATTACACGGAAACTGCTCTCATCGCATGTAAACTAATGAGTAGGATTCATGCCAGCTGAAGATCAGCCAAAACTGTCCTCAAGTTTTCTGATCTCCTACTCGACCTGTCTTCAGCCGTCGACACGCTAGAAGGAACCACACAGATCCTACCTGTCGTGTCCTCACCGATCTTGCGAATCACCGGCACTGCATGGAAGATGCCGTATCTGAGTCCTACCTGGAGGACCGCCACTGCAAGCACGTCCTCGTAACATGCGAACGCGAGTCCACGTCTGCTCCACATGTTATGCAGGCCCTGCACCTCCACGGTGCTCCCTCAAGCGCTCGGTGTTAGGGGTCCCTACTATTACTCTTTCCCTTTACAATCCTTATCTCCATTGGAGGAGTAATTTACTTCTCCACAGCTTTCTCTATTATCACTGATCGCATATGCTGCCATGAATACGTAACCTCATAGCTTTCTTTCCCACTCATCTGATACACAGGATCTCGCCAACCGCCAGTCTAAGCCATAACCTGACACGACATCAGCTCATGGCTGACAGCATCCACCACCTCTTAAGCCTCAATCCCAGCAAGACTAAGACCTGCTGTTCATCCCAAGCCACTACAGGTCCTCACCGTGTGATCTTGCCATCCTCATTCGGGAAACTTAGTTGATCACTCCGACTGAAGGATGCAAGAAACGAAGCTCTTGGAGTGATTGCTGAGATGGCCAGTTATCGGTATTCTCGGGCTTAATATAGCCGATACCTGAATCGGTCAATGCAGATTCCTCCTACTACAACAATTAGGAGGATACTGACCCTTCCTCTCTCATGAAATGCACCAGAGAACCTCTGGACAAGCCAGCTGGGTTGCTTCATTTCAAGGCCATAGACTTACTGCAACTCAGTCCTGGCGCTGGTAAGATCTTCCATGCTGCGGGCCACCAGGCACCTTGCCAAAGTAAGTCCAGAACGCCGCAGCCCGTATCATCTCTCAATCTTCCAAAGTTCACCCATGTCACTAGTCTGCGCCTCCTTCATTGGCATTCCTGCTCATCCCGACCCATCAGATTTAACTCTGCATGCCGATGCGACATATACAAAGACCAAGATGGACCAGGGCCTCCCTCTAACCTATTTGGCAATGAGCAGCTGAAAGAGTCGAGCCTAGCTATCTCGCAGCCTTCGTGATTCAAGTACAGCTCAACATCGAACCAGCCATCCATGAGGAAGCGACAATGGAAGACAAGCGCGTCTCCAGATCCAAGACTCTTCTACTGTCCATGGCTCCCAGATGAGTGGAAGAATGAATCCCCACTGGGCGTCCAGACAGTGCCGAGTCTACTCGCCGTCTTCAAACACAGACTGAAGACACCACTCTTTATAAGCACTTAAGTGAGTGAGCCCTCTAGTAGAGGTAAGTTGTGTATTGCGCACTTTTAATGACCTTTGTACAAATCTCAATGCTGTATTGTGCTTGCCACTTATAATGACCTTTCACATTTGTCTCCTCTATCAAGAATGAGCACTGGGCTCTTATTGCAGTTAAGCCAGAGTAATGGCTTAAAGTGAGTTATTTCATGCTCTATCGTACTCTGCTGTATAATCTCTAGCTTTAGGCTCTAAACTTACGTGTACTAGCTGGAATATTCTCCCCCGCCCCCCTACGCCCCCGCGTTGTCAAGTCGCTCTGCGCTACCGAGGCTCTGCCTCCCTGTCTCTTCCTGTCCCTGTCGTCGTACTAGTGGGTTCGTTGCCCCAGTTTCCGTCGCTCGCTCCGTCGTCGTCGTAGTCGTAGTCGTCGTAGTAGCTATTCGTCGTGTAGCCGTCGTCGCCGCTCGCTCGTCGTCGTCGTCGTCGTCGCGCCCGTCGCTAGTCGTCGTAGCCAGTCGGTAGTCGTAGCTCGTCGTCGTCGATCCCCGTCGTCGTCGC